>CAJZCY010000001.1:46342500-47020000 GCA_914969975.1 Anopheles atroparvus | reverse complement strand
TTATTGTCGGATGTACGCTGTAAGAAGCTATAAGGGAGAAACACGTAGAAGGATATAAAAAGATAGTTCTATATTTGTTTGATCTGCCTTAACAAAATTGAGCTCCGAAGAGAGCTAAAGGAAGAAGAGCTGTGCGACAACATAAAAATAAAATTAACGTCTACCACCCCACCAATACCAGTATCACCACCTTCCGCCAACATCATTCGTGTAAAGTAGAAATAAAAAAAGCTTTACGAAAGTCGGCAAAACGTTGAGGATACAAAATCTCATGCTTTGCGGAGGTCGGTGTCGTAAGGACATCGTTGTATCGCTTGTTAACAGACGCCGGGGCGCACAGTAACGAGCGCGGGAGGACATAATCGTAATCGTTACCACTCCCTCTCCAAGGACAATCGGTTTCGGCCAAGCCCAAGGGGAGATTCGGGTTTTCCGGCAGATTCTCTAATCTATATGCAAAGTGCCCGACGGCAGAGGCGGTTGGCAGCCTAGTGCGCGCGACAAAGGAAAAACACGGGCCGCCCACCCGTCGTGGTGTGGAAGCTGTGAGTGAGATCGGCAGCGACGACGTTCTCTCTACAAAATTGGCAACACTTATCCTTCGGCGTGCACAAACATCGAAAGGACTCACCAGCACAGCGAGATTTGCCTCCGGACTCTGGTGGACGATGACCGGCGATCTGGTAGCGAAGATAACGAGCAGTTGAAAAACGTGTGTGCCTGTGGAAAAAGAAAGCTGCCGTCGATAGAGGAAAAGTGCGCCAGAACGGGAGGCTGCGCAACTTTACAGCGATCGACAGACGACACGGCTGGAAACATATTTTACGATTACTGTCAGTTTACCGTAGGGAACGACCGGGTAGAGTTGCTACAACCACCAGCGCACAGCCATCGGATATCTCCAAGGGCCACTGGAAAATATCGAACGGCGGGAAGACCAGGACGCGCCGATAAGTGTGGCTATCCCTAGGGCAAGCGGTGCCAAACGCTCGCACAACCACATTCACACTGCAGCAGTCCTTCGTCGTTGAAGTCATCCTACCGGAAGCGGTCTGAAGGGAGCCGGAGGCGAACTCTCAAACAAGCTGCACCATGAAGTGGCAGAACTAATAAAAGATAATGAACGGAAAAATAATCACTACCAACAAGAGCAGCAGCAGCAGCAACGAAGCGACCACTTTGGCGACACCCTTCGGAGTTACTGGAAAGGAAGGGCAGAAACCCAGCAGTCCCAGCAGCAGCAGTGTCGTCTAATGTCTTCGTCAACATTCTGATTGTAATTCCGGAAACTGTCGAAGGTGGTGCTGTCGGTCGGTTGTGCGAGAGTGGTGTCCGTGTAACGGTCAACGCGCTTCTTCTTCGTCGGTAAACCGGCAAAGGATACGGAATTCATGCCGCAGTTTTCATCCAAAGCAGATGCATAGTTATCAACGCATAAGTGATAGAGAGTTGATTTTAACAAGGTTGCAAATTCACGACCGCTACCTAACACGTTTCGGCAAGCGAAGGGATGCTTCTTGGATTTTACGGCCGAATTTTCCTCTCGTTTCTTGTCTCGTCTGACGTCTGTCTCCAGTGTTCGTCTCTGATGAACTCAGCCGAACACGCGGCATAAAAATCATCCACTACTTTGCGCAATGATTGTGTCGCTGCGATAGCTTCACGAAAGTTTGTTAGCTGTGAGACCGCGGCCAGTAAACGTCAACGATAAACGTCAAAACAACGGAATTAGGTGGCGTTGACAACCTGTCAAAGTTGTGGAAAAGTTGTGGCGCATGGCACAGAGGATTGGTGCTCTGCAGAACAGCCGGAGGGGAGTCTTATTTTTAGTGATTTTTTGTTCTTTTTTCGTTCCTTTTGCTAGAGAATAGTTACAAAAAGTGAGTGCAAAGAATTATCGTGTTCGTGTTGGTGTAGTGATTCGCGTTATTCCTCGCCAGAAGAAGTTGAGTATCGCTCTGGTATTAATTTTTGACGGCATCATACAACGCACGGAGGAGAAATGCAGGTTGTCGCCGCACGGCAGTGTGCTTGGCTGTGAAGAGAGCGACGAAAATCTGAAGTTAGTTTGCAGTTAGCGAGTGTTTTTCGCAGCGGTGTGCAGAAAGCAGCAGGTTACAACCATCATATCACGAGCTCCGAAAAGGAGGAGTTGTTGGGTTTAAAGTGCGCATTTAGCACAGTTGCTATTGTTAAAGATAAGATATAGTAAATTGTTATTTCATGGGGACGACCTATCCATCAGTTGTGTTTTTCATGAATGGTTTATCTTCAAATCGGGAAATCCGTGTGAGTGCATTGTAAGTTGTTGAGTAACGCGGGTAGCATCGAGACGACTAACGTTTTCTCGAGCCCAAAGGTGAATCGTATTCGGTGAAATTTAAACCAGCTGTGTTTTAGTGCAAATCAGTTTGATCGGGCAGGAGAAAGAAGTCGTCGGAAACGTCGCTCGATCGTACGATGGTAGTGCTGGAAGGTGGCACGATGGGGACATCATTGCTGGGCGGACCGTACGCCCAAGGTGCCCCGGCACTGAAGATGATGCAGAAGCGCTACGTGGGACTGCACCAGTGGCTTAGTCCGATGTGCGCTGCCAAGGACCTGAAGGAACATCTAGTAAGTTAACAGACTTTCCCGAGAGTCGTACGAGGACGTACAACACGTTTATCTCCGCAAGGACATTCCCGACCATAAACTAGTTGAGAATTCATTCCTAGAGTAATGGCGAGGAAGTTATGGAAACTTTCATCTCGTTTATGTTCGGTCAAATCAAAACGTTTGTCATGAAATCATAGAACTAACGAACCTGATTATGAATCAACAATAGACATGGGGTTACGAACAAAAGTATTTACTTAATTTAACCAGATGAACCCTGGATCACCCTACCTGGAACTGGAATAACCCTCTATAAAACTTTCATCGACTTCGGTTTTTGTGCAGTTTGATTTCTTTTGTTGCTGATATTTGGTCAATTTGATTGCATCAAAATACAATGTCAATCGTTTTTAAGGCTACCGGTTTTGGTCAAGCAACCTTTCCCGGACCTCAATTAGTCTTATGTTTTTAAGTGCTTTTATTTTGCTGCCTTTGCCCAGGTACCGTAAAAGATAAGATATCCCGTTGTGTGATTCCTAACTATCACGTTATTTTAAGATTGTTTGAGCAATTTTCCTTTGCACTGCGAACAAACTGATCAGTCTGAAAATGGCTCGTCAGGGATGTTGAGAAGGCCCCATCTTATCACCTTATCTGATGAAACCGGCAGAAAGACGGGCGGGCCTGGTCATGTACTACAACGTGCCTCGAACAGTGCATGGCAGGTACGATCAATTATCAGGAGTGGTCGGCGAAGGTGTGCACGATACGAATCAGTCTCCAGGGTTTACACGGACCGACTCCTTCAATGGCTGATGGACATACGTGTTCCGGTTGCTGTCAATGTTGCTCATGCTCCCTGCTGATAAGTGTGCGTTCCAGTGTTGTTTTCCGTGACACACAACACTGGAAGACTAATTGAATGGTCTTTTTATAGCGGCCCGTGGCATTTGCGTGCTCCACCTAGCTCTGATAATACGATGGTGTCACTTTGGTGCAAGTGTTCCTCTTCATCTACCGCATTTTGATGATTGTTAGATGTCCCCCCTAATTTTCCCTCCTAAGTTGTCAAGAAAGTGCTGGCAAAAGGGGGGTTTTCTGTCTACCAGGGAAAAAATTCATTTGCGATGCGATAACTACGCTTTTGGACGAACATCGATGCACTCGTCGAGACATATTAGCTTCATTATCAAAAAGCAAACACCCTGCGACAACCCCTACACTGTTTCCATTTTACCCGGTATCTCTTTGCCCAGCTTAATTTTACAGTGCTATCAGCTGGCCTCAAACGCCCCTTTGGATGTGCCAATATTCATTCCACGCGTGTGAAACCAATATCTCTGCATGGGGTGGGACGATTATGTTATATACCAAAAAAAAAACCCCTTGATTCTTTCATGATTGTGTATATGACAGTTGTAAGTGGAGCATCATCAACAATATTTAGGGGTAAGGGCAATCGTGCTCCACTATTTCTACATCCTGAAACTTCCAATTACATTTCGTCTATTTTTACGGTTTATGCGCGTTGGGGTGAACCGTTGCAAGGAACAGTGAGTTTGCCATCGCTCCCAAGAACGTTCAGCGTAGCTTAAGGAAAAATAGATTAAATTTTATCTTCCGACGGGCAGATTTTTTGCTCTCTCTTGTTTCCCGCAGCCAAGGATGTTGTAGTCCCGCAGCTGCGGCTACCGGTTACCGGGACTGTAGAATTATCAGTAATGCGTTCAACGCAATCAAAATGCTTCAACTAACGATTTTTTCTCGTGCACGTTCTTCTGCATCTCTATCTGAGAGGTGGCTTGGAAAGCGATGAAGAGTTTTCCTGGGAAGCAGTGGCATCAAATTCCAGCAAAAGTTGGAGCCACGATCCAGCTGGAGTGTGAATTGAATTTAAAGAAAAAACATCCGAAGAGTTGAGTTGCCTCTACCGCCGGTCTTCCTTCTCCCCGGATCAAGCGAAACCATTTGACGCAGGAAGATGGCAGCAATGTCTGAGGCACGCATATGATCAAATAAATCTATATGTTTTCTTTCGAAAACCTTGGTAAAAGTGAAGTGGTACAGGAAATTGAATTCAGCCACTACTACTGCTGCAGTAGAAGGTGCAGTGTTACAACACTTCCCTAGACGTTTGCCAAGTGTCGTTTGGCAGAGAAAGAATGTTGGTATGTTTATTGGAAAACTGATTCACGTTACCAACACCTCTTTTTCTTCACCGATAAATAGTTTTGTGTTTTGAATGACTGTAGGTTCAACTAGGTTCTTGAATGTCTGGAGTTGTTCAAATAATTTCAATTGAGTCTAGATGGAATCGTTGAACAGATCAAAAGAAGGATAGTTCTCTGTAGAAATAAGTAAAGAGCATCAAATCCGGTTCGCAAGCAAGAAAACGGAAAAAAATCAATAAAGCCGAGTTTCATGTATGATAAAAACACATATGACGTTGAAGAAATATATAGACTCCTTAAAGTGCGACGGTTCTCCTAGTCGTGACCTGCAGTTATGTCGCGCATTTATGACTTGATGCCATGCATGACTGTTTCCATACCCTACTGCTCTGATGTTGGTGCAAATGGTCGTCGCGGCTCCGCCGGGTGTTGGTGGAATACATTGAGTGTAATAAAATACAGAAAAATAGATAAATAAACGCAAAACCCATCAAACAAACCGTATCAGGCCCGATGTGCCGTCGTCCTTTAAGTGAAAAAGTTGAAAAGCTCTTTCCCACCGTAGAGGACACCACCGGATCTCCTGGTAACGGTGGGCAGAGCAGAACGGGGTGTCCCTTCCAGTGCAGGCTTTGCTCACATTACAAACCGTTTGTTCGTTGCCAGTACTTCAAAGCCCTCCGATAGACAAACCAACCTCAAATCGTCCTCCTTCTCATCGTTGACTTGACGATAGTTTTTGGCAGGATATGGGGTGCGCCACGTGGCCTAGACGGGCGGCGAGACGATTTTTATGTGCGCGCGCGCGATCGCTCATATGAGTATTGTTCATGCATACGTATGCCCACGATTACGGTATGGTCCAGGCCATAAACGCACGCAATGTTTGAGTGGTGCTCTTTTGATGGCCACAACGAAATGATGACACTTTCGATGCACACAATAATAATAACGAAGTGCTACGAGCTGAACTCCATCGTACGGATGAGGTTGCGTGGTGGAGAGTGTGCATGTGTGTAAAGGGAAGGTAAGTTCATAGAAACTTACGGAATTTTGTTGTTGTTCTATTTCCATACCATGTAGAGTTGCAATGTCTTTGTGCTGTTCGTTCTGAATTTGCTATATAAAAATCCATGGATTCACTATCTCTTCTAAGCTCGACAACAGAAATCAGTGCAATTGCGATATCCTCATGGTTTGAGTACCCTTAGACCCGGTTGGCAACGCGAACTATGCGAACCCGAGGATAGACAATCGAAAATGGTATCCAAGTATCAACAAACGAATCGCAAGGACGGCAAACGTGAAGGAGGAAAACTGTCGTGCTTGTGTTAGCGGAACACCCAGTTGAGCCAAAGGTCGCTTTAATTCACATGTGCATACATGTCCAACCAACACACATACATTTTTTTTCGTCAACCGTTAGGACCAGTCCACACTGGAAGGAACAAAACGCCGGAGTAAAATGAGGTGCGTTTTTTTTTGCTGTCGGATGCCGTCGCTTCTCGCATTGGTCTTATCGTAGTATTACTTTTTTCTTTCTCACAAACAAACGATAGTGGTTTGGTTGGGGGCGTAATGCTATGGATGATGCCGGCGTAACAGTGGCATGGATTACCGTTTCCAACGTTCGGTAAACGTTGCTTTCTTTAGTTTTGTTGGCTGGAGCAAGTTTTTCGGAACTCTGTTTCGGAGCGGTTCCAAACATCTTACTAAAACGAAAAATAAAACATTTGCATATTTGTTCAATTCCTGCACGTAATAGAAGATTACCGGATGCATTTGTTGTTGAAATTCTTTGCGCATCCCTCTAGTCTGCAAATTTCGAAATTAGTTTTGGATATTTTGGATTTTGTCATTAGCTTATGAGTTAATTTTTTTGATCTTCAGCTGCCTATGTTCTGACGACAGCAAGGGAAAAGCTCTTCCATTTCATTCAAAACAAGGAAGTGGAGTCACTGCAAAATCGACATTTCTAATCGTATCCAAAGACACACAACGTAGTTTACCCAAGTATAAATCACACATAATCGAGCAGTGTTGCCACCTTTAGAGTTTTGCAAAATTATTGTACAACTGTTAAATCTTCAACTTCGTTTATTTTATCAGCCTGCAGCTCCAGGAAAACGGAGAGCCACAGTGCCTGTTTAATTGTTTCCACCTTTGTTGCACCCGGGAAAACTTTGTCCTTTTACTTCTAAGCGTGTTTCTTCGCGACCAAAAATCTGGCCGTCAAAGCCGTCAACCGAATAAGAGATAAAGTCATAAAAAGGTGACGTTTCAACTTCGAATGTTGGCTGGTTTTCTCCATGCGTCTGTCTCTCGAGGCGCGTGTGCTAAACGACGATATTTCCGCTGGTTGTGGTTGGAAAATCAGACCGAAAATAACCATCCCCGAAGCTGCTTCCAACTCGGAACCTACGCCCTAACAAAATAATCGAGATGGTTGTTATTTGCCGCATGCGAATTGAAATGTTAGCGGTTCGGAATGCAGATGAGAACTGTAAGGTTTTAAGAGATGCCGTAAAAGCAGTTTTCAAGTTTGATGAACATCGCGCAACTTGGGTCTGTCCTCGAACTCTGAGGAAGTTTCGGTTCTTTATTCGCGGAAGCACGCTCTTTATCCCGTCTTGTGCCGTGGAAAAATGACAGTGACAGTTTCGAATGCTGGGTAATTCCGGAAGCATGGAACCACTGAAAAACAATACAACTTACTTGGAGTTGATATCCTTCCTCCCCGCGAAACTTGTTGGAAGGATTCACGCGACATATTTAATGTTTTTGTTTGCATAGCAGTTGCATTGCCACGGACGGATGGGCTAGTTCTTTGGCGTTGACTTGTTCGCATACGTGCTCTGAATTCTTCATTGTCAGTTACACGGTTTCCGCGAAGGATACGGCCAAAGTTGGCCAAAGTTGGTTTGGTATCATTCATCATCTCAGCATATTAAATTTGAGAAGCCCGGCTACACCAGTGGGTGGCAGTTGGGGTGAAACTTTTTACAAATTTACCACACGCAGCATATGGAGCAAACGAGCATATGTGTTAATAAAACAAGATTTTATCATTCGTTCAATATTTGCATTTTAACAAAATGTTGTTGATTCTCTAGAAGCAAATACTGCTGTAAAAATAGAAATGCTAAATCGGATGCCACTATGACAGAAATGGCGATAATTATATTCTATAGATTTTTTTATTACCCAGAATTCTTTCGCCTTAATAGAATCAGGGGTCTGACGTGTTTCTGCATTTCCACAACATAATTTCTGCGAATCACGATCGATCGTCTTTTGGACCGAAAGAAAAGGCGTCGAACGTTTCATGCGAGCAGCATTTCACGCTTTAGTACGGCTTGGTTATATTTGAAAGGCAGCGCAAGTTCTACTTCCGCGAACTGTCTAATCGGGTTTCTTCTGCTTAATTAAACCTGGAAAATAGGAATCTATTTCTGCCGAGCCTTTCTTCCACTATTATTCTTCATTTCTTCTGGCGCGCGTCCGGCCGGGTTAGACTAAAAGTTGTGCGCTCACGTCTTCCGTTTCCGCTTGCTTACAATATCAGAATGTACATTATTGTGAAAAGCTCATCCCGTACCCTTAGTATCTGTCTGCCATTCGCAAGGAATACATTTTCATCCCGCAATAATTCGTTGGGCAGAGTAGTCACACAGGATTAATGGTAGGTTTGTTGAACTTTGATGGAATGCACGAAGAGAGATTCCTAACTGAAACCAAGAGAGCCTTCTGCCGCCGACGAATCGAATCGACCATCAAGCCAGTTCATTCGTGCATGTAAGAAAGAAGAACATTTCCACCGCGTAGAGCATCATTCAAGATATCAAAAATAGAATGTACACTTTGAAACTTCTCGGACCAACTTCTAAAGAAAAATAAATTGGCCCTCGTTTGCGATGCTTCCGTACGATGCAAATCTTTGCTTCCGTTTGCCAGAGCGGTTACGTTCTAAGCCACATAAAAATGGTGAGTTTTGCAGATACTTGTTGTACGACATTTCTATCGTAAAAGTGCACTTAAAGCAAAGCGAAACATAAGTGGCGGTAGTGGGTTGTCTCTGTGCTCCACGGGGACATTCAGAGCCGGGAGAGCGGCGATTGTGTAATCTCCGGTGGTTTTTGGCATCGAGCGTGACTTTCGGAGGTAAACAACCAACCAAGCCAACCTTGTGTTCCTCACCTATCCTGTATGCTATATCTGCATCATCATCGATCGAACACATCACGAAGGTTAAGGATGGAGTTCGTGCAGCATTCTAGAAGTGCTTCAGCAGCATCATTCCGTTTTCTAGAAGCGATTCGGTAGCCTTGTGGAGCCGTGTAGAAATCCAAAAACAAGCTTTGCTTCTCTTCTACGCTTTAGTATGGGCGGAACATGTACAGTTGCTTTGTGTTTGGTTTATCAGTTAGAACCGACGGCTTGCTCTACTTGTTTGGCAGATGGTTTGGAGTAGCCAGCCCAGCCCGTTTTATCGCATCCTCCTCCGGTCTCGGTTGGACCGTTTCACATTTGGCGCGCTGTTTTTTTTTATCTATTTGTTTTCGATGTCTGTCTTCAGTTGCTAGTACGGAGGAAATCATAGCCAGAAGGCATCAACTCTCGGCTACGTTCGTCAGAATCATCACATCTGCGAGCGGCGTAGCTCTTTGCCTCGGCGAATAGTCGCAAACGAGTTCTGCTGCCGTACCGCGGGGGGTGTCATACGTGCCTATGGCTATAATTGTTTGTATAAACAAAATATGGATCCATGTGAAGGAACTTAGCTCCGGGTTCTGCTGATTGACGGATAGTAAGTAGTAGTAGTACCGTAGCATACCATCGGTGTTATGCCATTTTTATGCGCAAAGGTCATGCCTTTTCTAACGTGAGTGTATGTGTATTGGTTCTGTCAATAAAATGTAAAGATAAATAAAATTTGGTTTGAAATGCTCCCGCGGCAATCTTGTGGGAAGGTTGCGTGTGTATGTAAAAAGAGTCTTATTCTAAGCGATTGATCACTAGCTAGTATTCATGTTTCGAATTCGTTTATTTTGAGTAGTACACGCGCTTGCATGCCCGTAATTTTTAAAGTAAAGTTGATCAAAACTTTACTTTTAATTGAATCAATAAGATTCCTTTTCAAGTTTCACCTTCCATAGTCAACGAAACGAGCTTTCATTGCTTCTACATTTTTTCAAGTAAACCACTCAGAGAAAAATTACTCACTATTTGGTGACAGGGCGGCTGATGGCACATTTCTTCGAACATGTTTGATCTTTTGTGCTAACGTCATCATGCCGGAAGAAGGAAGAAGTCGGGCCCTAAAGCGGCGGCAAGCAGCCCGAGACATAACGATGACATCAAAAAGATCAAACGGTGTTGCTTGATGTTTTTGCTCCGCCTTTTCCATGGCTTCAGTGTTTCGATTTGTCTGTTAGACTCTATGACTGATTTTATTGAAGGAGTGAGTAAGGCGCCTATGATGGCTACATGTACATGTTATTGAGCAAAAAACGGTTTTTTAAATCAATAAATTCACAAAGGTAATATTTTCTCAGGGGAGTGACTTTTATTGGATCAACATATTCTGTTTTCGCCGCGTCGGTCGCGTGGTGTGATTGTGTACACATCGACATCGACTTAAAGTTTGCTTTGGTTGCACATATAAAATTGAAATTATTGTGCATCTCGTCCCTGTATCATAAAATTCCATCGATCACACATTCACTATCTATTATCGTCCATTGGTAGCGTAATCTATTTCCATAATGCTCCATTCGAATATTTATGCAGATTTATCTTTCATTTAGCGTATACGCACTCGTTCTTCACAGTGTGTCTGTGTCTGGTTGTAGAAAAGCCTTGTGTCTACAATAAGCAATAACATCCGTTGCAACGCGAAGGCTTCTTTGCCATGCGTGACGTTGTCCTGCCTTCGCATGGCATGGGACTGCTTGCGTACATATAAGAGATGCGGAACATATCGTTTGCAGTTGCACTAGATATGGGCCTACAGCTTCCCAATCTATGCCCGTTCCGAGCTGAGCACAAAGTTCCTCCACCGCGCACATTGGGACAAAGCTCATAATCGCATCTTTATCACGCATTTGTAGTGACATTTTGATCTCGCTGTTCCTTCCGCTTCTGCACCCGCTGCACTAAATCTTGCCATTGACATATGGTTGACATTTGTAGATGACGGTGGCGCGTTCCCCCATTGGTTAAAATGTCATTTCCGCTAGCTAGTAAGCACGGGCTGAGGGGGAAAAGTTTCTCTCCAGCACAACGGGTAGTCGGGTGAAGCGCGAGTGCACGGATGTGTTAAAACCACTTTTCCAAAGTCTGTGCGAGGGTGCTGATGGCGTTGAGACGTTGTGTGAGAACAAAAAGAAAAAAGGCATCCGTTGTTCGTTGCATCGCTCCCTGTAAGCTCCGAAAACATCATTATGCTCCGGTCTTGCAGCATACGATGCTTCGTGTTATGTACAACAGCCGGAGGATGATGATGTTCGGTCTGGAGGGGCACAAAATGTCATTATATTGTACTAATGTAATATTAACACGTACTAAAATGTTTGAGAACATGTTGGTGGGACAAGCTTACGGGCAAAAGGAGCCCAGACTAAGACGATATCTGTCAAGCTGCAGTCGTACGGTCGGAGGGTTAGGTACGGGTCACATCCGGTGCACGCGCGGTGCTTCAAAAGTTTCAACGAAACCATTCTCCGATGGCAGCACTAGCGCCGCCTTCGATGGCATCTTCCAGTAGCCACGAGTTTCCTTCCACCCGGTGACAGTTTTTCATGTAATTTCTAGCAGCGAGCGCAATTTTAGAGGACAGGAGAGCACGGCGGCGTTATATGTATGGTTTTGGTTGAAACTTTTTGGCGTCGAATTGCGTTTTATTCCCGTCACATTGGTCTCTTTTCTTCAGCGATCTATTCCTGGGTTGTGAAACGCTTCGGTTCTCCTTCCACAACCGAAAGGAGCGACAGAAGGGTCCGAAATATGGGCACATCCTTTATCGACAGGATATTAAATTATCATCAACCGAAGCTGCTGTCGTGCTGTCGTCAACCTTGGAACTTTCGGGACTTGGGAAATAATGGAAAATTAAGATTTTATCCAGAAGGTTCAAAAGAAACAGGATATACCATATTAAACTATTTTATTATCAAATCATAATTCTATTTTACATTCATTTAATTGAGTTTTTCATTGTCCGGGTTGTTTGCACCATGCAAAAGTGCCATGTGTCCAATTAGCACAGCATTGTGTGGCAGCAAATGGTTTTCTTTAGATATTCCATCTCAATATGCTTTCCCCACAGCAGCAGCCTGAAACGACTGAAGTGTACATTGTTTTAACGCTTCTCTTCAAGGCAGTTGAAAATTCTCTTGTACTAACCAATTCTTTCTTTCTTTCCTTTCAGGTAAGTTTCACACGTCGAGGCGGAGTGTACAACTTAGGATTAAAAAAAAAAATCGTGAATGATGGATGCTGTTGGTAGAAGGGAAAAAAGAGAGAAGTATGTAAGCAGACGAATGCTCATCATGAATTGGTAAGGTTCCTGCCGTTATCAAAAACATTCAGCGGGTGAATTGAAACAAAAGAGGAGTTCAAATGCGCGACATTCACTTTAAAAGAATGCTCCAGGCTTTGTTTGCACATTCACACGGCGGTTCCTTCCTACTACGTTTTCTGTGTGTGCATGTAAAATTGCAGACGTAGACGAAGAAAATGCAGAGATCTTTCTGTTTGCCATTTGGCTGCACAATGATTTAAAGAATAATTAAGTTGGCCGCTCCTTTGCCCGGCATAAAGCAGAGAGTCAGTTTTCGCTTCAGTTTTCGCTTCGCGAAGCTTTTCATGCTTTATGTGCGATAAAATGCTGTCGTCGTGCAACCCACACCCGAGACGGTCTAGACGCAAAAGTGTTCACCGAATCACACGACAATCATTTGTTCGTCCTTTGTGTGGCATATCTTGATCCTTAACGCACACAGGCGCATACGAGTACAATGAAGACATCCAAATGCCTAATTCCTACCGAGTCATCCATTTGTCCAACGCCGGCTTTCTCGGACCCCCTCTGGCATGGATGTGGGTGAAGTTCCCTGAGCATACGTTTTCCTCTCTTAACGCATTGATCTCATTTGCTAGGCAGCTAGGCAAGACGATGTCCCACTGCCGGTAACAGCAACCTCCGAAGAAGGACCAGCACACAATGGGGGCTATGATTATGAGTTTTCCGCCTGTGGAAAACCGCTTCGCCATTTGGATCGCTTTTCAATGGAGCGCCAACGGGAGGTGCGGCGCGCAAAAGAAGTAAATTGTTTCGCAGTGTGTTAGTGACCATTTGTTTCACTAGTCTTCCCCGTGTTTTTTCTCTCCACCGTTGAGCTAACCCCCCACATAGGCGGGTCCGTGAAAATGCTTCTTCGCCGTGTGATATCTGCCGGCTAACATATGGTGGAAGACTGTGAAAGTTCACGTGCACACACGCACATCTCAGGACACAGACTAACCTGCTCGTAAACATCACGCAATGGACGGGCCTGAGGAGTGCCCTCAAGGATAACGATAATGAGTCGGGTGTGTAATAATGGAAAACCGTCGAGCTTTTCTATGGAAACGGGAATGAAACCCGTCCGTTAGGAAGGGGGGGCTATGAACAGAGTAGACTTCCATTCACACCCAGCCATTATTTTTGTTTCGTTCTTTTTTTTTTCCTGTTGCTCCCCGTAGACGAAGACCGGATACACAAGTCCGTGCGAAGCGTGTGTCCTGATCGAGTCCTTTCAGTGGCGCCAGAGCCGAGTTTTCCTCCGTTCTTCTAATCGGATTCTTCCACTATTTATGTCCTTTTCTCTGTGCTTTGGTGCAGCATGATGGTGGTACGGGTGTTGTGTGTCACTTGTTGTGAGTGATGTGTCAGAGGAGACGCGCGCGCGAGGGTCGATTAGCGACGTCCTTGGTCATCGGTCGTCGCATTACTCTATCTTTTCCGGTGAAGGAAAGGAAAAAAATAAAAGAACACCCAGTGAACCGCTCCACTGTCATTAGTGTGTTCGATTTATTTATTTACTTTTTCGTGATGGTTGGCCATGTTGTGCGGTCACGAAAGTGTGGGGAAATGTCATGAGTCGAGGGAGCAAAAAAAAATAGATGAGGGACGAAAGCAATACGCGCGCCCTGGCGTCAATGCCCAAGTGACCGCAGTTACGTGGAAATTGAGTAATTTTTTCTTCTAATAAAAATAAATGGAACGAAGGAATCCTATCGTTCGCTTCGTTTGACACCCTGTGGCGAGAAGAAGGAACGTGTTGAGTGTGTTCTCTATTGAATTGTCGAGATGATGTCGATTGAGATTATTATTGATTGCCCGGTTTTGCGGTTTGTGACCGCTGAAAGGACTTTCTAGGAGCAATTAGAAACCCATCCAGTGCGAAGGCTTTCTGGGAGATGAAAGGGCAACGGAAAATGTCATCGAGTGATTTGCTTATGAATCTGAACGTTCACTGCAGGAACGTGAGTATGATACAGCCGTTCGCAGTTTCTACCGTCGTTTGATCAACATTTATTGACGTTTGATCAACATTTAATGTCGTTTGATCAACATATACTATCGTTTGATCAAACGTACCGTCGTTTGAGCAAACTCTACTAGCTTCTTTGCAAGCAGTACCGTCTTTTTGACAGATCCGCCTCTGATTGAAAAGACGGTACTGCTTGCAAAGAAGCTAGTAGAGTTTGCTCGAACGACGGCACTGTTGATCAAACGACAGTAAATGTTGATCAAGCGACAATAAATGTTGATCAAACGACAAACTATGTTCATCAAACGACGGTAGAAACTGCGAACGGCTGTAAGTGAATTGAGTTGAAATAGGAATTTAAATGGAGTTGTTTGAACAGTATAATAATATTTCGCTTTTCCATCGACACGCCTTCTGTTTGCCAGTCTGTCCCATCGTCCTGGAGAGCCCTCCGTTAATGGATATTTATTCAAACATTACCACTGCTTTCATACGATGACGAGAAAGGACCTCCCGGTTTCACAACGCTGCTTTTCCCTCGAGGGGAAGATTGACCCTCCTTCGGGACAGACAATGGGGATAATCATCATTTATGTTCAACTAAGATCATCTCTGCAAACTCCACGTCAGCGCCATTCGTCCGGTTTGCCTCGGGTACCGTTTTGTTCCCAGTTGTAACAAATTGGACTTTAATCCCGACTATCCTCGGGCCGGAGAGCAGCAGCAGGTCGACGAGCGCAAACGATACGGAACTAATGCATCTAACCCGACAAAAATTACGTGGGACATGTAAATCCGTCCCCTCTAATCTTGTAGAACCGTCCTGTTCCCTTTTCTTTCGGCACATTGATGGCGGCGAGGAGAAAGAATGATGGCAAACATTAGTCATAACGTGCTTGGTGATGCTAACGGGGATATAACTATCCGGAATGCTGTTCGGAAATGGTCAAAGCGTTCAAACAATCGTCCGAACTTAAATGGAATGTAATGGGTAAATGCCGTAAGGAAGGCAAACATTTTTCTCATAAAACGGAAATTTTTCACGAAAAATTGAACCATTTGCCGTCATCAATATTCACAGAGCTTTGTCAGGATATAAGTGAACGAATATGAATCCCAGGCTTTATTTCGTGATTCAATAATCGCTTAAAAGCACCCATTTAATGTTGCGTACATACCACAACATTTGTTTTGTGCATTTTATTAGAACAGAAAATTGATTGTACCTTTTTGCTACCGAGGCAAACCCATTTGTTCTATAAATAGACTTTTTTTTTTGTTACCTAGGTTCTTGCTGCCATCATGTAGGAGAAAAAAAGAAGCTTATTTATATCAATACGCGCTTTCCTTTTTATTATCAGAATCTTCAATCGGGCTTTGGGGTGATTTACATTCGTCCGGAATTGATGGGTGCAAATTTCTTATGGAGATTTGCTTCGATTTTTCTCCGCCTTTTGCCGTTCCGAAACAAAACACAAATAGATTGTTGTAAGAGAACAAGCGCATAATGATGTATGTGTTGTGCTAGTGTGGTGGAAGAAAAAGCGTTAAAAATTGTTATGAATATATTACCACTTCCATGGACCCGTGCTCGCGCGAGCAAAATAGATGGAGCACGTGTAAGGCGTTTCGTTTACATCTTCGCTCGGTTTACTGCTGAATAAGCTTTTCTTCAGCCTGCGCTTTCGTATACGATGTTTTGCTTCTTTTCGACAGCTTGTGAATCGCCAGATATGGGACAGGGTGCTACTTGACTCTACTCGACACATGCACAGCGAGTTTTGCATAAGTGGAATGCATTGTAAATCGCTTGTTAACGCAAATGCTTGTTTTGTCCCAGTTTTCTTTATCTTCGGCCCTCAAGCTCGCGCAGTACAATCGGAGGCATAGTCTGGGCAGCATGAATTTGTCGATGTTTGTTTTTTTTTTCCTGCATACTATCTGCTCGTACCCGCTCTTTGCTTTGCTCTGCTTAGCCAATGATCCTTAGAATAATTCTGATGCTGTCTGCAGCGCCACCACACACCCAAGCTGAACAAACCACTTTCCCTCATTATCAAACAAATTTCTAAATCATCCCACCATTTTATTTTGCATATTATGTGTTTGTTCCTCCCATCGTCCCTGCCTTGTTCGCGCCTGCTTCAGGACGGGATCAACGCACGAGATTATCACATGAATATGCAGCATGGTGCTTCCTTGCGGCAGCAGAATTTACCTCAAGGCTGGCAAAAATCTGATTTCGCTATTCAAAGTCCCGCTTGCCGTTGTTCTCAGCGAAGGCATAACAAAAAGTTCACTGAACGTTTCTGGACCCCCCGACACATGTAGGTCCAGAGGTTCGAGATGCTGCAAAAGTCTTGCTCTCTTTATGACATTTTCGGGGTTTAGTTTTACACCATGCCTGCAGACATTTTGGAACAGCTTTTGTGATCGTTGCAATTAGATGTGTGACGTTTATTGCCTTTACGTTTGCTCGTTTTAACGATCACACACGGCTTGCAAAACATTTTCGGTTAAGAAAAAAACTTATTTGCATAGCATAACAAGCACTGCGTTTAGCATCGGTGAATTTGTAATATTTGAAATGAATACAAAATGTATGGATTGATTTTAGGTTATTTTAAATGTCAAAATTTACAGCATACAGATACATTGTGAGTAGCTTTAAAATGTTATTCCATCGCACAGGAATAGTATAAGTTCGAAAATGCCTTCACCCGAAGCTATTATACATTAAGAACAGTTTGCTGTACAAACTAAGCGTCGTCACACTTTGCGCCTGACGGTCGGCAACTTACCAAACGAATTTAAATTTTTCTCAAAGCTTTTTTCCCCCAGCTGCGAAGGCAGGGAAGGATGACATCAAACAGGTTTCTTTTTTTTTTTGCCTCCGCGCTAATACGGTACTTTTCTACTTCACTGCCGGATTTCCTTCTCATGGATGGTGGTGGAAAGTTTCTAACGGACGCGCACGAGCGCTGCTGCGTTCCGAGTTTCCGTTGATCCCAAAACTCTTCGACCACCGACCGGGGTGGAGCGGATGACCGAAGGAGAGAGAACGGGTCGCTTTCGAGTAGGGAAGAAGGAGGAACGCAAAGTCCAAGGTGTTGTGCTGGGGGCCCGCTTTGGCTCGGGTAATGATGGCGCAATCTCAAGTACCGTTATTTTTATGCAGTTGGTTATTATGGAACACTTTTCTCGTTAAGGTCGTCGCCGCGCGTCAACCAGCGAACTAAGGCGACAGGGGGAAATAGAAAGAGGAACACGAAATGAGGCCGAGAAGGGGATCATCATCAGCCAGAACGAACCATCGTCGGGACAGCTCCAAGCCCTTTTCCCGTACGTTTGCCTCGATCTTGGACGGTGTTAGTGTTTGGTTGGCTCGATAGTGTGTGGGTGTTGTGTTCACGGCTACCCTCGGTGTGTGAGTTAATAGAATGCATCATTAGTGTGGTCTGACGATGCTAAAACACCCAAACTGCTATGCTGCCAAACAGGGGGGATGATGTTATAGGACCGCACAGCCATATTTGCTCAACAAACAAGTAGAGCCGTCCCTTTACTGGAACCTATTAAATGTAGTTGCAGGGATCACTTCTTCAATGTGTTGTTGCCATGTTTTGGATAGCATGAAATTGGTGTGTCCATGTAAAAGCACACGTAAATGCGGGGAAAGCTAGCAAAATAGCTGGTTGTATGTGTTCTCCTAGCAGCGATCTAGCAGCATCAGACAGGCAATCAGCCGAGCCAGTGGAAAAGAAAAACTTATTTAAATTGAAGCAAACCATTAACCGCAATATAACAGTGGATTCGTGCAGACGAGATGACACGGAAGCAGGCGATGATCATCATGATGACGATAATGATGGCGACGGTGTTGATCCACTCTGGGTTGGTCCACCCGGAAGAACTGCTGAGCCACACCAATGGAGTCGGGTGGAGGAGACTTCCCCCGTTTTTTAAACTATCCATCTTACGGTTCTCCGATACCCGTCTCCAGGCGGAAGTCGTTCTCGTTTTACCTTACGAAATGTTGCTCTCTTTTTTTTCAAGCCCTTTCTTTTCCCGTTGGTTTTAATTCCAAGTCACCAGAAGCTGGTTTTTTTTTTCATTCCGTCCGTTGCATTCTTCCAAGTCATCTCGGTTCTGTTCGTTTGAGCTTATAACAGTTCTGTTTCAAGTCGTCTTCGGGTTTACGCACTACTTTCTCCAGGGTTGATCTTGCGGGACATTTCTATCCGCTGCGGATAAAATTGCAGTGTGTAGGTCTTACTTACAAGTGGTAATGTGGCACAACTTGTAATGCAAAAGAAACAACACTCGAAAACAAAAAACCTTAGTCACAGCAATTTTGCAAAAGGGCAACCCTCTTTCCTTCGTACCGCCAGCGGACACAAATCGAACCGGTGGTGCGACCCCAAACGTAGTCGCCCTCCCAAACATGCAATGGAAAGATGCGCGCACCCATCATCATCATCATCTTCACCATCATTGCAGAAACTGGTTTTGACAAGCGTTGGTTTTGCAGTGCGTCTTGTGCCCTTCTTTCAGTCAGTAAAAAAGCTCCACTCCCTCGAGCTTTCCCGTGGCAAGACGGGTTCAGTTTGTTTTACAACTCCAAGCCCGTTCTTGTTCGGTGTGTTCATTTCGATCTTCCCGGTAACGTTGTGTTGCAACACGCAAGAAGACTCCGCCGTACTTTGGCACCATCCGGGAGTATGCAACTGCAGTTCCCAAGCACACTGAGCTTTAGAGTATGTGTGCATGTTTTGTAACCCAACAACCGTTAGTGGCGAGGCGGCTGTGGAGTGCAGTTGATTGATTTGTGTTCTCTTTTGCGCTCCCTCTTTCGTCTCATTATGTCAATGCTCATTATGTATGCACCCAAGAACCAACCAAGCAAGCTATTGCAAGCGGCCTGCGGTTGTCTGCACAGTGACAAGTTGAAGGAAATAAGAACGTTTGTCGTTTTATAACTTTTTTTCAATTTCACAGGAAGTACTCAAATCCGCTAAGTGGTGGTTTCAGCAAAAAATTACATGAGAATTTAGACTACGTGGAACACGGTATCACGTCGCGTGGAAACAATCCAACATAATGAATGGCAGAAGAGTACAAAAGTGGAATCATCCACTGGGCGACATTTTATGCAACCTAAAGCGATCGTTTGGATTCATTGCCGCCACTTTATTGGACGAAGACAGAGATAAGCTGAGAATTGTGTTCTCTATTGCTTCGGTTTACATTTACCACTTTGCTATCGTTTTGCAACGATTCGAAGATCTCCTCTCCGGTTAACGCGACCTCCAGAGGCACGAAAGACGTACCGACAACCATTTACGCCTTGCTGTGATGTTGAGAAAAAAAAACTCCCCTATCCCGCAGCCAAACCTCAAACGACGGAGAACGTCGTAGGGGGGCGCGACTTACTTCTCCTGGCTGTGGGCGACCGTTTGTTCTCGTTTTTGACTATCCCTCTTTGGTGGATTTCTTCTTTCGCGGCCGCCGTTTGGTGGTTGTGGTGGGGTGCTGTGGATTTCAGGTTTCGATCTTCTGCCTGCCGCCGCTCGCTGTTGCTGCTGCTCCTGTTCTGTCCCAGTACACGAAGCGAGGTTGGAACGGCGGACGGTTGCCCTGGAAAAGGGATTTCAAAAAGAGGAACATAATGAAACAGGGAACGCGCTTTGTACCGTTACGTTGACCGATTATATAACGGGGTTGTTCTCCTCTCTCCCGTTGCGGTGTGCGTGAAGCGAGCTCGCGAAGAAAAGTAGATCCAGGACGGCGGAACGCGGTTTCCCCAATCGGAGGATGAGAAGTTCGTTCACATTGGTTGATCGTGCGCTGACTTGCCCGGCTGTCCGGGATGTCCAGGTGTTGTGGAAGATATTTTTTCTTTGTAGTGTTCTCTAACCTTTTTGTGTTCTTTTTATGCTGCTTGATCCGTTTTCAAATTCCAAACGTTCTTTGTTTATTTAAACTTATTTACTGCTGCTGTCTTGTAATATCCAATATTGCATGATAATTGTTGCATTCGTTTTCTTCGACGATTTCCTATGTCATCGTAGTCTCTTCGAGCTATTCTCTTTCATTTACTGTCTTGCTGAGATCATGACCCACAAACGAAGGAAGGAATGCTTTCGCCAGTGCCGGAAAGATCGCACTCTTCACTGATCCGCTGAATCATCGAGCGGCTGTGCTGCTGACGATACCCGTTCTCGGCTGCCAATCCCACACAGCTGTGCGTTGTGGCCTTCGCGAAAGAACTTCGGCAAAGAACTTCGGCAAGACGCGTCGCATATGTGCTGCTGTCTTCTGCTGCATACATTACGGCTCCCGCGAAATCTTCGCTTGCCGTCCGTCGACGTCGCCGTTGCCTTTCTCTCGACACAACTTCACCGGTTGACCTGGTTTCCGGTCGATTTTGTTTTTGTCGAGGATGCTGTATATTTGTTCGTTTCTTTTATTTATTTTTGTTACCTTTGCACCCTCTCTACCCCCTTTGGTCACTCCTCAACCGCTCCGTCACTTCAGAAAAATTTGGACTTTCTCTCTCCTCTTTTCCGGGGCGCAGGTTTCTCGGATCCGGCAGTTTTTGTGGGCTATGATTTTTTTTTGGGTGATATTTGTTTTGGTCTCCCCATTCCGGAGGTTGTTCCGTTAGGTTTGCCTCGCACAAAACGAGTTCAAACCTCTCCAAAAACTTTTGATATAAAATGAGACGAGTAGAGAGAGTAAGAGTGCGGTAACGGGAAACAAGCCCAAATGCCGATGATCCACCTGACTTTCCACCAAAGGTAAGACACAAATTAGGGTTTAGGAAGAATAACACGAAGTTGCATGCTTCAAAGCAACGAGAAACCAAGACGGAAAGTTTGAAACGGTGTCAAGTGACGTCGAGGAAATGCTTTAGTCCGAAAACGGGGCTTCTGAATGTAGAGCGAGTTTTCTCTTTTCTGTGGTTGTATTTATCTTTTTATTTGATTTTTGTTTTTAGTTTTTTATAATTTCCACTTCTATTTACATTATCCTGCGTTACTTGTACATCGATTGGCTGGATGGATGTGTGCATTTTCCCAATCTAGCCTAGCTAATTGCCGAGGCTTTTAATTAGCATCGTATGGGGTATGATGATGAATTACACGCGTTGTGTCCTGCACGTTCTTCCCCCAAATGCTGTTTCCTCGATGTGCTGATGGAAAATTCCTCGTTTGGGGTGGTTTGTAACACATAGCACACTCGGTTTTGGATTATCGTGCGACTGACGGATGGATTTGAATGTGCGTCTGTATGCGTTTTGTCGGCCGATCGGTCGAACGCGGAGATGGATGAGTTTTCCCTCGTTTTTTTCCTACCGCGCGTTTTCTCCCCCCTGGCTTGGCTTTTATCCGGTCTTCGGAAGAAACAGTAGTGTTCAACCGCAAAACCGCGACCGCCAAATCCATCAATACCAGAGAGGAGAACATCCATCACTGCGCCGCCGGATGATGATGATTGTGTTTGCGGTGGAAATGTTCGGTTTTTCTATGTGCTCTCCTCGCCACAGCATGTGGCGTCGTTTTCCTTCACATTTTCCACCTCACTGTCGAGTGGTGGGTTACCTCGTTGCGATTTGTGGGTATGTATGCGGTGTTGGCGGAAGAAGAAAGCCGGTACTAAACACGATGCGTGCAGAGCAGCTCCACGTTTTTCCATTTGCCTCGCCTTCATTCGAAACACACGGGTAGGCAGCGTACGGCATCATCATCCGGTCGGTCGTGTCCGTGTTTATTATTGATGCCACCCGGCGGATAATTTTCGTTCGCCACCAGGGGATCTCTTGTGTATGTGTGTGTGTGTGCGATTTTAACAATAACATACCGTGCGACAGACAGAACGCGACGATGACGCTCTCCGAAAGATGGATGATTTGTCCCGACGTCGAATATCGGCGAAACGTAATCGAATGTTAAATACACACGCACACTCAAAAGTCTCTCCCCAATTTTCCCACCCTGCTGCACCGTGATGACCTCGAGAACGTTTTCTTTTGGACCAATTTCCTGCCTTAAAAATTCATCGATATGGGACAGAAGTTTCAGCAAGGATTTTCTATCGATGAAATCGCCTGGGACGCCTCGTCTTGTTTATACGTTTTTTTCCCGCTTAAAACATTTCCTGTTGATCATTGCCTATTTTCTTCGTGCGTTTGCGCTTACGTCATCAAACGCGCACTGTTTGTTTGCGGGGAAAATAGATTATAAAAATATTCTTGCTTCTTGAAATAAGTTCGACGTTTCGTCGTCGATCCTCGAATCGGCTGCTTTTTACAATTACTGCAGTGATGCAACTGACCGGTTAAACACAGCTGCCGATTCATTATTAACTCGGCACTTGTTTATTTTACTTTGGAGCTTTTATTGCAGTCGATCTTTAGTTTTGATGAATTTCACGAGCAAAGCAAACAAAGTGTTTCCCAATGTGTTTGAAAATGGAAAGCAAAAGGCTATCATTTCAGTTTGATGGGATCTTCGAGTAAATAAATCACAACATTGTTTCTCCTTTTGACTTGCAGCAACATGTTTCGAACAGTTTTACTAATATTTTCCCAATCGCTGTAACCTTATTTAATCACCTGTAAAAGATCTCACTTTCTCGGCAGTTGGAAAGGAATTTTCCAGGGAAGTTTTCGTAGTTTTATTTGAGGAAAGACTTTTAGTTGTTTACAGTAGCTCCTGCCGTGCGGAATAAGATATCGGCCGACATTCTGCACTGAATGTGGATGTTGTTTATTTCTTGCCGCTCTCCCACGCACACACACACACATCCAAACGGAGGAAAGAACAAATTACTCAACAACACTGCTGCAGCATTACATGATCATCATCAATCCTCCGGGGCCAGCGATCGATCCGCAATGATAGAGAAAGGCCGGCGTGGCGAGAGAAATGAAATCAAATCGCTAAACTCACACGATGGGGCCTGCGGGAAATCTCCTTTGCCGTTTTGGAAGTGCGGGGAGCGTATTTGCGAAAAATTAAACTGTAAAATCGTTTTATCACTATCGCTATTTATGCGGTGAAAAGGATGAAGATTTAAAGATTGATTGTACACAAGTGTGAGGTGGAGGAGAAGAAGACAAGGTGGATAAAACACAACCCGCTTCCGCCGCGATATCTGTTTAGAATAGTCTAAAACGGTTATCCGTATTTTTCATTTTCCCGCGCGGAAGTCCGGCAGCAAATGATGGCTGCTTGGCTGCTTAAGGTGCTTAAACTCATCGGCAACGGACACGCAGGGGCGTTTTCGTGTTGTTGCCGGTGGTCCTTTTGCCAGAATCGAAGGTGAGATTTTTCATCCTGCCAGCGTTGTTCGCTAACGAGGTGCGAGACGGATAGCAGCCGTCGCTGGTGTGGATAAGGTTAAATTTGAAATGAGGTTATCCGTTCCCGACAACGGCTAGTTAATTACTAGAAGAAGTTTATTCCATAAATTAAGTAAAAGGTAGGATGTTCTTAATGCTTGCTCCCAACTGGTTTTAAACAGGAGATTTTTTATGTTCGCCGTTCGTTGTACTTTCATATCTGGTTTGTTTTCATGCTATTATTTCCTGTTTTTTCCAAATTATTTTTTGTGAACTGTCGCGCGCCATTCGCTAACAGTTGTTTCCGTCATCCGGTTCGAACATAATTGGTTCGATTCGCTATAGTTCATGGGAATCATCTAGCACAAGCGGAGTTAAAGTAACTGCTGCTTTCCATCTAATAGGAAGACATTTTTTTTCCAACATCTCCGCCCGGAAGTAGACACCGGAGCGAAATGTGACCGGAAAAACGGTACAGGTAACGGGAAAACAGAAATTTGTCAAATTAACAAGACAAAACGTTTCTTTTAATACGCTGCATCGCATCAATGGGAGCGGCACCGGTGGACACCAACAGCGACGAAAGTTTTGAAATCAAAAAGCGTGTCACAGTGGATGAGATTTTCGTTTGCACGACGCTGGGTTGCTGGCTGCGGGGTTTTGTGGCCGAGAAAGTCCAAACAAACGAAGGGAAGTCTTTGACGTGAATCGTAATCTTCACTTTGCTCCCCTCGGAAGTGAATATACCGACGAGGTTGAAGAAAATGTGATGAATTATCAACACTGTACTTTTTTTTTCGTGCATCAGTTAAGGTAGTAACACAACCGGCATCGATGGATAAGTTTTCCGCCGTAAACGTTGTTTAAAAAATAATAGATACATGGGGGAAGATAATCCCAAACGGAAACAAAACGCAAAAGAAGGATATCCTTTGCTTTAATGGGATTTTGATGGCGATTTTCTTGGCTTTGTATTCCCGGGAAAATTGACAACTTTTTGCCTTTTTTTAGCTAACCTAAAAAGGAGCAAGCAGCAAACCTTCATAGATGTGCAAGACACGTTTAAGGAGAACGCGTCTGGTTCTGTCTTTTGACAGTCTTGAGGAGCGAATATCATTTATCACACTATCTAATTTGAAATATACTGCCCACAAATGCTGCTCTAGTCCCGGTATAAACCACAGGCAAACGATGATGAATTGGGTGGCGAAAGATCCTTGTCGTCGGGTTGTTCTGTTTCTTCTCCTCTTCTTTTTTTTCGGCCTCAGGAAAATGGCCTTATACCAGCGGTCACGGTTGCCTGGAAAGGCGAAAACAAAGCCGAAACAGCCAAAACAAATAGCCATATCCATTTCCCGTTTGGGGCTAGGCCGGAAGTTGGCCCATTTCGTCCGGTCCTAGCCTCCGGACGTGTACGTTGTCGGGTAGGCTTTTATCGAAACCGTAGATCGCTCTTTTTCTCTTCCACTCAGAAACTTCATGCATCTTTTTCATCGTGTCTCTTTAACTGCCGAGCATTCGGAAAAATTCTTAAGAATTAAAAATTTCATCACATTTTAAATGTTCCTTCCCAAGCTATTCGGAAGCTGACTGGACATGATATGGTGCGTTTGATATGGGCACTGACCTGATGCTATCGAATTTGCTCCCGCCTATGTTTACCTAGGACGAAGAGAACAGCCAGCATACCTACCTTTCACTGCGAATGTGTCTGTGGTTGCCACCTTGTTCCGGATGGAAGTTTTCCCTTTGTTGATCCTTCCGATGGCGCTTGAAGGGATCCGGTTCCGTTTTCTTCCGACATCGGGTTTCTCGCACATTTGGCCACGTTTTCCTACACCGTAATCTGGTCAGCGCAAACAATAGCAAATCCCCGAAGGAAAAAGTGTTTACTATGTTTGTTTGTGTTGCTGTTTTTCCTTGTTTATTTCCTTTTCGCTCCACCTCGGGATCTTTAGCAAGAAAACACTCATTCGTAAATACTTTTAAACATCAAGATTCCAATCAAAGACCAATATGTTTTGAAACATTGTGTTTAGCTGCGATTTATGAGGGTTAAAAAAAGAAAAGCTAATAAATAAACAAAATCTTCGAGTATTGATGTACTCTTGATAACATAAATAACGCTTGATAATAACGCGTATGCAAATATAAAATGTATGTTTTTTCAACAGTCATTGCAAAAGTTGATGATTTCTAAGCCTGCTTGTTTTATTTTTTCCGATTGCTTAGCACTCATTTGACTGAATTATGTTTATCACCACGAATCAAATCGAGTTGTTCAGTATAATCGAGTTTACTCATGCGTCTTTGTGGCGCGCTTTGCTAGATGGTCCACATTCCTTGGAATGCCATGAGTTTCCATCAGTTTCGACGCAAATTTGTTGCCGTACACCTGGCCATAACTGCTGGCACCTGTGCGTGTGTGTGTCCAACGAACGGTGTTTTTCCACCAACACGTTAAAGCATTGGCGGCAGCAACAGCGCCGCCCCGACGCCAGTGAAAATCCCCCCATCTTTCCCTGCCGTTTGGCCATTGCTTCTTGGCATAATCCTCGCCGCTAGGCCCCATCTTTCGCAGACGATGGAATAATTTGGAATTTTACGATCACCCATAAATTACTTTCAATCGTCGCGCCTCACCTGGCCGTCTTCTTCCTCTCTGTGCACCTGGAAAATGAAGTTTCCAAATTTTCGTTGGTTGGCCCACTTGCGGAATGCTCTACTGCGCGCACCCCGCTGTGTGCCTCCTGAAACCCTGCCGCCGAATCTACTGGTGAGGCGCGCGAGATGGATGGATTGGAAAAATATACGGACCCAGAAAAGATGGTTTTTCCGATACAACCACCTTGCGCTACGGTATCGCGTTTCCCTGCGGTGATTTCCGAACGACACGCAAAACACCAAACCCCTTTTTGTCGCGCTTGGCGTAGGAGTGGAGAATCTCTCACGCCCACCGTCCGTCCTTTCGCTAAACTTTGAAGAACTTGTTTCCTTTCCGATGGGTACGAAATTGAACTTGGGAAAGAGGTGGGTTTGGTGCCTCATGTTTCTCCGTCCACGTCGTCTAGCCCGGAATGTGCTGTGAAGGAATTAGAAAAGTTTGGGTTTTGCGGTGGAAGTCCTGCAGTCAATGTCAACGGGTTTTTTTTAGAGGCAAAGGATAAAGAATTCACTGGCAGTAGGAAAGAAAACCTTCTCGCCCACATTCTTCCTACGGTACATTCCGAGCCACGAACGGATAGCGCGGTTTTAGCGTAGAAAATGTCAAAGAACGCGCGGCACTTCCCGTGTCGCTGTTACTGGCAAAGGGGATGAATGTTTGAGCAAAAGCGAGAGGATTACTGTGCTGCTTTTTCTTCCGTGGACTTAAAAAGGGAAAACGGATTCAACGATAAGGGCTAGGGATACCATTTAACAACACATTTTTATTTATATTCGCTTCCAAACGAACAGTTTAGACCGTCTCTTCGGGATACCTCGGGAGGAACAGGAAACTCACAGATTTTGCTGCTGAAGTAGTAGTACGCATAATAAGCTCTGTTTTCAATTGAAATAAACTTGTAGTTAAATGTCATACCGTTTTCCCACTAAAATGTGACGCAAACAAAGATAAAAAAAGTTCCGAAAGGGTTGGTTGAAAAATGTCCTTTTTAATCTGGGGACCCTTTTTTTCTTGGTGACCGTTGTGACCTGGTATTTCCCAGTGCTATTTTTGTTCATCGAAGAGTGCCGAAAAAAGCACGCTACGTAGTTCGGATGTCGATCGATGGTTCACGCTGCTTCGTCCTGACGCTTGCAAGAAAACTAGTGGTAAACGGGACAAGGTATACTAATTTTAGAATTCCATTTTTATTCGAATATCGAAATGTTTCACTTCGGGAAACAATTTTGGTCAGGCTTGGTGTGAGTATTAGAATCGGTTACAAGTTTGTTGTGCCTCTGAAATTTGCGTGTGTTCGATAGAAACAACTAATGGAAACTTGGAGTATTATACATTGTTGGCAACCGTCGCGCATCGTTGAATTTCCTTCATTAAAACTTCATTTATTTACTTTTTAATGTCCAATTAATTCATGCACTGCACAACAAAATGCAATAAACCAGCGACGGCACAAAAGTAATACGTAGCAAAACGGAGCACTGCATTGAACTGTCGTGTCTTGCTTAAAGCGAATGTGTATCCGTAGCGTTGGAGGACTTGTTGCTGAATTGTTGCTGGAGTGATTGAATTTTGTTGCTCAATTTGACTTGCTTCTTGCCTTCCAGTTTTGGCACTGGAGCACATTTCCTGGATGGCGTTGCTACGACACGGCATGTCTTTTGGGCGACAAACGAGAAACTCTGGGCCCCTCTAATGAGTATTGATTATCTCGTCATTTGCCTTGTTATGCGACAGCGCAGTCTCTACGAGTCTCAATTTATCGCGTGAACTTTTGGCGTAGTGACGGAACGAACGACGGTGCAATAGAGTGCAAAATTGAAATTTGATTCCGCTGTAGTTCATTAATGGTAGTGGAGACGAACGCGAGCTTCTTCTGCGTCGCGTCTTGAAATTGAAAATGGCTTGATTAGCGAGGTTATCAAAGTAATTTTCGCATGAATGGAAATGTAATCGATTTCCAAGACTATAGACGACTCTTCTCTGCTGTTTGTTTAACATCTTCAATTAAACGCTTTTGAACATTTTTGGTGACTTTTCCTTCTCTGCCTTTTCGTTCCATGTATGTGAGAAAAGTTTGCATTAAAAGGTTATCAATATATTACACTTGTTCCAATATTGAAGCATTGAGAAGGGAAAGGAAGAATGAAGCTACTTGCATAGGGAATGATTGTATTTCGGTTACTGCGAAGCAAAGTTCTGCAGGAAGCGAATAGCGCTCCCGATTACAAAATCGCAGTTCACAACTATTTACATTATGCGATCCTTATTCTGAATATCCAAGAAGCTTTCAAAGGTATATAAAAAGTAAAAAAAAACATTTCTAAAGGATATTCGACATTATCCCGTACAGAAAGCTTTTTTCCGGAAGTTTGAAGTGATTTTCCATCGCGTCCTTCGAGTGCAGAAGGTCCTGAAACGTGTTCAAATCGCCAAAATCCAATTCTGATGCACAGAAGTTGGTTGAATCTTGATTCCCATCCGCTAACCACCGGTTCGCGGGTGGCAGAGTAAAATTACGAGGTATAAAAGGTCAGATGTGGGAGGATTTTCCTTGCGATTAAAGCACTCGCCCAGAAGCACCACAAAAATAAGGGCGTGCGTTGCCGACTGTGCTTCCAATTGGGATTCTGCTGGCGTCTAAACACTGCCGCCAGAACTTACCTTTTCACTTTTAAGGTAATCCTTTTTTGGGGGTCAGACTTTTCCTTCTTCGAGTTTTTGCAAATCCCTTCCTTCGTTTATACCCGGTTTCACGAGTTCGTGACCAATGCCGACAGCTGCCAAAGGCACATTTGCAATTTCTCTTCCTCGCAAGACGTTTTTGACGTTTGTTTGGCAGCAAAAAAAAAAAAGTTGGGAACCAGTCGGTCGTATTTGGCCTACGAGCTCCTGCCATATCTAGATTTTATATTCCTTGATCCTTTTTCGCTTATGGGACAACATATTGCAGAGTTGCCAGTATCTGCGCTTGAAATCAAAGATATTCGTCTGAAGAAGTCGTCGGAAGGAGCTTTGAGAGCGAAAGAAGGGAGCACGTGCGAGAATGCGCTAAGAATAGGAATCGATCCCAGCTGACTGGCTGTACCTTACTATTAAAAATGTACATTACCAGATGGGGTAACAGAACTTAATACAGTGAAGTAGATGCGAGGTGAACGAAAATGGTTTGGGCGAGGATCGATACGTCCTACTTTTCTATCTCCATCAAATTTCAACGGCCCGCAGGTGGAAGGCATAGTGCATAATTCATACAGAGCACGTGAATGTTTGTACAGTGAACGTACTCCGGTATATGAGGTGTGACTATTGCAGCTTATTCCCCAGTTGGCCGTAACATTTTTTCATTGTTAATTTCAATCGAATCGAACCAATTTCGGTTAGACCTCTATCAATCTTAATCAAAATCACATCATGCATGCATTTGATGAAGCATAGCGTGTACCGGGTTTCCATTCGGCCGGAAACTCACGCACGGAAATTCATTTAAATTATTTTCCCCCGAGGCTTCACCGACTTGTTGCTGCCTCTTGTTGCACGTCAGCCCAAAATTTCATCCTCTACAGAGCAATGTGTCAGCTGTCAAAAATTTGTCACATGTGGTTTCTGCATGGCCTCGGATATCCTTTTTCTAGCGTGTTTCCATCGCCTAAATAGGTTGCCGGTTGCATTGCGCAAGCAAGGTTAGGATTGTTCACCCATCGTTAGCGTCAGTCAATGCGTCCTTCTGCCTTCAGATTTTCAGCTTCACATCTATCCGGGAGTAACCTTTACCGCTTCGGAAGTGTTTCGGAATGGAAGGGAATTGTTTAGTTTCACGAATAACGTGGCTGTTTGCTGATCAAAATGTGACAATCATCCGCCAATCGATGGCGTTGTCAACCGAGCTTCTTAGATGACGGATTTTCCGAGATCTTCATCACCGTCACCGTGGTGATCTCCCCGTTCTTCCCGAGGGCTGATGGTATTTTGGGAAGCTACGCAAAGCTTGACAAAAATGGCCTTCCCTTATACCTATCCCCCTATTATGTCAGTGTTTTGACATCGCTTCTGTCTTTTGGTCGCGAGGTGGGTTTTTTTCTGTCTGTTTTGTTCCTATTATAATCCAGGGCCAGTATTTGCGTCAACAATCGTCAGACGGTGCTGGTTTTGTTTCTTCCGAGTTGCCTCCTAACCTAACTGTCTTGGGATGAAAGAAAAAAAAAAGTTTCTTAAAAGATGTTGTAACTGCATTGCTTCCCATTTATGAGAAGCATGAACACTATTTTTAAATTGCCATTTCTCCACCAACTGAACACCAAAGGCGCAGTAAAACTCAATGGACGAATGGAGGACCACGAGCGAAATTTTTCATTCCGTACATATTCTTTTGAAATTCTTATCTGCAATACTCCGATGCGCCGGTTTTCTCCCTTCGAACCCACAGGGCATCTAACTCGGTACACGGATCCATTTGGGCAGTTTTGTGCAACTACTCCGGTTTGATAAATGAAACTGTTATTTCCGCCCGACGACGATGCTGCTTGGAGCAGTTTTGCGCCATCCGCCACTCACCACGGAAAAGCCTTCGCATTCTTCGGAAGCGGCACAAAACTTGCCGCAAAATTGGAAGCAAATGTTTTGTGACAGGCTTGACCTGAATGTGCAAAGTTACAAAGATATTTGGATTTGTAAAAAATACGTAAAACAAACTGGACAAATTGCATGTCCAACAAATTGCCTGCAAACTTTAGATGGATGGCACTAAAAGTAGAGCAGATGCATGTTTGAAAATATGTTTTCGGTTCTCTCGAACAAGAGAAAGAGCCAGTCAGCGAATTCCAATAATGCCTAAAGATTGCCTCTCGGACTAACGAAGCATTTTACGTAGCATATGAACGCGACAAGCTGCTTACTAAAGCCGCTGCGACCAACGAAGCTTTGCTTGTCTGGGTTGATTAAGATCACTCAAAATTGCCATATTGTTCCTTCAAGGAAACAATTTACTCTCATAAAACATCATTACTAATATCCATCCACTCAACAAAAGTTGACGAAAGATGAAAAAAGGAGTGACATTCGTAAAGGCATCATTCATGCTAGTTTTAATACTCATCGGGTTTGATGGATGAAATATTTCCAGCATTATTGAACCCCTCAGCTGACACAGGGAATTTTCAAATTGAATTATTGTATTCTTCTGAACTTTCTATTGGTAGTTCTCCTATTTTCGGATCCGAAAAATGTGAAATAAAATTGTGGTGGTAAGTTAAGAAAAACTCGTTAATTCATCTTTATTGCAATGTACTTAGTCAAATGGAATCATTTATTCGTTCATCTTAAATGCAGCGCGTGCTCTGACAGCCTAGCATCAGGATTCATTAGGTTAAAGCCAATCTTTGCTTCGTTACAACATTATTTTTTATGACCATCGCCACATTCATGAACGGTAGCGGGCTAACGATGGCGTTGCGTTTATAAATATTTATTGGACCATTTGGTGACTACCAAACGGAGCTGGGTCTCTATCGACACGTTGGTTTTTTTTCTGGATCCTGTTCCTTCCTCTTCTGGCTACATCATTGCCTTTGCAAGCAATTCCCGAAGCGATACAGGACCTAAAGAGCCAAAGTTATCTGCTTCCTCCATGTTTCCAACGTTCTCCGCGACCGGAATACTTTTAGCATCCCCCCGAAGAAACGTTTGTGTGGGGCACACATTTTTTGACCTTAATTGACACTGTTGTCGAATGACCAAAAATGCGAACGCGACAAAATCGTACAGTCTAGACTTCATGCAAGATGTGGATAATGAACATTAACGCAAGAGTCGCAGAGGAAGATGGTGGAACGACGAGCGCGGAATGAACTGGATGTTCAGTTGTCGATTCGTGTTGTGCCAGATTCTGAGGCTGTATTTTGCGAATACAACGCCTTATCCTCTACAGGTGGTTGTTAGAAAAAGGGAAAAATTTCACAAACGGCATCTGCTACGACCCCTAAGTTTGTGTGTGTTTAATACGAAAGCATTATAATGAGCAATCGTGTGCGTCACCAATCTAAAATTACTTTTAATTTGTCAATTTAACATGTACCAAATGATGATGAATTTCAATGAATCTAAGCTAAAACCGTGTAATTTTCTTCTATCCTACACACAAATGATTCATAGAGCGTTCTAGCTTCTCGCTTGCAGCTACGAATTGCCAACGTAAGCAAGAGGAAATATGATTGGAATTTATATTTTCCTGCTCCTCAGGGAAAATATCACTTCTTCCCTTACCTTTCGAAACGGTCAACCGTCAACGTGTTCGTTGGTAGATAAATTCTTCCTGGCAGAGCAACCACGGCTCAAGCAGAAAAGATGAACGAACTGGATACAAACGGAGGAAAGAGAAAGAAAAATGATTGCTCTAACAAACTGGGTTAAAAAGAGGGGGAAAAGCGGTGTGGTCATTTGAGTTGAGGATAATTAAAATTCTATCCCTGGCGGTAAAGTGTCGTCTAGTTATTTAATTTACATTTTTCATCTCGCTCGCTCACTTTCGACAAACTTGGTGTACACACTTATTACAAACTATGGCTTATTCACCACTAGAGAACCGTATCGTCAGCTCATCCCTTTCCCTGACTTCCCGAAATGCTGCATCCTAACTAACGCACAGAAGCGTCACGAGCTAAGAGTCTATAGTGAAAATGTAATTTTAAACCGGTACAGAATATTGTGTTTTGACACGAATTTTCCTTTTTTTTAATCTTCGGTCCGGCAACAACGTTCTTCTTTTGCTCATTAATACTTGGGCAACAGTTCAGAGGCATTTCAGAATATGCGCAAACGAGCGATGCATATCGGGTTACATTATTTGTGTGTTCGATTAATGATTTCATGAGACGACATCCTACATCCCTCCATCTGTCTTGGAACGCCAAGGAAAAACTTTTATTAATCACTTTCAGCTTTCCTCAATCAAAACTAAGCGGAAGCTACAGAAAGGGGCATATTGGATGGTTTTGAAATCGATGCATTCTACTGGGTATCCGTTTTCTGTGTTAATAAGATTACGAAAATCTGCAAAGGCTGAAAAGCAATTAAACCCAGAACGCAGCGTTCATAAAAGCCCCCTTGATTTTGATTTGCCATCCAGCATGTTCGAAATTTCGTAGGCTTTTTAGTTTTTTTTTTTTCACTAGCAAATGCTTCTTCGACGGTTCTTTTCCAATCCCTGTAACGAGCAGTAGCCGAATGTAAAAGAAACATTTTTATTATTCATGTAAACGGTCACATTCACGTCACGGGGTAGTTTTTGGGTGTCTCCAGTAACACCAATTCCATACAACTATGTATTCTCTTTGAACATTGGCGCTTCACTGTTCTTTTCTTATACAAACGAATCAAGCAAAGAAATCAATTTGTGTCCCAACATTAGGGCGAGCGAAACAAGGAGCGTTGGAGGAACACATAGCCCCATAAATTGGGTCCTTTGACGGACAACGCCAAACCCACACATGCCCCCATTTCGAAAGGTTCCAGCATTGGGAGATCCTTTTGGTGAGGAAAAATGTTTTATTGATGTTTTGCCTCGATTTACGATCCACTCGGGCAGGTGTTGCCAATGCTGTTTCGCTAGCACTGATGAGAAGGATGAGAAGGTCCTTTTATTCGATGGACCACGCCGAGCCAGCACCAAGAGCTATTTTCCCCTTGGCAATACTACGATTGGGGTGAGCGGCTTGGGCGTTAATCATTTGCTCCCTCTCACACCCACCCCCACGGGAAACGAACGCACTGGGGCTAACGTTGGTAGTGGCAGGAGCATTGATTTTCTTTCGCCTTAATGGGGATATAAAAACGTGTATTTAGTGTTGGCCGCAATGTTCGTAAGCGAGCGGGCAGGTCTTGGCTTTTTTTTTCGATTCCACTCGGGAGCAACATTGACGATCGATCAATATCTCGAAAGCATCATTCAAATTCGATTTAGGACACCTTTCCCTTTCACCAGCCAGGCAGCATTACTGCATTAATGAACCACACACTCCTCCGCCCCCTGGTTAATTCAATTGCTGTGAGCCGTCTGGAGGCGTAGGAGGAATTTCTAAACCGAATGGAGGAAAGAACGTTGTGGGAAGAATGGGAAGAAACGGTGAATGTTCTAACCTGCGTTCGGCCTTGAAGAAGGAAAAGGAGATCAGTTTCGAATGTTCTAATCGATATTTGTATGTGCAGCATATTCAAATAAACGAGACCCAGACGAGGAGGAGACCCCGCTAGCATCACAAGCACACGCCGTCGTCGATTCTATTCTTTTTTTCCAAGGGTTTTCCTTCGGTGCTACATTGCTGCCACTTTGCATCGCAAGATCATTAGGATTTGGGTTCGAGGATTATTGTATACATTTAATATGTGCATATTTAGTCGTTGGTGGTTTCCTTCATGTACCTTGCAAGGGGTTTTTTTTATTTTGGCGAAAATTTTCACGTACTTTTATCATGTACTTTTTTTTTTGCTCAATTTCACATCAGCGCGGAGGCAGACAGAGCGTTTACGTAACGTCTGATAAAGGACAAAAAAGGAGCTTTGGTAGAGAAAAGCTGGGCAGAATAAACAATGTCCTCGACGCTAATTTACATGTATATCTGGATCGTAGTTAAAACGAACAAAAAAATTTTTTTAATCGTTTCTAGAAGGTGACAGAAACAAATCCTGCTAATCCTGTTCATATTGTTTTCATTCGGTGGCATGTTTTATGACCTGCGATTGGCGAGCCTCATCGAACTGAATTGAAGGAAAAGTACGAACTGAAAAGAGCGAAATCGGTCCCAGGTGGCTGCACGGTGTTTGTGAAAAGTTTTCTAATTAAATATACATGACGCCCGTCTGCTTACCTTTTTTCTATCGATTTATCTACCTTCCTGTATTGCTCCCCCCTGTTCACCTTCAAATGTTCTATCTACTTAAAGTAAACTAAACCTACGCAACATTTTGCAACGAAAATCCATTCCATTCTGAGAAGGACGTCCAAAAGTGATGCCTTGAAGCTACAGTCTGGCGCTAGGTTGTTGCAAGGTTAGCAGCAGTGTTGGAATGGGCGACACCCGGGAAAAGTTCCTTCCCGTCATCCATCATGATCCAATAGGCTTCTGACGGCACCGCCTCTCCTTCGCCCAAGGATGTGCCCAAGGGAGCCCCATCAGGCTTATATAGACTTGACTCCGTGTCGTCTGGGTGAACTTCCTTCCCACTCGTGTCGTATCGCAAGACTTTTCCCTAGTCCATTGCGTGTCACGTCACACCTGTTCCCCTGGCTCCAACCTCGTCCAAAACGCATTTAGACTGGCGAGGAAGCGCCCGCGCGTGCGGTAATGTGCAAGATAATCCGATTTCTCAACTTTCTGATCCGGGCTTTGATTGCTTCTGTGGAGACGCCAGGTCAAACTGCCGACAGCATCCGGCCAAGGGGAGGGTAAAGTTCACGACCAGAAAAATGGAATGGAGAAAAATACACAAATAAAAACATAGCAACAAACGAACATCGCGTCTACGACGATGGCCATCGAGACGAATATTGGTTCATTGCCACTGAAGATCTTATTTGTGCTTGGAGATAATTCCCTTGTTTGCCTCACGATGTTAAGAACCTCCAGAAGACCGATTTTAAGAGAAACGATTAAGTCTCAAACCTTGTTTCCATACAGAAGGAGGAAAAAGGTACATCAGCTTAAAGTTAGGTGAAACTTAGCTTTGACCAATCACGAGAATTTCCAATTATTTCATTTGTATTATATGACCGTGAGCTGAAGACATACACCCTCGAGGAATGACACGAGGACAAGGATAATTCATTCATCAAAATGTCCCTTTAAAATTAATTCTGCTGATCTTGATACGAATTCTGCAGAATATATCATCACGCCGCTGGGGCTCTAATTTGTGTGATTGGATTTTGAAGTTCCAAAACATGAATCCGACACTCCGATGAAGTCAGTGCGTGAGAAACATAGTAACTTAAGCTAAATTACATTTAGTGGAAATGTCGTGTATAGGAAGAAATCTTGAAAATGTCATGCCAGTCTATTAGTTGTTCTACGAATGTTGAATAATTTATTAGAGATTTTAATAAATTCAATCAAAAAGGGTCTTGTGGAATTGTTTCTGTGAAATATCTTCTCAAGAGCTGCTTCCTTTTCTACAATAAAACACGTCCATTACAATTTAGTTTCAATTGAATACGTTTAAATGTATGTAAACTATACAAAAAGCAATTATTCGTTAAAAAAGGTTTTACTGTAGAGCTAATACGAGTGGTCCACGAAGGTTACGATTGGGAAAATGTGTTACAAAGAAGTTAACTCTCTTCCCTACGATGCGCATCAAATTGTCTTGTATGTTCCCGTTCGTTCCCGTTAGGTGGTTCTCACGATTTTTATGTTTCTTCATTTGTCGCACTCGCACTCGTCCCTGCACTGCCCACATCACCAATCTCGAACGGTACTGTGGTGCGTCAGTTGGTGCTGAAGTTGAGGTCGAATTTTGTGGAACCTCCTGGCGTGTTCGGCAGTACGTGTACACACCTGGGCAAGATCTTGTTTCCCGTTCCCGCGGTATGCGTGTCCGAATCGATCCGGTCAACGACCTATGCTCTGCCGGATGGTGGGACGTTATGAAGTAACGAAAAAGAACCGACAAACCTACACAACCAACGCACATACACACTCACAACGTTAGGTGCAACCTCAATATTTCCTCTAACGCAACGTTTGTGAAGAAAGAAAGCAAGAAAGAAAGAAAGGTACTTCTTCGACCTTCCTTTTAGCGCCTTTTCCCACTGTTTCCTCATTTCATTCTCTCTTTCTCGCACACACTGGGAAACGGCGGAGAAAGATCGAAAAGAAAATCGCCGAAAACAACCGTTATCCTTCCGCAGTGCCGCTTGGCGGACTGAAAAGTGCATTCGGCAGGCAGGGGAGAAATAATTGCATGAAGCTGCAAAACAAGAGTTGCATATTTTCTTTTAGCTTGTCGTTTCCATTCTACCTTTTTTGTTGCCCTTTTCCCCGTCTTATGCACTGTGCTGTGCCTCTCTTGCGCAACCTTGGTTTTCTTTTGCCGTGCTTTTTCCTACATTTTTTTTGCTTTCTCTTCGTTGCATTTGCCCCGCTTTCGGTTGCATTTTTCTATCGTCGTCCCGATGCTTCTGCCTTACCGTGCTCATCTTGTTCTTCGTTTCATCGGCTCGTTCTCTTCATGCTTTAACGATCTCTTGCTCTCGGTACTTCGGTGCAGTCTCTGTATTTCTGTATACTTTTTTATATGTACAACATGGCGACAATCTTTCGTTCTCGATCTGCTGCGCGCTCGTTCCTCTGATTGAAACAAGATGAAGACGATCGTTGCAATTTGATGTCCGTGTGGCAACAATTACGCCTTCTGGCATCAATTATTTCTTCCTCCTTCTCGCTCTGGGTTCTTATGGTCGTGCACTGTCATTCCCATCACACATAACGTAACGGCAAATGATTGGGTTCAAGTTTGAAAATTATTTGGCACCGGTTGCTTACTTACGCGTGGCTGGAAGATGATTAACGTAGGTTTCTCCATCCATTCAGTTGCATGTGACTTTCTTTTTATTGGAAGATAAGAGCTATCTCTTGTCTTGTTCAATGTCTTGTGGACAATGTTCTTCAGCATCCAATTGAATAGAAATTTCTCATTTTACCTTCAAGTTTAAATGAGAACATGCAAGCATGCCAAATGCCGTGAAAATGTGAGGTGTGTGATGATCTCCCTGTTGTTTAACTCAATCTTTTCTTGCTAGGAAAGAATGCTAAGGGGGGGAATATGGCTTAGGATTTACCACAAACTTGTGGGAGGATCAATGTGGGACTTCATGGACAATACCATGCGGAAAAATGCGCCTTCTAGCTTGCAATAAGCATAAGGTGGTACCATTTTGTGGTGGATTTTTTTTTGTCAAATACGTTCCTCTCAAAGGCCGGTGGCGGTGGTTGTGCGCTGTCGTGTAAGCAAATCCTTTTCCCTTGCTGAATGTGGTATGCTGATCCCATCGGCACCATCGAACGGTGAGTGATTGCTGCCGCCTGATTCCAAAGGAATTTTTTGCCAAGAAAAAAAGTACCATGCAGGAAAATAAATCATGTGAGAAAAATGAAAACTCAAGGGGTGGAAAAAGGAACTATAGAACTGAAAATCGATCCGTTCTCCTTAATACCTCAAGCGGAAAAGCGTGCAAAGTGATACCATATTTATCGAGAGTGAACTGGAGCCAGAGAAAGGTTGCTCGTTTAGTCGCCAAAGGACTCATCCTATGGTGTGTTCGCCTATGCCTCATCCCTTTCCCTTCCGATACTCTTTACGTCCAGGAAGATAATTCCCAGTTAAAGAAAGCCCCTGACATTTTCACTCTCACATTCTCCCCTCCTCGAAAAAATACCAGGACCGTTGAGCGCCGTAACTAGTAAATAAAAACGTAATCCTTGCCTCTATTCATGGCGATCCAAGAGCATTATTGGAAGTCCAACACACATAACCCCACGCCAAATGGTGAAGGAACGTAAATTTTCCATCCTTTCATCTGTTAGCAGAAATTCATCTGACAGGAAGACGAAGGCACACACACACACACACACAACACAGATAGGAAATGAGGGATGCTACGATCCGGAAAATTTATTCCACTAAATACTGCATTATCGCGACGTGCACATCTCATTTTCAGTAACGGCGCGGCAGCAATTTATGTGCGATTTTGTTAACCCGACTTTTATATTCGGACAGATGATTTAAGCTCTTGGCTTTTACTTGTTCTTTCGCCGGTTTTCCCTCTACTTTACAACCGTTTCATTTTGAGTTTCTCCACAAATTTTCCCCCTTCTTTCTGCCGAACACAATTTATGATGAACGAAACATCTTCTCTCACTTTTCTCTCGAAAATACCCTCTACATCGTCCTACTTCTTCGAGTAGAGCCAAACTAAAAAAATGAAATGACGAATCTCGTCTTCTCCCGCTCCACACTTGTGTGGTGGCAATATGGAATGATGAGTAATTGGACTAAAATTAAGTTATGGATGATGGAAAATTCAGTCCATCTGTAACGTTGCCGAGTAAACTGGTTTGTGGATGGGGTAACGCCCGTGTCCGGTTGTGGAGTAAATGCAGCGTACGAAAATGTTGCTCCAGACTATAAGCTATTTTATCGAGATGTTTCCTCTCTGGTCGCTTATGAGTTACGGCCATAGGAAAAGGGAGGCTGTGTTCTATGGCTATGATAGATCCAATGGAGAGGAAGTAGCGGCATGGAGTAAGTTATTTGCGCAAGCACCAAAATCACAAACTTACCCGTTCGCCTTTTTTGTCGTTCAATGAAGATGAATACCATTTAAAGATAATTTAATCCAGCTCAAAGTTCAGTTTGTAGATGACCGATTTGGTAGAAATTGTTTGTAAAACTGTTCCCTTTTTCGTGCATAAAACTGAACTAGGACTGTTTCAGTAGCTCGACAACTTGCAGTGTGGCTTGATATATTCTTGGTTTGAACAAATGTTATCAGGTAACTAAACCTTACACGACAACTTCATGCACGCTAGGTTCCTATTTTAATTCTCCATTTAAAGAAATCCTCTCGGAATTGGATCGTCGTGTTGCCACTTAAAAAGTTAGTGAGTTTCCGGTAAACCCACCCATTTTTTAACCGTGTGATTTCCTGCTTCTTAATCGCTGCACCACATGCAACCTAGAAATGTTCTTGAAATACTAGCTAGGGATGGTGAAAGCCGTAATTTACCTCCCATACGGAACCATTGCATTAATTTCGCTGCCTTCGCTGTCTAATGATTGCCTGTAGTTCAAAGAACTCGAACGTGTCTTTGCAAAAACCAATCGCGTGATTCCTAGAACCGAATGGATGATTTTCCGATCTGGGATTTTATGGCAGTGATTCTCAAATGAATTTCATTTGCAGGTATGCTCTTATCGGAAAAGCAAGTGATATGCTGCCGATGGTTTGCAACTACAGAAAAGTGGGAATATGAGGGATTCAGGATCATCGTATCAGTTGATGGGCGCTTAGCCTTTCATCGCTCACAGGACTGCATACGGTGGAGTAGTGGAATAACGTTGTGGTTGGAACGTTTAATACACATGATTTAGTGATTCTACATTGCCTTCGATTCAACTGGATTAAAACGGTTTGCAAAAACCGAGGAGCAGTATCCTAAACTCAATCGTGCGTTTATGGAATCGTCTGCCCCATACGCCTGGAGTAAAACGCACTTGAACGGCACGTACTGTCCATTACATTTCATCGTTGTAACCAACGAAGCCTTTTTCTTACGCTTTTAACGCACATGGGAATGAAAACTGGACATTGAGGACAATGAGAGATCCTTTTGAACCTTACTTTGGTTTGGAACTTTTTCTTTAGGAGACCGCTTATTGGCGGTTATGATGCTGTAACCAAACGGTTGTGAACGTTCAATCGCCTACCGCACGACAATCATTTCACCCTGACATCATCACGTTATCGAAATGTCCTTTCACTTTGTCTGCCCCGGGTCTACCAAATGTTGTCTGCCAATAAAATGCCTCAGCTGCGGATGCGCACAAGGCGGATCCGATTGCATTATGAAGACATTTCCCGGTGAGAGTAACCCGGCGCCCACATTTCATTACCATGCGTTTTTAACTTTATATGGTCTTAAATTCTCGCACGTCAGCAAATGAGGAGTTTATACATAAATTGGTAATTTTAACAGTTATCGATGTCAATCGTCATGTGCACCCGGAGGGGCCGTACGGATCGCGCGTTTAATATAATCGTTAAATCATAAAGTAAGAGCTAAATGGAGCTCCGTGTCTCAACCGATGCATCCCTCATCTCTGCGATGAGCAGGAAATTGGAAAAGTGAACGGGTATGTTTACATTGTTGCAAGGGCGAAGCGCAGTCTCTTCAACAACACACGGTGCCAATAAACGTTTGCAGATACGGGGTGTGGTCTTATATGCTGTAAATCCTTATTCGTTCGTCCTCACAACGGCGCCAATGATGGGTGGTATGAGGGATCCGATGAAGGTGGGAGGAGGTGGTAGTGCTGACAAACCAAACCCGACCCGGCCATCCATCCATCACGATAAAACTTCCATTTTGAGGAAGGCAAACGAGGATCGCTCGAAGAAAGTCAACGTAATGGGATGATAAGAATGCATTCCCGAAGCGCACAATGTGTCACCATGACGAAATTATCGGTGAATCCATCCTACCAGACAGTCCCGTATGGTGATATGGTGAGATGTATGTGGTCGGAGTTGCTGCTGATGGTGATTTTATGTACAGCATGAAGACACGAGCGTCGGTAGAAAGTCATTCGTCGCCAGTCAGTTCGATTCGCTCATTCAGTCAACTCGCAGACGCTGATTCTAAGGCGGAAGAACTGACACGAACGACTACTCTACGATAAAACATTGATTTGATTACCTCATGGCATCAGCAATTGCATATTCACTATATCCTCTCTCCTCCCGCATCCTGTGCTGGCGGTCGTCAGTAGGGAACTTGGGTACTGTTACTTCGTTTTTCTTCGAGAACCGGCGTTGTGCACTGTCAGCAGAGTGAGCTTGTGTCCCACTGTCAGTGTGTTGATTGCTGCAACAAACTTGACACGGAAGTGCATGAGCCAAGTAGATTTGATGTGCCGCCTACCTTTTGGCGCAAATTTCTTTGGAGACTTGTTCCCAAATTCCCCCATTCATTTCTTCCGGAATAGAGGGATCTTTTTACGCATGACTTCATGCACTAGCTTTTACCATGACGACGACTCGGTTTTGATTGGTTGTGGGTCGTTTCTGTCTCTGCAACTTCATTTCGATTAATCCGGTATACGAGGATCCTAGTAAATTGCTTATCGTGCTACAGACACTCATTTAATTAAGCACAATCTCACTAAATCCTCTGGCTGATACGTTATTTGACATATGAATTTACGAAGAAAGCTTAAAAAGACCTTAATTTGTAATGATGTTATTTGCTCGGTTGTTTAGATTTCTATGGAAATCAGTTCGGAATTCAGAAACTCAGATTTCAAACAGTTTCCAGCATAAATTAAATTTTGATGAAAAAACTGAATCAACCCTTCGGGGTACCGCGCCTGAGTCGGCAATTGAATGGGGTGATATATTCAACTTTGTTTTTGTGTTATTTGCATAAAGAAACTCCCGCGCACCAATCGTTTTTAATCCTCTTTTTTAACTGCATATTTGAAAACCGCGTGAAAGCGCCCGTGGCCTCCTGAACTCTGAACGACCATCTAGTTCAGTTCGGTTTGAGTTCATGTGTGCTTTACATATGCTAGCGTGTGTGTCCGTTTTGCCTTGCTTTTGCATTCCGCTTGCATGAATGAACTTTTCATGGATGTACGTTGTTGATCCGCGTTATTGTCGGCTAATGAAGGCATAATCAAATAAAATCAATTAAACGATGCAGCAATGAGAACAAACAATGTTCTCCTTACCCATAGCCACAGCATTGGATAAGCATAGTTCATGGGAAGGTGCTGCAAGGGCGTGAAATGGGGAGCATCCTTCGTCAATACCATCCTTCATCGTGTTTAACAAGAACCACTGGTTGTTATCCTACTGGTTGGGGGTAACTTTTACACGCTTTCGGTTTATCTTCTTTGACGTTAATAAGTCAATTCGTACCAGTCCATACGTCGTCAAACATGATACTTTCGTGATCGGATTCCGTGCGATTAAAAATAAGCCAGCCGTCCGGTGGATGATTCAATCATCCCCCCCCCCCCCCTCCCCAAACAACACGGGCGCGAAAAACAGCTGATGGCAGCAAACAGGTATATGATTGTACTTCCGCGCAACATTGATTACATTTCTGGCCTAAATCGAAATCAGCACAGCTCAGCAGCTTCATTCACTTGTTGGTCACACAGCAGCAGCTCATTCCCCCACCCACCAACCCACTGTGGGTGGTGGTGTTTTTCCACCAGGCTCATGTTGTTTGGCTTCGGCGGTCGGATCGAATCATCCCCTCTTCGGGTGGCTGCGCTTTGGCCCAATTAAATCACAGCGCGTATGCAAATAACACGCGGAAGCCCCAACGTGCAAACACACGCGCGCCCAATCATCATCTCACACGCGAACGACCAGAGGGTTTTTGCGTCGTTGCCTCATATATTCAGCAAACATATCGTACAAACAGTCGACAACTGGAATTGAAAACGGATATCATCGGAAACGACCAAAGCCGGAAGATGGTAAACCAACCTTGCGGGTTCCAGGGAAACGACACCAAAATTCGGTAGGAAAACATGAACGAGAGAGTATCACTCCAGGAATGCAAACGTTGTCCTGTAATTTTTATCCATGGTCCAGGGTTTTCGGGACCTCTTTAAGGTTCCAGGGTTGGACAGCAACATATGGGCCACCGCTGCGATTCTTCTGCTGGCGATGGATTGCCAATTATACGCACATTAGTAGGGTGAGGGAATTGGTGCTTCTTTCAGTAGTCGTTTTTGCCAGCACAACTGATGGATTGCAGGAGTGAGGTTTGTATCCTGTTTCCTAGCACCGCATGCGAAACGTTTTGCCGTGATATGAGTTCAGCTTCCACTTTTCCTTCATTTGGTTCTGATTTCTACTTGATAAATAAAAAAATACAATAATGTGACTCGTTGGAGGAACCAAAAACGACAGCTGCTTTCCTGTCCTGTTTGGATAACAGATTTCGCGTAAGTGCTCACAAACAGTTTGACTCACACCACCGAACGGGTCGAAGAGCGCGTTCCGTTCTTTGAAGGCTTTCCCAGCGAGGAGAAGTGTGTTCTATTCCTTTTCCGGATACACTGGATTTCCGCAGCCCGCGAGTACATATCGTCGGTTTACAGTTTCGGATTTTTGTTTCAGCTTTGTTTTTCTTGGTGAGGGGTATAAAACAACAAGATACTTGATGAAACCACCACTAAACAGTCCGACATGCTGAGGAAGAACCTCAACGCAAACAAGGGATTGTTGTAGAGAACACTTCGCTCCACAACTGGATCGGTGACAGCTTTGGTTGAGTAAAAAAAACCTGTTTGCCGTTTCCTCAAGCAAAATGCATCTTTTTTTTTTGGATCAACCAGTCGCTTTCCCAGCTCTAAAAAGCATGGATGAAAAATGTGGTCGCGATCTGAAAAAAATAAATATATTGGAACAAATAGAGCAAACGAGAACTCACACCAAACTGACCATTATCATCCGCAAGCACCGGGGGAAAAGAAATGGAATCGGTAAACACATTGTTGAGTGGATAAAGAGAAAAAAAAAGTTCGTTCGTAAATTTTCCAACCCACTCAAACAAATAGGAAAATCCGTTGATGAGCTTTGACTCGGCGTTGCTGCCCCATGCGGTCTCTCGCTTGCCTCCTGGGTGTCCTTTCAGATAACGCCACTTCCGACGCACACCACACACACACACACACATTTAGTGTGAGGTTAGGTATCCCCGTTTTGCTCCACAGTTTTATCTTTCATTTGCCATTGTTTCTTTCATGCTTGGCAAATATTGCTAATGGAAACACAAACAGACCAGACCACTCCTTCCATCCGCGTTTTTGCGTCATCAACTCTTCTGTGACTGGGGTGTGCCTCACCCTAGTGTGCGTTTGGCTTCCTTGCCTGATCTGCCCGCCTTCGTGGAGCCCGTTGGAGGTCGATTGTGTTGATAGGGTTGGTAGGATGTTGCGGGAACACTGGGCTTGACTGTATACTAACACACAGGCGGACGCGACGGGTGGAAAAATGTGAAAACCAAAGTGGACGACATTCAGCGGAAAGGATACGAGTCAAAAGCAATCATCGGTTTGGAGCGGAACGCCTATGTAGTAGAAGGAGTAGTTTCACTTGTGAGCTTTCACGTTCGGGGGAGTATTCATTCTTTTTGTTTTTATCGACTCGCGACTTTCATCCTGCTTTGCTTGTCGTCTTCGTCCGTTTGTTTTCGAAAGATAACACAATATGAATAAAGTGAAAGAAAAACGATGCATTATGGAAAACCTTTCCCTCTTCACAAAACATTTGGAAGAAGACGAAAGGCGACGCTGCACATTTTCCGCCAAGCGCCATCGTCCCCATCAAGGCCAATGGGAAATGATAATAAAGCTGGCAACTGATGATAATAAAACAACGGTTTATTTATAGTTTCTAATTTTTTTCTTAAACACTGCATGCTTCGGGCGTGTTACTAAAACACTATTCGATTTTGGCCAATCCATTAAAGTATGCCCAAGCTGCCTTTGGATTCGATATTAATGTTTTCCTCTCTTTCTCTCTCTCTTTCTTGTAGCAACTGTTCCGCTCGAACCCCGGCCTTACCGCGGCCAACTCGGCCGTCCCGGGTGCCCCGAATGGCCAACCGCTGCCTCAGTCGGCCCTATCGCTGTCGGCCGCGCAGCAGCAGCAGTTCCTGCAGCATAATGCGGCCTACGCCGCCCAGCAGGCCGCCCCGTACGTCATCAACCCGGGCCAGGACCCGACGCAGTACATGGGGGCGCTCATCGCCGGCATGCCGCAGTATTATGCGCCCGCCCCGTGGAGCGTATACCCGGCCAACCTGGCCATCCCGCAGCAGCAGTCGCAGCCCCGTCGGCCGCTCACCCCCTCGCAGCAGGGCGCGGAAAATCAACCCTTTCAGGTAAGGAAGACGGTAAACACACGGGAAAGAGCAGGCCAACCGTTTTGATTGTATAGTGTGTAATGAGTTCCGTTTCCACTTCGTCATGGTGTATCCTGAGAATTCTTACATCCTTTTCCTATAATCCTGTCCTGTTTTTCGGTTAACGTTTTAACTTTTATGTTTTAGGAGCTTTCATATTGTAAATTTGCAAATGTAAATTTCTGTGAATAACGTAAAGTTATAATAACTCATTTAACTAGCAGTCTAAGTATATTTGATTTATCCCCCTTTAAACTGTTTGCCTTAGTTAATTACCTCCTTGCAAAGAACTCTACATCTAAATCTCACAATTTGCCCCCCAAAGAATCATTTGTCGTCTGGGTCGTGACCGGAAACGAAGGACCCGAACAATGAGGCATCTAATCCGGGAAAGTTTTCCGACAACCACAGACGACAGCTTGTGGAAGGAAACGCCCCCAGCGCTTATCTCTCGTCTTTTCTTCGCAAGCTAGTCGCGCTTTCCCAACAACGCCAAGAAGCACAATCGACAAATGAAACGGAACGGAGATGAAGTGGTGGATAATTAATAAAGCAAAATGCGAACGATGAACTTTTGCATCGAGTTGGTCGGGGCCGGTCGCACTCTCCATCATGGCACTTACCGTTAAGAACTGCCTCCCGTGCCATTGGGAACAAAGATTTTCCGATTCCGAGCGATTATTTTCCATCTCAAGATTCGTCGACACCCACACCGCCACTTCGGACGACACACCTCGGCGGGTAAAGTAATTATAACTTGGTGTAATTGGATTAACTCTTAGCCGCGGATGACCGTCCGGAACTATTGGTTGTTGGTTGAGATTTCCCCCGCTTCGTATTGATGTCATACTATGTCGCAGGAAGAGAAAGCGTTGTGTTATGAAAATAGTTCATATTCATATGTTGAATGTAAATTTCCAAGGATTGTATGGTCGATCAGCAATGTTAGTTATGCTCCTGTTTATTCAATAATTATCTTCAATCTAATTATCTGCCATAATTGTAAGTACCAGTCTCCGTTGTGTTTTTCAGACCCGGATATTCGTCTTCTCAGTCAGCAGAAAATGGTTAATTTTCCCTAAAGCTCTCCCACTTCCTGTGTATGATGGTGCAGCAGCCCCAAGAAACACTCCCGTGAGAGGGTCATGGTTAATAATGATTGTGGATGTACAGCGGCGGTCGCCCATTCACGCTGAGCTGCACACACGGAAACAATGTTTGTTTAAATTACTACTAAATAGTTCCATCGACATTCCGGACCTTCCGACTTTCCCGGCTCCGTGTGGAGAATGTTGATTGGAAAACTTGCACGTTTTCCGGCACGTTGGCTTCTTCGTAGCAATTGTGTTGCTACTTGTGGTGGATGCCCGTCATGTATAACCAGCCGATGAATTTGTGGTGGTGTCGGTGGCTTCTTTTCTCAAGCGTTGCTCCCTGGTAAACGGGTTTTCATTAGCAATTTAAACGTTGATTGCATAAGCGATGGAAGGATGCCCTAAAAGCTTCCAAAACAGCAATGATCTAGAACGTGATCGACTGAAGTGAAGGAAGTCCTAATTCTTCAATCTATAAAGCATCTTCACTGTTGTTCTGCTTGCTTTTTGCCATCCAATATCACTCATTTACACTCATTAAGAACCTTAAACTTGGCATGGTTCTGTAGGAACAATTTGCACACCTCAATATCGAGGGATCCACGGGTGTATGGTGTTCGACACCGGTACGTACTTCAGGATGTAGTTTAAAGTCAATTTTCCGGTTCAACCAACCGTTTCGCCGTGTGTGTGTGCTTGGGTGAGAGACGCAAGGCCTTCCAGCGAAGCGAAGCCAGTTTCGCCGGCTCCTCTTAACACTACGGCTAATTGGTATTAATGATTCATTAACACAATACCCATTGCCCCAAGCCCTTGCAAGAGGGTGGAGAAAACTACGTGTGTGTGTGTGTGCGGATATTATGCAGCAGTTCGGTGGAGCGAACAGGACCACTCTGGAATGTGCATCACGAGTCGCTGCACGCCGTCTCGATTGGGTTACGTACGCGAGCAGTGCGAGCTGTCTCAAGAGAAAACTACCCTGTCTGCACGCGACACAAGCACGAATTAAGTAGTAATGCTACTAATAAACCAGGCAAATCTCCTGCCCAGAAGTTCTTCAAAGTCTCATGGTGAGAGCGCGGTGTGGGGGGATTGCTTGGGCGGTGATTTCTGGACTGTGAAAATCCGCACATTCTAGAAAGCTCGCACTCGTGTGTAATGCTGCGAGCAACCCATCGCACGTAACATGGGGCTAGGATGGAAGAAAAGTACCGTACACGATGGGCGATGGTCGCCTTCGTCACGGTAATTCATAATCAAGTCAAACAGCATGAATAAACCAAGCTTCCATAAAAAGAAGGGCCCCTGGTACGAAGAAAGCTCATAATAAATTGCAATAAATAAACTTGATGAAATGTTTTTAAGGTATAGAGCAGTTTCTAATTTCTTCCTTTCTAAAAGTAAACCTATTGTAAGATCATGAGCTTATAGGAAGGGTGAGTGTAATATTAGCCTCGCAAGACCATACACGCCAGTCACTGCTATGAGCGAAGAAAGCAGTCTCATAATCGCACTTAACATAATCCCAACAATCCTCGCCATTCGTAGGTTATGCCGACGGCATGACTGCGTCAGTTCCGCTCTTATGCTGTCATCAAATGGAGGGCGGCCCGTGTCTGGTATATGGTTGATACATGAAACCACATCACGACCGACGGCCGACCCTGCTCCGATGGTCACGGTCAGGTCTTTCGCTCGACGACGGTCATCGTGCCCTTTTCTTGATCCATTCACCTCTTCCCCCGGCGCCGCGGTGAAAACACGATGCCTTGCGGCGTAATTATGATTTACCGCGCACTGGTACGTCGACCCTTCGCTCGATTTGGAGTATCCAGTTAACAACTCTATATGAATGGAAGTGCCGTGGAGATGGGAAGGCAAATGGTATGTTTTGTGCTAAATATTGTGACCAAATCTTGAAGTTAGAAGAAAGCATTGTCTAGGCGGTTTTTGCAAACTCGCCGTTGACGATCCATTTAATTGAACGCGCGTTGTTACAATTTCTGTGCAGATGACATGATACCTACAAGATTGTGCTTTTTCACTGAAAATGACGATCGGCGGAGTGGTTTTCCAACCGCACCTCGGTTCGCCAATCAATCGCGAACGCGCGATATCACAAAGGTTAACGACGTTTGGTGACGATGGAAAACTGTAGAAAGTCAGCAGCTGCTGCTTCGGATAGGTGACATTTTTCCCCCCGGTCGACTGTAGACCTTGGAGTAGTTGTGATGGAATGCCTGGGGGGAAGGTTTCGGTCATTAGCCTCTCCGCGTGGTGCGCGTGTAATAGAGATGTTATCGAGTGTGTGGAGAAAAAGAAGGTATATTACGGGTCTCTTCCAGCAAAAAAAAACCTCAACCCCCATCACGGATAAGGGGCGGTTTGCGACCCACAATAGAAGCGGTGTTTAAATTGGTCGCCCTTGTTTCTTTTGACTTCGTCGTGGTGCCATAATGTGGTTCGTACCACCGCGCGCTTGGTGTGTTGTTTAATTTTTATTCGCGCGCCACCCCGTCAATGGTCGGGAAATTAAAAGTGAAAGCTCTTCGCATGCGAAACGCGCGCAACCACTTCTTGGGTAGGAGGGCCGGCTGGAGGTAGGAGTTTTCCTTGGCAAGGTGGTGTCGTGTGCTTATGCTAAACATTACCCATTCAGCACCCTGTTAACGCGCGAACACACACGCCCTCCAAGAAGAGGAGAACCACGATGGCGGTATTTCATGTGGACGGTTTTTTGTTTTTGTTTTAGCCAGGATTAGGAACTATGATAAATTAGCATTTGTAAGCAACGTCATCGTCGTGTGTGCGTGCGTTGTAGAGTTATGGGCGGTTGTTCTTGTTTCCGATCGATATACAGCTATGACAAGGGAAAGGCAGGACAGAAGAGGAGGTCGCCTCTTGCTGAAGCGCCATGTTCGCTCATGTTTTTTTTACACTCACCCCGAGGGTGTAAATTAATAGTTGTGTTCAGCTGTTTTTTAAACGGTTTCAAACACCACCGACGATCCCAACTGCAATCGACCGACACGTGGAACAAAACTGTTCAACAGTATTACGATGGTGGCTGCACCCTCGAGTGTCATAAAAGCTAACGCGCGGCGAAAGTAAGTGTGCCACCACCTAGCCCACACATCCAGCCATTAGGCCTCGCTACTTTCGCGGCCACTCAACCGTTTTTGTGTAACCTGTTCTGCCGAAGAACTAGTTTTTCGAGGCGCACTAGTTCACTGGAGCACACGGGAGGGATATGGGCGGCTAGCTACACACACCTTTCCATCAACGGAATGTGTTGCCAAACCTCTCCTAGGCGAGGGGAAGGCATCAAATGGAAACCGGTACCGGTACGGAGGTTTTTGCGAACGTGGTGTACTCCAAAGGACTGAGAGAGCCCGAGGCGTTCCTTGTTGGGACGTCTATCTCGTTTAGTCTATTATGAAACAGCCATCAATATCCAGTTTTCTAAACTTGATGTGATCCGAACAGATTCCACTGGGAACTTGGGCCTAGCCTGGAGCATTTCCTTCGAACACGCATTATTCGGTCGGGGGAGGTTCAGCAACCTAACCTCTGGGCCCTAGAACCTGATCGGTGGTCGGGTTAAAGTAATTTTAGTTTTCCCTCTGGATCGAATTTTGCAACAGTAATTCCATTCCATTCCCTGCTGGATCTCTCTATCGATAAGTTATTTTAGGGATCGTTTCGAAGGAAAAGGGTGGAGCTATCGCTATCTCAAGGAATCGGAACGAAAATGTCATTTAATTTTCCTCGGCAGAAGTCGTCGACTAGCCTATGATAGTATAGTTAGTTTGTAGACGATTTGCTAGAATACGCCCCAACGGAAGGAACCGCCGCTCTGTGTCAACAACCCATTGAATGAGACGCGATGGTTTCCCCAAGGCAGAAGTAATGTACATTATATTTTAAACTTACATTGTATCCTTACTCTCTTCCCCTTCTCGGTCGATCCAGTTTCGGTTTTCTTGGGGAGCGGGTACAATGGGCGGTTCATTATCGCTTTCCGCGGGCCCCGAGGCCCGCCGGTAATTGCAATTTCGCCGGCAATCGCGTTCGCGTGCAATCAACGATCTTTTTCCTCGGTAAAGGCGCTCTTCGAAGTGAGTGGTTTGGTAGAATTTTTCTCTTTCGTGTTCTATTATGAATACTGCCGGTGGGATGGAATGTTGTCTCTTTTTTCCACAGCTGGTCCCTGGTTTACACTACTATCGGTGTGCTTTCTAGCGGCAAGATCGATTTCTTCTGCTCGAGGAATGAAAAGCCAAAGAATGAATGCAAGAAGAAGACATTTTCTCGTGTCCAGCCGATTTCATTCTAGCACAGAAAAACTCCGTTCGGGGTTGGAAGAGTTCATCCACTTTTTTCCTTTCTTTTTTATCAATGTAAATTCCAGATTTTTTTGTATTCTACCTTAGCGAGCTTCATCATTCATCGTAGGTTCCATATTTCGTGCCAGTGTTGCTCACTCGATGGAAGGCTAGAGGAGTAAACATAGTATAGGGCATAATGCCGGCTTTATTGATTTGATTCGCTCGCGTGTCTTGTTTAATGAGCCTCTTCTTCTGCTGGAACTCCTGGGGTGGGGCGGACGATCGGGCAGACCGGAATCCTATCTCGTGTGCGCCATGTTTTTGCGGCGCCCCCCGTGCGTGATAGTCCATAATGATAATTCCAACCTATATGGTTCAAACAATGTTGTTTGATGAAGTGTGTGTAGATCCACTTTTGCTACTATCGATACAAAGGGTCCATTGTACCATGCAAAGAAGTTATGAGCTGAATGCCAGCATAAAGTAATTACTTTTTTCCATGTTTACCTTGTGCCGTTCGTTAGATTATCGCTATTCTTCTCACTATTTGCCAAACGATATTCTATTTTCGATTGATCTTTCTCATACAGACTTTGTTCAATCTTTTCTTGTTCATCCAATGAAAAGTTGGCCAATGCACTCTAAATAATTGTTAATTTATGCTCCTACAATTTATCACCTTTACCCTCTACCGTTCCCTACCAAAAGCACCACCCTCTTTATCGTCGAGATTTCAACTGTTTCATATGTAAATATCTTCAGCTGCGAACTCGCAATAAAGCACCATTTTGCGATAATTGTTAACTTCTTGTTATTTCGCTTGTCAGCTGATAAAAAATGTTGTGTTATGCTAAGTGTTCAAATGTTATCATATTGTACATTTTCTCTTCTTTTTTCTCTTTTTCCTGTTTCTCTCTTCCACATTTGCGCTGTTACAACGTAACCTGTCGTTTTGTTATCTTTTTTGTATAAACCAAAAAAAAAAAACAACCTTAATTTTAAACCTTTTAACGCTCGTGCCCTCGTTCTCGGGGACTTCTAAAAAATCGAATAAAAATCGTAATCATGAAACAATGTACAAAATAACTTGTGCGACCACGTCATCATACGTCGTCCGTGTGTGTGCAGGTGATACCGGCTTACTACGACCAGAGCGGCTCGCTGGTGATGGGACCACGCACCGGAACGCCGATGCGACTCGTCAGTCCGGCCCCGCCGGTCATGGTGCCGCCGGGTGCTGGTGGGCCACGCGCGCCCCAAGCGCCACCACTCTACCCCCCGCAGCCACAGACCGCCCAGCAGAACGTCTACTCGGCCCAGAACGGATCCAACGTAGGAGGTATGTATCGTCAGCCGCTGTTTTGCGAATCGGGTCAAGTTCTTTTTTTTTCTGGCCGCCCAATCGTTTTCAAACAGCTGATACCCAACCAAGCCGATAAAAGATGTCCTTCCGATGACGTATCTTGTTTTTATTTTTACTTGGAAATTTTTAAAGTTTTCCACGCATTATTGCCATTATTCTCTCTACCACGATTTTCGACTCTTGTTCAAAGTTCTTGTTCTAAATATATCTAGCTTTTTAACATTTTAACAACCACTGCTCTACCATGTTGTGATAAATGTTTTTTTGTATCCTTTGTGAGTTTTGTACATACGTCTTAAGACACCGCCTTTTCGGTCGTGTTTTTGTTTCATCGAAGGAAATTGTATTGAGTTTGTAAATTTGCATATAACAGACGCTTAATTATCCAACAACAGTTCGTCCCAAGGTATGAATTTTGTAAAAATTAAACTCGATTAAAATTCCCTCATTGTAAATCATGTAATAATAAAAATGGTGAAAACGAAGGAGCTTTTTCTCCTCGCCGTAGGATTGTTGCAGTAGTTGTTTTAACTTTGCATCAAAAGCTGTTCAACTGTAGAAACGTTTTCATTTTCCGGAGGAATACTTCGGCGTTTACAACGATAGCTCGAACAAGAAATGCACTCAAGAATGAAGGTAAATTTCTTCGCTTTCAATCAATCATGTCGATCGCTTTCGCGAACGCGCAGAGTTTGTTTCGCTTGTCCCTCCAAGGAATGGGTCGGACAAGAGGCTCGATGCAATACGGCAGATTCCGTTGTGTGCCACGGGTGAAAGCAGAAAATAGATAAGGCTCTAGGTAGTGTTGCTCTCATCAGGGTCTTCAGCACCCCACACCACAGGGGCGGAAGATAACGGAGAGCGCAGCATTAAAAATAGGTGTTCATGCATATGCTGCAAACTTTCAGCTTTCCGTGGGATGCCGAGCATTATTAAAAGGCGTCTATTATCGCCGACATTATTACACAGAGCGTGTAACTGGTTTGCTGGAGAAAATATCCACCGTTTTTATATCTTGATCCGTTGCCATCACCCTGAACATTTTTCATGGCCAGAGTTGGACCAACGATAATCCAATTTCCTCGCCAGATGGATACAAAATACTCCTGTGATGTAGACCGTTAAAGGCAGAGGGTTGCATATCTCGAAAATGTGTTTTATTTTATTTTAAAAAACGCAAAAAGAAATAGAAATAGTGTATGCAGCACTACGATCCCTCAACAAGCCACGTTGAACAAACCAGTCCAGTCAAGCGAACCTCGAATTTCACCCGTCTCAGGTTTCCAAGCACCATCTTTGGCATTTGGATACTGAAGGGTTAAATTTTTCTGCAGCCATTGTCCGTGATAAAGCGCTGACGATGATCGTATCCGTCGTCGGGCTGACATGAATAAACGAGATGTCATGATCGGATCTTCAGCTGCGGGATGTTTTCCCCTTCGTGCACCCGCGCCCATCGCTGGAGGGAAATCGTTCGCTCCAATTTTCTCGCCACCTCTCACGTGGACGCGCACAGGGAAGGCAACGTACCGTAGCATGAGTGTGTTTGTTGGGAAAGCTTTAATTTCATTTCGTACCGGCGTCAGTTAAGTGTGGAGCAAGTTTTTTTTTCCCTTTTGCCCGTGGAAGAATGGAGCCGATGGTGTGCAAATATTCGCGCACTGCCTTGGATGATCGAGTGAGAGTGCATTTTGTCAGTCTCTCAAGTGCATTGAAATGTTTTCATGCACCACGTGCCGGCGGAATTTTTTCGGAAAAAATCAACAACGGCTCGTGTTGATTCAATAAATCTGTCTGATAGGTTTGTCTGTTAATGTAGTCTCAATCAATAGAAAAATACTATTTATTTAAGTTACTAATAGTTTGTTTTCCCGGGAAAATAGGTACGTGGATGTGGTAGGTTTTTTATGCAAAATTTACACAATGTCAATGTGTTAGTGGTAATTATTTTACGATCACCAATCACGAAAGGGTGAACTTCAGAATGACAATAATTTCCCGCGCCGATAAATTGCGTTTCCATTTTAAATCCATTCCCCTGACTATTTAATGAAGGTAAATAAATATTTGTTTTTCAAAAGAAATTGTCATTTTTGCCAGCCCTTTTCCGCGTAAATTTAAATATGGATGAAAACAGTTCCGATCTACTTTGGTGGCGTGGCTGTGTGGTTCTTTTTTTTATTGCTTCATTTTAAATGCAAATGCAGCGAGTGATGTTGCAGTAATACGTGAAGTGAAAGTAATGATTTATTATTTACTTCGTCTGATGTCCAGTGAACTACCACTGCGGAACAATCTTTTCGATTTAAATACGTCCCTTTTACTACGCCAATTTATTGTTTTTGCCCCACTTCGAAATTCGATTTAAATAAAAAGACAAACACACTAGAGAAAGCTTGTTGGCCACAAAATGTTAGCCATATTTTTCCTAAGAGCCCACCGACGAGTAAACCCAAGCCTATAATATTGGACATTAAGTCCTTGTCAGAGCTATTTAAGCCTCTGGACGAAAGTCTGTCAATCGTCACGTTGGTAGCTAATTCTTCACGCTTCGGTCGTATTGCGCCTTTCCTCGGTCAGTATATTTTCTCTCCTGCATGGCGATTAAAAGGGGAAAAGAACGGTGTCCATATCCCAGTCCAAAACACGTAAGAAAGTACCTTACCTCAAACTTTGTATGTTTGGAAACATGCCCTCCCTTCACCGCAAAACAAAAATATAACAGACTCTGTGAAAACCATCGAGCCGGAAAAATCTCTACCTGAGCCGATTACAAGCTTTCATAAGAAATTTCTCTCGTTCAGGCGAGTTTTTATGTCACCAACAAGGAGGGAAGGCCGGGCAAGTAAAGGCAGGAAAACACAGTTTCTCCAAAATCGCAATTGGTTTTGCTCCATTCGTTTTTCCCCTGTTTGAGTGACACTATTTGCTTTCCAACGGCCTTCTAGGGCCCAGGCAATGACGAGGGGGGAGTCCTCTGGCCGACCTATCCATCCATCGGGAGGTTTATGTAACGCTCAATCGCTACGGACTTTAATTGAATGCAACGAGAGCGATGTTGGATGGAAAGCACAATTATCTGGGGTTGACTGATTGGGTGGTTTCGTTCGATGTTGTAGCTATGGATCGGAACATAATCGGCCACCTGCAATGGCCTGTCAGAATCAGAAGGCCTTGGAGCCAGGGTTGTATGTATTGTGTGGCAATAGGAAAACCAATCCGTTTTGTAGAGTTTCCTCATGATTAAAAGAAGGTCGACAGAAACGTGTATAAATGATAAGAAATGTTTAAATACGCTCCACGCCCCGGGAAACAACGAACTTTTTCCGCGTTTGGTTTTGTTTTTGCTCAAGCGAACAAACAGTCCGTCAAAGTAGTGTAATTAAAGTTGTAAATTCAATCACAACTTTTGTAGACCCTAATCGAAGTTTAAAATTTGTTTCCCCTTGCTCTCGGAAGTCCTCCAAAGCTCTTCTTACGCTCGATGCCGTAATGGACGCCTTTTGATCGATTTTCTTCTACCTTTCCCCATTTTTTCTAATTCTTTTCACTAGGACTCGGTGCCTTGAACACGTCGTCCCTGACCACCCGCAGGGACTCGTTCGACCGCAACACTTCGGCCTTCAGTCCCTCGCTGGACTACACCTCGGCGGCCTCGACAAACGCAATGGCGACGAATGCAGCCGCCGTGGCCGCCGCCGCAGCCGCCCGTAAGTGGCCCGTCGGAGCTGGTAACTACAGCGGCCTCGGCACGGTGGCGGCCGCCTCGGGAAGCCCGCTCGGTCCCTCGCTGACGCCGCCGCCCGTCTCGGGCCTGGGAGCGCTCGTGACGAGCCGTGCGCCCGGCGCTGAAACAAAGTTCCGCCAGGTCAACCCAGGTCTGATGCCGCCCGGCATTTCGACTGCCAACGCGGCCATGTTCGGTTCGAACAACTGCGCTGCCCAAGCGATCCTGTCGCGCCTCAACACCGCCGTGGCGCGCCCGACTGCCGCGCCCACATCTGCACCCGCCGTGCCGGGCTCGGTGGTGGCACCCGGTGGGCTCGATCGGCCTCCAGGACGCTCCCGTCTGCTGGAGGACTTCCGCAACCAACGCTTCCCAAACCTGCAGCTGCGCGACCTGACCAACCACATCGTCGAGTTCTCGCAGGATCAGCACGGCTCCCGGTTCATCCAGCAGAAGCTCGAGCGGGCGACCGGCGCCGAGAAGCAGCTGGTGTTCAGCGAGATCCTCGGTGCAGCCTACAACCTCATGACGGACGTGTTCGGCAACTACGTGATCCAGAAGTTCTTCGAGTTCGGCTCGCCGGAGCAGAAGCAGGCGCTAGCGCAACAGGTCAAGGGACACGTGCTTCCGCTGGCACTGCAGATGTACGGCTGCCGGGTGATACAGAAGGCGCTCGAGAGCATCCCGGCCGAGCAGCAGCAGGAGATTGTGCGCGAGCTCGACGGACACGTGCTCAAGTGCGTTAAGGACCAGAACGGCAACCACGTGGTGCAGAAGTGCATCGAATGCGTCGATCCGGTAGCGCTTCAGTTCATTATTGATGCGTTCCGCAATCAGGTGTACTCGCTCAGCACGCACCCGTACGGGTGTCGCGTCATCCAGCGGATACTGGAGCACTGCACGCAGGAGCAGACGGCGCCGATTCTGGCCGAGCTGCACGCCAACACCGAGCAGCTGATCCAGGATCAGTACGGCAACTACGTTATTCAGCACGTGCTGGGTAGGTGTTGCTCGCGCGGTGTAATCTCGAACGCTCATCAAAAGCATTCACTAATATTCCCTGTCCGAATATCTTTATTCTATTCTCTCTTAATGCGCAGAGCATGGGAAACCGGAGGATAAGTCCGCCCTGATTGCGAGCGTGCGCGGCAAGGTTTTGGTGCTGTCGCAGCACAAGTTTGCCTCGAATGTGGTGGAAAAGTGCGTCACCCACGCCACCAGGGGTGAGCGGGCTCTTCTGATCGAAGAAGTTTGCTCTTTCAATGATGCGTAAGTGTAATAGTAACCCCGCATGTACCGTTCCTAGTTGTTACGATGATCAAAATATATTTCTTTTTTTTTTTGTTCTGCAGTGGTCTGCATGTTATGATGAAGGACCAGTACGCGAACTACGTGGTACAGAAGATGATCGACGTGTCGGAGCCGACGCAGCGCAAGGTGCTGTTGCACAAGATCCGGCCGCACATGAACTCGCTGAAGAAGTATACATACGGCAAGCACATCATCGCGAAGCTTGATAAATTTTCGCTTAAAACACCGAACTCAATCGCGGGTGGCAATTCTGCGGCCCAGGGTGCCCAGGGACCGAATGCCAATGCCGCGACGTCCGGTGGAAACGCCAACGGGGAGAGCACCGCCAACGGACCCTCGAACGGTGTTGGCGTGACCAATGTCAACGCACACGGAACATCGCCATCGTCCGGTGGCGGTGCGGCTGGAACCGGGGCCACCAACGGAACCGGTACCAACTCCAACGGCGTCACAGCGAACGGAACCGCCGGCAGCGGAGGCAGCAACAACATCGGCACCAGCAACGGTACGGTCGGCCTGCGTCCCATCGGACCACCGACGAACGGTGTTATGTAAGAACTTGTCGCACAACCAATGGTCTGCCGCGACGGTTGTGAGAAGTTAGCATGTAAATATCGTTCTTTTTTTTTCTATCTTCGAACATTACCTTATCGCGTAGTAAGAAATACGCCCTAGGAAAAAAAGAGGTAGACCGCCTTGGAAAGCCGGAGACCTCCCCACACAAACACACACAAACCCAAGGCTGGCGTTCGTTCGAATTCGTGATCGAATATCCCTTAGTTTTCTCCCACTCTTCGCCAGTTATAGGACGTAAGACGAATGTGTGTAAAAATTCGCTTCTTTAGCCATTTTACGAGACTCCTCGTCGCGACTTTTTGTGATTGGGGGCAAATTTACCCCGGGCCCCATTTTGCACTTCTATTACAATACGACCTCGACTTTAGTTTTTCGATGCATATTTACTACATACATTGGATGGGATGTATTTCCGCAGGCGTGTTCACGGGGGCGTACCAGACGCGAAATATGGTGTGTGTGTGCGCACCTTTTTCGCATTCGAACATAATTAGGGAATAGTGAGAGGAAGAGAGAGAGAAGAGCGTACTCCGCTCGAGTGTATATTTTCAGTTACTCTACTCCTTAAGCTAAGATTTTTTTTTGTACATTTTACCTCGGTGTTCGATCTCAATGGATAAAAATGAAAGTAAAACGAAAGGCGGTGTAGGAGAAAACGCGTATGTATCAAAACAGGAACCTTGGAGAAAAGTGTGTTTAACGAATGGAATATCGTGTGCGGATAGGAGGTTCTAATGAAAGCTGTAAGACAACGGCGAGCGTTTATAAATAAGGAGAACCTAAGAGAAGGACGCGGAGTTTGTCTGTAGCCCTTAAAAAAAAGAATATTTTCTACTTCAACGCGATCGAACACGCAATGAGTTTCGTGTTTCTTTCACACTTAAAAAGCCCTTTATCCAAAGCTGAGGAAGGCGGCCTTCCCAAGCGAACGATCTTGAAGAACGACGAAACAATTGAATCGTTGAACGCGCTTCGACGAGTAAGTATTTGGGCTTAATCGGGCGGTTCGCGTACGCAGATTCTTTTTCCTTACATATAGAAAACATGTAGAAAAAATCGGCCCTGCCCCATTGGAATCTGGATTGTGCCGTATTATCGAGGCACGCGCGGACACATTTGATACGAAAGTGAGGAAGCGATTTATTGGTAACTATAAGTAAAGCAAATATTTATGATACACGAGAGGAAGATGGGAAACATTTACATAGCGCAGCCAACAGGTGGCCGCACAAAGTGAACGCGATTGTAATACGATGGAGCTTACTTGTTGTACTGTGTTTGTAGTTTTGAATGATGGCGCTATCGTTTCGTTTGATGCGTGCATCCACGGTAGGATAACTATAAAGCTCTTAAACGACACCGAGATAGTCCAATCAATCCGGAGGTAGTTGGTACATAACTCTGCTGCAGTGGCAAGAGATAAGCAGAATGGATGTAGCATTCCGTTTTGATTTTTCTCATTTACTCGAAAAGCAGAGCAGGGAGCTCTATGCAGAGTTCTCCGCCGGGACCTACTAGCGCACGTCCGAATGGTGGATTGTACAGAAGTATAACCCTTTTATAGTTTTGCTCCACTAGACTTATGTCCGAATGGAGTCTCAGAACGCATGTTTGAGACTGAAGGTGTTCGATTAAGACTTTTTGATAAGCAAAAGAAAACGTGAATGAAGCCCCATAACATAATGAAATAATTGGCATGCCCCACGCTGGTGGAGTATTTCTAACCACTGGAGGGAGATTTTTTTTTATATAATGATGAAAATTATGTGCCCCGTTTGATGTTAGCATGTTTTAAGTACGTTTACAAACAAAAAAGAAGGAGAAGTAATGGAGTTAGAAACACGATTACAGTCTGGGGAGTAATGAACGGGAGGAGCTTTGGAGAGAAAGCAGTATCAATTATTTTTAATTATCACTAGGAAGAAGCTGGCATAGGGATCATTTTTTCGAGAAAAAGAAGTTAAAGAATAAAAAACAAGTTGCCACCTTCGGCAGAGGTGAAACATTGCTGAAATAAATACCGCAACATGTTGATAGCACCGCAAAATAGCGCCGAGCGTCACATACACACACACACATGTGCGTTGCTTGGAAGAATGAAATTGTTCACGGTTTCGTACTACCATCAAGGCAAACTTCCGGCGCCGGCTGGTGTCGTGTGCGGGTAGGCGTATAAGAATTAGTATAATACAGTTTAAAGTAAGGCTAAACATATAATTGTAACATGCATGACCAATGCTTGATTTTTGGGGGTAGCATAACGTGCCACCAAGAAGTAATGGGAATTTGATGTCATGTGTTTCGCAATGCGCGTCCTGCAATGTATGTTACATTTCATCGTTTGCCTGAACGATCGATTTTTCCGTTTCCTCCGTTCAGGACTCATCAAAATACTAAAGCAGCATTACACTACCATCAATATGTAATACACTACTAAAACCTGTAGGATTCAAGTATAGGACTATATAAGCGAAAAGTGGTAGCCTTTAGGGCCAGCCTTCCAGCCTTTCTGGATTGCGGGAAAACGTTTCTCTTACTACAGCTTGAACGTTGTACATTTTTAAACAAACCGTTTCTTGCATAGAAAAACAAACGCTGCTGGCAACACATGAGGGGAGACGCATTAAAACAGAACTGTACCGATAAGATTCATTTACCCTCATCCGAGCTAATTTGTTGAAGCATACAAGCGACATGCTCATTCATTTGTCACCTTGGCTCTTTTTTGAATTGGGTGAATGTACATCAACACATACGCAGCAAGACATGTTCTTCTTGTGCCACCCACATTTGCTAAGAGCACGCGCTTTGGGTTTCCCAGAAGGATGAATAGCAGACAAAATTAAACAAAAAAAGAACACTGTTTCATAGACTGGCAAAATAGCACCTGAAACGGTATTTTAATCAAGGGAAATCGAACACTGCTTCTGGATGGAAATTTTAACCTACGTGTCGCACCGTTGTGGCTATGGGATGGGTGTGTGGGAGGGCGTGTATGTTTGCACATATACAATATGTGGATTAAAGACGAGAGAATCTTACAGATACAGGGGGGATATGGATGTCGTTTTTCTATAAACTGCTGCAAAAAGCAAAATGCTCTTATGTATTTGAATTTAATGAAAGGGTGAGACGAAGCGGAGAAACTCTAGAACCTAGGGACGTTCGGCTAAGTTTTGCCCGGAACAAAAGCTTGGCAAGTAATGTTGAATCATAAGAAAAAATCCATTCTGCTAGACAATATCATCATCTCATACTTTCGTAGCCTTTATACTTTCTCTTTAGCTTTTTAGTTAAAAAAAAACAAAACTCCTCTCTTTTTGGATTTTGTAACTTAGCAAAATTCCTTCTTTGATTTTTTATAATAAACATAGTTTAAAATACCTTTTTATATATGTCGTATCTTAAGTAGTCGTATTTTGCTATGTACTATTTTTAATGAAGTTTCTTGAAGAGTTTGAAACGGTTTAGTGTAATTAACGACTGGTCGTAGCAAACGCGAGCGAAACAACACTATCCTTGGTTGGTAAATACATTAAAAGCTCATTTTGCGAAAAAAAAATGGAGCGATGAGGGTAACTATCATCACCCGATGGGCTTGGTGGTGATCATCAATCGATGAGTAATAAAAGGATAGTTGTGCTATGTTACTACAGTTTAGAAAGGAAACATATGGATGGATTTATAATAATATGCCCCACGTTATATTGCATATTCCTCATCATGGATAGACTTTTTCTTAGAAACGTTTTTCTAGACTTTAATACAAAATCGTTAAAAAAAGAAATCTGTCAAACGGCAGTAAAAAAGCGAAAAATGTATAATGGATTGAACAATGGGGAAACTATGAACTTCATATTTAAAGCAAACGAATGTTTCCAGGGAGAAGAAATGCAAAAGCTTCATTATACTATATAGTACTAGAACTTCAATTATCTTCAGAGTTTCAAGACACTTGCTGGCATATTTATACACACTCACACACGCAAAGGTGTGCTAGTACCATTTTGGATTGGCTCTGGGATAAATAGATCAGTTAGTTTGTGAATGGCCCAAGCATCGAGCTTTCCTCCATTTGAGGAAAGCGAACTAATATTTGGACAGTAAAATGAGGGAAAAGGGAGAAGCTATCGACGCAGCAAACTGTAATGCAATTGATCATCTTGTATATCGCTGTACAAAATTTAAATAGTTATTTTATACTGAGAAATCGAAAAACCACAGGACAGGATAATTCAATTCCAGACCCAGTCAGCCCCAATACTCTTCTACGGAAATAAAGCAAATAACTCAAAACAAAGACAAAAACCAACTGGCCACAAGGCAATAGAAATTCCGATGAAACTGCATTGCAGTCGCTACTATCTGATAAGTGATCACTCATATAGAAAGATTTAAAAAAAAACCAGCCGAATAGAATTCACGATCTCCTAAGGACAGTATAATGCAGTGATGGAGGACGGCAACGTGCGCGTTGCATCAGCAAACATCTTGAAGATATGCTAAATTTTTAACAACATTTATCAAACGGAAACAAAACGGCTCACACAGACACATATACACACACTAACACACACCCAGAAGTCGGACTACCCCGAAGCATTTCGAGTATAGTGTTTGATTGTACATTAGAGGATCTTAGATACAATGAAAAAAGCTGTAGAAATCATTCGTAAATATATATTATATGCAAACATGGGTTTAAGAAACAGATGATTCGATATTGGAAGGAGAAAATGGTGAGTGTGTGAGTGTTTGTATTTCATGTTCGAACCATGCTGCCAGTGACAATGGCGATGATTGCGTCTCTCAAGGAGGAACGAGCTCGAGTTTGGTTGAAACGGGAGGAGAAAAACGGTTTAAGATGGACAGTGTGTGTATAATTCTCTGTACAATAAAGATCAATCCTATGATCAAGAGCGCCACAGCCGCGACCAACGTACATAGTGAAAGATTGAACCACATGGCACGACGAGTAGCAAAGAACATCGGCAAAGGGGCAAAGAAAGCAAGAGTGTAAAAGCAAAGTTGTCAATGTAAATACATCGATAGTGCGAGGTGTTAACTACCCACATCCACAAACACTCACTCACATACTCAACTCTAGTAACCGTTGCACCACAGCACCATTCACAGTGGAAGCGTGGATGGAAGTAAGTCCCCGAAGAAAAGTGTAAAAAGCCTACCAACAACAACACCTTCAATGATCCAGAGACACAACAACATCCGACGAATCACAATCACTTGTAAAATCAGCTGTAAAATAATATAGGAACGAAAAGCGTCGCAACTAGACGGCTGGGAAAATATTGTACAGTACATCGGGACGGAAGATCGTCAGAAGACAATATGTGAGGAGGCAGCCCTCGGGATAGATTTGTTTTCTCTATAATGCTACTGGAAAGGCTGGCAAATATGAATTGCAACAGGAGAGGAGGGTGCAGAGCAAAGCGGTATCAAAAGGCTGGAGTGGATGCATCAAAAGGAGCATTTTTCAGTTCAATGTATTTCACCTCGTACTCAGTTTTTTTTGCGACCATCTGTGACCAATGTTGGTCTATGCTCGAGCGTATAGCAAGGAAAATGAAGATGACGAATTATGTTGCATGTCCGTGAAGATCTTTGTATACACATTAAAAGAAGTTCCGACTAGCAATTTCAAAGGCGCAAAATTGCAACTGCGTACGTGCAACATCTGACACCAGTTTGCCTATAGAACCATTTTAAACAGTATTGCATTTTGGTGCACACAGCTTGATCAAAATTCTACACGTTGTACAAATTATGTTTCATTTGGATATTTTAAATAATTGTATAATTCCATCGGATTCAAAACAAATAATTCGTCTCGGGGCAGCTAGGAAGCGCCGCGCTGTACAATACAAACTTATTGGGAAAAAGGTGAGAAAAACGATAAGACAAACACAAAAAAAAACTAGCGAATAACTACGTTGAGTCTCACATCAACCCGTTCGGGATGCCTTTAACTGAATTGTTCATAGAATGTTTGATAAATAGTACTGCAAATAGTTTGTTTTTATTATTTCCTTAGCTGCCAACCACACGCAAACGAAAAGCTATGTGAAAATTGTGAAAATTGTATAAAAAAAATCTCAGCAAACGTAAAACACACAGAAGTGAACAGTGCGAAACACACGCTTCATGTAAGAATATAAACGATAAAATGAACACACAATATCGTATAACACAAAACAAACATACAACAAACTGGCTAAAGAACAAACAAACGGAATTACCCAAACAGTGCTGTGTAACGCAGTCAAATACTTCTAGGAGGAAAACATAACCTACCACTAAATTCCAAAAACAAACAAGCAACTCCCCCAAAAACGTGATATGTACAGGAACAGAAGCCGAGGGAAAAAGAGAGAGAGAGAGAGAGAGAGAGAGAGAGAGAGAGAGAGAGAGAGAGAGAGAGAGAGAGAAAGAGAAAAAAACACAGAAACACAACCCCAGATCAAAAAAACACAAGACGGTGCGGTTTATTTGTTTCCATACTGTGTACTACTCAACACTTCATTTTATAAAGTTTCCCATCTTCCGGTATTTTAACGAAAGTTGTTCTCCACCACCCCCCCTCAAACCAACGCTAGAGAAAGGAAGAATGTCGAAACAATGTCATTCTCATGCGCTAGGAGGAAGATTTTCTTGTAAATTATGGAGGAATGTCGCCAGGTTGATGGGATGTGTAAAAATTGATTTTAACTGTACAAAGCGAAGCAAAAAAATTCATTCCTCTCCGTTCGAGGTGCGCGCCTACGTAAATAATGTGACAGCACGAGAAGGGGATGGAAAGAAGCTTGGAAAGTTGGGGATGGTTTCGAAAAGTACATCAAAATGGGAAACAAAAACCGTGGGTGAAACACACGTGCGCAAAGAATCACCGAAACACACACTAGGAACTCTGAAGATCTGTAACATAATAACCGAGGTCAGAGATAGGGGGCAGTGTAAGCATCATACAAAATTTATCCAAAAATCGATCTGTGATTTTTTTCTACTTGCAACCATTCGAACTGTCGATGCTGTGCTGTGCGGCTCTCGGTGGGATCGACGAAGCTGCTCGCAAATCTTTTGCCTGCGATTCACTAACAAGCCACAGAAAATAGTGTATCGAGTTGAAAAGAACCACCCTTTCGAACACCTTGCTCTGTCGGCAGCTGGCGAAAGGTGACTTAAAAAAGCGAGCAGAAGAACAAATGGTCCTCCAACCTTCTTTGAAAGCCGTCGAGAACTTGAGTTCTGCAGACAAACATGTTGCTCTGTAAAGTGTACATTTCAAACATAAATTAAGAGATTTTTTATCACCTTCTTCAACGACGAAACGAAAATTCTATACCATCCCCCTTTCCACGATAGGAAACCATCAGGAAAAACTATCCCACACTACAGAAACGCCAACAAAAGTATTAAAAAAGAGATGCAAGGTGTGTGCGTGAAGGAAAAATTCTGATTTATTCGTAAACCCGATGGAGAACTTGGTCTGGAACACGCCGACAGGAGAGGCTGGATGTTTGTGCACATTTTTGTAAAGAATTTTGTAAAGGTTAATCCAATACGGCGCAAGAAGGAAACGGGAGAAAACCTGCAGCTTTCTTAAATTGAATCATTGCGTGTGTAGCACCGGATTTCTTGTTTGTACAAATGCAAGAAGCAACCTTTCACTGTTTTATGGTAAATGCATCTTGTTACGTACCAAGACCGTTCAGGGGGTTGCGTATTTATTCTGTTTTACCGGCAATCCTGTTGTTGTAGAAGCAACCACCATCCCCAAAGGGAAAGACATAGAGAGGGAAGTACAGGAGAGAGGGCGAGAAAAAGAACAGATGGGAGAAAAATTAGAACCTAATCGTACATCACCGACGCCGAGATTATGTTCTTCTAGCGCAACGTGAAGTGGCTACCTTCGTACGGATGCCTATGCGTGTGGCCTCGTCACACGTTGACGTGCATTAATGTGCGATCGACTATAGTGGAAAAACTATTTAAGAAAATCGCAAGCAAACCGTTAAAACTGCCATAGCCAAGAACACAAAACAGAAATCAGAATTTAATCCAATTTTTTATCGATATCTTACGTTTATCGTAACAGAAAGGGAGGCGTAGTCGACCAGTCAGTGCAACCGTGCACCGAAAAAAGACGACCGAACAGAACAAAGCAACGGAGATTATAGGAAAAACAAATTTAGCTTGAGTGAAAATGTAAACACCCGAAACGGCAAAGAATCGAACCACACAAAGCAAACCATGAGCAGACCATCAGAACAAGACATAAACAATGGGGGCGTAGTCACGCTCTTAAAGTAAGGGACGCGAGAAGACACAGATGAAGCTGTGAAATTGAAGTGGAAAGTTAAGCAAACCGTCAATGGATATCGAAGGGGCTTTCAAAAGTGGCACATTATGGAACGGAAAAGACAAGAGATGTAAAAAAAAACGGATCAAAGCAAGCAAGCGAAGCAGCGCAGTGTGGAGCGTGCAACAAACAACATCTAGTTTAAGGCATAATCCACGCCACTGCTACGAATTGTCCGGGTGTTGGCCGGTTGATCGCTATCCCCCGAACAACCCCAGGAAACAAGACCACGATGCACTAACCTCCAGCGCAAACTGGGGGGAAGGGAAGGAAAAGAAACCCGTGGGGATAGTAAAGTATGGAGTCTTGGCGGAGGTGGAGAAAAGGCTGGCTTGCACGTAACTTGGCGGAACTTCAACTGCAAAAGTTCTCAAAGGGCTGATGAGATACCTAGACCAAGCAAAAATGAGATTCAACCATGTGAGATTTGTGGTAACCCTTTGTTTTCATTTGTTTCCCTTCAGTTTTCACCGTATTTCGTTTTTTTTTCTTCTTTTCGTTCAAGAAGGGGATCACTGCAGAAGTAATAGAACAAATTATTAAGTAAAGCATGATGGGTATGCACATGAGGCAAAACAAAAAACAAAATACCGCTGCAATGAAGCAAACAATAGGAAGTAATTGCAAACAAGCTGCACATTTCTACGAAATGAATGAATTTACGCTCGTTTATATGAACAAACATGCATATATATACATATATTACATTTACTTTATTTCGTTTTGTCATTTTCAATGCAGAGTGGAGTCCTACGTCGTGTATTTAATATTTCAATTTATCCCCAACATTACTTTTTTAAATTCAAAAAAATAGTAATATTACGAATTTAGTTATATAAATTGAACTAGCATTTTTTTTTTGTATTCCATTGAAAATGGCGGCGAAGAAGTATCCAACGTTTTGCCCCAATAAATGTGTACGCCGTGTGTGGGTGATTCTGATATCCTATTCTAACGAGCTACTACAATGTGGAGCAGCGATCAGAGGGCAAAGGAGGAGGTCAACAAACATATGCGTACAGAAATGTTGAAAGGACTCCTCGTGTAAACCAACGCGTAGGAACAAAGACCTGCGTCTGTGTAATTAAACCCTGTTTCGCAAGGACAAAAAAAGGAAAGGTATGAAAGCAGCCGCAAGTTGAGCGCAAGTTTAAAACAGAGAAACGAGAACAAACAAGACCACAAAACTAAAAGAAACAGCGAAAAGATACACACTCACACACACAACTATAAATAATGCATTATAAATATTGAACTAATATTAATTTGAACATAAATATAAATACTATGATACTATCAAATACATAAATTTTCTGTAATATTGAAGAAATAATAGCTCGCACTGTGTTTCGATTGTGATTTACCTTCATCAGCGACAGAATATTGAGAAATTGGGCCACCACATCGAGGCTGGACCGTTCGCGCAATGAAACATCATACTTGCTGGCCTCATGGTCTTATTTTCGTTAAACTTTATTGTTCTGATGAGACCGAAATACAATGTTGTTAGTGAACTGCAATTACGTTCTCTGAAACGCCCGTCCGTTTGTTTATGGTTGACGCAAACGGGACACATTCCTTGAGAAACAGAACGCCTAACGGAACTTTGGGCTGACTTGGCCAAATGTTATCTGGTTAGCTTAAACACCTTCTTTCGGAAACCTTTTCCCCAGCTTAAAATAATGGTTACATTTTCATTTCTGAATTAAACTTTTATTCAAGTTCACTTATTCTTCTGCTCGTTTCGCTTAGAATGAACATATATTTCTGTCTTCTTTACATATGGTTGCTGGATATTAGTGTGTGGACGATGAGACCAGCTTTGTGTTCTATTCGCTACCGGATCTCTCTGTTCATCTTTTTGTATGCTGCTTTTTAAGTTTTCTTTCGAGTGCCGTAATTTGCTTAAGAAATTCTGCAGACTCCATTCTGGAGAGCGCGGCTCCTATTCTGCTCGTTAGCCTTAGAACTTGCATATGTTTCTGTCTGGTACACTCCCATACAGTTTACAAAATGACGCATGGTTGCTGGATATCAGTATGTGGACGATAAAACCAGAATAGTCTTCTATCCGCTACCTGTATCTCTCTGTTAACCTTTCTGATTGATACTTCTTCCAGCATTTTTTTTTCGAGTGCCGTAATTTCCTTAAGAAATTCTGCAGGCCCCATTTTGGAGAGCGCGGCTCCTATTCTACGGATAATCATCTTTTCCGAAATAGAAACTCCGGAAAATCCAGATTCTTTATGAAAATCTGCCCGGTCTGTCAAGTCTCTTTCGATATGTTCGATCTCCTGATCAGTGATGCCAAAAATGGCGGAGTTGCACAAGTCAAAATGGCCGAGAAGCTTCTTCACATTATTCGGCACCGGTCCAACCAGATTTTCGACGACTGTCCAAAATGCTACACGTTTATAAATCTGCTGAGAAGCTGAGGGCAATTCGCGTACTCCCATGACGAACTCACGTTCAGAGAACTGCGACTGGAACTGTAGATAATTTCGCCGGCGTTGTACTGTCCGTACCGATCAGATGGTGCGGATGATCGGTGAAAATGGTATTGTTTGGTAAGATTGGCGCGATTGCAGAGAATTTGAATGATGAAGACAATCGTGACCGAAGCGGTGAAGGTTTGAACAGAACTAAACAGAACCTTCCTATGTTCTACCGGACATAACCAAGCAGGAAATAGTGGATTGGTTAAAAGAGAAATACCCAAGGTTGCTATGTACAAAGAAAAGCAATGTTTGTTACAGGGTAGTCCGTTGAGGAGAAATATTTTAAAACTTATTTTTAAACAAGGGGTTTTCAATAACATTCATGAGACCAACGATTATAGATCGTAATATTGACGAAAAGCGCATACTAGCAACAAAACGTATTTTCAAAGCACATCATCGTCTTCACGGCATGGAAATGCGCAATCTGGTTCACGATTAGCTCTGCACGAAGTACCTTGGCTCAAATCTGACAGCTTATTGTTTACATCGGCATCTAACCGCAAGCATACAGAAAATAAGTCGAAAATAAACCGTTTCTTTTGTTTTTTTGTGTGTTATTCGTAACGTGCGATAAATAACGAACCTAATCGGACTGCGGCATTCAAGTCTCGCGTAGCACACCATTTGGTGGATTGTTCTTCAGACCTTTACATACACAATGGAGTACCTGACCGGTCTGTCGCAGAAGGAAACTGTCCGGGCCTCTTGCAAGAAATGCGGCTTCCCGGGTCACCTCACGTACCAATGTCGGAACTATCTCACCGTAAGTCAAAGCGCATTCCCATTTGCATTCTCGCATCAATAGCTTGTGAACCGTTTTCTTATTTCTCGTTGTTCTCCGTAGGTGGATCCGCAAAGTCAATCCGTGGTGCCGACCCAGCAGAGACCGGGCAGTGAATCTCCCGAGCAGAACTATCTCACCCCGCTGCAGGAGCTTCGCCAGCAGGAAGAGGAGGAAGAAAAGCGGAAAGCCGAGAAGCTGGAACGGAAGGAGCGGGCCCGCCGAGTCAAGGAAGCGCACAAGGAGAAAAAGAAGCGCAAGAATCGACATCGTTCGCGGTCCCGGTCGGACTCGCGTAGTTCGGACGGAAGCAACAGCAGCGACGACGACAGGCGGAAGAGGAAAAGTAAAAAGCGCGATAAGAAAAAACTCAAAAAGAAGCGAAAGAGTACGAAGAAACAAAAGCACAGTCACAAGCGACGAGGGTCGGGGAGTAGTTCCGATAGTGACGATTAGCTTAATAACGTGAGAAGAATATTTCGCTGATTTTATTAAAACAAACAATAAACCATCAAGGTAATCGACCAAGAAATAAAACGGTAATGTTTCCCAGAGCTCCGCGGGATGGCCTTGCAGAACTATTTGAAGAAAATCTTTGAACTGGACAGATTGTACTGAAGCAGCTCGAACTCGTGCTGCATGGCGTTGAGCCGCTTACGGGTGAGCGATACTGTGGGTAGCATTTTCTCATCGGAGGCCTCGGCCGACGTTTGCTGCAGCAGGTGATGCATGTTGGCCGTTTGTTGGTTCAGCTTGGCCATCTCCCGGGCATACTTGGTGTGCACCTCCTTGAACCAGTGCAGCGAGTTGAAGGCGGCAGTTTGATTCAACAGCGTGAGAAGGTACGAGAGTCCTGAAAGAACCAAACAAAAATGTCCTCGGGACAATACAATTAACCGACTCGACAGAACAAAGAGAAATTCAGAATTGCTTACCCATCACGAACCCATCGTCAGTCGGCAGAAACGTGCCATGGCGATCCTTTTTCGCGATCGTTTCCTTCGCCTTCAGCATGGCCTCGACGTAGCTGATCGTAAGGGGCGGAATGATGAGATAGAACAGTTCCAGATGGGCGAAATTGTCCGCCGGCGTGGAATTGCTGCTGCCGTCCCCCTGCTGCTGATCGTCCCTCCGTCGGCGGAAGCCATCGAACGCATTGAGCAGGAGACGGAAGAATTCGTTCTCCAACCGCCAACTGGCCCGCACGGTCGCCATATCCTGTCTCCAGATGGTCACGGCCGATTTCGTATCGAGTGTTTGTTCTTCATGGCGGTCGTAACGATCTGTGCCGGCTTCCTCCTTCGAAGGCGACCGGTTGGAGACGAATTCGGCCGCACCCGTGCATTCGTGAAGAGCTCCGGAATGAAGCAGACGCACGAATGCCATCGCATTTCCTGAGGAACGTGTAAAATATGACGGTTTTATCAAAGAATTCAACGCGCAAGTGTATCCATGCTGCTTACCAATCTGGCAGATCAACTTCCGGAACAGATCGACGTACGTCTCGCCGTCGTCCGAGAGGCCCAGGTTGCGAATGCGCCGGTTAAAGGCGAGCGCTCGGTCGTACGTGTAGCCGGATGAAGCGCCGCCAGTGGACGAAGGATTGCTGCTGTTACCACCGGGAGCGGCGTCACCACTTTCGGTGGACATCTTTTTCGCGTCCGACGCCAGCCGTGCATGGATTTGTTCGTCGTACAGGAAGTGGGAGAAGGTGAACAGTTTCTGGCGAAGGAATTGGAACGCATAGTTTACCTGCCGGGAAAGGAAATGAAGAAGAGAATTGTAATGCATATTCGAATCAGCATTTTGATGGCATAAAAGCCAGAAGGCTTTAAATACTTTGCAGAAAACTATGAAGAAACTAAGCCTTACCACCGTGCTGATGATTCCGGGACCGTGTCGTTTGATGGAGTTTGCTATATGCTCGATCTTGACCACATTTACGACTCCCCCGGTGACTCCACTGCCTGCCGGAGCAGCCAACTGCCGCTCGATGAATAGCTGCCCGTGCAGATCGTACCCGTACGAGCCGATGAACGTTTCAAAGTCCTCCATCAGCGCGAGGATGTCGTCGTCCTGTCCGTGACCGCGCGGTCCCCTCCTTTCTTCGGCCGTCGTACGAGGCAGCTGATCGTCCACCAGCCGCACGCCGTACTTCCGGTCGACGATCGCGCGCATCTCCCGGTAGATGCGCCACTCGGAGGGCGAGATCGTCGAGAGTGTGTAGAACACGTCGCTTAAATGCTGCGCCACCGAATGGCGCGCACTGAACCACTTACCACCTGCCCCTCCGGTCTCTACCTCCTCCAGGGTGAGCTTCGTTCGGAGGAACGCAAACACCAGCTTCTGGGTGTGGTTCTGGTCGGCCGTCAACGAGCCCTCCTCCGTCTTGCCGTCGCGGAACGGATCGAACGGTTCAATCTGGTGCCATTTGCCGTGGAAGTCCCAGCGAATGAACGCCTCGATGCGATTGCTCATCGGGACGACGCTCGCCGACAGGAGGCTGTTGTGCCGTGCGGGGCCACTGAGAAGGGGGGTAAATTTGCCGACCACATCCCTCCGGTTGCACTCCCGCTCCCAGGCGATCAGCGTGGCGAGACGATCGAGCAGTGATCCCACCTTTTGGTACGCATCGTCCGACAGGGGGAGAAGCAGCGTTCCGCTTGCTTCCCCGTGGCACAGGCTGATCGTAAGCCTTGCCAATCCCACTCGATCCGGTGTGGCGGGACCGTGAAGACACTTTTCCAGCACGTCGATCGTTGAGAGCTTCTCGAGCCAAAGCGAACCACCGGCGGATGTTTTCGACTCTTTTGCCTCTCGGAGCAACTTTTTCTACAGCAGAGAATTGCAAAGGGCGTTAGTCGATCATCGTGTACTACCTATGGCTCGTGACCATGACTCACTTTGGCGCTGCTAACGATGGTGTAGATCTTGTGCTGCTGATGTTGAATGATAAACTGCAGACAGGGAACCGTGACCGAGCGACGCGTGGACGACAGAAGAAACTCAACTACCATCCGACGGTACAGGATCAGTTTGTCCGTTTTCTCCGTGGCCCGACGGCCGTACAGGTCGTGTAGGGTACGCAGCACATGCTCCATCTGGCGCACGAGACGAATCGCTTCGAGCAGGAGGCCACATTTGATCCGTAGCTTCTCCAGGGTAAAGTTTCCCTCATCGTGTGCCGGTCCCGGTGGTCGGTTTCTTAGCTGGACGTGTGCCTCGACCAACCAGCTGGCGGCATGGAGGCATAGAAGCGCGGGAACGGACGATTTCTCCAGTGCCTGCAGCTGTCCCTCGCGAGCTCTGTCGTAGTCGTGGGAAGAGTTGGCGACGGGCGTGCTGACGGAGATCGGAGCGGCACTGGCGTCGTAATCTCGCAGAAGCTTGTGTCCGTGCTCCTGCACGAACTCCTCCGGAAGCCAGGGAAAATTGTCCTCCAGTGGAATCAGTGGAAACTATGGGGGCGATGGAAAAGGGTAGACGAAATGGTTTTTTTCAATTGTCACTTGTTTTCTTTGCGGATTAGAAGTTGCACACGATACCTTCAGATTCAGCTCGCATAGGTTCTTCATCATTCGTTGCTCGATGGGCAGAAAAAGGTGCAGCGCAAAGTTGAGCAGAATGTTCACCCCGATCACGCCGTCCGATTGGGTCACCTCCGTCCCGTTCGATGGTGATGCGCGTAGATCGGCGGTAAGGGTAGCCATTTTACGTTTTAAAAACTTCATGAACCGATCACTGAACGCTTCACCGGCGCAGACCGGATCGAACCTCGTTTTCACCTTGTAGAGCGCCTCCAGGACGCGCTTCTGTCCCGTTACGTCGGGGGTGCTTTCGTCACCGATCCAAAATCCGATCGCCTGGCAAACGAACAGAAGATCCCGGAAGCCGGCCTTACTTTGCGTGGCACTTTTTGGTGGTTGGCGCAGCTTTTGACCGAACGCCCGCCAGTGTGCCTTCAGGGACGTCTTCCAGAGGATGTGGTCAAGCTCGAGCGTAATGCGCAACAGTCTGCCGATGTAGTCGAATAGGTACTGGATGGGGAAACGAATGTGTACGTGTTAATGAACTACTGTCCCAAACATCAATGGCTGGTTTACTGCGCCAGCACTTACGTCAACTTCAAGAGACGGAGGGGCCTTTCCATCCATGCCGTTCCTTTTCGCTCGCTTTCCCCTTCCGTAGGAAGCTTCCTCATCGAAGAAGGCACCGATCTGTCGCAGCAGCAGCACCCCGACGTCGCGCAACCGTTCGTAATGGCACTGCACGGTGGCCATCAGGTCCATATTCTGCGCAATCCACATCATTGGTGCACACTCGGAACCTCCGCCGGCAGCATCACGGAACGGTTCCGTCCGTTCCAAAATGCTCCGCACAAGAGCCCGGATTTCGTGTTCCAAGCAGTCGATTTCCCGGCACAGCTGCCCGAAGGTGGACAAAATTTTGTGCAACGGAACATTGCTGTTGCTGGTGCTACCGCCGGTCGAATTGGTGGCGCTGTTGGGCTTTGCCACACTGCTGTTGCTCTCTATCATACGTGCGGTGGAAAGTTTCTCATTTTCACAGTCAAAATTCAATCGCACGATGCTGGGCACTGGGCCATTGGACAGGCTGGGCAGCTGCAGCTGGCTAAGCTTTTGGTCGTAATCTTTCAGGAAGTGTCCGTACTCCTTAATCTGCGATGCATACAAGTGACCTTTGGGGACCGAAAGTGTACTGTTGTAGTTGAACTTCTACTCCTCGTGTATCAAACATTTGAACACAAACTTACTTGAAGAAACTAAGGTCTCCATCTTCGTTGATCACTGCATATCAATAGAGATAAGCTTTAAAACATTAACTGATCGAGTACTTGTGCAGCAAAGTGAATCATATCAATTTGTGTTTATTTTGTTTTTGCTGATACTTGTACTGCTTCTGTCAAATACCGTCTGTTCGTGTCGATGCATTGCAGCTTTACCAATTTTTCGTTTAAAATTTTACTATTCAGTTTGAATAAGCTGTAAATAATGAAAGGTGACGATTTGACAAATCCCTAGTAACGGTTGGCAAGGGCCTATAGAATAACCTAAACAAACAAATGTTTGATGCACTAGAAAGAAAAATCATTCGCCCAAGTTCTGCAAGCACCATGCGTTGTCGGGCCATGTGAATTGAAAAGATAATGGGCACGGCTTTGGCAAAATGCTGTAGAAAGGTACATGATACTAGCAAGTGAGTAAGCTATTTCTCCGGAGTCCGGATATGTGTTTGGATTCACTTTACATTTGCTAATGTAATGGTTCTCCGTTTAGTGAGGCCCTGAGTATTCTCGTGCTGGGCATCGAGGGATCCGGCAAGACGGAAGTAGCGTTCAAAATATGCCGCCGAAAGCGAAGTGATTTTGCGGCGACAAAAGGATGCCGTTTGTTTGAAACGGTAATCGGTAGGATACGCCAATCGCGCAAGTTTGTTTTCGTCTAGTAAGCTTATTATTCAATTCTAGCGGAAACGGATGTGAAGCTGATAGAGATCGGTGGTGGATCCGACCTGAGAGACATATGGAAGTATTATTTTCTAGATGTAGGTTTCATGGTAGAGGCATAGTAGAATTTAAATCCTGAATAATGATAATAAGAATTTATCTTCTGCAGGCCCTCGCCGTTATCTTCGTAATCGATGCTTCCAACATACACAACATCTGTGAGTCCTACAACATTTTCCAAAACCTAATGGCCCACGAGTTCCTGGTTGGCAAACCATTTCTTATACTAGCGAACAAGCAGGACCTTCCAGAATCTGTGGATTGTATTGAAATCTGCGAGTACCTGGACGTGGAGTTCTTGGCCAACCGGTACCGGTGTCCGTGCTTAGTGGAAGCTTGCGGCAACTGGGATGCCACATCGAACGAATCCAACGAGTACGACGGATTAACCTATGGCATTCAGTGGCTGGTCAATACCGTCATCGCCCATCGCCAGTTTATAATGAATCGCATTAACTTCCACAAACTGATGATGGGCCGGGAAGCTGCCGATGGACCGCAAACGTTCAAACGTCCTCGTACGGGTGTTAAGTCGGCAAGTCGCCGAAAGCGTAAGGACAGTCGACCGAAAACTGCTCCTTCCAGTCAGCTGAGTTGGTTGAAGGAGAACGATAACAATTATCTGATCAAACGAAACAGTGTTATTTCCGTCAAAAGTATTCCTAGCAGCACAACAACAGATCGAACTTCCACCGACCAAACGAACAACTCCAGCTCTAAGGGAACCACCGACGGTGGGCTCTCTGTAGTGGATGAAGCAGTAGAAGTTAGCCATAGTAGCAGCACAGGTGAGTGAAAACATTCCCATTTCAAACTGATGATAAAGCAACGTGTACTGATGTACTTGTATCCTTCTAGAGCAACCCACAGTTTTAGAAATGCATAAGGAAGAGATGACCCTAGAAGATTTATCACTTTCCTTCGCCGTAAACGAGGTCAACGGAAAAGCTGTAGAAATAAGCTAATACACCGATTATGTGCCAAAGATATTGATGTTACTCTACTCGTGAATATCCAATAAAATTACCGTTCCTTCCTACCGGGTTTGTGTGTGAAAGTTGTGAGATTTGTTAAATTGTTTATTTCCTTTTTTACAATTTGAACACGGAGCACCTCGAGACATGAAATATACAATACGAGAAGGAAAGAAGTTTGAAACACTGTAGTACACATTTATCTATGTTATGAGAATCTTGGTTAATCTTTCCAGATACACCTTGTGCTGCTGTGACAGCTGGAACAAATAACAAGAACAACAAAATTCTTCGCACGGCTGCATAATGAGGCTTTCGGTTGTGAATTTCTTCAAAAAAAGTGTAAATGGACACATTTTCAGGGGTAAATATCGTCTCATAAAACGCGTCACACCTCGATCAGTGCAGTCGCTTGTACGAGAGTACGAGCAAACCGAGGCCAATATGAAACTGCTGCTCCATCCGTACCTGACGAAGGTGAGTGGCGACTACCGGCGAATTGCAGGTCGAAACCTTCAACTATGTGAGATAATCAATGAAATCTGTATTAATTTCAGGAACAATCCAGCGGGCATGCAAAGGAACTGGGTAAAAAGGAACAGATCGTTGCCAAGTGGCGCGAGGAGCAGCTCAAGATGAAACCGCACGTCACCATAGCGGAGCGTCTGGCACACTTGAACGTGAAGGACGTTTGGGATTGAATGTTTTAAGAAAAACGTGAAAATTACACAGTAAAAGCATACCTTTTATTGTACAACAAGTGCTTACAGCAATGCGTTTGCATGATTGTTTCTTTAGTGTGTATAGGGTAACAATAGAATCAACATGGTGAATAACGTTTCGTTCTACAAAATAGACAATAATTTCATCAAACAACATCGTTGCATCTACGATTGTGCCGGTAGCCAGGCGAGCGGATTCGGCGAGAGGTCGCTCTTGTGCAGTACTTTTCCCTGCGAGGAGTACTCCGCAAACTGCGCCACAACCGGATCGCGTTGACACGATGACATTCCAATCACTCGCCCCGCTTTCCCGATGTAGAAAGCCACAAATTTCAGCGCCTGCAGATCGCCATCGATGATGACTTCCTCCGGCGTACCGTAGCCACAGTAGCGGAACGACTTGCCGAACAGGACCGTCCAGAAGAAGGGCACCGCCTTCAGTGGAGTCGATTTTCCGAGCATGTTGAGTGCCGCGATACGGCCGTGATACTGTGCGAGCGGATAATGGCCGATCGTCGCCGGTGCGCCCTCGTTCGAGTGTACTGGGGCGTTAGCAATGTCTCCGCCGACGTAAACTCCCGCCAAGTTCGTCTCTAAATACTGATCGGTGTTGACGGACCCGTTGCGGTTGACAGTGATGCCGGAGTTTTCCAAAAACTCCGTGTACAAGGTCGATCCAATGCCAAAAATACAGATGTCGGCGTCCAGAAGCGTGCCATCTGTGAGCTCCACCTGCTTCACAGTGCCCGCCTCCCCAATGCACCTCTTGATCCCGGAATGCGTTACGAACTCCACACCCTTCTCCTGGAACAGCTCCATCACGCGCTTTCCGATGGCATCGCCAAACGATTCTTTGAGAGGAATTGCTCCCCGACCGATCACCGTTACCTTGGCGACCTTGTTCACGCAGTAAGCCGCTGCTTCGAGCCCGATAAAGCTGGTGCCTAGTATGACGACCTTCTTGTCTGGTGACAGCTGGGCGTTCACCTGCTTCGCGTCCTCCGCCGTACGCAGAACACACACGTTGCGCAGATCCGAAGCGCCATCGATCGGTGGTCGACGGGGTTTAGATCCGGTTGCAATGTAAGCCTTGTCGAAGCGAATCTTGTACCCATTGTCGAGGGTAATTTCGCGCCCGGCTCCGTCCAGCTGTGTTACCTCGGTGCCGAGCATTACCTCTATTTCGTTATCGTCGTAGAACTGCTGCGTGCGGAGTAGGCACTTCTCGAGGTTCATGTCCATCGTCTTGCTCACCTTAACGCGATCGTACGGCAGGCACGGTTCCTTATTGATCAGCACCACTCGCCCGGTGAAGCCCTCCTGGCGGAGCGTTTCCGCACAAGTCGCTCCGGACGGTCCGCCACCGATGACGACGTACGTACGCTCGTCCTGCGCCTCCCGTTTGGCCATCAAGCGCGTCCGCTTGTTGGTGGCCAGTTCGGAGCGTTTGGCACGCACCTTCACCTCGCCCGCGTCACCCACGGTCACCCGGTAGCAGGGCAGCGAATCCATGCCGGGGAAATCCTCGATGTCACCCGTCTCGACGTTGAAGCAGGCACCGTGCCAGGGGCAGCGTACGCGACCTTCCCCAAGCGCACCGGTGACGAGCATCGCGCCATAGTGCGAACATTTGCTACCGATGGCAGACAGTTTTCCGTTCTGGCGCACCAGCAACACCTTGCCCTCGCCCAGCTCAACCTGTTTCATCTGGTTTTCCCCGATATCCGCCTCCTGGCACACGACGGCCTCGATGAAGTCGTCCTCATGCGTAGCACCTCCATTGCTGGTCGGGATGCTCGACGTTACTTTGGAAGCTGTGTGTGGGCGAAACAATGAATTCTGAGTTAGAAAAAAAAACCACTCAATGAGAATGCGGCATAAAAATCGATTATTAACCAGCGCCAGTCGAGGACGCACTAATTAGCATGAAAATTCTAGACCAACATTGAAAAAAAAAAACTGGGTGTGAACGACGCGACAGTCATCCTACCGTACCGAGAAACGACATCATCGTGTGACGCACTGGAAAAGTAGAAAACACGTTTGTACCGATCGGAGGAGCCGGAATTTCTGATAGATGGGGTTTTTTGGCAGGTTTGCTGTTTCTATCTGTCGTGCCAGTTCGTTGCCAAGGAAACCACAACCGAGACTAACACAAGCACAGGTCGGAGCATATGTTTCGTACTAACACACAGCGATAGTAAACAAAAACCACCGCGACCTGCGGTGCACGCCGGTTTTCCCTTTCCACAGTTCACCGAAGATTAATGGTGGTACACAGAACGATCGCATAGACCGCATGCAGCCTTGAGCATAGAGTCGTGGTATTTTTGCACGAAAAGGAAAAGTGTAACGCAATCTCAAGGCTGCAAACCCAAGTGTCTTGAGTACACTGGTTTGTGGTTTTTTTTTACATCCGTCGATCAGCAACTTCTTTTGTCACGATTCGGCACGAATGGCAGGTCCAAAAAAGTGCTGTAGCTCCAAGGTTTCTCGTTCGCGGGCATAAGCTTGTGGTTGGCCGGGTTCCGTTTTTTTTCCTTTCTTCTTCGATTGCAACATGATTCAACGCCCACCGCTTTTGTAACCGCGAGCATGAATGGCACTACCACACACATTTTGCTTCACTTTCACTAATTCTTCGAGGTTCGAGGGTTGAATGCGCCGGCTGTCGGCTATTAACGACCCACATTTCCGTGACTAATCACCTTGATAGTGGCATTAGACGGCTGGTTCCGGAACCACTGAATCTTGTTTCCAATCTTGAAGAAGCGAAGGTGTAAGATGCTTACCCTTGGCAAGGGACTCGTTTGAGTTGCGAGCCGTTTTTGACGAACTACAGCCCATTTTAGTCCAGCAGGCTGCTTGTAGCGGCAGGTGGATGGATACTTTTGTGTGTTGCTGCCCGCAACTATACGTCCCAAAGTAAACGATCGTCGGTTGAATTCGTCACCAGAGCCTAATGACCCTGACCCACGAAAGCTTGTGCGCAGAAATGAACGTGCCACGAAGGAAAGGCACGACGCTTATGGTTGGAGAGGAGGGAGTGCGTTGCAAACGTGGCCTAACCTCGATCTCGTCTGTCTGGCCAACTCTATAGACTGACTATTTAATCCTAGCCATCGGAATGTACGACGGACCGAAACAGCACTGCACCGATTGACGTCGCCGGCTTGAGCGTTTCGTGCGGTGGTCAGAATTAAACTAAAACCAGCCCGTCGCCCTCGGCTCGACTCGAGCCGATCGTGCTGATTCTGTTTAGCGGCAAAACCCTTTTTTCGTTTGATCACCTTGATGCGGTGCTGCGAACGTGCCATCATGTTGGAGTAGTTGCCTGTTCGTGAGCGCCGATTTGTGCGTTTCTCCCTTCGTGTGCGCCATCAAGCCAAAAAGCACCGTATCGCGGCGTTCGTCATCGATCGCGATATTTTGTACCACGAATGCAATGCCTAATGGTACCAATGGTAGTTGGTACTAATGTATGTCTTACGGTGAATAATGCAATCAACGGCACTGTACACGTGCATAAAGCAATACACCATCTATTGCCTCTTAACCAGACCAAACACGTGTTGTGGATATTTGTTATGGCGATGCCTATTGCCTTTAATGTACCGAACGTCCTTGGCTTTAACAGAAACATTTTCAAAGGTCGAACATTTAAAAACAAAATTAATTTTTCCGATAAATGGTCCTTTTTATTTCACATTTAAATTTCGAAGATCGATAAAGTTCGCCACTATGCATTATCTGGTAAGAAAAAGAGGGCTGTTTGAAGTCACATAACCGATAACGGCAGTTTAGATAGGAACAAACACAGACAAAATATCTTCACAGTAAACCGCAACCGAGCACTTTGCTTTAGTGTCGACCCTTTTTATCATTTCGATGATGTCAGTCACTGTTAGCGTTTAACCACACGCCCTACGTGAAGTTTATTATCAGAGAAATGCACGAAATATCGCTCGCCAGCTACAGAAACTTGTCGACGTAGTGGAGCACCTCGAAGCCCACTTCCACCATGATCAGAATGATAATCATCCACTCTAGCCGTACGTGATGGTCATCATTCAGGTTGGAGCTTATCAGGTCGGCCAGTTCGACGCAGTGGTTCAGCTTTTCGTTCATCACCCGCGTCCGGCGTGTGATGCTGAAGTACGCGCAGGTCTGATTGTACAGTGCTTCGAGCTGCTCGCGGTCCCAGTAGAAGTCCGGTGTGTCCAGCAGATCCGAGCTCAGATTGATGACGTGCCGTAGGGCGAACAGTTCCCCCGTGCGGCGCAGCATTTCCGGCCGGCCGACTTTGATTTTGTTGCCGCGCTTCAGATCCTCCGTCATGTACGCCATCGAATCGATGTACCGCTCGAGCGAAGCCTCCCAGATGCCGAGCTTTACCGACAGCGACATGGCGTTGGCAAAGGTGTACTTCTCCAGGTCGGCTTCCTCCGTTTGTGAAACGTAGAAGCTGTTGTACTTCAGGCGCGGCTTGCTGTCGTAGTTGAACAGCATCGATTCGCTCTCTTCCAGAACAGTCCCCTCGTCGTACGAATCCTGCTCGAACGGCTTCAAGAAGCGCAGTATGTTGCTGCTCTCCAGGTCTGTGCAGTTCCACAGCACCACCGTGCCCTCGCGGAAAAAGTACAAATCTCGCCCCTCGTCGCCCACTTTGTACTTCGCCGTGACGTGCAGCACGTCGGGCTCCGTGTCGATGTCGTCGCTCGAGAGGAACTGCTTCGGTTCATACAGATTCTGCTCGCGCAATGCCCTCAGCAGCCGATCCAGATCGTACTCGTCCGCGGTGGCAAACGCCGTCACCGTCTTGTACCCTCGGGCAATTTTTTCATTCTCATCGTCACGCCTCCGCCGGGGCCGTTTCTTCAGCTGCAAACTCTCTTGCAGGCTTATGATAGAGGATGATGAAATTTTACTACACGGTTGTACCTGTGACGATGGCCTACCTCGACTGACGAAATACGGGCTCCCGATGCTTCCCAGCCTGGGCGGAGCAGCCAGCGGGGTGGATCGATTTTTTTCCGCTCGCGACACTGCAATGTTAGCGCCGGGGCCATTGGAAACGTTTCTGCACGCACCAAACGCCAATGCCGACACTCTTTTGTAGCTAAATAACCGGATAGAAGCGTAACTTGTCATTGTTGCGATAAACACATCTGCCGGTTTGCGGAAAGAACTCCAGCACACTTGCGTCAATGTTTTGAACCGTTATTTTACGATGCTCTATTTTGGACGATCCACAAGCTCACACCGTTCTGGATCGGTTTTCGGTTATGTAATTAAAAAAGCAAAATCTTCGTATCAACGTTGATAAAATGTCCGAAAATCGCTGTATTCTAAATTAATTTCTTTTTAAATAGTTTTATGCCAAATAGAAAGAGGTTTGATAGGCCTGAAAAGGAGATTCCTTTTCCATGATTTTTTGTTCAAATTTATCATGTTGTTTTTCAGCATAGGCCTAATCTTTATTTTAAAAGAAATATAGAATAAAAAAATGCTATAATAAATGCTATAAAATCAGTTTAAATTCGGTCGTGTGGAAACACATCTTCACCACATCGCGGTTCGTAGCTGTCAGCTGTCAGGGTGACAGGAATGGATTCCGAGTTCAAATGGTGTTGTAAACAGCGTTTGCGATCAACAACTGTGCGACGGCGAAGAGAACTAGGAAGTGATAGTGAATAATTCTAGCAAATAATCTACTACCCTACACGATGAAGACCTTGTTCGAGCATTTGAAAACGTTGTTCGACTGTGAGCTGTATTCGAATGCGGTCACATTGGTATGTAAAAAACAAATGGTTGCGTTGTTGCTTTGCTACAACGCAGCGTCAACATTGTGCGGCAACTGTCGCTAACATTGTGCTTGTGTTTTGTTTGCAGTCAAGCCTTGTCTTATCTATCTACGAAACGAATCGTGCAATATTAAGCCAGCAGGAGCACTTCAGCACGTTGGTTTACTATGCGGAGTCGCTGTATCATGAACGTCGGTTCCGCGAGGCGGAAACCACCTACCGCCAGGCGTTACAGGTGAAGCGGTTACTGACGAAAAACAAATCGCCCATCGGCAAGGGCCCGGGCGGAACGGGCCCCCTTTTGCCCGGCATGGTGGACCTGCATTCCGAGACAGAGCTGAAGTATAAGACGGCCAAGTGCCTGATAGAAATGAAGTGCTTCCGGGACGCGATCGTCCTGCTGCAATCGCTCGGCCTCAAGCAGCGCACCGCGAAGGTTAATATGTTGCTGAGCAAACTTTGCCACAACCATGGCCACGAGCGGAGTGCAATCGGGACGTACAAGGAAGTGCTGAAGGAGTGTCCGCTGGCGTTCGAAGCGTTCGAGGGACTGCTGGCGCTCGGCGTGAAGGGTATCGAGGTGAATTCGCTCATAGTGGATGCATCGCTGGCGCCACAGTGCAGCGATTGGATGAGCGGTTGGATAAAGGCTCACGCGAACATCCAGGCCCGCAAGTACCCCGAAGCGATCCAGGCGCTGCGTAGCATCGAAGCGAACACGGCCCTCCGGAACTACCACCAGCTGCTGGTGCTGATCGGCGAGTGCTACTATTACAACGGCGACTACGAGCAGGCGTACAACACGCTGAAGCGGGCGCACGCGATGCAACCCCACTCGCGCGCCGGAATACAGATCCTGGCGATCCTCATGGCGAAGAACAAGAAGATCAGCGAGCTGGAGAAGCTCATCACGCCGACGCCGTCCCTGCTGAACGAGTACACGTCGGAGATGTGGTTCGTGATGGGTCAGTACCTCTTTGCCACGGCCAAGTACGAGAAGGCCGTCTACTTCGTGCAGAAGGCGTGCTTTCTGAACTCCCGTAACCTGGAGGCGCTCATCCTGAAGGCGGAGATTCTGTTCCAGGCCAAAAAGTACCAGCAAGGCATCGCCCACCTCCGGTACGGGCAGCAGTTCGCACCGTTCCGTTACGAAATCCACAAGGCGTTGGTGGACAACTATCTGAACATGGGTCGCACGCAGGAGGCGCAAATACAGGCAGTGAAAACGGTCAAGATGCTCGGGGAGTCGGCGCGCACGTTAGTGGTGAGTGCAGCTTTCAAATGCTATCGGCACCCGGGATGGTGTTAATCAAAGCTACTCAATACTTTCTATTCCAGCTATTGGCACGGACGTACATGAAACACGAGGCCACCCGACCGAGGGCCAAATCTCTCTGCATCAAGGCGCTCGGGATGAACGAAAACTTCCTGCCCGCGGTTTACCTGCTGGCGGAGCTGTACCAACGCGAGAACGATCTGGCCGCGCGACTGAAACTGCTCAAAAAGCACGCAAGCCTGACGCAAAATTGTAAACTGCACGTCATGGTTGGTGATATGCTGAACAACGAAAAGGATCATACTGGCGCCATGGACCATTACACGATGGCACTGAGGTACGTCCTTATGGGGGAGGATAGAAATCACACCACCGTTGAACTTACACTTATGGTCCGCATTGCTCTCTATCTCCATCTTTTTCTTTCGACAGCCTGGATCCATCGAATCGTTGTGCAATGGCCGGCCTGCTGGCAGTGGGGCAGAGCAATGGCAGTACAAGCAGTGCGTCGAATGCTGCCGGTGCCTCCAGCTCGTACCTCGAATCTATCGCTGAAGAGGGAAGCGACGTGCCGGACAATCCGCTCGATATGATTGAAATACGAACCACAGGTCCAAACGAGCTGGAATCTGAGAGTGACGCGATGTGGTCGGATGTTGAGATCGAAATCAATCAGTAAAATGCTGTCGAAAAGTTAAAAAAAAGAGAGACTGCTTATTCCAATAAACCGTTTAGGTCTAATAAATCGCAATTCTATCTCCACTACACACTTGCCGCCGTACGCCGTACTGCTTTAGATGACTCATACTATCTGTTTACGATGTGCTGTACCTTTCCCTTTTTATTAAAGCTAATAACCGCTGTTTTTCCCTTTGAAACACAATTATCGTCCCTAACAACTCGTCAAAGCCGCGGTATAATTAATCTCGAACAGCGCGTGCGCTTGATGCCTAATCTACGGTCCATATTTCAGACAAACAATGATATTCTAAGACGGAGTCGGTCCCTTGCTTGCAATATGGCCTATTTAGTTATGATCTTTGCCGACCCGCCATTGCCTTGTAGGGCCAGTTGGGTCCAAGTGTGGCCGTGTAAAGTACACGCTCGCTCAAACATTTCCATCCGTAATAGGCACCTCAAAGCGGGTTTAATAAATGTGTAAGCGCTTTATGTGCCTCATTAAACGGGTTTCAGACGCCGTGGCGAATCAGCTGTGACTAACGCGCACTGCCCTTTAAGGACGAAGGAGAGGATAACTCCGTATCGACAATATCCGTATTCCGCGGCGTTCGTCCCATCCGTTCTCCATCGCCGATGAGAGCTTATGGAGTTCCTAAAGGGATGTAACATATTTTGTGGATTCTGTTTTCTGAAAAAGGCGACACTTTTCAATCATCATCGGTTGGACGAAACTCATTTTAAAGATTACAACTTACATTGCAAGCTATGTAAGATTTCTTCCAGCATGATCACATTGATTAATTCGTCTTTGATTTTCTCCTTCAATAAAAATACGTTTAATTTCTCAAGGATCTTTATTTTTAATGGATCTTTAACAAAACGTTAACCAATGGCTGCCATCGCCTATCGAGTCATTGTCCTAATGTCCCTCAACCTTGACCGGAAGTAACGCTCTGCACGGAAAGCATAATTTCATCCTCCTGCCGACCAATGATCCCCGCGGCTGGCGTCGGTAGTTCTTGCGATCGGTTCCGTTCCGTTACGCGGTGGCAAATGGACGTTAAGATAGTTTACGGAAGGAGGGAAAAAAATCATATGTACAACAAACGACTTGTAAAGCTGCTATCTCAAACCGCAGACGGGTGCGTTGTCGATGCTGCTGCTGTTGCTGCTGCTGCTAGCGTTTGCTGCGCTACGATCCGCGCGAATGGCTCGACAATGCGGACGTCCTTTGCAGAAATTCGATACGCGCGTTCCTCGCTCCGGGCCTTACCATATATGGAAAGCTGCGGAACAAAACAGCGATAGGCCGTTCGCGCGCTGCCGGTCCCTTCCGCGGGCTGCTTACTGCGCCTGGCGCCAAGAACCAGCCGAGCCGGAGGACCTCGGAGAGGTTTCGGGGTTTCTTTGCGGCAGCACATTATCTTGACAACGGTATCAAAAACAACCAATAACAGTAATAGCGACCGGACACAAGTCGGTACACTTCTACGCCAGCGGTTTCCAGGGATGGCCTCGTGCAGAGAGGTAAGCTGGAACCAGTTAACAGCTGTCCGGCAAAGTTCGGACCCTTCGGTTTACGAAATTCGACAAGACCAACCGACAACCGACAGGCAGTGGAACAGAACAGGCATCAAGAAAAACTTCAAAGCGTTATCCTGTAAAACTGGACTCATTAAGCCAGCCGCTCGAAGACGGTTGGGCGCTTGTTATCTCAGTTTGGGCCTGCTGTAGTTAACACTTTGGCGACGGACTGGTCCTACGATCGTCGGCCAGCTCTTCGACGGTCTGTTGTTGCATCAAAATTAAGTCTTTTATGGACAGGGATTTAAGATTAGCTTTCAATGCGGAAGAGATTACCGTTTCGTATGGGCCATAATACAAATTGGATACTGTTGTTCTTCTAGAACTCTGTCCTTCTTTTACTTTATAACTCCTTGTTTGTCGTGTTAAGTGGATGTTTCGTGTGCTAGTGAATGCCAAATAAATACACGGTTTGTGATCGAATTGAAATCATAATTTAAAATTATACCACTCCCCAAATACATATTATCGCCTGAATACATATTTTAAGGTGACATTTCAATGGCAAGTAATTTCTGTTTTGAGTATTGAGTATTTATCTCTTTTTGGCAACTGCCCGACGTTACGAGGACCGTTTCGAATGTGCAATCGCTTAAGGTGTGGAGTCTAGGCGTTTCCCGTGTCGATATGATTAATGTACGGCGTTCACAAACACACACACACACGCGCTGCTCCACCCGGTGTCCCTTTCGCGATTGGTTCCAGTCAGGACAGAAGTCAAAGACCGGCCTTTTCAACATTGTTCAATATCTCGCCATAAAGGCGCCCATTTATTTTTATCATTTTCGAATCGAGTGCTGCCCGCAAGTGGAAGCTTCCGCCAACGATACATTTTATGATCCATGGTTGGATAGCCTCTGCCAAGGGAAAGAGGAAGTCTTTTGATGCTCTTCGGCTGGACTTATCAGCGATATTGGTCGTGATTCGTCATCGTTCAACCCCTAGTCTCGATGCCAACCGGAAAGGAGATGGCCATTTGTCATCCGATGGCAAGGATTCACGCCGCGCTGGCTTAGCACTACCACACGTCCTTCTGCGATCTTTGGAGCGAATGCACATCGTCATCGTCATCTCCATCATCTCAGGTGAGGTGTCTTCGCCACTTCCGAACGGCCGATAAAAGATGTCCCGGAACTTCCCGCTAGTGCCGCCTCCTGTCGCTCCTATTTTTGGTAATTCTTTTTCCATGCTTTTGCGAGTGCGTCCCACAATAAGTGTCAGCGCGGAACCTGTGGCTGGTAGTGGCAGATCATGGCGATCATGCTCGCACTCGTGATCGCCGCGCCGGTTTACGACACCGTGGCACACACACGAACCTCTCTGGCCCTGATGGCTCAGCCCGGTCGACCAGGGGTGCTATTAATCTCGGGCCTGCAACCTTCGGAATGCCATATTGATCGGTCGATGTTCGGTCAATTGACCCCTCGCTGTGTCATGTTTATGTGAGGTTAGGCAGCGACGGTCAACGTACGTAGGGCGAGGAGAGTGCGCGGATAAAGGAGCCGATGGGAGGGCAGTAAGAAAGGCGATGGATAATTGGCGGCAGGGGTCACCGGGGGAAGGAAGCAGAGACAGTAATACATCCGACAACCGGCCTGATGCGATGTTTCTCCTCCCTTTCTGCGGATTGATCGTGCCAGGGGAGCATATTTTTATTTCCTTCTTATTTGGCTGCGCACTACTGTTCATTTGTTTATTTTTTGTTTTGTTTAATGTCGTTTTTGATCATGTTCATGTTTGTTAGTTCCCTTTCGTGGGCTGTTCCCGACCGCTGGAACCGTTCCTGGAACCGTGACAAGGATGTTGCGGTGTCGCAGCATTATTTATTTCCCACACGTCGAACAATAAAATACAAATTATGTTACAGCTTTGTGGAATTTTGTCGCCGTGCACTCGTGGGTTTTCAACAATGAGTTATTGTTATACCAACCTTACAAGATATTTTAGTAGTTAACACAAAACTTCTTAAAAGGTAAAAACACTTTTACCTTAAAACTTCGTTTAAAAAAAATCTATAATCCCAATTTCCAAAAAGATTAAAAACAGCAAGAAAGAATGGAAATTGAGTTGAACGTAGATGAAATATGGTTCTTAATTCAACATAGAGCATGCTCTCTTGTACGATAATGACTGGCGAACATACACGGAACATTGTTTGCACAGTTCATAATTACAAACTGCGTTGCCGTTGGTGCTCTGGTTGTTCGCCATATTATATTGTCCTCTCGTGTTGCGTTCTCGCAGACCTTCAGGTAGGTCAGTTCACGCGAGCATTCTCACGCGGGCAGAGCACGTACGCGCGGGGCCTTATGCGCGTGAACATACACGCTTCGAGGATAAACATCGCCTAGCGCCAGCTGGTCCTGCCGGGCATGAGTCATCAGACAGTCGTCGACGCCATGCCAAACCCAAACGCGACCGTGCTGCCCTCGAAAGCTGCCCGAATGTCATCGATCGGGCTCTCCGGATCCATCGAATTGATCACTGATCGAACCAGCTGCTGGCGCTGGATGGATAGATGGAACTGGTCTGCGCCAGGACGGGAGCGACGAAGTGCTTCCAGTGCTATCGATGGCAATGGCTCCCGGTGGCCATTGACTTTTGACGTTTCGTTTGTTTTTGTTTCTGATCGAGACTCCCCACGCCTGGCGGGACGGACGCTCCATCGGGACGAACGAACGGCTCTCTCTCTGATCGGCGGAATTAATTCGGAAGCAGGGACCGACCGACCGATCGACCGTAGCCCCGGCTCAATGTCAATGACGAAAGCCTTATTACTTCTTTTTTGCGTTGCGGGTTTGCGCCTTTTCGACCGGGTCCAGCGCTCGCCTTACCGTAAAAGGGAATTTCAAGATTTCTTGATTATTTATACATCCTCCCGGAGCGCTCGTGGCTCCACCGTCGGCCACGTGAAGAACGGCAAGAAATCGGTATCGGCGCAGACACACGTTTCGTTCGTTCGAAGCCATATTTCGCGACGATCACGAACCACCCTTTTCCCCATCGTTTTCGCTCTCTCCCTCCGAAGAACCGCACGAACCAACAGGGGCGATCTTCAAGGCGCTATTGGATGCGGACGGCAATTATCGAACCCAAAAGCCTGTCCAAGCTCACAGCGCACGTGAAACTGCGAACGAGTGAAAGAGCGAGCGAGATGGAATGCCGTCGGATTCGAGTCCGGACGCAGCATCCGCGCAGCATTCGATACGAAACGTGCGGCTCTCATCGCGTGTCCGCCTGTGCTGCTGCCTGTGATCGCTTTGCCGAGCTAATCCGACACTTACCCGGGGCAGAAGCGACAGCCCCATATTGCCAACAGCAGGCGATCAACCTTCCTCTCCCCTACCCCCTACTATTTTCCCTCGGCACTAAACGGAGCAGAAGGGCGGGTGGAAGCACACAAAAAAAAGAACGTGCGAAAAGAACTCTCGCGCGCGCGTTGCGTTGACAGTTTTGTGTGATCATCGCAACCCTGCGATCGCTGCTGGAGGCGCCTCGAACTACGCGTTGGCTCTTTAACACACAGACACACACAAACAAACTCGTGCACGTACGAACGCCTTCTGGTGGAAGCAAATCGATCCGGTAGTGTGCGCGATCAGCAACGATCACCGGCCGACATGGCCATTAGCCGGAACCGTGCAAGCGTAGCCCCATCTAGGGTCTAACCGATTCCGCTCCTGCCGACGTGACGAGAGTCAACAAAAGTGATGTGCGGGAAAAGGGTGTACCAGGAATCCATAAAATTTTGTTTGATTGAATAAAGGTTCATCTTTACTTTTGAATTTAAATCGATTGGTTCAACTGGTGGTAATTTTGGTGCATAAATGACTAATTCAAATAAGAAACCTTTTCTTCATTTGTTACAGGTGGCGCACTCCAGTTGGCCGGCACTGTACGATCGGTACTGCACCGCGGGCGCATGAAAATAGACGCCATCAAAGCGCCGCAGAGCAGCGCCAAAGTCGTTGTCACCACCGTGGCGAAGTCGTGGTGGTCCATTCGAGCCTTTACCCATTGGTTGGATGGTGGACCACCGCTATCCCCACCCCTCCCAGCCTGTGGTCCTTTTTGCCACAAAGCCCTAACGACCCCCGGCCACCTCTCGCCTTCGCTACGGCGTGAGTTTGCATGAATGATTTATCTGTTCGTTAGACGGTACGACGGCGTCCACGAAGAGGAAGAGAAGCCCGATGACCGTGAGGAATGCAGGGGACGGTTCGGATGGGGGCACCGAAGAGGGACGCCGAACACCAGTTAGGAACGATCGTTTTAGACCATAAACCGTCCTGGTCGTCGTCGTCGTCGTGGGTCTCACATGGTCAGTATAATGGGCTCGAGCAAATGTTTCATGAGCATGATCGCGGCCGATGCAGCCTTTGGTCGCCTTTGAAAATGATCTTCATCAACTCCCTAAACGGGCACACCGTGGACAAGCGTTGGTGCCAAGGCGGGAAGGGGTGTTCCGGGGGAGGGCAACGGGTCATGCTGGAGCGGCGCAACATAATATAAACATTAGCATTCGGCTTGTTTTGGTTACACGTTTTACGGTATATACGTGGTTTCCATAACGATATGGCACGCGGTCTCCTTCTCCGTCTCGCTTGCGCCTACTCGTTTCGTTTCATCTCGTTTTAATTCTTTTTTTTTTCTCCAGAAGAAGGGGTTATCTTTATCGCCGTCCCTCGTTGCTCTCCACATCTCGCGACGCTACGGCTTGGGTTCGAACAGCTGTCAAACGGTGTACAGTGTATTGCGCTCTTGGGAGTCGTGCGGAATGGGACGATCACGGAACGATCGCGCGATCACGGTTTGCGTGCGTTTCTCTCTCACTCTGCCACTCTCTCATTTCCCAGAACTCCTTCCTGCTCTTGCACAAGCGTGTGCTGGGCCGAGTTTTGAAGAGTCCTGTATATGGGCTCCCCCGCTCCGCCGGCGTTGTGCTGCTAGCATTGTCCTGCCGCTTGGCCACTTGGAACGCGGTGAGTAAACATGCGTAGACATGCCCCGGGGACAATCGATGTTTGGTCGATCGATCGGTTGAACGATCGACGATGGAACTGCATCCGCAACAAAACCGAATCAAATGTAACCGTAAACTCTTGGGTCCTCTTGGTAATGAAAATGACGTATCATTGTACCTCTTTTTACTAGACTGCATTTTGCCAAATAAGCCTTCTTTAATACTAGCTGTTTTACCAGACGTCGTTCAGATTCTTGGGTAGTAGGAATTTAGAAATTTTGAGTGTAACTGTTTATCGAAACCTTATAAAATCAGGAAATCGATACAAGTGTTGGTCATGCATCATTTAGGCAGTGCAGGGGCTCGTTGGACCTTCCATATTGTTTGTGGGGCTTTAAATAGCACCAAATTTAATAACAATTGGGTGCCTTATTGCTGAGAAATGATGTTGGTTTCAATATATCTTGAGAGAAAGTCTTTAGGAGTGGAAAGGAAGGTAGGGTAAATGGGGGAAAATTACTTAAAAACATCAAACACTAATATGATCCATCTTTCAGCAAAATTTTGGTGCAAATCGGTCAAGTAGTTTAAGCGCAATGCACTGGAATGCAAAACTGAATACGGACAAAATGTATGGCAAACAAATTAAAATAAAAGCATTTTTCGTCTAACAACAGTTTATCGTCAACAAGTTTTACTCGAACACCGAACCTTGACATAGAGATTGATTTCTCTTGCGCAAAGAAGATATGTTGCTGCACCCAAGGGTTAGCATGGAATCGACCGGATCTCGTACTGGATGACCGGGTGCACATAGTTCACTGTTACTTAAACCTTTCTCCCTGCACCGGGCTTCCTCACACCGGCCCCCACATGCACCGTTAATATTTTTCCCACAGGCACTGCCATGTATCTAATATTATGTCTCCGTGTGCTTTCTCCTTCTCGCTCTCGATCACCACCACTCCTTTACGATCCTTCTATTTTTAACCCGATCCTCTTCGCTCCCTTTCCATCTTTCTGTATTTCATCTCTCTTATTCATACACTCAAACACATGTACCAGGGTGTTCCCGCGTCTTTGTTCATGACCTAATGTTTTTACATATTTTTATGATAAATTCCCGTACGCCTCACAGGAACGACCCCCTCCCGGCAGACGGCGGACGGGACGTGTGAGTCAGTTACTCTCCCAGCCGCATCCCCAGCATCCCTGGATTGGCCTGGAGTTAATCTTTGTTTGTTTAACTGTCGTACACGTTTTTTTTACCGCTCGTTACTGTTGTACTTTGGTTTCCTTCGTGCTTCTACACTGAAAGACCACGCGTGGAATCGCTCCAAAAGGAAGATGATTTTGAGATGATGATGGAATGGGCTTGCAATGTACAATCATAATGGAACGGGTCGGAGTGCTGGCGGGTGAAGTCATCCTCTTGTCTGAATGTTTTGATTTGCTTGTTTGTGCGTGAGTTCAATGGGCTATTTTATTTCCAAGTGAACATTTGTTTATGCGTACAAAAGAGAAAACTTGAAGCCTTCCGAGCCAGTGATGATTGTTGAAAAGCTACTTCCTTATAAAAAATAAAATAAATTTAAAACTATCAAGTTTTAGCAATAAATGCAGATTGCATTTTTCTTACACAACTCGTACAGAACATCGATTCGCCCTGCCGATTAAATGCATTTTTCCGGGACCCATTCGATAACGCTGAGTTATGATTGAATTAAAAATAAAACATTACATGCCGTGCGCACAAACGAGAATCGAATAACCATCAAGAACACGCGACACTGTGCTTAAGACGCAGCGCTAAAAACAGATATAAATAAAACACTGGTGTCGCCGGCGATTCACACCGCGTCGGTAATAAATTACTCTCCTCGCACCGCGGCCCACGGAAGTGACACCCGGAGCGGAACTGATAAGAAAACCTCGCCGCGAAGAAATAATTGGTAAGTGTTGATGTGGATCCAGGGCAGGAGGGGTGGTGGGTCAGGCAACCGTTCGTCATCCATCGGCGGTCATTTCCTGCACCGATTTTCTGCCGTAGCAAATGCATGCACGTTTCCCGGCCGAAAAGGGAGTTGAAGGAAAAATGGACATTTATTGTTGTGACTCGAGCTCAAGACCAGGCTGTCCAGCTGTTGGCGGCCGTGAATCATAGAATTGTCCCCGCACCTTGGGTAGGAAGTATGGTACTGGTTGCCGTAGCACACATGCATATGTCCGGACCGGCGCAACCACTGCGAATGTGTGCGAGTGCCGGCCCTGCGTGCGCCAAGAACGTGCCATGCCGTCATGGTGGATTGCTTTGCATGTCCCATGGTCGTTGGCACCGTGGAAAACCGTGGTGCACTTTTCCTTTTCCTTTTCTGCGGCGCATTGCGGTGCTTAGAAGCGGTTTACGTTCCCGTTTTTCTTGCATTCCGGTATTCATTTTTTTTGTACTTTCAACTGCACATTCTCTTGCTCCAACTAGCAAAACTTGCCTATGTAGGTTAAGCTGATGGAACGTTTTGAGGAGATGTGTTCTAAACAATCCACGGCTGCACAAGGCTTTCTTATCCCGTGGTAGCGCAACGGAAGAAGTTAACCGGAAGTGGATAGTTTGTTTACAAATACCATCACTGTTGCAACGTTTCTCGTCCATCCCGTCGCAAGAAGGATTAAGGAAGATTCACTATTTTTTGGTTTTGGTGAAAGAAACTTCATTAGTTTGTAATTGTACTTGTATTCACAACCTTGTTCAGAAAATTTATACATTTCTGAGGAGTATTCTTTTCACCATAAATTAAAATTTATTTGATAACGTTTATTTATCACCAAATAATTTATCAATTGATTGGCCATCATAACTCGCCACATCGCCGGAGGAAATAATTTTACCTCTCCGAACAGGGTACAATAACAATAAAACAAGATAAACCGCAGATCCTCTCGCTCGTAAGCTTTGAGATGCAGTTTTCCTGTTTTTTGTTCCTTCCTTTTGCTCTTTTTTTCTGTTCAATCCTGTTGTCGCAAGCCCACGGCGCGCTTGAGTCATCGTTCGCCGCAATTTCAATGTCATCTTTGGCACAGTGCGCTCACACACAGGCACACGGTAGCGCATAACCGTACGGTAGTGTTGGGGGTATCCTTCCGCGATCCGGTATGTGCCGCATACAGGATTCCATCGACGGTCGGATGCCGCGACTGTCGGAGGAGGAGGAGGCAAGAGGTCTGCCGTGCTTGCTCTTTCGCTCTCGCATCTCACAAACGTACGTGATGCGAATCGTGAGAAATCTTACGCGAGTGTAAAAGTGAGTAAAGAGAGTGCGAGCTGCGGTCGTTCTGCGAGAACGAGATGCGTGTTCTATTCTGAATGAGCGAGCGAGAGATACGTATGAAGGAGATGGGCGAACGCGAGCGGATCTGCTCTCAAACTTACTGTTCTCACGCGGTGCGATGAGCGGGAGCGCGCGCGCTGATGAGGAGGTGAGAGAAATGCACGCGTTAAAACGTACACTTTTCATTTCGTTCGAGCTCAGTTCGGTGTTTGACTCGTGACAGTGCGGACGCGTTCGGAAGCCTACGCTCAACACGCCCGTATGGTAAGCGGCCGAAGTGTGTGGTCAAGCCGTGTTGCGGCTGCCTCTGGAATCGCGAACCGTCGTCCGCTGCCGGTTTGTTCGTCCGTGCGTGCCCCGCGTACACAGCTGCTTCTTGCATCAAACACGCGTACAAACACACACACATGTGTGAATAAAAAACAAAAAAGAAACACAGCAGAAGGGCTGCGATTGCGCGGCTCCTTATTAGTTTTGTTCGTCGAACCGCTGGTGTGTAGTTTTTGCACTGACTGACGGACGGCTGTAAAAGTGCGCCTATGAAGGAGACAGAGTGTATAGTGATAGCTGGTATTGTGAGATAGTGCATTCATTGTTCTTCTGCCGTGAGCTTTTCCGAACCCATCCTGACAACTCCTTGGATGCTCTTTTGTCATTGTTTTCAATGGATCCAAGCATCCCCCACGGCGCTGACAGCTCGCTTTAGGAATGACAGTTTGTTGCCTTGTTTTCGTCGAGATGTTGTTTTCATCCTCCTGACCCCGGGCAGGACATCGGGAGAAGGACACGCGCCGGTCTGGATCGGAAATGGCCTGGCTGGAAGCGAACTCCCTCGTTTGTGCAAAACTGTTGTTAAAAGTTCACCTGCCAACGTCCTCCACGCGGGCCCCAGTGTTTATTTATCAAAAAGCAAAGAAATCTCAATAGTGTTCGACCTAGCCAGCACAAGGGAGTTCCCGAGTCTCTGGACGTTTGACGGACGCGGCTTGGGCGACTCTCGGTGAGCCTTGCAGTATAGAGCCCGATTGTTTGTTTGGAAGTTGGCTGCTGCGGCTGAGGCAGCTGGTGCCCCGGCGGCCCCTATTGCCTAAGGCTAGTAGGCCTTGGATTGTTGGTTTAAGTTAATCGGAGAAGAAGGAAAACAAAACAAAAAAACAAAACCTACAGCATAGTATAGCCCTTAGGCGAGCCGAGCAGTGCGCACTATGCAGATTGTGTTGGAGGAACAGGCCTGCTTTGTTCTCTTTTGCTCTCCGTCGATGTCTTTTTTTTTTTTTTTTGGATGACCGACCACGAACGATTGCGACTCGCTCCTTTCGGTCAGGCTGGATTGATCTGAGGAGTGTTTGTGTGAATGCTTGCCTGGGCCACCTCCAAGACTCGTTAAAGTCCCTAACTTTCGTTCTGTCATCTGTCTAGACACACTGAACATCTTCCACTTAAAGAGAGCCGATCCTTGTTCGCGGCTGACCTCAAATACCTCGTTTTCCACCAAAGAGACCTTTGGTGGCTTTGGTTTCCCTCACGCCCCCAGTTTAGTGTGAAATTTTCCGTTTCCCATGACACTACCGGACAGTGCACGATGCAAAAGCACGGAACAGCAAATGAACTCGCGAGGACTTGGTTTTTTTTTCTCAAATTTCCCCCAAGCGCAAAGGTTCGGGATGGTTTTCTTTTTACCTTTTCTAATGTTTTTCCTTCCGTGTCTTACAACCCACCCGCCCACAGGCTTCAGGAGCCATGTTGTCTCGTGGAGTAGTGTGTTACTCAGCTTGTTCTCCTCCTCTCGCCTTATTTTCCATACCCGTAGGTCACGATGTTGGACTGCATGCTCTTCTCACCACACACGACGACGACGACGACGACGCCGATATGCTATCGAGCGGGCGCAAAAGTCATGATGGAGGGAGCGTGAGGGCAAGGGTTAGGGCCACAGGGATGACCAGACGAAGAAGAAGAAGGGCAGGCCACGAGACACGATCGAGGGAGAGGGTGTCGCAAGATAGTGTCATTCGTTGTTGCTGCTGCTTGGTTCCCTGCATTTGTCGATTGATGATGTTTGTTATGTTTTCGTGTGCAGTTGGCTGCCCCACCATCCCTTCTCCCTTCCTCCCACCTTTTTGATCTATATCTTTCTCGCTCCATTTCATGCTTTCGTCGTCTATTTGATTTCTTTTCCCATCTGCAGAGGTTGGGACTTCTTCCGCGATACGGATGGAATTGAACGAGCAAAGAGGCAAAATGATAAAAGTCTGAGACGACATCCCTTCCCTCCTCACCCCTTTATGTCCGAGTGAAAGATCAATGACAGCACAGTTGTGTCGTTATTTGTTAGATTTAGCTTTTGGCACATATTGTATGAGCCAACGCAGAAATGAATGTATTTCTTTCTCATGAACGTGCAATTGTCATGTATTTGTCTTGAAGCACGTGAGAAAAATACGAGATTCAAATTTATTACACATCCAGCCTGAAACCGTACAGCTTTAGCACCGTTCTAACCTTGCAAACTTATCTCACCTTCCGCAGTAACGATATTCCTGAAGTTTGTTAGTGTTATATTTGTCTTTAGTTTTCCTCTCCGCTTTAAATCAAGAAGTGTTACCAGTTGCGTAGGGAACAACCAAACGAACCAAATTGATGCGTCGAGTGTCAGTAACAGCAACAGTGCGGCAACCGATAGTTCGTGAATTTATCGAGTGAAAAGTGCGTGCCAGTGTGCGCCCGGAGTGGTATACCTGTGGGAAACCGCAGCCCGAGGAGCATTGTGGCAGTGCGACACATCAGCATGATATCCTTTACGCCCAATCCACCAGTGGCCGAACGCACGACAGCCAGAGTGAACGCCCCAGCAACGACGGAACCGGAAACCGGAGTCGCGCAGTAGTAGGAAAGCCAACGGAAAGGGAAAATAAAGTCGCGAAGAAGAAGGAGCACAGCTGGAACCGCAATAAACACACACACAGGAAGTGCGAGACGCGCGAGAGAGAACGGAAATCATTCGGTACGTATGCTATGTGTGCATGCTTATACAATCTGCATATTCTTCCCATTGAGGTTCTTTTCTTTTTTTGTCGTTGGCTTTTGCTTTCCTGATTATTATTTCAATTTTCACTGCGGTTATGACATTTGCCACGTTTGTTTTCATCTTCGTTTCGCGAGTTTTTTTTTATTGTTCTGGTGATAATGTTTAACTTTTTCCCCTATGCTCTTTCTCGCGTTCTTCCTTAATTAATTTGTCAATGTGTTACCATGCAACTGGGGGTACAACTCAGCCCCGTTGGTTCTGGCATTTTGCGTCCGCTTTGGGGTCTTTCTAATATATTTCGATCTGCGAGTGGGCGACACGTTGGACTGTCTTGTTTGGAGTTCTACTGATGGTTCTGATTTAACGTTTAAATTAATTTCTTATAAACCCTTCCTTGGACGCTTGTTATCAGGTTGTCGACAGTTGTTCGAACGAAACATCAACCTTGTTTGAATCGTGACTCCACGGCGGATGCTTTCAGTACGCAACTATCACTTGCGGGCACGGCTGCAATACACGCACCATACGCCATACAGCCAAGGCTTCACCAGCTGGCGAACGTTACATGTATACACTCCGTCCGTGCGTTACTGGCAGCTCCGGTTCGGCTGATAAGGGCTCCAACGACCATTTTCAACTCTACCGCGATCCATCAGCGCGCGACCTACACCGGCCCGGCCAAGAGCAAGCAACAAATTACGTTCTGATTTAAAACGGTTTTTCCTATGCTCTCCTCGGCGGCCTCCGGGGGCTCATTGCTACGCACGTCTCGAAACGAAACGCCCTTTTATCAGCGAAACATGCTTACCATTTTTTTTAATAACGCGGTTGCTCCGGGCAGCCAGGTGCTTCGATATGGGGGGAGCAAATTATCACATTCGGAAATCATGATTTTCTGGTACATTTATCTTGCCCCATACCAGTAATTTATTATAAACGATAAGATGTCGATATTGGTACATTTCTGAATTGATTTCCCTATTAGTTCTACGATTTTTCAAATGATATGCTATTATATTTTCAACGATTTGCTACGGATGGTACGTTTCTTCCGTAAGAAGAAATTTTGTTCTTCGAAAAATAGAGCTCTCAAATCTTGACGGCGAAAAACATTGTTTTACAGATGGTAGAAACATTCTCCACCACGAGAAGTCCTTGGAAGGTTAAGTACTTAAACTACTTGGACTCTGTTAGATAAGGAATTTAGCTTATATGTCTAGACCAGATTGGACTAGTTTATTGTGTTCCGGCAAACCCAGGTCAGGTCAGTCGCCTTTATCATTTTCTACCGTTGGCTTGGTATGACTTGGCACGCAGTTCTTAGTGCATTTGGCTGTCTGCCGTACGTACTACGTGCCGGGAAGTTTATCATAATGCGATTTAATGCCTAATTTTCATTTTCATTACTCTTGCGTGTCGGGCTCTGACTAAGAATTTTTATGTTGAAATAAATGACCGAACTGGTACGTCAGAGTCAGTGTCCGATTGGTAGTGTGGTTCATTCTTACCCTGGAAAAGTGCCACATCAGACCACTCGAAGAAACAAAAATGGGAAATATCAGCGACAGTTGCACTTAAAAAGTAGTCACGCAATTTCGCCCAAGAATTTCCACCCGCGAGTAAAACACACACAAACACAAACACACACACCAGAGAGATACTTGGAGAGAAACATATCGCTAGCTCCCACGGGCGTACAAATGGAGATAAAATGCGAAAGCACGCCAACTCGAGCAAACCCTCCGTGGTGGTATTCGTGCGCATAGCTTTTACGATTTCCATCGATCACGGGCGGAACACTGGCGAAGTTCCTCGCGGCATGACGACCGCACGGCAAGTAAGCGTTCGCCCGTCTAGACAGGAAGAAGAAATAAAATCAATATGGCTGCTGGCTGTGTTGGGTGGCGATTGGGGGTGGACTTTTTCAGCAGCTGCAGCTAAGCTAACCCGGCTAAGGGACCGTAACAACTCTCAAGCCGATGTGGTTTCAAGGAACCCTCGTTTAGCCCCTCAAGGGATGGGTTTTATGGTCGGCACCGCCTGGTCAGACGCCCGTCGGTCTGTTATCAACTCGACCAGGGCTCAATCGCAGCTGCAGTGAGCAGCATGTCGAAACGGATCAAATAACTCCCACCCTCGAGGAGGAGGCACACACTGTCGCCCTTTGTCACATGGAGCTACGTCCGATACTGAGCTACTGATAATGCTGGAAGTGTCCGCGCTTTCCTCTCAACCCTTGTGGACTGAGCGTGTCGAGTTTTCCTGTGTCACGATGTTTGTTCCACACAGAAAGCGAATGACACGAGGGGGTATAAACATCCCTTCGAGTATCGGAGGCTCGCGGCCCGTCCAGATCGTGAGTGAGTAATGTGAGGTTTATGATAATTCCTCCGCTTCCCCCGAGCTGCAACTGCTGATTAGAGAATGCACCGAGACGTCTGCTCCAGGAGTAAACCGCGGCTGCACTTACCATACTGGCTGCGGAGACGATAAAACTAGGCCAACTTTGCCGTGTCGTGCCGGGGGAAACACGTTCAGAATCCGAATGCGACGCGTTTCGGATTCTCGCAGACGACGCCACACCGTGTACGGGGGGGATCCGAGATGTTGGAGCCGCCAGTCTGCCCTCCATTAGCATACTTGGGACAATAAGGGAACTGGCGAGCGCACTACCCCAGGAATTATCATAACTCTTTCAAACAGTGACAGCGAAAACGCACTCAAGTGCTGATGGATCGGTAATGGCGTTTACCGAAAGGCCGATGTGTGAATTGAACTGGAAGGAAATTTATATTCCTATCCAGTGCAACATTCCGCTCCAGTGTCCCGGTATGTACAGACCGAATAGGTGTGTCCAGACATTTGTGCAATGTTTCAATTATCGAGTCTTATTCGAGTACCACATTTCGACGAGAGTTCATGTAGAGAGTGCATAATGTTGGAACTTCGTGACATTCGCTCCAGAGTTTTGAAGAAGAGAAAATGGCGAAAAAACATTCAAAGCTTCCTAAACTCTCTGGTGGTTAAAGATCGCTCGGCTTTATCAGCAAACCACGAACGTTTAAGTGGCCACTTGTAAAAGCCGATCATGCTTGGGAGGTCGTTGAACCAGCGTGAAAATCCTGCATCTTTTAATAGTTCAGATGTAAGTAAGGGAGTCTGGTTCAACCTTTTAAGTGTTGCCGTTAAAAGTCTAAATAGTTTTTTCGATAGTAATTCGATAAAAAAGACACACTTGGGACTTAAGTGATTTTATTGAACAAAAAAAAAAGATAATGAAGCTGCCCATAGATACACTATTAGCAAAAATCTTTCCTCTTTCTTGCTAGTAAGACGTTGAGTCACAGATTTAGATTTTTTTTCTTCAAGTGTTTCTTTCTCGCACAGTTTCCAGTGGCGTGCGCAAAAAAACAAGCATGCAAAAGAATGGAAGAACAACGCGCGAAAAAAACCCAGAACAGAAGGCGACGCAGACGGTCGCTTGTTATGGAAAACGTGGTCCTGCAGCTTCCTGCATTGACACGAAAGTCAGATTACAAGCCCCCTGTATCGTTGAACGAATCGATGAGAACGTTCCCCGTCGTTGCATTGCGTTGGCTGCAATGTTGCATCGTTGCAAAAATGGAAAAAAGGAAGAACGAGAGGAGCAAACAATAAAAAAATAAATCCACACAAAGTAAAGTATGCCGCGAATGTGATTGTGTACTATCGGCTTTTCATTGCACGTCGCTTCACAGCGCGGCGCAGCGTTTTTCCTTTCCGTAGGTCGTTCCTTTTTCCACCTTCTTCGTCCGCCTGCTCGAAGCCAGCTTCGTTGACTCATTCACTTTGCCTCTGCCAGCGCTGGTGACCTTGGCGATGGAATGCTTTAATCGCGCTTCCGCGTGCTGCGTGGCCGCGTCTTTCGCTCTCCTCCGCAGCCGATTGCTCGTGGCGAACGATGCTTTTAAACTGCAACCCACCGAGCGCAACAACAACAGCAACGACTGTACCCCGGCAAGCTGCAGCATGATGTTGTGTCGGTTGGTTGATTTTTCCTTCGCCACTCCACGATTCGGAGATGATTGCAAACGGAAGCGAATCGTTATCTGCGACGACGACGGCCGGTTGTTTTGACAGCTTTCCGTCGACACCGCCGCGTTCGTCCTTTGATTTTGTCCGTTTGATGTCGTAGAGCCAAATTGCCAAAATTCGAGCAAAAAATCTGCCGTCATTTCGCGAACATCGTTTTCCTCTTTTGGTATATTGAAGATGTTCGCTTCGAGCACACAATGGCAACGGTCTGTTCGACATCATAACTCACTCATCGTTGATTATATTAGAGCAAGTATGGCATTAAGTTTTACAATCATCACCCCAATGGTTCGGTTCCAATCGGTTGGCGTTTCTTGTTGGGTTCCTTTTTCCGAAGGTTAAGACATTTTTTCCCCATCTCCCCCCAAAAGTACACGGAGTGGCATCACTTGATCAACACTGCGCAGTTACATAAAGTTGCATCCGCAACAGCATCGGTCTACGACGCTGCGATAAAAGCAAACACACGGGGTTGGTAAGAAAACGCCGTTGACCGTGAAATGATTGCCGCACACGGAGGATGTGTAGACCTAGTGGAATTTGTTACATCCTTTTTCCTTTTTTTTTTTTTGTTTGCTGTCGAGTTTGATCTATAAGGTGCCTCGTTTGACGCCATTCGTATTCGCCCACGGTTCGGTGAGTTCACGCAATGCATGTGAAATACTTGAGTTTCGAATTATTTGGATTTTATAAACGAGCGAAAAAGGCTTCCGTATGCTTGTGTTGCATCCTTCGGACGAACAGAATCACAGTTTTGAAGAAAAAAATAAAGTTATCCAATTTTTGGATTAGAAATCATAGAAAAAAGGGTGGTCTGATATTGTGTAGATGATGTGGCAATTGGTTACATCTAAATTATATGGTCGCTTTTCACAAGCAAGCAAACAAATCGTGGGAAAAAACGTTACATTTATTTGGTCTCATTGTCCGTTTTCCAAATTGTCCAAATTTACCACCCCGAAAACAAAGTGGAACCACTTTGGTTGTTGCATTCTCCCCGTTTTTTCGGCTGCATCGGTGCAAAGATAGCTTCATTGGATTATCTGCGTCTAATTGCCCGCCTTGTTAGGCAATCGTTTTTTTTTAAACAGTAAAAACATCATGAATAAGAATTAAGGCAAACGAAACGAAGCATCGTAATGCTTTAAAAATCCGTGGCCTTTTTTGCCTCCCCCCGGGATCGGTCCTCCGATCGTAATCTAATCATCTTGTTTTTCCCACCATTTTCCCGCACACAAGGTGCCCTGTCTTGCTGACCCGGGCAGGAGTTGAATAACGAAGCCTCCGCCCTCGGTTGGGGTAGTGGCTTTCGCCCATTTCCACCAACGCATCGAATGCATCGAACCTGTCTTTGGCTGTATGGGTGAGTGAGTGAGGTGTGAGTGTTGCGTTTTGCGTGCAGCGTTTTCCGACCGACATTTTCCACCGGGGGGTGATGCTGTGGTGCTGGTAAATTGCGGTTGGCTTATGATTGTGTTTAATTAGCGAGTTTATGACACGCCGCTTCGGTTGCTTCATGAAAGGAAAAAAAAACTAGGCTAAAGCCGTGGTACCAGCTGCAGTAGCATAATCATAAACCTACCTAGTTTAGCCTCTTGTTAGTACCGGTGCCGCAACAACATTTCGGCAAATTGTACACCACCCCCCGGGCAGCGGGGGAACAATGGAGGTCTTCGAGCGAGTCCGACAGCAAACTCTCACGACAGTTCAATTTTCCGTGCAGTGGAAGCGCAGGGCATTTTATGGGCCGACGTTGTTTGTGTGTTGTTAGAACAACCGTTTTTACAACCCAACCGAACCGATATTGGAAGTACCGCAAGACACGCAAACCGCAATCGGCAATGGACAATTAAATGGTACGCAGCGTGATCTTTTACTCCATCAGAAGCAGCTCGAAAAAGCCACGGGATGATGTAAATATTTCACATGCGAAAGATAAAAAAATGATTCGCCCGATAAGCGAGTGCGATATGGGTCGATATGAGAAATGCAACGGAATTGCAATGTTTTTTTCAGTCTCGCCCAAACAGTTGTGCCAGCTTTTGAATTCGCCGTAGACGAAAGCAATATAATCTTCATAATGGATCAACGTTTGATTTTTTGATAAAGAAACATTGCAAAATCTATGTCATTTTGCGGTTTTAAATGTTTGCAGAAATCTTCCTTCTATTTCCAAGTCCATTGAGTCACTCAAACTGTGTTTCTTTAATTCATTCGCTTGTCCTGGAGGTTATTTCGATAGACCTGACCATATCAGATGATAATCTCCGAAATCATTTTAAAGCTGGGGTAATTGATCGTTTATTTGACGACTTGCTGATGGAAGCAATTTGTGCAATCGAAGATCCAAACACCTCTCGCCTTCGGAAGGGCCAGCCAACGAAGCCAGGTATTCTGTCATAGGCGAGACAGCCTAGCAATAGTTAAACCACACCGAAACCGATTAGTCATCAGCGTGGAAGCGATGCCAGGAGTCAGGATCGTGTAACGCAACCGTTGCCAGCGCAAACGCGTCAAAACATCTTGAAGCCATTCTGAGGCTGGAAGTGCCGGCCGAGGAAAGCAGGAGCTACAGGAGGGAATGGCTACTTCGGTCCCTGCAAACCAAGCCGTTCGGTGTGGCCAGTGCGCGCGCGACCCCATTTCTATCGCCTCTCATTAACCACGCAAGATTTTCGCGCCAGCATCAGCGGACCACCGAAACCACGGCGGCGCGCAACATTGGAATGCCGGTGGCGAAAAATTCCCCTCTCCCCGTGCACATACCTCCCAAGCGTAGACAGGCAGGGGGTGGATGCCTCGTCCCGGTAAACTGCGCGTAACCGAATCGAACGCTAAAACGCGGTCACTTTTCGGCTGCAGTGTGAGGTTGTATGTGAGAGTTTACTTGCTTCGCGGTGTGTGTGTGTGTGTGTGTGTGTGGGGAGGGGGGGGTTTGCAATCCGCGACAACACGTCACTGACCTGGCATTTCAATTATGCGTGATTTGCGGAGGGAGAAAAAGGAGAACGAAAAATCCAACCCCTAAGTGTGGGCAGATCGGGAAACCAACCGCAACGCATTGGAGGTGGTGGGAGCCGTGGAGACTATTACTTATTTCGTCATTTGACCCGGCGCGATGTAATAAGAATAATTCCACCGGCACGGGTAGAGAAGACGGGCGACGCGGCCAAGAAAACAATTCCATTCGGTAGTCGCGCGGCCCGAAATAAACGACAGCAAAACGTGCCTCCCGTGGCAGCCCCCACAGGGTGGGTGGGTGGAGGGAGAATGGGGGCACGGCTATAGGCGATACCGGTCCTCCAGGCGGTAGGACAAAGGGTGAGGCGCTGGGGGTTGTGGACTGCCAGGAGCTTGCTGGGCATCAATCATCGCGGGACTAGCTGGTAATGGTCTGCATTATCTGGCGAATTGCTTGCAGGTTTTCTTCCATGTCCAAAGGGGGTGGAGAAGACGAACGAGGGGCAGGGGGGAGGCCTTTGAAATTTCAAATACTTCTTCTTATTTTTCTCTGCAAAAACGTTTCAAGACGCGGAAGAAGAAGCAGAAGGAGACAAATATGCACGATTGTTCGCCAAAACGTTTTGTTTCGGGAGAAGATTTGGGGAATTCGTTTGTCTACTGGTGTTTTTTCTGCCCAGGGAATGACGAGGACGAGCTGCCAAACTAATAAATATTCCACATGGGAATGGTGTCAAGAGTGAGACCATCGGCGGAGAGATTGGCAAATTCACTGAAGATGGTTTTTATAGCCTGCTGGTGGGGAATTGCAGAGAGTAAATGGAGCTTTAACTGCAATGTTTGGTGGCTTTTATGGCGCAGTAAAATTTCAATTCGTTAATGAATTCCATTATTGTCTTTTCGTTTATATGCTGATAATGCTCTCTTTCTTAAACAACTGTACAACTTGTTCCCTGTTGTTCCACATCATTAATGCTTGATGAAAAACTGTCATAGTTTATTTAAGTTTTCATTTTTGAAATTGCACAAAACATCTTGATGAAGATCTAGTACGACTCCAAAGGATATCTTCCTAGTCCTTAATGAGGATCTAAACAACATTTACACTTGTTACCCCTGAGGACGTTCATTCCAAAAGAAAATTTAATTTCACGGCCCCCCTTTTCACGGCCGAAACAATCGAATTAAGCTGTTACCGGCTCCTATCCTCGCCGGTGGCCCTGTTTTCGGTTGGACCTGTAGGGCTTTCCGGTTGCTTATCTAACCATTTGTTTACACTAATCGCCCATTACCGCCGGTGGCGATTATCTTACATTACTGCAACGCCTTTGCGGCGTTCAGGACAAGCGGAAGAAAAACGCTCTTCACTCATGGGAAGCGATATCAAAAGAGCTGCACGTGAAACGTGAACTTGACAATCGAATTCGAAACCAAACACCTCCGGAGGGGGCAGAAAGGAAGCGCGAGGTACGTGGCCGGTACAGAAAGGGTAGTGTCGTGTTTCACCCCTCTTTATTAAGCCGTACCTTGCACTCGCCGTAGGTATGATTTTAAATTTGTTGTTTCCCATATCTCGCGTTCTTTTTTTCCCCCCGAAGGTGCACGCAAGGATGTCTTATTAACGCAGTCAATTTAACATCTTTTGCCGAGGGTAATCACAGGTTCGGTGTAGTGTTTTAACACCCGTATGAACACGACCCCTCGCGTTTGGCGGTGGCAGCAACCATTAGCGGCTCATTTGCTGCCGGTATTTCGAAGTTGTCCGCAACCCGAAACCACCAACCGAGTTTCCCCATCTGGTTGTTGGAGTCTGGAGACGAGATGATGTTTTGGATATATTTATCCACATCCTCCGGGGGTGCATTACATCGACCTCCCCAATTCCTCATCCGTTGTCGCTCACCTGTGAAACTTGAGCCGGGGTAAAGACCCCTCAGAGGAGAGGATCGGCTGCTCATTGGCACCTCGTTTGAATAGCATAGGCGAGATGGAGGAGGAGCATTGAAAGGGAAAGGGAATGGTGCAGATGGAGTGTTGGCTGTGGTCGGTCACGTTAAACACATCGTAATTCCAATTAACCTGCTGGCGCTATCGCGTTGCAGTCATTCATCTGCGTTTTTCTTTCCTTCTTCGTGTGTACTGCTCGGCCTTGGGCGTGTCGTTCTTCGTTCGTTCGTCTTCCGCGCTTCGTTCTATAATCGAACATTTCCATCGGTTTTCCCCTGTTCGCTTTCACTTCTAGGGGTCTTTCTTTAGGGTGTTTTGTTTCTCCCATCTTGTTTCCTTCTTCTCCTTTGTCTTCTCCATGATTCTTTTTTGCGCCTCGTTGGTTTTTGTTTATTTTGGTTGTCTTTCCGAGGTTTTGGTTGTCTTTCCGAGGTTTTGGCCGTGATCACTTTTAATTAGTTTTCATTTTCGATTCCCTAATCGACCTTGATAGGTTTCGTGACCGCGGTTAGGTCTTTGCTCCTTTTCCTTTTTTTTGTTTTCTTTTTCTGTCTGATCATTGTTGTATCCTCCTACCGGATACTTCCTACTTGTTTACTGCTCGATTGCATCACTTAGGGGTTAAATTTCATTTGTTTCTAAATTTTTACCTGTTTTAACTTTTTGGTTATTATAAAGATTCGGATATGAAAAACCACTACTAATTTATTCTCCCATTCCATTTTTCTTTACAGATTTTCTCTCAATGAAAATCCAATCGATAAACGAAATCGAAAGGCTACCTGAAGCCTGAAGGAAAGGAACGACGCTCTCCTCACAGCAAGCATCGGTTACGTTTTTTAAAATAGTGATAGTGATAAGTGCCCTGAGCGACGACGAAAAGGAGGTGGATAGCCGGAGCGAATCAAGTCGGAAACTAGTCAACCCAAGCAAACTATCAGGAACTCGGGACAGCCGGAACCTGCACCAAACCAGAAAGACAACGCGGGGGAATAGAGCTTGGATTTAGTGAAATAACAATCGACGCCGATTCAGCCTCGAAGATGAATACCGTGCTGCTAGAGTCCCGACCGTACCGGCCGTTCAAGTCGAGCGAGGAGTATCTGTACGCGATGCGCGAGGATCTGGCCGAATGGCTCAACACGATGTACCCGGACCTGCGCATCAACGTGGAAAACTTTATGGACCGCCTCGACACGGGCGTGGCACTTTGCAAGGTGAGTGTTTATGAAGCGGGCATGGATGTGCAAATTACCCAAAACAGAAGACAAGTCTAGACCTCTCCTATCGCTTTGGCAAGCACAAGGTGTCGGCTTTCGTCAGTAACGAAGACTTTTTTCCTGAAGTCGGTGGATGAGCTGAGGCGCTGGATTGCGCACCGCGTTCGGTTCGGTTATTGGTTTAAACGAACAACGCGATTGCACTGACTGACCATTCCATTTTTGCAACGCACGTTAGCGAAAGAAAGCGGCCTCGGTAGACGGGTTAGTTCGCGCGTTCGTCTGCCCGATGAGGGTGCGATAAATGTTGTAATTTATGTACGAGAAAAAAAAAATCGGGGCTTTGGCAACCCTCACTGGCGCATTTAAAAGGATTGACCAAGATGGTTCGTCCTTGGGGATTTTAAAACTGGTGATGGGTGCTTCGGTATTTATGGGCTGCCTGGTAAGACGATGTCTTTGGAGTGCGTCGGATAAACGGTTTAAATTATGTAGATGTATACTTTGTTCTCTCACCACGTCGGGATATAAAAGTATGACCTTTCGGTAATGTATTTAAAATCCGCTGACAGTTGTTCTGTTGCAAATGGAGTTAATTTTCCAGTTAATTGATCAACCGAGCAAGTTGTATTTTATTTTCATACGATGGGATTTTATTGTAAAACTACCGTCAATTATGGCTAAAGAAATGAATTCCGGAATCTTAATGTTCGAGCTTATCCTAATTGATGAAATTCGAAGTAAAGGAGAATTGTTTAATCCAACCTTTGTTGAAAAAGGGATTGTCCTCTCCACTATAATAAGAAAGCTTGAATTCCAGGTCACACAAACAAAGACAGTTTCAAACAAACGCGGGATTTCGGCTTCCCTTTTCCGTGTCTGGAGATCCAACGCCAATTGATCACCCTCGGCGGCGCGCATTTAAATTATCGCCCTCCCCTTGGTGTCAATTGATTGTCAAGGGTGTACGGGACCGCGGGTTTTGGAGAACCTGAATCGAACCCGTCGGCGACGACGAGTTGCATCTGTCTTCATGCGCAAGATTCTTTCCCTACCGCCCCGGGTGGTGGACGGAATGCAGCCTCCTTGCGCATTCCTTGGCAACAGAAGACCAGCAAGGGCCAGAAGGGATTGTCGTCCAGATGATTCGGGGTTAAATTAGAAGCGCTGCACACATTAACACCAATTAGTCGCGCTGCGTAGACGAGCCCCGACGCCGGTTCTCTCCAGTGTCGGCTGAGTGGACATCATTTCTCAGCCCCATCGGGTTTCGTCCTTCCCTCTGGAAACCTCTGGTGCATCCGTCGCATTCCGGCAACGGAGGGTTCCTGCGCGCGCCACGGAGACAACAACCATGAACCCACGCTTGTCCCGCCGCGAAACGATTTGTTATAAGTGTTGTTCACAACAGCATCTTCGCATTGATCTCCCTCTCTCTCTCTGTCTTTCGCTCATCTAGCTTGCTGAATCTGACCGGGATGGATGAGGAGGTTGGATTTTGCATTTTGGAATCGGAATCTGTTCGCTTGCGTTTTATTAACAAGCTGCTCCGTCGGGTGTCGAGTGAGACTGAGTAGTTTCAGGCCTGCTCGAAAAATGGTCGCCTTTAAACGCTACAAATTGGCGTTTGATTGTTCAACTTCCCTCCTCTTTTTTCGTGACAAAGTGACTCGTTTGAGAGCACAATTCCTTTTGCAGAATTCACCAATATTTTATCGAATGCTGATAAATACTTCATTAAACTTCATCAATAATCCCTCCCGGGCTGCCGCGTGGTTTCCAAATTCGCCACAACAGATCAGCAGGAACGTTTGGCACAAAATAAAAATAAATTGTAAGCCATAAAAACCGCGCGACACACTCGGCGGCTGCCGAAACATTGCGGCTGGGATCGCAGCTTCCGGCTCGTCGACATAAACATTAGAACAGCCTCCCCGTCAAGGTTTCCTCCTTTGGTCTGAGCTTGACGGGAAGTCCATTGATCTCTCCGGAATGGCGGAAGATCGTGTCGCGGTTGGCGCCTCGCCAGTATCACGCCGAAACCTTGGACGGGGCCGCGCTGTGCAGAGCGAAGGTCGCTCCACGAGCCCGGCAAACATACCATACGTCGATGCCTGGATAAGGAAATTGCCACTCGAACCTGCTTGTGAGGCTGCTTCTGCCAGTACGTACTCTGGGACCATCCGCGGCCGTGATCTGCAACTGAGGCGGGCGACAACGACGACGACGACGACCTGTTGAATCATTCTCTATCGCCCCGCGGTTGGTGTGTTCGCCCGGTCGAGGTGTGTGCCTCCTTATTTGGCGGGAAGCGTTGTCAGTTTGTTTGCTTGCTTTTTTTTCCTTCTGCGCACTCAGCTTTGTTTTTTTTTGTGTATGTGTGGCCCGGACAACAAGTGGCGATCGGTTGCGAATGCCGAAAAAAGATCCTGCCTGCGTGTGGTGCAGCGGTCTTACTAGCAGCTACGATTAGGAAGTGTACCGAGCGATGATCGTGCTCTAAATACATCGTCAGGCCCGGACGGAGTCGTGCGTAAAGTTCAGCATAAATCGCAAGTGTTGCGCCGTTTGATGACGAGAAGGTGCTATCGTGGTTGCGTGTGTGGAGCGCAAATAGAATCGCAATTGTGTCGCCGCGGCACTTAACGATCACACTTTCCCCTTGACGTCCCCGAAAAGAGCTCCTCCGCGGATCGGAGGATGCGGAAGTGCACCTTGGCGAGAAGAAATCTTATCCAACCAAACGCAAAGGTGACTGCTTGCAATGGCAGGGAGGAGACGGAAGGGCCTAGAAGCAGGTTGGTGGTGGCGGATCGAAAGAATTACGAGCGTCGAGAAAATCTACGCGACTCCGATCACGACGCTGGCAGCGAGCTGCACGGAGATGACATTAGGGAATCCGACTGACGACTGCGGTGGTGGTAGGCTGTGGACCCCCTAAAAATAGTCCCCCGAAATTTGCTGGCCCTTCTACAACATCAAGAAGCTGGCAGGCGGGCAGCAGCAGCAGCAGCAGCAGCCTGCAGACGATGCGTGTGACGAGGTTCTGCTCGACGTTCTCGAGCTCACATTCTCCCGCGCTTGCCTTGCCTTTTATGATGATACGCCGGGCGGATTGCATTGCCGATCGTTGCCATCACCCCGAGTTGCCGGATTTAATGTTGAGATCTGAGTTTTCTTCTTTTCTTCTTAAGTTCTTTGCTGTTCGTATGCTCTCGTCCGGCTCATCCTCTCGCCACCGCGTATCGCACTTGTGCACTTGGAATGCATCCGAATATCCGAGAGCGCGCTAGCTTGGCTAGAGGGAGATACTACGAGAATTTATTTAGAACAACTGGCACAACACCATCACAACGGATCTCACCCGCCCCTCCCGATGAGCAATCACGAAACGCGGTCGCACAAACAGGAACACCGCGCGCAACAACTCTCCCCCACATGTTCGCCCACAGCCGGTGGACATCTTTCGATTCAGTCGACCAAACGGTGGAGAACCTGCATATTCTATTGCCCTTTTCGAATCGAAAACCCTCTCGGCGGTGTATGCAGCTGTGCCTTCTTGTGTGATAGGTTTCCTCCAACGAAGCGGAAGGTATTACTACAATTCCTCGGTGCCGTTGTTTGCCTCGCGATCGTTCCCTCAAAAAATTCCCATAATCCTCGGGATGCTGCGGACGACGCACGGGGAAGTAGGAAGTTCAACCAGGGTGGGGGAATAAATTGGGCTGCCGGTTGTTGTGACGGTTTGATTTGAAGGGGTTCGGAATTAGACCCAATTGAAGTAAACCAGCGACGGCGAAAACGATGCGGGAACGGTCGGCCGATCGAGAAAACGAGAACTTCCTCTCGTGCTGCACATGGCGTGGCCTCCGGTTGAATAGTCACTTATCAATATCACAGGAACGCTCCAGCTGTTCTTAGTCAGCCATATAGGGGTTCTTCGCAATTGAGCCCTTCGGGGGAATAGCTTTCTATAAGGTAGCTAGACTTTGTATTCATCGACCTTTTATATGATTCGACGATCGCTGTTGATAAACTCTGAATGATCTCAACTTCTTTCATTATTGAAATCTTCCGGGTTTTGGTTTCTTGACCGATAGGATTAGTCCACTTTTTTCTTCTTCGGTGTGGCCCACTAAACAATCCGGCCATTTTTGGCCACCGAGGCCGTTCGCTTAGCGCTTGCAGGCCGGTGTCGTGCACCCACTTACCTGTGGTGCGAGTTCCTTGAACTTTAAGGCGCGGCAAAACAACAAACATACAGTCCTTGCTCTATCTACAACGGCAGTTGTCTTCATTCGTTAAATAAAACTGAAGAAAACAAAATTCAGTTGAGCTCCCCTTTAGTTGCCTATCGAAGATTGTGGTCTTGATTGAATACGCTCATGGATCTACTCATCTATGCTCGACGTTGTTTTCAGTATTTCAGTTCCATTAGCTTCTCCAAAATATTCTTTGCTAGATTCTGGCGATTTACTGGATTCTAAAAGTAAGGAAGATAAAGCCAAATCCCTTTCTTTCCATTAAACCTTCGTATTTATCACTGATCCTCATCGTATTAAAAGTGGAACTGTGTCGCTAACCTTTGCTTTACGACTTGTTCCCCCGATCGGAAAGGGAATACAGATTAATCCACTACACCTTTTTCCCTAAATCCAGACAGACAATTAAAAATCTTGTGCTGCGATCGCGACGCGAACTCTGGTGCAGATCGTTAAATTTTTATGATCATCTTACTTTATTTTTTTTGTATCCTGTCGTGTGAACCAAGAACCGAGCTGAGGCGCCTCGGATCGATGAAGTAGTTTCGTTTAAGTGTCCCGATCGCGGATCGCTCAAGAGCGGGAGCTCTTTAAGAAGTCGTAAAGCGGACCGATGATCGGTACGATTATTTGGTGTGTGTGTGTGTGTTAAAGCGTATTCCGGGCCACGAGTAGTTCTTAAACCCCGACCTAATGGGCTTCGTAATTCTGCCGTTATTATGCGCATAGTTAATTTAACGATCTTATTTATAGGCTGGATTTGGATTGACGAAAAAAGCTACAATAATGGAGGGAAAATCTAGCCGTTGACTTTCTAATGTGACACTTGGGCGACGATGTTCTAATGCGTCATTTTTGCGCCACAAGAGCCTTGACCTTTAATCCTCTTCCCCGCGAGTTCATCCCCTTTTCGAGGAGATTATCGCGGAGGGGACCACTTAGGACAGTTCTTTGATCTTTTCGCTTCGCGAAATTGCTGCCGCTAAAACGTTTCCGATGTTGCGCAAAAAAAAAACAAAGAGGAACAAAGCCTGTTTGAATTCTAAGTGCGCCCGCACCTCGTTTTTTTTTTGTGTGTCATGCCTTTTGTTTCCATCCGTTCATCTTCAAAATCAATCAACGAGAGCCCTCGAATGTTGACACTGCTTAGAAAGATAAATAAATTGCTAAATAAATATGTAAAAAATAAACACTCGCACACACATATACGTTGCACTATCGTAGGAAGATCTTCTCTATCTCCACGCATCTCCCACACCGCAAACAACTTTTAACCAAACGGTCCGCGTTGCGTGTGATTTAACCGCCATCGGTAGAGGGGGTTTTTTTTTTTATTTGTCGCATCTCCATAAACTCCATCACTACAACGGTGTAATGCGATGCTGATCTATCCACCTTCGTTGACCCGCCACAACCTCCCTGTGGTTGAAACCACAGAACGCGGCGACCTCTGGCCTACCGTGTAGTTACCATCGCCGCACGCCAGGCCGCCATTGTCAAAAGTCAGTCGCGTTGTCGCTACATACTCATCACACTCACTCGATCCCCGGTGCCATTTGACAGCGCCCTGCTTAGGCTGGACTGGACCTATCGTGGACCGGTGGAGTGGAGGCAGGCATAAACGACTACTATGAGCGCGTAGGTGTTTGGCGACGACGCTGGACCTGAACGCTGCTGCATGCTTGACGTACGAATATCGTTCTCTCGCGCACTCTTGCCGTTCTGTCGAAGCTGTCAAAGCGATCGCAACGATCGGCAAGCGACGTACCCTTCCTTTCGCGCGTTCGTCGATCCGTCGTGCGCTTCGACGCTTCTTCCGCTGGTTGTTTTATTTCATTTGACTTCATCGTCGTTAGACCACGACGTGTGGCAGGCGCAACCTTCCCTCCTCGCGGCTACCACAATGCGTTCCTATTGCTTTAGCTGCGGTGCTAGGACTCACGTACCAAAAAACACTAGGCGCGTGTGCACTGTCTCTCTAGTTGCGTGAAATCGAAAGCAAACAAAAAATCAATTTTTCAACGGTCGGTTGTTGTCAAGAGGGGGTTACAATTAAACTGGCTGATGGGACGGTGGTTTGGGGGGTAGATTCTTCGTCACGATGTGTCACGATTCTACGATGCGGTTCTGCGTGTGTGTGTGTGTGCATGTGTGAGGCCATTGTGAGCGCGTGGAACGCAAGAGAAAGGCTGATGGTGCGCTGAAGGGAAAGGCATACCGCCTCTGGGGAGGGGGAACTAAGAGAAACCAGCGAAGGGGGACAAATAAGCCAAGGTCACCAACGTCGTAATTCCACAGCCACAGACGGACGCGACGAAGCGGAATGGTGCTGGGAGTGAACGCCGGAGTACACTTCCTTGTTTGGGAAGGCACTCCAACCACCACCACCTCATCCCCCTCATCGGGTTCGATTCTGGCCCGTTCGGGAGATGGTGCCTGGGGTTTTTTTTGTTTAATTTAAAGGCAAACCTATTGTGCAGCTAATAATGCAGCTTAGTGTCGTCGGCGTCGTCGGCGTCGTCGTGGTCGTCGTTGTGGTAATGGGGCAAGCGGGCATATAATTGCGATAATGAACTCAACTTTTCCATACCACGCTTTTGTTTTCCCCGCTCCGTGGCGCACAAAATGCAGCCGAAGCCGCGCCACTGCCTGCTGCACCGTTGCACTAGCGGCGAGCTTTTGCGTTTACGTCCGTTTCGCCGAAGTTTCGATTTCCCTTTTTCAGCAGTGCTACAGAAGACGCACGCTGCATTCGTCACGCTAACTTGCCCGGTGCAAAATGCGCCACTAATAAACTTTACCGAGCGCTGCAAATGGACGACTTTTGCGTTGGGCAGTTGCTATTTGTTCGGCTAGCATTTGCCGTCGTTGGAAGGAAACTGCGGGCCAAAAGGTAGCAGCAAATCGCCTCCTCCATAAAGGGCCCTCTACGCCAACACAGTGTTTTGGGTCGCTCTGAGTTTCTACAACCAGGCTCGCCAAAGCTAAAGGCGTCAAACCGTGATATCTTATCGCGACTTGTTTCTTGGGAGCACCTGTGTGTGTGGAGGAGAGGGAGGGAGGGTAGTGGGCAGAGGTTTGTGATTTCGTTTCTCGTTTGCGATTCTCCCAGTGGTCCGAAACGCGGGCGAGAACCCCTAAAAGAGTGTACATAAAAAAGGCGATCGTCGATAGCGTTTGGGTAGCCTAACAGACTGAATTCATTCATTCGTCTAACAAATCAATCGCTCACGGCGGACCCTTCTAGCTGGGCCGCAGGGACGGGCCACACCGGATCCGGAGCGCCGACGGGGCACCTTTAATGGGCCGGGCCAGTTCGCTTCATACATAAGCAATCGGCCCGAAGTCGAGCGCCGCCAATCGCAGAATCGGTCCTTTTTGGCAGCCAGTCAGGGGGAAGGAGGGAAGGGACTAGTGGCGTCAGTTCTCTTGTCCATATTTATCAACCGCTGGTCCACCTCCCCGCCCTCCATTTTTGGGGCTCGTGATTGCTTTATTAGAACCGGGTGGGGCAAAATGTTTTTTTTTTAAAGCTAGGCGCAAAATCTGCCATCTCCTATTCGATTCCGATGTTCGAACTGATGGGAAAATGGGTTTCTTGTTTCGTCTGTTCTCTCAGAAGAAAGGTTTTTGTGGAAACAAACTGGCTTGCGTGTTCCGTACACACGTGGAAAGGTAGCCACACTCCACTTCAGATTACTCACGCTCAGCGATGAGTTTGTTTGGTTGCTTTGCGATATTTTTAGCTGTTCCACGGCAGTGCAGTCATGCAGAAACTTTGTCTGATTACTCATCGGGAAAATTGATAGCAAAAAAAGAGTGAGAAAATGTTTTACAATGTTTAGAGGACGTCCAGTTTTACCTCCGTCTACTTAACTATGAAGAATCAACCCAAACAAGATGTCACGCTTATTTTATCTTTTTAGTTTTGAAGTAGACAGAGCTCTTAGGATTTATTATGGTTTGCAACCGGCGGGCCATCGATTTGACAAACGTTTAAGCAAATTATAGTGTAATTTTCTTCCATTTTTGTTTTGATTATTTTATGGACCCATGATCAGATGTTGCCAAGATCAACTGCAAGCAAACGTGATGCATGAATACGTCATTGAGTAACTTTACAATTCCTCTTGAAAAATCATGACTACGCTACGCCAAGGAATACATATCGATAGCATTTAAAAAACAAATACTGACATGTTCCAGGAACAAACTGTTATCTCTCGTAACTGCTTTCTACTGTTTCTTTTAGCCTTTTACTCACCATCTTCACCGGTGGCTTAAAATATTCTCGACACTCCATTTCCTGACAAACTCGACAAAATCAACCTCACGTGAATCATATAGGCATGCCGTCGTGCACCGACACAGACGCACACCCATACAGGATCACGTACGCTGGGAGCAAACATTCGAAAATGTCACAAACCTTTCCTGTGGTTTCATCCATTTTACGTCAATCCGTTCATACCGATTCGTGAACTACTGAAGCAGACGAAGGGGGTTCGGTTGGACCAGCGAAGGGGAAAAGGATGGAACGGGCAAAAAATAGAAGAAAATTGTTATGTTCCGCGCACAACGCTGCCATCGGGCGGCAACGTTCGTCACAACATTTCTCCACACGGGGGGGTCGTTAAGAATTCCGTGCGGGTATGAAATCCCCGATCGTCGATACCTCGTCCCATGGCATACCGAATCACACAAGAAACCTGCCAACTCTCCGCTCACCTTGTTTCCAATACCCTTGTCCCTTCGAGTCCTTGCAATCACGCACGATTGGACGATTTGACGATTCTGCAATAAATTGAAGTTGCAGGGAGAAGCGTTTGGACTTGTTAAGTATGTTTTAATTTATCGGGTCCAAAGATTTTGGATGGGTGCAAAAAAAAAAGGTATCCTACCGGTCAAGTAAAAGGTAAAGCGACAGATGATTAATATTCTCTACCCTTCTTCTATCTCCCATCCGCTCGCCTCCAGCATGCCAACAACGTCCGAGTGGCCGCCGAGCAGTACATCGCTCGGCGCATGGCGCGGAACAAGTCCATGACGAAATCGATCACATCCGGCCTGGCCGGGCCGATCCTGAACATGGGCAACGTGCACTTCCTGGCCGCGGCCAAGAGCGGCACCTTCTTCGCCCGGGACAACGTGTCCAACTTCATCACCTGGTGCAGGTAGGTAGCCGGCTTTCCCGAGCGAGCTTTTCCAGAACGTGGCGCGACCCAGGGGTAGGAATGCAAAGTAAGACACTGCTGGACATCCCGGATACGACTGCACTCACTGACCTAGAAAAAGTGCAACGAGCTCCATAAATAGAACAATTAAACCTCCCTCCACCTTCACCGATCCCTCGCAACCTTTCTCCGATGACCATAGCGAGTGCTGCATTCCCTCGGCTTCAATCGACGTTTTCCGATTGCATATTCCTGCAACGTGGTGCATAATGTAGCGTGCCAAAAGCCTCCTTATTCCCATTCTCTCTCTCTCTCTTTCCGCTTTTTCTCCTCCTCACATTTTTCTAAAACGATTTTTCTTCTTTTCGTTGCTCTTGCTCCTGCTCGTGCTCCGTTTTCCCCAATGCAGAAAAAGCCTTCAAATACTCGAGTGTCTGCTGTTCGAAACGGACGATTTGATAATGCGCAAGAACGAAAAACACGTCATCCTGTGCCTGCTGGAGGTCGCCCGACGCGGTGCCAAGTTCGGTAGGTTTTCAACTGTCCGGGTGGTGTTTTTCATTTCCTTTTTTTTCCTTTAGGTTTATTCCCAAGGATGCACGTTCCGTGACTGGCCTCCGTGCACCGGTGATTTGTTGATTTGTGGCGCCGAGTTGGGCTGGCCGAATGGGGGTTTGGCCGCATTACGATGACTCAGCCCTCGCGGGTGGCGCGATTCGAATCGATTCGATTTAATTGAACCTTACATAAACCAGGCCAAACCGGGCGCGTGGTGTCACCATAGGTCATACGAGAGACTTCATTTATTTGAAAGGATATTTTGAGAGTTAAGTTTTACATTAGAAAAACTACCGCCGCCTAATCCTTTATTATCCTTACCATTGGTTCTCTTCATAGGAATGCTTGCCCCGATGCTGGTCCAAATGGAGCGCCAGATCGATCGCGAGATAGCGGCCGACAATCGGGCGAACAGTGGCGTCGGCTGCGGCACGCAGACGGAGGGTGAGAACGGTGGCGCCGGCGCGGGCGTATCGACCGGCACCGAGACCGAGCTGTACGACAGCGACAGCGAGGAGGAGGACCACGAGTCGGAGTCGCCGATGCTGATGTACGGTCCGCAGCCGCAGATAGTCACCAACGATCTGAAGAGCCTGGATGAGATGGTAAGTTGACGCCTGGACGAGCACCCTATCATGAAACAGTTCCGTAGATTGACTCAAACATGTTTTATCCCGGTCGTTCGAAGTGTAGGATTCAAGCAAGTGGTAGGATATTATGAACCTTGTGGATATTTCTCTGCGGCGATGCTAGGAGGAAACTGTAAAGACTTTTCTTTGATCCAGTATGAATTCTAAAGACAATATGCTATAGCTCCCTCGTATGCCTTAGGTATTCATGGAACTAGTTCTTCAATCCTTACACGCAACTTGAACCTTGTGCCCTTTTTTTAAAGCCCTGTCCGGCGAGAGTGTCAAATCCATTTGTCCTACACCTCACGGCAGTTTGTCTTGCCCAATCTGCCCTTGCCGACATTCCGGAGAAGCTCAGCGTAAGCTCCCTCCATCTTCGTAGACCCTATCTCCGGGGGACAACAGACGCGCTACGCATGTGTATCGGTAGATAGGTATCAGCATATTTTGGGGTCGTAGCCTTCCACCGGTGCATGATAGGGCACCGTGTCATGGTCTGTGGTTTTGTCAACCGTGCAACTTAGCACATCCTTGCGCAATGACGGTGGCGTTACACTGTCCAATGTTGCCAGCCAGGGTCTTAAGCTTCGTCCCTCCTGCATTTGTAATGTGCAACAGTCAGGAGGTTTAATAAACACTGAGTTAAGTTACTTTAATTGACTCGAGTCGAAGAAGGAAGAGTGCTTTTTCAAACTATTGAAATGAAGAAATTGGTTTAGGAGTTTCTTATGGGTAGTGACTTTATAATCCGGATAAAATCAAGCATGAACCGTTACTGATTCTCACAGCTACAACTCTCTCAACTCCCAACCGTCCATGTATGATGAATGTAATGTCACCGCGTGTGGACACAACCAATTTGACAATTACCAGCCACTGGGGTCATCGATTGTCCTCTCCGATCCGACTCCCTGTATCTTGTTACCTTCGTCGTTTTGTTGGTTCCACGAAGCTGACTTCATGCGGATGAAGGGTCGTCGCTGGGTTTTGAGCTTCTTTCCTACTTCGCTGGTGTTTATCCCCGCCAAACAGGTGACGCAACACGTGTCACGGGCCTCCAACCTTGCCGTCCAGCGCGAACGAGGAGGTGAAATCATCCCAAAACAAACGCTCTCCACCTTGCACGGCACCTCGCGCCCCGGAGATCTGGCCTGTGACACGCACGCCGCCAATGTTTGACGGTTGACATGGCATGACAAGCCACGCTGGAACGATACGGCTTCCGAAGCGCGCCCGTAAGGGCTGCGTGGCCTTCTTCGGCTGCAAAGGCAGCACCTACTACACATTGTTGTCGCGTGAAGACGTTGGCAAACAATACCAGGGGGCCACCGCGGACACAACAAACGGGTTGCGTTGAACAATTGGGCAAACGACAGCCCACCGTTTCACGACACCTGAATCGATTTCATGCGATTGTTATTTGTTCGCAAAGCCGCCAAACTTCAACGGTTTTCGTACTGGTTTTATTTGGGGCTTTTTTTCTCCGTCTCTTGCTAGGAAATCTTCTTGAGAGATTCGAAGGTTTGTTTTGTGTTTGCCTCGTACAGTTTGAGCAGCATGACAACGTAAACAGCTGAATTGCTTTACAACTCAATTTTCACAGACGCATTTTGTTTTCTCATTTTCACGCCTTTCAATTTCATCATTTTGAAGTGTCGTCTCTTGATAAAAAAAAAAACAAGTTAAATAAAGTGATTGCATCGTGTGAAGAGGTGACAACTTTTAAGTGACTAGTAATTTTAGAAAAAAAAAAAACATTTATTTGAATATGGATTCCGTTTTTTTGTAGAATCAAATTGCTTGTACGGTTCTTCTCTCGGCACGCAATAAGAAGAGTCATAAAAGACGCCTAAGGAATATTCTTAACCCATCATCGAATCAGTTCACTCCAAATAAGAATCACCCCGTCCTGCGTGAGCGTTCGTTATGCCGATTGCAAAAAAAAAAGAAGCGAATCCTAGTGTAGATTGGATCAGGTTACATCTCAATTCCATCCGTTGGACGTTGAATTTTATTGGTAACTTTTATATAACTATTACTGCCCAATCCGTACGCGAATTAGCGATTTCGCACGAGTCCAAATTGATTTTCGTTCTTTAACCACCCCCTTCCTCACTTTTACCCAACCGTTTGCCTCATCCTTCCGTCATCTCATGGTCGTTTTTGATTGGGGTTTATTTGCGCGATTTCGTTTCGTTCGTCGCTTTTCGATCGGATGAGGATAATTGTCACCAGGCTGCGTTCGCCTCGGCTACGACCGCGCGTCACCACCAACAACGTTCCACCACCACCTCCACCACCATTGCGACCGCAGCCACCATCTTACGCTCCTTCTTCCCCGCGAAGCGGCGGGCCCGTCGCTCGCACCAAACGGTAAAAAGCACAACGCAAATGAGTAGGAAGTGGTTCGCTAGATAGTTTCGCTAATCGTTCCACCGTACCACCGCTGCCGCCACCGTCATTTCATCACCCAGCGTCCATGCAGCTCACGGGCATGCAAATGTGTTCCTTAGATCCCTTAGCACAAATCGAAGAACAACGGCACGAAGAAGCAAGAGGACAAAAAAAAGCGACCTACTACTCGCAACTGGCGGCTTTCCTTCGAGCTCTTCTAGATAGATAGACGCGCGACAGAAGTGTTCTGCTGTATTGGCGCGTACCGGATGGGCGTTGGGAATGTTGGCCCCCCTTCTGAAAAGGTGAAAGGGAGGAGGGCCTCCTTCTGCCAGCGAACGGGGGCCCACCTCGTTGCTCTGCCTCCTTCTGAACAGGTTCTGGACGAATTGTTGCAGGGAGGCCGGTCGATGTCTAAGCGGGGCCGCTGTTTAAGCCGCACGCGCTTACGACATTCTTGTAGAGATCGGTTTTTCCTTTGCCCTCCTCAACTCCCTCCAACGCTTGCCTTTTGCCTCCCCTTAGCGGGACCGGCTTAAAACGGCAGGTCGCGCAATACGGCGGCTCGCTGTTGTTGCCCTTACCGGTGCTACTCTATGATGATGATGATGATGTTGATGTTGATGTTGATACTGATGGTGATAATGGTTATTATTATTGCTATTACAAGCCTCCCGGGAGTCTCCGCCCATCAGCCGGGGAGAAGCGAGATCGATCGCGATCGAGAGCTGGGGAGTCGAAACTGCGACCAGCTCCCACTTTCTTCGTCCTCGTCTTGGCGGTCGCCTCGGCTGTTCTCGATACCCACCACCACCATGATCTGAAGAAGAAAAAAAACCCCGGGGGCTCGCGGCTTTTGGCGGCTTAGCAAACAGAAAAAGTAAAGACACGGGTCCAAAGGCGATCGAAGGCTTAAGCGTGGACCGGACCCCGAGCGTCGAGGTGGCGCAACGGCCAGTAGACCAAACAAACCGGCGTGGGCGAAGATAGGCCGGTCCACCGATGTCGAGATGTCGGTCCTATACCGGCCCGTCGTACCTCGCATGCTGATTACTGGTTCTGGCTTGCCGATCTGCCGTTTTGCGTCGTTCTTTTGCGCGGCAGGGGCTTAGGATAGTCGCGTGAGACCGACAGCAGAACGAGCCTTTTCTGATCTTGTTGGGACCGCTTGGCTGCTCGCCCAACATTCTAACAATTGGTCACCGCACAGTTTACAGCTAGATTTAGCGCACGACAATAGCCACGTACGTCCAAACACCGACGGCTTGATCGGCCGAACACAAACCTTCATCTCCATTCTCACCATTTCGCGTCAGAAAGCGCGCACGCAGTAAATATTCCCTTCCCACTGCCAATTGACCTCTTCCGGTTACCCGGGCGGGAAACCTCCGACGGCTTGTCTTTGGCAAACTTTTTATCGCTAGAGTCCACGGTAGCGATGATAGAATACAATGCACTCACTCCGGGAAACGCAGCCACGTTCTAATTGTGATATAAATTTTTCTTTTCCCCACGCTTGTCCACCGTGTAGGTTCGTGATCTGGTGGAAAAGTGCACCTGCCCATCGCAGTTCCCGATGGTGCGCGTCTCCGAGGGCAAGTACAGGATCGGCGATACCAAAGTGCTCATCTTCGTGCGGGTAAGTCAGCAAAAACTCCTCGAATAAGTAGTGTCAGAAAAATACATTCCAGCAACGTAGAAAGCGATCAGAATAATCTAGTTCAAACAATTATGATTTAATTGTATTCATTTTTTTTCTCTGATGTATAAGTGAAGTATCAAAGGCGCTTATAATGAGCAGGAGGCCCCCCTTTTAGTCACTAGAGTTGTGCCAACAAAAACAACAACATGAAATGGGGTTCGTGACCTCTGACCTCTTCTATGTCTTCTGGACAGCCCGTAATGTCCGCAAGAGCCCCAACAGATATGCCGCTGTACTAGACCTGAAGTTTAGGCTGTTGAGGATATCAACCCGTTACAAAAGAATCTCTCTGCACGGATCGTCACTTTTTTTCTTGTGGGCTGCTTACATTGGGCGAACATGAAACCTCCTCGATGATGCATTGTGGAATTGAAAATGTTAATTCCGGATGTTCTTGCAGTGTTACAACAATTGTCGGTTCACACACTCCCCTAGCTGAGACTAGATTGGCTGCGAAGGTCTGCCCAGGAAGCGGCAGAAACGATCACCCAAGATTCTGTTGTTATTCCTTCTTCGTGCCGTGCCCCTTGCTCCGGTGAATGGACAAGAAAAAAAAACCGCTGCATTATTCAAACCCGAGCGCATACACATTTCTGAGAATTCTCTGTAGGTTGGTGGGAACGGAGAAACTCTTGCTTTCCAACTTGCCACCATTCTTCTCGCAGTACCGTGGCATTCCGAATGCATTTTTTCGTCGGAATGTAACGCCACCATCGAGGTTTAAGAAAGGTCCATTGCAGGTACCTGAGGTGTTTCTATCGATCAGATTAACGTCAAGGAAGTCTTTGGAGGGTGTATCTTTCGCGCTCGTTTGTGTTCTTGGAATGCTTGAAGCCGGTCAGACGATGCGTCGTGAGACACTTCTCTTGAAAGTCTTAAGGACATTCTATTCAAAAGCGATGAAATGAACTATTGTGGATCGGGCCGTGAGGTAAAACAGTTTAGTGTAGTGAACTGAAACCAATTCAACTATAAAATTTTACGCTGGAACGAGTGTTTTGGCCTCATATATAAATCTATTCGTTTCTCTACGGTAATGCCTAGAACCGATCTACTCCTTCTCCTTCATATTTCCCAATCCTTGACACGTTTTCTTTTATCTTGATATGTTGTGCCCCTTTTCCTGTCGGTGTTTTCGTTACCGTTTTATCGCTGCCCTTCATTATCGCCTCTTCCGCTTTCGGTGACTTCATGGGGATTCGTTGTGGCCGATAAAATAACACCTTCGTTACGATAAAATGTTTGTTCCGCGTGCCGTGAGTCAACTTCATTCAGTAAAACCATCACTTACATCAACGGAAGATAGGCGACCACCAGAAGTCGGGTTGTTTGTCGATCGTTTTGCTCCCTCTTTCATTTGAAGGCATAGCCACCCAATGTGGGAATAATTTAAACTTCCAGCAGAAGAACATACATAGCAGCTGGAACACGTTCGTTTTCGGTTTCTGTTTTTTTTCTCTCGAATAACATGCAGACGTGTGCAAAATGCATTTAAATGAATAATGAGATCGTATAATGGCATGTATCGCCTACCGAATGTTCGGATACAAATGAAGGATCATGAAATTTTAAAATATAGATTTTACTCCGATAGACAAGCCGGTCTTTGAGCTTTGCTAGTTAGAAAAAAAAAATAGTTAAATAAATCAAAAGAGTCATCACATCCCATCCATTGTTCTCAATGCTATCTAATCGTTTCATAAGTGAATGTTTTCCAATATTTTGAAGCGATTTATGACTGTTGCACGATAATGCGTGCGATAAGATACGATGTGGCCTTAATCTTGGACCTCGTTAATTATTTGTACGAGGTTATCATGAACAAACTTCCACCCACATCTCGTTCATCGGTCGCACGCGCTCGGACAACATCCAGTATGTGCATTAGCCGTTCCATCCCTTACAGCCGAGGCCTAAACTTCGATCGTCAATCGGTTCGAATGATGGGAGGTTTATTTGAGCTTTCAACCATTTCTTGACGATGATTTCCATCGACCCCGTTGCTTCGTCGGGGAGAAAAGGGGTAGAGGGAGTTGACTGAAACCGAAATGGTATCGAATTTATGGAGCGTTTAATTTGAGGGTAGCGATTAAGAGGGTCAAAATGGTTGCGTGATCCCAGTGCAGCGTGACAAACAAGCCTAAAAATGCATGCGGTTCCGCTGCATTGAAATTGAAGCAGCAGGATTACATAAAGACGAGCATCCAATGGATGGCGCCTATCTATGGTTACATTGGGATGATGATAACCCTTGGCCAACAGTGAAACATCTTCTTCTGTACTATTTACAACATAACCACAAATCATTAATCATCGCCATCCCGGTAGATTCTTCGTTCGCATGTGATGGTCCGCGTCGGGGGTGGCTGGGACACGTTGGCCCACTACCTGGACAAGCACGATCCTTGCCGGTGTCGGTCGCAGCATCGCTCGTCTGCTTCGGCCCGGTTAATCACCAAAACTACCAACTCCAACGGCATCGAGCTGCACAAGGCCCAGGTGCATTACGACAGGTACGTAGAGGAGGACGGGTTTTTCAGAGAAGATCGATTTTCCGAGATGTAACATGTTCCATATCCCTTTTTTTCCGTCGATAGATCCGGCTCACCGTGGAAGGCTAGTGCTGCCGGGGCGGGACAGAACGGGTCGCCGGTCAATGGTAGCGCCAGCAACACCAACACACTGTCGCCGCCATCACGCGCCCGAAGTCGTAGCCGCAGTCCCAGTGCCCAGCGCAGTCGACCGTCGGCGGACAATCAGGTACATGCGGAAGGTTACAGGGAAGGGAGCGCACAACTGACCAAGGACTGTTATATACCACCAGGATAAACTACAACCGCCCGGATCGCCGCTCAAAACCGCTCGTCGTTCGGTTTCGCCGAGCCCACGAAGGCTAGCGGCGGAAAATGGTGCTACCGTCAGCCGGCGCAAACCGACGTCGGTGGGCAACACCACGGCCAGCATGGGCGTGCATTTTGAATGTGATAAGGATGAGCCCGGGGTGACGGCCACCGCAACGGCAACGGTGACGGCAACGGCGACCTCCTCGGTGGTATCGTCGGAGGACGAGAAGAATCGCTATGAAAGCGTCAGTGACAACGGTAGCGAGATCAGCGACGAAGGTTACCGCAGTCTCGGGTTGGTGCAGGGCGCCGGCCAAAACGGTACCGGAACCGGCCACGGATCGGCGACAAACGGTGGGTTGCGTAAGGCTTTCGGAAGCAACAGTCAACACTCGAGCGAAGATGCAGATACTAATGGTGAGCCGGGTCGGGACGGGAAGGGGCGCGTGGAAACCATGCGAAAACGTGCACGGCTAAGTAGACGAGAGGATTAGGAAGTAATGGAACGTGTGAGACGCTTGCTAATGAACTTACCTGGTACGATTATCGGCTACTTAGACGTTCTTTCGTTCGTAAACTGCACCTTTCACGTTGTGACGCAATCCCAAATGAACTGAAGCCTTTTGAGAAAAGCTATCCATGAATCAATAAGCTTAGGAAAGCAATAAGAAAATTACACATTGAAATTTGTTGTTTCTTCTTTTTTTCTCGTAGCGCATCTCGATACGACCACTTCCGATTCGCACACGACCAGCCCGACCGAGGATGAAAGTTCGACGAAAACGAACAACGATGAAGATCTGACAACGGTTTCGGATGAGGTGGCCAGCGGACTGGGCGACGTAATCATCGCTCGCCATCAGCAGGAGCACGATTCGCTACTGATCGACTGTCCGGACGGAGGTGTGGCGGCGCCACCGACAGGGATTCCGACGAACGGCGACGGTGGACCCACTTCCGGCAGCTTCGAAAGCTACGGCGTGTACGTGAACGACGACGAGATCACGGTGGACATTGCGAATGCGACCGGTTTGCGCAAGACGGGCTTCTCCGATCGGATACTGGACCGTACCAGCACGCTGGCCGCGCCCCCGGCCAGTCTCGGCGCTGGTGCCGGTGGCCCTGCTGGTGGCACGCGCATCCCGCGTTCGCCGGTGGCATCGCGGCGCAAGGAAAGTGTCGAAAGTGGCACCAGCAGCGTCACCGGCCACCCGACGGTTACCGACGAGTTGCCGGTGGGAGGAGGGTCGCAGTTGCGCCCGAAGTCTTCCACCGTCAAATCGGGCATCGGCCGCAAACCGAACGCACCCGCCGGTTCCATCATCGGCGGCGAGCCCGCGAAGGAAACCAACACCTGGAGCGGCAGGGCGTCGAAGAAGCGGCCGTCGCTGACGCAGCAAACGTTTTCCCCCACGGCTGGGAAGGCCGCTTCTCCGGCGCCCGGTCCGTTCACGCGCAACTCGCCCGTTCGCGCGACCCTGGCCGCAGAGCGTACGCTGACCGGCCGGCGTCAGATGAAACCGGCGTCCGCGAACAACTCCGCCAACACGTCCCCGAGCAAATCGGCCGCCGGTGGCGTCGCCGATCCGGTCGCGCTGCTCGTCCAGCAGATCAAGGAGACGCTCGACTCCGGCACGAACGACACGCAGATCGTGGAGCGCATGCGGCGTCTCGTCTCGCAAACGAGCGTCCCGGACGAGGGCACGCAGCCGTCGTTCGTGGACGACTTCACCACTGCCTGGGTGCACAGCAACGGGAATCTCGACCGCTCCAAGGTGATCCTGACCGCTGGTGGGGATCGGCAGGGAACGTCACCCTCGAAGCCCCACTCGTCCACGCTGTCCAAGCGGGCGAGCACACTTTCCAACACGTCCGACGGCACGCAATCGAACTGTCGCGATCTGGCCTCGGTCGTGTCGCCCCGACGGCTCGACAAGGGCCTCTCGAAGATTCCGGCACCGGTTCGCGCCAACACCGGACTGTACTGACGACGTGGTGCCTAGCCAAACCGAGGCGAGGAGCTGTCCTAGACGATCGTGCTTTTTGTTACACTTTCCTCCAAGCCTCACCTGAAACGTGTTCCGGAAATTGCCACCCACGTTGGCATCCGGTGGGATGCCTCCATTTCGTCGGCAGCTGGGGCAACCATCTCGTTTCAGGGCGCAACCCTGCCAGTGATCCGCGATTGCGGAATCGCTTCTCTACCCTGCCCTTTGTTGGATGTGGTTGCGAGAGTTTTAACGAACTTTTGTCCCTTCTCATGCAATATCATGTGCCCCTTCCGCAACCGGGGCAATAATTATTTTTTAGTGACTAACAAACAAACATACCATTTTTGAGCGCAGCGCTTGTTAAAATCATATCAAAAGCAAGCTGAAGCGCTGGTTTAATAACAGAATAAGAAAAAAGGAAATGGAACAGGAGGCGTGGAGAAATATCATCAAAGCAAGCCACTTTCCTCACGCACACACGCTGCTGCTTGCTGGTTAAGGAGCGAGGAATTGTAGGACGGAATTATCATTCCGGGAGCGTTTACTATTTTCCAATGAATACTAAATTGCCACCGTAATTGGCCTTTGTTTGCTTCCCGTTGTTATACTATGCTGCTGTATAGGATTGTTTTGTAGTTTAAAAAATGTGCTATATACAAATGACTTGCAACACACATACAAACACTACACTTACTATTGTTGTGTGCTTCCAGCTCGCCCTCTCTCGTTCTGCCTCCCTCTATTATTCTGTATCTCTCTCTCTCTCTCTATATATACACATATTGTATCTCTCTCTTCAACGTGTTGGGCGTTGTATCCTGATCCTGTCTAGACGAAGGCAGTTACGTTACGTTTGTTGAGGCACGTGTATTGCAGTTAGGATAACAGCATATGGGAGATATACGATACTGAATCAACTATCAGTAACTTACTAATAACCCTTCTAGTGTATCCCTTAATGCGATGGACTGTAACGGAACGGTTCGAAGATGGAAGTGGAATCAGGCCGCAGGAGGTTGAATGACTGACTATTGCTTTTTTACCGAGGTAGCATAGGAAAAGAAAACATAATAAAGTATCTAGAGGATTTTTAGAATGTACTGCAGGTGCTTTTACGCCACCGTGGGCATGGAATGGAATGAATTGAAAAAGACATTTTCCAAAACAAAACATAAACTGTGACCCGTCCCGAGTGAGCCCCGGATGGACGCGGTTTTTATTTTATCCAGTCAAGCGCATTTTTTAAACATTGCACCATCCCTTATATTTCCAGCAGAACCGCGCTCTAGCGTACATAAACGAGCATACAACATAAGGCAGATCTAACCGCGTTCGCGTATCCAACTACTCACAAACAATAATCTCTCCGTGCCCAGCGTTTGTACTGCTGTTGGTAATCGAAAAGTACGAATTTGAATGCGTCCATATTAAGCAAACACACTGTAGTAGAGCAGAACCGGAAGTAAGAAAAAACGGAATCAATTATAAGGAAGAAAATGCAATTACAAATGATAGCAAAGTTTAAACATTTCACAACCCTGGATGAAACGATTATGAGAGCGGAACAGTAGGCGAGGGAAAATCACGACCCGGCGAAAGGAAGAATATGGTTTACCAATGGTCAGAAATAAAGCAAAGCGAAATATATGTCCAACCGCTAGAGGGGTGGGTAGCAGCCGGTCTAGGTGGTTAACCATTTATGCATAAATCAAAGAGTGCTGTGCAATAAATACGCACTAGTGTTGAGTTTGGTGAAACTTAACGTTGCGCCGATCGGAATGACAATTTACAATTGGAACAAGAAAAGTTACTAACAAAACGCAGTTATTAAGAGAAAATCAAAAAATTACAAAAAAATATTACGATAAAAACTAGTACGTACGCATTGTTTAAAGTTTTCTTTTTTTTTTTTTTTGCTGTTTTCTACTAACGGAGTATCACGAAAGACAGGATACGATCGAAGGTAAACAAGAACCCACTATCTGTTTTGTAGGATAATAAACGTGAATAAAAATAAAATGCCTACCGAAATGGAACACACGTGATGTTTTTTGTCGCTTGTTCAAACGGGACACCTCGTTTATTGTTGCCACTTGCAATCGATACATTTACACTTCTCTAGTTTTCCATCTGTTGATTTGTTTGATCCAGTTGGTTAGTGTTGGTCCCAGCCGTACGATTTGCCGGGAGTTGGCAATTTGGATGCGGTTCTGATAACAAAGATTGATCAATTAATATTCTGCTATATTCACTGTTTTCTGTACAATTACCCCTTTTCGGCGAGCAGCTTCTGGGAGCTTAAGTCCAATGGGGGCGCCACTTCTCGACGAGCGTCACGGAGCACGTAGTGATTTGCAGACAGTCTGTCGAACATGGGGTCAACAATCGATTAATCCAGTTTGTTTGGACATGCTGCTGGGCTAATGAATGCACGATTATTATCGATGCTTACTTGTGAGCCGGTCCATCGGGGAGATTTGGCGGAGGTTGCGTTCTGGCGGCGATTCCATCCTCGAAACGGAGTGCATTGTTGTGTTTTCTCTAGAAAGGCACAGGCGAGTTACATAATAAAAAGATCCTGGGATCGCCTCACGCTCCAACCCTGGGACACGCGGGGTTACTTACACCGAGCAGGAAGTTGCGCAGCGCCTGCAGCATTGGCGAAATATCACGACGAACGATCTTCGACATTTTCAGCCGGGATACACTGTGGACTTTGCCGAGCGAAGAATACACCAAATTGCACAGCTGTCCCGGTTTTCCAATGTTTTGATTTGTGTTGCGCGTTCCGAGGTCCGCACTCAGTTCCGAGGCCTGTGGAGCGGTGGCAGGATGACGTATGCATACAAAATTTCCCGCAACTTGTATGGTCAAACAAAAAAAATACTGTATTTGCTTGCAAGATTGCATGTACTGCATTGGGTGCAAGCCGAATGTGGCCTTGATAAAAAGTCCACAGCTTGTTCATGTCACAGATAAGGACTCATGACAAAAATAGCTATAAAGTGAATATTAGCTATAATATCAGTATTCTATTATAAACGCATGCGAAGGACATTATGAAAAATGTCCTTGGTAGTGGCTTCTCTGACAGTGAACCCCAAAATAATCGATGTGTCTATGGAGTTTTATGGTTCCAATTGTACGTGAATCCTATAAATATAAAGGATACAGATTGAGAGGTTTCACACGGTTGTCCTTAAAAAGATACATGAAATGTTTCCTGCGGCGCCGTTGGTATGCGGCACAAAATTAGCAGTCATTTTCTTTAAAAAAAACAATCCACCGACCGTTCAAATGTTTGAAAACAACGGTTTTTTTTATCGATGTCAGTGATTTTTCGTTAGAAAGGGGTTTGAACGAAAAATGCGAGAAGTTTGTGTTTTTCGACAAAACATTTCTTAAGGCATTCTGCATCAAATTCCACTCACTGAATCGACGATCAGTGAATTCAACCTACGAGTGCTTATAAGCAGGAAGTACATAACTCCACCGTTTCGGACCTCCAGTACACTTGAACTAAACTAAATGTACTACTTCATTCGTTTTGTTATAGAAGTATTTTTGTTGTTTTATTCTATAATAGATTTTTTTTAAGCGCCCCCAAATCAGTCTGTCGTTGGCAAATTGATCTACAACTGAACCATGTACAAAAAATGTGTTTGAGGTGTTTACTTACACACTACCTAGTTGCCTTAAATAGTTACGTAACAAACAAAACACTAGAATCGAACGAACATACCTCGCCCCCCATTTGTTTGCTCCCATATTGCCCCTAACCACCCGCCTAACGCCCTAATAGTCATCCTCTTGGTAGATCTGCGTAAGTTTCTCGTGACTTTTGGGATGACAAACGCGACCCACTATCAGGCACTGTACCACCCAAACGGTGGACACCACCAGCAGACCGTTCCGTGCCGCTTTGATCTTGATTTCCTCCGGAAACTCCTGATCCGTCAGCAGATAGCCCGTCAGATTCTCCGTCACGTCCGACTCGGTCTTGATCAGTCGCACCGTGGCACCGCCCAGTTTGCAGACGCGACTCCAAAAGTCGTTGAAATCTTTACACAAACTGGCCACATTGATCGCGGTGGACGCAAACGGGGTGGCGGAGTTTCGCTTGTCCTTGGCGCGCCCGCAGCCCCAGTCGATGTAGCGCCTTTCCAGAAACGACCAGCCGCAGGGCAGCGCGTACGGTTTATGATCGACGAGCATCAGTACCTGGCAGCATTGAACGATCCATTCGTGCGAAACAGCCTGCGGGATGGGGGAAACGAAAACGGCCGTAAATCATACGAACCACATGCGACCGGCTTTGTCCGTCCGCCCGTCCGCCCGTCACCTTACCGGAATGTCGCAAGCCAAACACTGCACGTACAATGCCGTCGTCGAGGGGCGGGGTGCTATCAGCTTGCACAGTTTGTACTTGTTCTTGGGGACGTCCTCAAAGAAGTGGTACACCTTCCCGCCACCGGCTTCGATTTGCCGCCGCAGGTGCTGCTTGACGAAGGGAATATTGCTGAACTGTTTGTACTTTGAGGCTTCGGTGCTGTCCTAAAGAACAAAAACAGAACAACAAATCATGAGGCGAACGTGTAGGGCCACACTTGGGTAAAAAGAACCTACACCATTACAGGAAGACATCTTGTGGGGGATGGTGCAGCTCAGCAGAAAGTGCTTGTTGCGAAATAACGTTTTAGCTCCGACCGGAATGGGTCCGAGCAGTTCGTTCAAATTTGCCTCGTCCTTCCCAGACATCGTGTCACCGAAATATTGAGAAACCAGTCTCATTTCTGCGTAGAGAGAGAGAGAGACAGAGAAGAATACCCATACATCATCGATAATGCTGCTGCACGGCGCCACGGACCGACGAAACCTACTGGTAAGCTCTGATTCCTGCTCGGTTCGCTGCAGCTCCGGCTGAACTCCATCCACCGCATCCAAGCCCGTCTCGGGGCTCAACGGGGTAGGCACTTCCTCCTCGTAGCCATCGGATACGTCGCTACATTCAGATATGTTTGGTTCGGGCGGTGGAAGTTGTTTCCTAAAAAATAAAGAACTTTTATAGCGAGGTGGCGTCGAAGGGAACCTAAGTCACAGTGGCTAGGTGACGTCTTTTGCGAGAAAATCATAACCTTTTTTCTTTTGTTAAACATATCCGGATGCATTATTAGTTTTCGAATATTAATTGGTCATGCCTACCCATTTTTAGGGTTTACGAGATTTTTTTCCCAATTAATGTACGTGGATAGGCAATCCTACGTACCGGAGGGAGATCCGGTCTGGATATTTCACCATTAACCGTACCATCGTACCATACAGCATTGGAGAAGAAAAAGAGAGGATATGCCAAACATTTTGCCAAGCATTCTACCGCACCGCAAACGCATGCAGCTTTGCTGAGGCAAGACTCCAGTTTAAAAAAAAAACCCCTTTAAAGACAACTAAACTTTGTATTTCAAATTATTGCTGTTTTTACAGGAACGAAAAAAAAATCATCCTTATGCAATAAAGCGTTCGGTAGGCTACGTGTTGTTAAAAAAAAAAAAATAAAGAGCACGGTCAAAATGTTTGGCATTTCCCTCATACACTATAAAGGCGCATTCTTGACGTCACCTGGCCACGCCACTGTGGATGTGGGATGTGTTTTTGTTGCTAAAGCTACCGCGTATCTACAACATTACGCTCAAGTACACTCTGTCCTTTAACCGCTGCAGACGATCCTCGATGAAATGGGTGTTGCGGTTCCCCCGGAGGTGCGCCACAAGACAAAAGTCAAACGCCAGTAGTTATCTCTTATTGTATCCCTTGTCTGTGGGACCGTTTATTTTTGACCGTTAAGAGTGAGCAGATTGCGCGCCTAATACACTGTAGCTGCTGTTGGTGCTGGGATGGCCGCGTGTTATGTTTTGTTGTTTATTTTTTTTTTTTAACCATCTGCCGAGTGTTCCATCCACACCAGCAGCCAGAGCAGAGTTGCATCCATTTACCGCATCCGATCGTCGCCTGCCGAATGGAAGTGCGGTCCTGGCGGGGCGCCTCGTACCATGTGTCTGTTGCCGCGGGTTGCCCTTACGCACCTCCTCCCGGTGTGTATCATTTGTGTCTTATGTATTTTTAACTACAGTTATGTCGGGTATTGTATGAAAGAGTCGGTCACTCGCTTACTTGGCCCATTAATTGGTAGGTTATAATACGGATACTCTCTATTTTTTTTTTTGCCTTTTTCTCCATAATCCAGCACAAATCTTGCAAACCTCTCGCGTCTCTTTCGTATTTTGGAATTCGTCTTCATTGTCGGTAAAACAATGTTACTACACCATTTTTTTGTTTTGTTTTTGCGCGCACTTACGATTCTCTAACGTAGGTTTTCTAGACTGATATTTGTTTGTTTGTTTGTTTTATCGTATAAATAGGAGCGCCTGCCTGCAGCGGGGACGACTTGCCGAGTTGCCTGCCTGGTGGATGGGTTTTTACATACTTTATTTTTCGATAATGTAATATTGATCTACATTCGCTATGATGTCCACGTCGGGGCGTGTGTTGATGGATGTTACCGTGGCGGACTCTATGGCCAACTGATACCATCAATCTGTTTGCGTTTGCGTCGGAAAGGTTTCGAGCAGTGCCGTCAAATATACGCCGTCCCGATTTGATGCCAAACGGCAGGAGAATTGTCTCGAGTGCGAGTGCGTTTATGTGTGTACATTGTAAGTGATTTACATCGATATTGATTGGTACCTTATGTTCTATTTTACATCTGCCAAACGTGTTCGGCCATCGTCACCCCGGTATAGTATGCATATATTTGTTTTAGTTACTCCAAATAATGTCTTTTTTACCCCCTTTTGATCAGGACGAACAAACAAAAATCATGCAGGCAGGCAGATTGATTTTAAAAGTCAGAACACTGATGGAAGAAAGATATAATACCGCAATCGTAAACACTACGCTACTAATTTCGATACACAAGGAGCGATCACCGGCTGATACGGCCGTCAGTCACGGTGTGCCTCTCTTTCTCTATTGCTAAGTCCTTATCCTATGTCGCCCCCTGCTCGCACTTTCTGAGAGTAAGTGATTTTTATGTTTAGTAATATTTTTGCTGTTGTTTTGTTTTGTAAAACCTGCCCTGCCAAAAGCTGAAATGTACAGTTGAATTACAGATAACTATTATTGCTCGCTAGTACAATCCACGAATGTCTTTTAACGCTTCCTCTCTTTTGGTTTTCCCCCAACCCTGAGAAGCGCTGAAACTGAAGGGATGTTGTAGGGTGTTCGGTATGGGACGTTCAGTTAAAATACACGTAGGTCGTGTAAGATGTGGATAATGAATGCCTTTTGATGCTGTGGGGATCAATAATGATGCTCGCTTTGGGGCCGTGATAACGACAAGCTACTACTGCAAGCAAACGCACGCTAATGCACCACGCGAACGACGCGATCACATCGTCTCCTCTCTTGCTCGTGCAAACGCCGCACTGCAGAACATCGGGGCCGGGCGGTCTGTTGTCCTTGCGCTCCGGACAGCCCTATGCGCTTACGTAGCGCTAAGAAGAACTTAAAGAATACTTCCACCGACACTCTGGAACCGTTTGGCTGCAAGCGCCTCTCCTCCCGTCTGTTTTCGTGACTACGGTTAAAACTTTTTGTTTGCTATTATCCTACCTTATTACCTTGCCAAACCTAACTTATCTATTGTTTTTTTTTCTTCCTCTTTTTTTCTCGGGAACGGGAGACAGAGTGCGGGAGGTCTAACCAACCCACCCACCCTGGCGGTCTATTTCGGGAATGCCAAACAATTTGACCTGCATGTGCGTGTGTGTCAGAGACACTGCGCGTTTTTGCTACTGCTACACCTTTTGCGTGCGCCGAAAGTGAAAATCTATTCATGCTGGCCGGGAAATGGTGTTATGTGGTATTAGCAAGTAGTGGGTAGTAAGTAGCGATAAACATAACGCAGTAGAGTAGAGTAGAGTAGTAGTTGGGTGGTGGTGGTGGGGGGCAGAGGTGGGTGAAAAGTGTGAAACGGTGAATGGAAGAGAGCGGCAAAGGGTTTATGAAAGCCTACAAATACAATAAGAAACACGGAGAAAAAAGAATATTTTATCAGTGAAATTTTGCGTAGCTTCGTACAGACTCTTGAACAGTAATAAACATTACTGATGTCACAAAGGGATATCTATAACTTCCGGATAACGGTTGTGAAATGTTTCGCACAGTCAGAAATATTCGATTGTGGCTTCAGCGCTTCGGTCGGGAGTTTTTCCCTGCCGGCCGTCCGTCGCGTTCCTCCTGCCCGGAGGACCTTATCCTCAGCAGCCTTGCTTACCTTCGTCCTCGCCGTCCCTTTTTGCCGACCCCTCCGGAGTAGCCAGCTTCCGGCGTGCCGGGTGTCATCGATTTATCGCCAGCACCCCGCTTGCTCCGAGTAGAACGGGCGTTCTTGTCGCCAGCGGACTCGGTCCCGTGTTCCGACGCAGCGACACTGTCGCCCTTTGACGCACCGTCCGCTGCTGCTGCAAGGCCATCGCCGCCCGGATGGTTGGCACCCTCGGCCCCCGCCGCCGACTGGAGAAGCTGCTGCATGGGGTCCGGTTTATCCTTGAGCGCATGGTGGATCCACTTGGCCTGCTCGTCGGTAAGATAAATGTCGGTGGCCGTCACCTCCAGGGCACCGGTGGCCGTCCGCACGCCGTACACGACCTCGCCGGTTTCGGCGCCACGCTTTAGCTCCACCACGATGGCGGGCTCGTACGTGTCCCCGCTGCTGAGCGCATGGATCGAATGATGTAGAATCGGAAGCACACCGTCCTCTCCGAAGACGATGATGTCGCGGGACAGCGTCTTCGAGCAGCCGTCTTCGAACACCACCACGAACTTATTATCGCCCCGGTAGTTGGTAACCCGACCGGCGTAGTACTTGCGATCGGTCCACCGCGCCAGGCAGCAGATGTCAAACTGCTGCTTTTGTCGTTCCGGGATGACCTTCGGTTTCGGTGTGGTCGCCGTGGATGTGACAGGCGGCGATTCGCTCGACTTCACCTTCTTCGCCGACTGTTTCGTCGTACCGGAAGCGCGTGGGGTGCGTTGCTCGCTGCTGGCATCATCGCCGTCGTCGTCGCTGTCCGCTGCCATCTTGGAGCGCTTATGGCCACGGGCAGCTGCACTCTTCTTAGACGCGCCGGATCCGCTCCGCTGCCCCCGTGCAAAACCGCCAGATGTTTTGGGCGTGTTTAGAAACTCGTCGTCGCTCCTCTGCCGTGCCTCGTCCTCCTCCTCGGGGGCGAAGTTGCGCCGAAGTTTTTTGAACTCCTCAATCAACATATCGCAGAGGGCTCTTGGCCCTGTTACGGTGTGCTTGATTTGCGGTACCGAGGCCGTACTTTTAGCCGTCATTGCTGAATGCTGCTCAACTACGGGAGCAGCAGCCGCCGCCGCCGCCGTCGCAGATGCTGAGGAGCTGTCCGATGAATGTGCCGAAGCGTCGACCACCGATGCTCGCTTTTCCGACAGCGTGAATGGGCCCAAGCTGGTCACACTACCGTTGGTAGTCGTGGTTGAGGACGATTGTTTTGACGAAGAATCAATGACGCTGGAGGTGTCTTGGGTGACGGCGGTGGTCCCGGCGGTGGTGCACGGCCCGAACGACGATGATTCGACCTTCCCACCAACGATACGCTCCACCGCGAGAAACTGGAGATCCTTTCCCTCGTACCAGACGCTCACCTCGTACTGCTGCTCCGCGGGGGTACTGGGCGATATGGCACCGGACAGATCCAGATGCGTCACGGTCGAACTAAGGCTCACCTTGGTATCGTCTTCCACCTTCACCGGCTTGAGGGATTTCAGCACATCTCCCTTGGTTTCCATGTCCGATCCTTCCGAGGTCGAAGAAATACCGTTAAATTTGCGCGCATTCGCCGTGTACATATTGATTTCTTCCGCCGTATTCATCGCAGAAGCAACTGAGTGGGAACATTAGAAAAAAATACGTTAGAACTACGGTCAAAGTGTCATCGAGAAAATTGATTTTTATAAAGTTTTAAATTCAACATACTATGTTTAAGTAAATGAGCCCATCAATCGAACCACTTCCGTTTAAATTTAATAGGTGTTTGCCAGGTTGTTCCTGTATAGTTATCTGTCCCCATAAATTCCCTACATGATCACAAATGTGGAACAAGGGCAACTAGGTTTCGTAAAAGAATATTTGTACTACCTGTACACGAATCCACCTCCGACGAGTCGGTCGTTTTCAGGCTACTGCTGCTTGTTCCGTAGGATTCCTCGCGCTTCGACAGATCCTTCTTGGGTGGAGTACACTTCGCCGTAGACGACCCCGTAGGGACGATAGCCGTGTCAGTCCCCTTCGACGGTGTCACGGAGGGTGAACTCTTCGTCGTCGATGCCGTCGCGGTGGAAGTGCTGGTGGTGGTTTCCTTTCCTTCGCCAGCAGCCACAATCGAACTCGACTGATCGGTAGCTGGCAGCGTGGTCGCTGCGACCGTTGTGTCATCCGCCTCGACACGGCTTGTTTCCACCGATGACGGAGGGTTGGTAATTTTGCTCACATTTCCCGAGGGAACCTTCGTGAAGTTGGCGTGAATCGGCGTGGAGCTGTACACGTTCGACGAGCTGACGGCCGACGTGGTGACCGGATTTAACGTTTTCGGTGTCACGGGGCTCGATGTGGCTAGCGAAGCACTGCTGTTCGGGGTGCTGCCTGCCTTCGCCAGCAGTCCGCTGCGATGGACGGCTTCGCGAAGTTGCTCGTTCAACCGGTTGTCTGACTGCTGCTTCTTCGAGTCACTGCTGGACGAAGGTTGCGAGCTTTCGACGACCCCTTCCTCCTGGGCGTGACCGGCCGAAGACGGTTTCTCCGACGATTGCTTGTTGCTACTGTCCACCACGACACCTTGCTCCGCGGCGTGAGCGCCTGTAGATGGCTTCGCCGACGAGGGCTTGTGGCTACTGTCCACCATGACGCCTTGCTCCGTGGCGTTAGCGCCCGAAGATGGCTTCGCCGGCGAGGGCTTGTGGCTACTGTCCACCATGACCGCTTCTTTCGAGGCAACAGCGGCCGAAGATGGCTTCTCCGTCGAGGGCTTGTGGCTACTGTCTACCACGACGACTTCGTCCGAGGCACGAGTGGCCGATGGTGGCTTCTCGGACGCGGGCTGGCGGCTACTGTCTACCACGACGGCTTCGTCCGAGGCACGAGTGGCCGATGGTGGCTTCTCGGACGCGGGCTTGCGGCTACTGTCCACCACGACGGCTGCGGATTGTGCTGCTTGTGGTTTTCCCGTCGACGTACTGCTGCTACTGTGTGCTTTCGTGGGTGAGACGATCTCCACTTTGGCGAGCTTTTCCTGCGTCGTGCTAGCTGCCACGGGCGTTGCAACGGATGCCGCGGAAGTGCTTGCCACGGCTGGCTTTGCGGGAGAAGCAGCGGGAGATTTTTTGACATCCTTCTTCGGTCCATCCGTCTTGTCTTCGTCGGTGCACAAATAGGCAACTTTCTTCACGCACAGTGGCTCCGCAACCGGTACGGCAGTCGCGTCTCCCGCTGAGGTGCTGCACTCGGCCATGTCAGTATCATCGTCCTCGTCCACCTCCATGGCTTCTTCCTGCGAAGGCGTCGGTACAGTCGAAGCGGACACTTCGCTGTCCGGAGGTTTAGCCTTTTCGTTCGGACCACTACGTTTGTCGTCGGAACTGGACACATTCGAGTGGTCCGATTTGCCGGTGGCCTTGTCCGCTGCGTCGCTTCGTGTTGGTTCCTGGTTGGATGAACTGATCTCCTCCAGCTTTTCTTCGGACTCAGTGTTCGGTTCCGTGTCGGGAAGCGTATCCAAATTGTCGGGAGAGGACGTTTCTGGCTCGGGTGAACCATCAACGTCCATTTTCTCCACCGATGGTGGTTTTTCAACGGCTTCCTCCATGGAATCCACCGCCCGCTGTGAAGGACCGGCAGACGATGCGTCCGTTTGCCCGCTCGGCGCTTTTGCTGGGGACGACCGAGTTTCCACCACCTCCGCCTTCGCCACGCTTCCTTCGGGGCTATCAATGACATCGCCCACGTGCACCTTTTTTGTTTGAGGTTCGGTACTCGTCTCCGGTTCGCTGAGAGAATGTTTCCGCTTCGCATTCGAACTGACTGCCTCGGCTGACTTTTCCGCTGGGCCAGACTCTTCCTTGCTAGAGGCCGGAGGAGATTGTTCAGTCGACGACGCTTTCTTCGGTGCTCCGCTGCTCGATGGAGGCATTTCGGAATTGCCTCCATTCTGGTGCTTCCATTCTGGGTGCTTTTTCTTATCTCCGATCTTTTCGGGATCTTCGCCTTTCTCCAACGCTTCCAGGCGAAGCAAAACCTCGTCGGTTTCTTCCTCTGGGGTCATTTCTTTGTGTCGGCTGCTGCTGCTGCTGCTACTACTGGCTGCATTCTGTTCCAGCTCCTTGCTTCCGGTGTCTTCTGGATTCAATGTCTTCAGATCGTCCTTTGTCGACTGTTCGACTTCAGAAGATTTTCCCTTTACCTCGGTTGAATCTGGAGCGGAACCTGCAAGCATAATGCATAGTAAAACGATAATGTAAACCAATAAATACTTCAAAAATCTATAACAAAGGTTTTCATATGTCCAGCACAGACCAAATTTCGTTTTCGTTGAGCTTCATGAATCGAAGCAAGCGTCAAATTATGTCTGTTGCTGAACACAGAAATTTTAAGTACGTTTATATGCCTTCTATGCCTAACCGCATACACATGATGGTTGCAACAAAACCTACCGTTCTTGCCGGCTGATGTTGTGACCTCTTTTTCTGTCTTCTCCGGGAGGACGCCGGCTTTTTCCGCTACAACAGTGGACTCCGCCGATGCCACCGCCGGCGTCGTCGGCCCCTTCGCACCACCGTCAAGATCCATATTTTCTCTGCAAGACTAATATCGGAAGCTATCACAGGTAGCGGAATATTTCGCGCGGCAGCTGCGACACGCAAACACAGCCTTTTCACAAAACACTTTTCACGTCTCGAATAAGCTCGGGCGAGTTGTTGAATGTTTTTGTCGATGATTAGCACGTCCGCGAGACACAATGTTTACGGCAATACTCCAATAAATCTGCAAAGAAAACAAAGCAACGATCAAGTAACCGCAAGCTCTGCACAGAACCGTCAGAATTTGCAATGGAAAGCCGAAAAAAAAACACCGCACAACCTTGGCACCATGTATCTTGAACGGGAGGTGCCAGATAGAAAGGATGTATTGGTAAGTCACACTCTTCACCAGCACCATGCAACACACGCGCACAAACGTCCTGCTAATGCTGCCGTTACTGCTCCGGTTTCTCTACCTCGCGCGGCTGGCGTCGTTGGACGATTTTCTTTTCGCGAATTTCAGCTCGCAAATGCAAAGCTCTACCGCCAGTACTGTTCACTTGCGAAAACGAGTATTCCTCGAGACGAAATGGACACAATCGTCGCATCGTCTACAAGTACGGCGCGAGATGCTAGCGTTTCGTGCTCAGGTTCCTCCAAATGCGAAATGTAAACTTCCACCCTTCGACATCACAGAACGAAACTAAATCGACCGGTTTTCAGTACGACTCCATCCGTCGAGTGTTTACCACCCGATCAACTCACCGTAATGCAGTTGTTGCTTCGAAAGCGAACGATTTTCGCACAACTATTCACATTTACCGCTAAGCGATCTGCCGCGTTCGCGTCTCGCATCCGACGAGCGTAGAAACTTTTCTAATTCGCTACCCCAAGCGCCCAGTGATGCCAACGAGCCCGCCGTCCAATCTTCGCCGTGATTTGCCAATTTGATGGTGGATGGGTGTTGAGCACCTTCGGAACCAGTGGCAAATTGGGATTACATACCTGCAGGTTACACTCCCGCACAGGTACAATGTCTTTCTTGAGAGCAAATCTATCTTCTACCTGGGTTTTACCAGCAAATAACCGCGATATTACGAAGAAACGAGCTTTGAAACACACAAACACGACCGGCAGGCGGAGAGCGCATGTACGACAAGTTGGCAGCACTGAAACACCGTGACACCAGACTTACGGGCGAAATTTCGCTTCATAGCTTGAAATATTATCAGTGCGGAAAATTTACTATTCGAAATTCAAAACAAATCAGTTGAAAGACATGAAACAGATTAAAATGTTTTGTTTAAGCTTTTTTTAACCACCAAATCGTAAATTCGGATACTAGGAGAACTGAAAATTGAGCTATGTAGAATCTCTTGCTTCGATAAAAGGGTATCCCAAATACTGCCTGGCTCCCATTAGCGTGAAATAAACCATCATTTACAATCATTCCAGATACCTTCTCGTTTATTTCTTAAAAATTATATGTACATAACCCTAAAATACCTCCTAAACAATCATGCTTCCATAGACAACATGATCAATCACAATTGTACTTCCACGCATTTTTTTTTTCATTCTCAGGAAAGCTAGCTTCTTGTACGTACTTATTTCTAGTGTCGTGCGTTGTCAAAAAAAAAAATATCTAGGATACTGATCAATGGACGAGAACAACTGGTTGTCCGTTGTTTGACTGGATCTGTCTGTTTTGTTTTCCGTTTGAGCCAAGTATCCATCGTGCGCTTATAGTTCCGAAGGTTTTTTCTTGTTCTGTTGATCACCAATGAACGAAATCATTTCGGTGTTTGCTGAACAAAGTTGCTTGGATGGGGTAGGATTGTTGTTAATCGTGTCGTGCAGACTATTGAGCGACCCGGAGTACGGCGCGGGTCCGATTAAGCTGAGTATTACTGGCAGCAGAATTGTACCGTGAAACAGTCCGTACGAAATGACGAGAAGGAAGATTTTGAAAAACGTTCGGTAAGTGTACGCCTGCGATCCGGATAGTATCGAAAGCGAAAGTATCGTTGATCCACCACCGTAAAACACGGCCGCTCCGATGTGTAGCACCGTTTCCAGACTCCGTCGGTTCCTGTCTCCCTTGTTGATGGTGAGGAAGGTGTGGCCAATGTGTGCGGCGTAGTCCACGCACAGTCCGACCGCTAGCTGGAGCGCTATGCAGGAGACAAGGTCCAGCGTCAGACCCCACACCTGCATCAGCCCACCGACGTTCACGAGCGTTAGCAGGACGCACACGAAAATCCAGAAGCATATTTGCAGATTCACAATCAGCACCACCGAGCAAAACATTACCCCAACCAGCGCCAGGGCAATGTTGCGATAAATTTCCGTATCGATAATCTCGTCCGTTACCCAGTTGCCGAATATTTTCGACCAAAGTGTGCGAAACTGATCACCGGAGTTTATTTGGCTACGTTCGAGCATATCCTCCACGGCGTACTTCGCCGGTAGATACTCCTCGCGCTCTTTGAATGGTTTGAACTTAAAGTCCATCGTCGAGACGGTTATGTTTGGCGCGGGCTGCCCACACTTCAGCTTGTCGGCGAACTTGATATTCATCTGATACCGTCCGCCCTCGTAGCTGAAGAGAAATTTGGTCAAGTACTTGCGGAAATTGCTATCGCTGAGCGTATCGACCGCAATGTCCTTGTCGTAGTGCGTGTAAACAAAGTCCTGGAAGGGCGTGACCCAGGAGCTGACACTGTGCAGGATGTCGGTGCGGTTCTCCAGCTCGCGGGTCACCCGGATCAGGTTGGGCAGCTCGGCCGTGTAGTTGAGATTCCCGAAGAGAAGCAGCGCCTCGTAGCCGGCGTTGGGATAGTGTTCGTGCGTCTTGACCACAAACTGATTCAGGTACGTCTCCTCCGGGATGAACCAATTCGGATCGAACTTCTGGCGCAATTTAAGCAGATTGTGCACGTTGGCGGTGGTCATGAGCACCACCGAGAGTATGATGGCCGTTTTTCCGATGGGCGTCAGTAGAAACTTTGAGTAGAGCACCTTGATGAATCGGTGCATTAGGTTGTACTCGCACCAGAGCGCGGTCGACTTCTCGTCGTGCACCACCCAGAGTAGGAACGAGTTGCGCCGACTAGCGATACGAATTTCGTCCAGCGTAAAGATAGCCACGAAGAACGTTATCACGAAGAAGAACATCATAAACACGCCGGCCGCCGCGTAAATGCAGAAAGACTGCAGCGAGGGAATAACCGTTACGGAGCCAACGACAAACGCCACGATGTCGGTCAGTGACGTAACCGTTATCGATGCACCTGCGTGCTGCAGCATGAGCCCCATACGTTCCGCTAGCGGTAGGTCCGGGTTAACCTTCCGCACCTTGCGATAGCAGGCCATCATAACAAACATATCATCGACGCCGAGGCCCATCAGTAGAAACGGCAGTGAGGTATGCACCGGCCCGTACGACACCCCGATAGCGGCAACAAGCCCACAACCGGAGATAAATCCCATCCCGACGCTCATGAGACCGACGGAGCCAAGAATAACCTACGGGGCAGAATGATAAGAAGATGGAATCAGGTAATTATCTAGCCGTACGACTGCAACCAAATGTTCGACCTACTCGAAACTCGGTCCAGCTAAACTTGGACAGCACCAGCTGCATATAGACGAACATAATGATGCCTCCATAAACGAGTTTATCCATATCTTTAAACATCGACTCCTCACTGATATCGCCATAGCTACCGGTGCAATGAAAGAGTGTTGGTTACTATCGTATCAGTTTGTCTCGTTGTGTAAACCCCCTCTTACCTTCTGCCGGCGGAATAGTAAACGCTCGTCTCGTTGGTTGACAGTTCGCCCTTCGCCTTGGCGACAATCTTAAGGAACTTTTCCTCCCACAGGACGGCATTCTCCGTCACCCAGTCCTCGGTGCCGGCCGCATTGCCGCTCACGTCCGAGTCCACCTCCGAGAAATTCACGTGCACGAACCAGTGCGTGACCAGCGACCCTGCCGAGACAATGCGTCCGCTCCAGTCCCGCTGTACATCGCCGAGCAGCTCGGCGAACTGCACCGTGTGTCCTGTCATGGGGCTTATCGTGGTGCGGTTTAGCTTATCGACGATTTCTTCCTTCGATAGGCCGGCGATGGTGGTGCGATTGTACTTCCACAGCTCGAGCAGGCTGCTCCCGTAGCAGCCGACCGCGAGCCGCTCCACCATCGGGCAGAACAGAAACGACGGCACATCGATGACGGGCGTGAACAGGGGCTTGCTCTTCTTGGGCCGCCGGGTCGTCACGGGCGCTTCCGACGCGTCCTCCAGCTCCAGTTCCTCCGCGTTGCGTTTCCTGCGCGCACCGTCCGCCGTGTACTCCGCTATCAGGGGTACTCTGTCGGAAAACGAAACAAACGTGAGCACCTGTTCGCATTAGACCACGCTTTAGGCGGGCACAACTTACTTGTGACAAACATCCGTCCAGCCTAACCGTTGACCCTCGCTGTTGCCGAACTTGAAGCCCTCCACTTGCTCCGTGATGCTGGCGAGCTGCAATACGACGAGGAAAACAGGAGCAGACGTTAGACAGTGTGCACATGGTATTGCATTTCTTCCTCCGCTCCCTTACCGTCTGCAGTACTTCGGGTACCAGCACATCCGGTGCGGTAATCATGACTGTTTCGATCCGATTGCCCTCCTTGAAGTGCTCGATCAGCCAGTTGGTGTCTTGCAGAAATTTGGAGCCCTGCGGTATCCACAGCTTCATGGGGCTCTTTTCCTTATGAAATCGCACGAAGCCCACGCTACACAAGGCAACCAGCAGCCAGCAGAGGCCGATCGTTTTCCACGCATTGTTGGCGATCCAATGGCCGAGGCTGTGCGGGGGTGAAAGACGAAAGAAGCAACACGCGGAACAGTTTAGATAAACGCAACCGGGTGAGTCAAATACCTAATACTAAAACGATGCGACGACATCGGTTGTTTTTCTGAAATGTTTGGGCCAACAATATTTTTCTCCCAAGCTATTTAATTTTTTACTTGCTATGAGTTGGTTGACGGTCAATTAAAACCCCATAACGAAGTAACCCCACAGGTCCATGTCGAGGCGTTTGAGTGGAACGAGATCATTAACGTTACGGCAAATTGCAGTGACGTCTACGGGGTGTTGTGGAGCTCGTGATTAGAAACACCTTTTCCAGAATGAACGGCTAGAGTGATTCTGCTGAAGTAGCTCATTAGTTCCATTCCAGATTCTAATCTAACCACTCCTGGGAGGGTTACAACACTTTGTCAGAGCAACGATCGTATAAAGGTGGTTCGCAAATGCTGCTTCCATACCATATCAGATGGTTTAACGCACAATCATTTCAACACACGAAACCTCTCCTACTAACGGTTGCATTGTGTATTTCAAATGATACATAACATTGCCACCAGGATACAGAATATAGTCCGACAATAAAACCCATTTTAGCAAATATGCAGAATGGGATAATCTTAACCTGGAACTTTTCCTTTGTTTTGATTGCAATTCGTTTGCCAGCCTTTGGTACATCAGCTACAGGGTCGAATTTCGGTGAACCTGAAACACACGTTTTGAATTCCATCTAATGACCTTATAAATCAACAGTGTGTTTTCGCAAGCTAATCGCAGGACTCTTGATTTATCAGTGCAAATTCAGCCACGCGCCGCTATGAGATGTTTATGTTTTCCTGATTTTTGGTGTGGCGGATTATTAGCAAGCTAAAGTAATGTTTATTGCTGCAATAAAAACAAACTTTTCAGAAAAGAGAACAAGATTTCGCGCGTGATGCCGTTATCAGACATGACAGGAAAGCGTGAAATATGAAACAACCAGAATGTGTGGAAAAAAATTACAGTACTAATGATGAGCTTTGAGGACACAGATCACTTTAAGAGAGGCTCATTAAGTTAATGTTGCCCAGGAAAGACGATTTGATTTTTTTTAAATAAAATAATGCACACAATCGTGTTGCACCAAATGCTAACTAAATTTTCAGTTGAATGTTGGGTGAGAAAGCTAATGCAGCTGAAGTGAGTCAACTGACTAATAGCAGGCTTTTAGCAAATTTTATATTACCTCCACTGTGTGGCAATGGGCTTCAAAAACTGTTATAAAAAGTCACTGTGCATGCATTAAGAAGAATATAAACCGCGCCATTGTTTTCAAGCAGCGTCAATACAGTGGAAAACTTTGTGTTAACATCCATGTTAACATTAATTATGTGGGGGTTTTTGTGTGTGTAGCGGACGGGTTATGAATGACGGGTATGAATGAAAATGAATTGCCGGTAACCTATTTTAACGGATTTTTGCTTGTCGATTACTTGTGAGGAGGAAAAATGTGCTACCTACAAATGCATAGGTTCACTATCGCTTTTATTTTAGGTGTTAAAGTTCCAACATACTCTTACCTCGAATCACTTCACATGCTTAAATTTAATCGCGCAAAGTTTGCAATTCAGCACGCGTCGTTCGTGGTCAAGGTAAAAGTCAGGGTTGCCGGCACTGACATTAGCCGTTCGTAAATTCACACATGGCTTGTAAGCCTATTATGCAAGCATCGTGTCACTCTGTCCACTATCACCCGGAGCCGACGCGTTGGCCCGCATTGGTTCACACTTTTACTTTTTCCGAACCAGCAGGTAAATAGTGGCCATTATTGGGTTCGCTTCTCGCGCTCATCCGCCATCTGGAGGTCCGACGCCGTACACTTTGTACGTGTGGCTCTACGGCCCAACACGTGTTACTTACAGCAGGCAGAGGCTAAAGGGTGCTTGCCCGGGGGGTTGGAGGAGCCACACCGTCCCCCTTGTTTCCGTTGAGCAGGTTTAGTTTCAGTAGGCAATGACATTCGCCCTATGCGTTGAATTCGTGTCCATTGGCGAGAGGACTAATTTAATGGTCTGATCAACTGGCAGGAGAAACGTGAGACGGAAACACGTCAATGCTAATGTGATGAGTTCATTCGTACGCAAGCTCAAAGGTGGGTTCAGGTTTATATTTTTCTCAGTCCGCCTCTAACAATGGTGGCATTGGATGTATTACTGCGATTTGACGAAGCGATTAGACTTTAGCACGTGGATTTGTGCTGGTTATATATCGCTGGTTACAGCAAGTCCATTGGAAACAACTGAGCGGCGTGTACCGGAAACAACTTAACTGGTGTGCGCCATATGCCATTTCGAGTGCGATTGAACTCAGGTTGTCTCTTATCTTTGGGGTACCATTTAATAACCATTTCGCTGGCAAATCAAAATGTGGTCATGTTCAGATATAATGCTTTTGGTTATTTCTTATAGTCATTTGTCATGGCACAGACGTTCTGCCATATAATCAAATGATTGAGCGGTTACAACCTGTTCACTCTTTTCAGTACATTTTACCATGCACCCACAAATGTCCCTCTTTAATTACAGCTACAATTGTTTGTGATGTAACAGAAGACACATTTAAACCGTCCCCGTCAAGCTTCCAAGGGACCAAGTTTGGTTGTTGGATTTGTACACTTTAAACACAGCCCATTTATGACGGCATCCACATAATCGCGACCCATCGCTAATCTTCCGTAGGGCCAAACGGATCGACGCAGCTGGCGATACACCTTATCACGCACAATCTCATGTTAACGCCAACCCTTGCTTTATCAATCTCGTGATGGAATTTCATGAATGCTGTTGTTCAAATGGTAAAAAAAGTGCCTGACCAGATATAATATAATGTTTGTTGGGATGGTGTAAACAGTGTATCGGTTGCGTATCGTTGGCGTAGTTTTTTGCCATTTTTAAACTTGTTAGCGAGCGTTATTTTTTGCGAAGATTATGAATCTTCCGTTGCCAGGTCAGTTACGGTAAAATGAGGCAGGAAGAGCACACAAAAAACAACAAAAATGCCCTCCTGCACTTCCTAGCTCCTAGAAACAAGGTTTTTATTTGCATAATGGAACAAATGGAACGACAGAAGAAGAAATAGAATATATTTTCCGGTCCATAGCGAAAGCCTCGCAGTCGAAGAAGAAAAGAGTTCCGGAATCTTCATTTCGTTTCGGAATCGTTTTAATCTGCGTGTTTCATCAGCAGTCAGAAACAAAACTGCCGTTTGAATCGTTTTTACCTCTGACTTATTGGGGAAAAAACACCAGTCAGACCGGTCTTTAAGACGGAACCGAGGATGTTCGCGAACATTTTACCATCCCTGTCGTTTTTTTCCTCGATTTTGGATTTGTTGCAGATCAATCCGGTTATTGAATGTTGTGCTGCTCGTAATGCAAATCTCCTTCCTGTTCGAGAGCGATAGCGCGGCCTTGAAAAGCAAGAAACTTGTGAGCGCTAGGCCAGTCAAATTCATTGTCAAGTTCGACGTTTTTCGTGCGAGCGAGCATTTAAAAGATTCCTTCGGGACAGACCGTTACCCCTTATCGAATACACTGTTACTTACCGGTAGAAAAATCGCCCTATTGCTACGGACACGTGGTACGAAAGGCGGCCCATGCAGTGTAGTTTGTCCAGCGCCTGTTTGTCGCCATCCTCCGCTGGTAGATGCGCTGCCGTGCCGTTCTCGGTTGCCTTGTGCAGATTCTCCTCGCTGGGCACCCGCAGACCGTTGTAGTGGCCGTTACCGTTCATTGTGAATTCCCCTTTCTGCGAGTACCGTTCGGTCGGATGCTGGTGCTTTTGCTGCTCCATAGTAGTTAGAAGAGTTAGTACCTCTTTTTTTTTTTTTTGCTTAAACGGCACGATCACTAACGACCCGAGTGCGAAGGTGATACGTACAGTTTTCTATTCCAATGTTCCCCAACACATGCGGTGGCGTTCCCGTACGCTTTGGATACTACGGTGCCCGAAACGAGAACTGATTGCGATAAATTATCTGACGCCCGGCACAATTACCGGTTTGACGTGAGGCACGCGATCAACGTTGGCACTGCACTTAGGGACACCGCAAACGCAACCCTCCGTTCGGTTCTGGTGACTCAAGGGGCGAGGACCGTGATGTATTTCAATCTAACTGCTTCTATTCTCCAAAACGAACACACCAACCGAGGACGATCACTGGGCGGAATGTGTTGTACGCATACTAGTTACTCGAGCAGTCACCGGCTGTCAATGCATTGTGTGGGAAAGCGCGCCAAGATCACCGTTCCCTAGTGTACACAGAAAACAGCAGCACGCCTTCAGACAGCTTCATTAACTGGAGAAAAGAGAAGCGGAAAGGGAAATGAAAATGGAGATGAGCTGACTTTATTACGGGCCGGATGAAAATGCTTTACTATGCGGTTACACAATGGCTTACTCCCTGAGACATCCGCCCAGCGATAGTTGTTATATACGTGGGACAAGTTTATTACACGATACTGAAGCGATTTAAATATCACTATCCCACACAAATTAGAAATGTTTCCCTGCGTTTGCGCTTAATGGTTTAACGCAATCTTAAACGCAAAAGAAATAAAACACCCGACATAAAGCTACGCAAATACCAGATTGTTATTATCAAGTTGTGAAAGGCTTTTAACGGTTTTTTTCCCATTGATGCAATGCTGATAGTACCAAGGTCTATTTTTAACTGTAGTGACGGGGATTATGCGAGGTAATACCGATGTGCACAATCAGAAAGTGTTGATAACTTCCACGTCGTGACCCAATATGCGACGATTACGACGCCAGTGACAGCATCCTCATACGCGTTTGTACCAAACTCCGTTGCTCACTAGACCAATGTTGTTAGTGTAACTCATTCATAGAGGAGTTATATACCAATACGACCCAGTTGGCTTGATCGTCAAGGGCTAGCCCAGGGCCTATTTGCAACTATTGATGGAATTGAAGTTGAGATTAGTAGTAGCAAGCGCCTGGAAAAGGGCTGTGGCACTTGCAATCATAATCGAACGCATTGCGGACGATCCACTCGGATGGCTCGGGATGCAGTTCGTCTATATAACCATTGGACTGGAAAGACAGGTCAACCGCAACGAGTGAATGAATCGCTCTGACTTAGTAGACGCAGGGAACCAATGAACCAGGCGTTGAGTCATCACGCCTCAGTGTGACGAGATTGACCGCGTACTACTACTATCTCTTGGGCCGCTGGGGCGACACAAAAAGAAGACGCGATCGTGAGAATATATTCACATAATTTCTTCAAGCGGAACGTTACCGCACCAGCAAAGTGGCCGTGTGAGTGTTGGTTGCTCATTTGATTGCCGCGGACTAGCCGGTCGTGATAATGGGTATTCGGACGAAAACCTTCCGCCAATTCAATTAGAACCAATCATCTTACTAAGGGCGACTACGGTGGCGCACAAGCATAGCGCTACGTTCTTGGCCCGCCGCTTGGGTGTAGGAGTGTGTGTGCGAGACGGGCATGTTTGCCTTGTGTCCATTTTATTGCTTTCGTAGGCCGTGCCGATCTCGTGTGGATGACCTGAAATTGTGCTACCGAGATGAACTTTCAAAACGCAATGCAGGCGGGTGCCGTTATATGAAGACGTCAGCTTTCTCCCGTGTACTTGTGACCGGGAGTAGCACCATGTGGCGAAATATGCAGCTGGTGGGGTGGCTAGCAAAAAGTGAACGATGCGAAACGTTCGAAGTGTAGAAACCAATTGACGCAAATCTTGCATTCCGGTGGACGCTTCCTTGCTTCTGATTTCCAATTTTATTTATACCTTTTTTCCCCCCGGAAATGGTGTACCAGCTAAGACTAGGCGATGTTCAACCAGTAAGCAACATAAGAAATCATCCCTCGTAGTAAAAAGATTGATTCTTAAATCCAAACAGACCCATTGGTTTTGGTTTAAAGGCTAACGAAAACTCCAAACCAAAGCAACTATCATCGTCTATCGCGCTAAAAAAAAAAAAAGATGACCGTCGGAAAGAACCAAAAAAACCCAATTAAAAACTTGCTCCAATGGCTTCAGACGCCCAGAGAGTTCGTCGATAGTAGATTTTTTGTCGGAAATATTTCTTTTCAGATTTTCTGTTATATTTCGCGCAGGCAACCTGTTTGGAATCGACCAACCGGTTCCAATCCGGTGTGCGAGAACGTTCCACGGAATTTCCCAACCGTTCGTTCTATCTCGTCCGCCTCTTTATACGGCTTAACCTCAGCCACATTTAAAAAAAAACCGTGCATGCCGGGAGCATATCAATTGGATTGTATATGCCATCCACCCATTACTATTCCGCACGTGTGCCCTTGAACGGGTTGGGGCAGTTAGTTGGAAATAAATCTCCCATCATTCTCCAAACATCAACATTATGTCCACTCTCCTTTTCACGCAAACATGAGCCGAAGTCAATGCCGGCTAGGTTAAGTCAACGCCAAATTTCTAAAAAGGGAGACCGGTTGCCCAGTCACCGAGGAGAACGGGCGCAAGGTCACGGTCGTCGAGTGTCAGCGAGCGGTGGGATCGTCCTCCCCCATGCGACACCGGCATTGGAAAACGTCAAATCATGCGGTCTTTGAAAACGGCGACGCTAACACCACCGTGAAACGCTAAGTGGATCCGCAAACACCCTCAACCTCCAGTTCTTCATGTGTCCGCTTCGATGGCCGCCCGGAAAGGTGCAGCAAACTTCCCGGTTTGCGGCATTCCAAGTCACAAGCCGCCAGTGCAGGAAGTCACCGAGCATATGGTCCTTCGGTGACGCTGGTGACCGCGTCCAACACTTGTGATCCTATCACCGCGTTTCACCATTATGCCTACCCTTCCAAAATGCCTAGAGGTTTCCCCCTTACCCCAACAGTGGCGTGACGGCGTCTTTCATGCACTTTTACTTTCTCGCAATATATAGTAGATTCAATCAACGATTAGATTCCGACGAGCGAATGCATGTCAATGTCATGTGGCTCGCTGAAAATATCCCCGGTTTTTTTTTTAATTTAACCTAGCCCAAAAATGAACTACGAAAAAGCTGCAGGTCGTGGGACAAGTTCACTGTCAAATGCGAGAGGGAAGAATTTGACAAAGTGAAAGGATCAGACAGTAGTTTATGAAAAAAAAGGAAAAGGAAAGGAAAGGATCAGTCAGTAGTGTATTTAAAAAAAAATAGTCAAATGCATAGCCAATTCATTTGCCATTCGATTTCGACGGTTTTGTCCGCCATTTAGGTCCGGTCATGCTCACATCACAACACTAGATTATTTTTCAAACGGCCTTTCATTTTAGGTTAAGGTTTGCGATGGATAGATTTCTGTTCCTTTCGAAGAAAAAAAGGAACAGTAATAAAGCAACACCCCACTACGCCTCCATTCTCATGTATGTGACGTTATATTCACAGTTGTACTAATAAGCAAGAATCTAAATTACCGGTACATTTATGCACAAAATCAAAGTATGCGATTATTTTTATAATTTAAACATAATTTTCTTTGGAAGAAAGCCGTTTAGAAATGTTTTGGACCAATTGGTAGGATATCTTACACTACACTCCGCCTCTGAAGATCTCTTTTCCACATCTTGATTGACCTCTACTCCTCTACATGGAGTCCTTCGCTGCGACCTTTAAAGAAACTCCCTTACCGAGAAAACCGGTTTAAAACGATTTTGTTTGTTTGTTTTTTTGTTTTAACATTAAATGTAGTTTCCAAAACAATTTAGATTGCAGACAACAGTAGATTCTTCGCCCAGTAAATCTAGCTGATGGAGGTCAGGAGTTTAAAACAAACATTAAGATCGGTGTTATCGGCTTTGCTGTCGGAAGCTCTCGGCCCTTTTGATCGAGAACCGGTTTTTGCCCTTCAAGCGTCACAGTATTCGATTCTACGAGGACACCCCTTACGGTCACTTATGCTAGGATTGTGTGGCGGATTTCGCCACATCTCAAGGATTTCGCCTACAATTAAGAGCCCGCCTTTTAAAAGGCTCGTCTAGTTCATCGTATCACCGACCGGGAGGCGACAGCGTGGATATGGTGTTCTTTTCCGATCCTTGAAGATGGCTCAACGTCCCAAGTGACAAAGATGAATGATTTCGCAGTTGAAAGTCTTCGATACGGTGCCATTGGCAGTGGAAGGTTGGGGGTCTAAAAATGGTGTTCCCTAAAGATAGCGAATGATTCATTCTTCATCGTCGCGTTTATTCGAACTACTGTAAGAAAACATATATCGATCTGGTAAAAAAAGACTATTCACTTTTTTGTTTCATGCAGCACAAACGACACATTCTTTAATTTCCTCTGCGGCCGCTTGGCCCTTCGGACGTCCAGCAGAATGTTTAAGTTTGCTGCTGAATTTCACAACATTTTCACGTAGTTACGCCGGACAGAGCACGCACAAATCGGCAGGCAAAATAGAGTATTTGCACAGTCAGCTTCCTTGCTGGCGCTGCATTGAAACTAGAGCACTACTTAATCAGCTCCCTCGAGGGCCGGCCTTTGCCTCCTATCTGAGTTTCTTTCTTTTTGTTCTCACTAGACAACCGCAATTTGCTTCCACTCACTCGTGCGCCACTCCACTTCGGCTGCAGAGCAAATTCAATGAACGAAGAACTAGTCGATAACTGGAACAGCGAAGTAGTGCGGCCAGAAGAAAGGAAAAATAAAACTATAATGACGTGAGGCAAACACAGCACAACAGGGGAAAAAGGAATCGGACACACTTGGATGGATACGGTAACAGGCAGACCAACGAGAAGAAGCAAAAGGTAAACGTAGGTCTAGATGCAGCAGATCCTTCATGGCACTTGCAGTCGACCACTTCGCGTTTGATTCAAACGTGCAATGGAAAGGTGAGTGAAATGATGTATCGTCAGGCGAAAAGAATTTCACTGAAGATGTGTTTACCGCTGCCAAAACACATCCGCACACATACACAGTCACAACAGGGATAACAATATTTATTTTCGCTGCGGTTCGAACTCGCTAGCATATAGAACACGCGGCGCACATACCATGGGTCGGTCCTATGAGGCACGCGCAAAACCGTGCCAAACGAATGCACAGCAGCAACGAAACAAAAAAAACACGGCAAACACAGCAGCTGTCCGTTCAACGACTGCCTCCCGCGGTACTTCCTTGCCACGGAGACGACCACAGTAATTCTACCGTTCTGCACGAGGTCTGAGTAGCGACTGGCGAATTCCGCGAGACGCCGGCGATAATCAATCGGTTCCGAGGCAGGAGACGATGAGACCGACGATGAGAGGAGACACCCTGTTCCGCAGGCAAACCGGTTACGTTTTCAGTACAGAAAAAAACTTACCTACCCGACGCGTTTGGCGGCTCAGCATCGGCTAAATTTTCGTTTATCGTTTCTATCGATCATCGCTGAAACGATAAGTACCCATTCCACTTTGAAACGCTTCTGAACGATGTGTACCAGGTTTGGTCTGATAATTAACCAATATTGCGAAACGGTAATCCGATTTTGTTATCAACCTCCATTTTTACATGTAAATCGGTTTTAATAAAAACAAGGACCTATCGTTTAGGACTAGGCCATATCGTTTAGAAGAGTTCCGCAGATCGAGCTGTCCACAAAACGATAAGTAGCTCGCTCGTGTTGGGTATTTTCGGAACCAGATAAAGCCCATGGATCTTTACTCTAAGCGGAACTGTTTTATCAAGACATTTTATGTTAATCGGATCAAAAACTTCAAAAGCCGAACCCTGCAATCCTCGTAACACGGGAACGCAGGTCAGAATGGCTCCTCAAAAACACACAAATTCCCATTCATCACATCGTGCGTCTCGACTTCGCGATAAGCGCCATCTAGTGTGCAAAAGAGCCGTGTATGACGCGTGTTTTTGACTTGACAGTTACAAACTGTGTCCAGAAAGATTTTGTTAAAATCACTAGATTTAGGTCGAGAAGGGCTTTCAAAGAATAACAACGAACAATTTATAAACTAGATCCAATAGATCCGTTTCATAAAATTCGATTGCATGCACTGATAAAAAATTTCGAATGCTTTTTCTTTTTTACTATCAGTTGTATGTACTGAAAGTTTTATTTTTGTAATGAGATACGGATACTTAGAGCTTCAAATATATCGTTTAGATGTATTAATCGGATTGCCTATATATCAACCAGAAAATATGGGTGAGATGGTCGAATGGGCCATAAGGAGCTGCATTGCCTGAAAATGTCAGAAAGCCCTTCAACATTGATTTGAACCACACATTTACCTTTTTTTTTATATGTTAAAGCAAACATTCTCGGGCAATTATATATTCTACGTCAGGAAAGAGCAAATCCCACCCATCTTCTCAAATAGCCTCGTTCGCAGCCGCGTTCTCCTGATGATGAATGAAAGGCAAACGGAAGAGTGCAGGCTTTATTGTGAGGCTGATGATAACAGCTGCTTCTTACCCGTTGCGGCGTTTAGAGTTGAGCTGATAAGGCCTTCGGATGGGCAGACAGAATGAAATTCTTACGCTGCTTGTCCTGGCGGAGTAAGCTGTGCAAAAGGGGCCGCTTCTTCGTGCTGAGGCGTGCGTAGCCTAGATGAAATTGAGAAGAAAAGAACAAATGTTTTTGTCTTCGGAAAAGTCGTGAGTCGTTTACGTTCAGCATAGCGACATCGTTTGGTGATTTGGCCGAGTCTTCTATCAGTTTCCCGGGGGTCATCGCCTCAGCTGCCCTGGTGACGTCTGATCATGATGAGGCAACCCACCAGACCAAGATGATAGTACTCGACTGAAATTTGAGTTTAGGAATTGGGATTGTGCTGCGTATTAAAACAATACGTTCGTCGTAATGCATTCCAATGCGTTAAAATTATGAGCAGTTGAGTAGGAAAAGAGTTGAGTTCTTAGCCTTCATGTAGTGCTTTTGTTTTAATCCTCTTTTCCACTCCTTCCTTATGTATGCTGTCTTCTTGGTGAAGTTATATTTCCAAATTATAGATCTTTAGTAAACAATTATCCTTCAACAAAAAGTGTTCCATTTGGTAGTAACATAAGATTTCGATTGCTTTAGAATTTCAACAGAAACCAACCAGAGCATAACCGCCAACCTCGACTCCTTGCCAGTTTGTACATTCCGATGGCCGAAAAAGTGGAGCACTAGCACTCCGTTGCTGTCCACAGGGGTTATCGCAGGGCGAAGTTGAGAATTGTTGCTTCCCACCCTTCGACGACGTCCCTACAGGGCAGAGCTACAATGTATGCGTGTTACGGTGCCGGAACTGATAACTCGCTGGTGTGGTCTGGTGGCTGCATGCCGTCTTTGCGCGAGAAGAAGGAAGTAGGAAACCGATTCTTGGTAACATTTCCCGCCCAGCAGTCGCTTGATAAGAGAACATGCTGCACGCTGGTGTTGGTTGGTGTTTGCCCTGAAGATGTGGTGTAAAATTGTGTCCATTGCAAAGCCACCCCCACACATATGTGCAAGGATGTTTGCACACCGGATTCTGCAAGCGTTTGCCAGATGTTTACCTACCATTTAGGTATGTACCTGTGCACTCGATCTGCCGCAGGCTGGAAAACATATGCGCATGGCGACGAGCATAATCCGCGTAGTGTCTGATCTCATCGCGATACGTACCCCGCGCACACACAAACACACACTAGCACGCGATCGTACACACGCACACCACCGGGGCACGGCGGATCGCTCGAGAGCTCGGCGATCGCGAGAAGATCGAGCAGTCGAGTGTGATAGACCGTGCCGTGTGGACGTCGTGCAGACGTTCGTCGCCGTTCCGTGGACCCGTGGGTGCGCATCGTTTCATTCCTTGCCCTTCTTGCCTTTCTTTGGTGGCCGATCTTATGTGCTGTGCAAGTCACATCTGGTCGCTGCGTTTTCAGTGCGTGTTCGAAAAGCAATGAGGCCGACAGGCGTCGAGGCGGCTTCCTCGAATGCCGAGCGAATGGCAACACGCAGATTTTGACAGGCATTTCTTCGGCGTATTCTCAGACCATTTTCCTGCCGCGGGCCGGGTGTTCTGTTGCGGGGCCAGCGTCGTCGCGCACCCGAAACTGCAGCTAATGCAGTTTTGGTTTTCTCACCCGTTGACAAAATGGTGCTTTGATCGTGCATTCCAGGTGGAAGGACTGCAGTTGATCCCGACCGAAGCGCCACTCGTTGGTGTGGATGAAAAAGATTTTGCATGCGTGTTTTGCGACGGCTAGAACGATTCTTTTTTTTTCACGGGATTAACAGAAAAACAAATCAAGAAACATGCAGCTGAAGAAAAAAACTGTGAATGAGAAGAAAATAAACGCAGTGCAGGAATTGGTCATAGCTCGCGAGCGCGTGTACGAGATCTAGTGAGACGTGAGCTTGCCGTGTTTGTGAATGAATGAAACGATGAGCTAGAAATCGTTTCTGGTGAGAAGACAGAGATCACACCGCTCGTTGCATTTCTCACTGACTGTGCGGTCAAGTATGCTACATTATGCTTCCCGATGTTGTGAAATTTGTTTGTGTGGCTGCCCGCGCTACCAGAAGCTCGTCTGCCCTGCCTGGTTCCTCCACCGATCTCCAAGAAATTCCAAGGTTCCCGATGACACGAAACTGTCTTCCAGTGAGGATAACATAATGTTGCTGATGCTGCTTAGGGTTTGAAGAAGAGGACAAAAAAAAACTGTGCCCAACCCCAGCCCGATAGATCGAAAGGCTGCCGTCCAAGAAAGCGGAGATCCATTTGGAAAAAAGGCAAGCATCAGCGGATTCCTCGCGGACCGCTACGTTGTGTCCACCAGATGGTTCTGCAACCGGGGCTGGCGGAATCGGTGGCTCACGGGAAACAAAGTGTGCGGAAGCGTGAGGGCGAGAGAGCAAATCACTGAACTGCTGCTGCTGCGGTTGCCAGACGACTCCCTTTCGGGGGTGCAGTGCTGCATTTGTCTCGGACGGGGGGCTGTCGATCGCGGTCGCCTTCTTCGTCGATCGCGCGGTGTCTTCCTTTGCGCTCGCTGGGGACGGCGATCACAGTGCTATTTTATGTAGCCCCAGACAGATAGATAGAAACACAGTCAGGGAGAGAGGAGAGAGAGAGAGAGATAGAGAGAAAGGGAAAGACACTAACGTGTAAGCGTGTGCGAGCGCGTAAAAAATACATCTTGAGGGAATGCCTTTTGGGAATGCTTTTTCGGTTTTAAGTCAAACTGTCCGTGCAGTGGCCCCGCTCTGTGTCGATATGTATGCGCAAGATGTATTTTTATGTTCACTGTTAATGTGCCGTTTCGCTGTGTTTTCGAGACGCTCGAAGAAGTAACTACACGTCCGCTCCGACAACCCGTAAAAGTGCAACATATTACGGACATTCGATGGCGAATTTTGTGCGTTCAACGTTAATCATGTCGTAGTGGAAACCAAAGGCATATTTAAACTGCTAAAGAAAATATCGCTGACGATTGATTGTGTAGGAAATTGGATGATATATTGAGATATCTGTGAAGAAAGTGATTAAATGATGTGTTACGTTATACAAAATGCATGAATTCCTACTAAACGAGTAATTTAATGTTTTCATATCTGTTTTAGATCCTGAAGTGAAAAATATACAACCAAGTGATTCGGTTAAGCGTTCAAAATTTGCTAGTGCGAAGTGGAGTTGGCGTACAGTTGTGTTTTGTGACTGCATTACACAGAACAAGTTCGATATTCCTCGTGCTCTGGTTCGGAGGTGTTTTTTTTATAAATCGTACTCCGTGCTTTTACTACTTCATCACCTCCCCCGTACAACGTTTCCTCGACGCATCCTCAAAGGGTCGTGCTTTGCTTTGCCGCCACCAGTTGCATCTATTGCTTATGAGTAGTTGGTTCATCATTGCATGTTGAATTGTAAGTACCCTTTTTTAAATGTCTTGCACATATCGTTACGCAGGGAAATGGTCCAGGGTTTGACTTCGTTCACGATGGGCCTTACCGAGGGCACTCGACATAACGGGCGGAGATTAAATCCATTGCGGCAACATTGCTTCAGGAATCACGACCATGGTTCTGAGACTGGATGGTTTCGTCCTGCGCGTTCAAACAGGTTCATGTTCCTTTTTAGGATCGAAGCCCACAAATGGTGCTGGTTCGTTTATGGACCAATGCTTTATATCGTCTCCAGAAACTTTACTCCGTTCGTTCGAACACAGAAGAACCACAGCATCCATCGTTGACCATGTGGAATTGGTGTGTTCTTCTGGTCGATTTATGGACGGATGCAGAATTTCTGCTCATGGTTCCCACATGTGCAAAACGTACCGGCTACGCTTTTTGTGAGTAAGACCAACAACAGTGGAAGTTTTATTTTTGGAACATACGGGTTATTATGCCCTGGAAAATAAATAATAATACACCAGCTGCTGACTGTGGAGTCCATTTCAGTATAGAAAACTTTAAGATATTTAGTTTTTTTTTCTTTCCCAATTTTTTTTCTACACTTCTTCTTCTCGTACCTTCTGTTGAAACATTGTATCCGCTCAGACATCGGACCAGTGTTGTCCCGGATCGCAAATTAGCAAGCAACGGCCTCACTGTCATGGCCACGGTAACTACAGCAAATTATCTAAATGCACACATGCGGTCGCTACGACTGCAAACTGCCTAATTGTTATCAGGGGCCCCACAGTGCTCCGTGTTTGTGTAAAACCGTGATAAAAATCTACAGGAAGTGCAATCACTTGTGCGACCGTATGGCTCCGTATGCTGAGGCTTGTAGCGGCTACATTAAAAATGCAAAAGTAATGCACTGCACTTCGTTTGCTCGCAAAACTGTACGATTTCTCCGTTTCCGCCGTGAGCAGAACTCGCCCACATGTTGCTGGAATTGAGTGTACCATACAACGTCTCGTGTTGTTCTGGAATATTTCGTTTAAGTTCATTCAGTCGTATTTTTAAATTCTTCGCATCAATTAAAATTATATCATACTTAGCACCTAGAACAGATTGTGCAAAATGGGACGCTACACGGATTTCTTATGAAACTTACATATGACATTAGTGATTGTCAAGATTGAAGGCATATGGTAAGAGCGACAAGCGGATTAAGTTTCATTTGTAACAGACAGGTTTACCGTTACAATTTTATTTTCGGCCAAACATTTGACCAAATGAAAAACATTTTAAAACAGGGCAGATTTTAAAGCAGCAAAATGTAAGGCAGAAAAAAGGTACTCCCGACGTATGCCAAACGCCCAAGCTATGCTAATGAATGAAACATGTTCGTCGTAGAGGCTATCGGTGGTTGGCACCCGATGTTGGTTTTCATTTTTAGTTTTCTTTCATTTGTATGGAAAATGCTGGTTTAATGGGTTTCACTATGAAAGTCCAGAAAGCTCAACCATGGGCTCCGGTTGTTGCTAATAGTGTAGAATTTCATCCCTGGGCAAAATAAAAGAAAAACCAGCTTAGGCAATGCATTTCCTTTTCGCCGTAGAACCTACGCCGTAGGTTGTTCAACTGAGCGTGTGCAATCTTGGTTCGCTAGTAATGAGAGACTAATGAAGTGTGAATTGAAAAATCGCGGAGTATGTGCCCGAGCTCTGTTGTGGTTTTAACACGAGCCGCAGACGTGAAGGAAGAAGTAACAAAATCTGAATACATGATACATGATGCTGAAGTACATGGTTAGCAGATTTGTTGTAGGTAAAAAACGCAGATATTAATTTAAGAAATAATACACTTGCTGGAAGACATAGTTGATGCTGATATTCATCGAATAAACTGCAAATTAACGCCAGAAACAGATGTACAGGCTACGAAATGGGTTTAATTTTGTCCTGGGCATCAACTAACGACATTCGACGTTCGCACCACTGTCTGCAAGGGAATCGCGTTCCCACTATAAACGGTTTTGATAAAGAAGTCGGTAAACATAGCAATTTATCTCGCCATGCATGTTTGTTGGCCCAGCGATGGTTCAAGGGACTCCAAAGGGGCATCCAGCTACTCTTACACAACCAGCGTTCTCACCCATGTGCTGTGTTGTCGTGCCGTAAAATGTAGCGGAATAAACCACTACCCTTCCTCTTGGCATTTTTTGACCTCTTGGTCACAGCGACTGGGGAGGCAGCCTCCAGCCATCCGTTACTTTATCAGGCACAGGGCGCAACAGGAACCACATCGGAAATCTGGTGTGACTACTAGAACAACACTTGCCTGGAGCAGGAAAAAAGGGCGAGTGAAAGAGTGTGAAATAGTGCCCCGGCAATAGCTCGAGGGGGATTCTTTTCTGACCCTTGCCAGAGGAGGGAGCGCTTATCACCGGATACGGATACGGGGCCCACTATCGCGCCTTCCGAGCGGGAGGGGGATGGAATGAAATGATCCACGCGCCACAAATTCCCCAATGCAGCCAATGCGGAAGAGGGGATCGCGAGAACAAACCATAATTAAATCTGTTTTTAACACACACACAAAAAACCATCACAACTCATTTTTCTTCTTCTCCTTTCTTTCATTTCGCAGATTAGGGACGTTATATTAACGTCCTACTCATGTATAGCTGGCCGCGGCAGCGATGGCCAAAATAGGATCGTCATGTATAGGATACGTAGCTTTTAATTTATTTATTGTTCTTAGTAAGTATCCGCTACGAGGGAAGCGATTGATCCATCCTATGTACTCATGGCAGCATGCCACTAACGATCTTGTACTTTATTCTACAGGTCTTATTTTAAGTAGTAATGCACAGCGCCGACCCTATTACAGTAACCGATGTAAGTGTTTAATGAGAAGTGATCGAGGGTAGATGTAATAGTCGTTTGTTTCAAAAAGCTTAAAAAATGAAATTATGTTCCTCTCGTGGACATGATACTCGTGCGTTTTGGCTAACAAGTTCTACACAGATCGTTTTGGCACTAATTTGTAACAATTGTGGGCGCGAATTCATGTGTCCTGGCATACGCATCATATATCACATCATCGAAACCATGCACGTAACTGTTATTGTCTCACATTTTACCGCACTCATCGCTCACACCACCCCGTCCGCCGATGTGACCCCATAACTTGTGCATCGCTTTGGCTAGATCCGTCCGTGGTGGCCGCCCCATTTAAGGGAGATTCTTCCGACGGTAGGCCTCCGAGCACCACCCTGCCCAATGAGCAGCGCGGTGATCAGCAGCCGGTCGACGACGGCGGCTCGATGGAGTCCCCGGACGACGAGGATCCAATGGCGATCGAACCGCATCCTCTGCAGCCGCACCCCGGCATGATTAACAACCACATCAACTACAATAAGTACAACTCGATCTTCCATCCCCCGGGCGTGTGGTCACTCGACTTCGGCTCTGGTAGGCCGGAGAAAGCGCCACCGGAGGCGACGCTTCAGTATCGGCATCAGAAACACGCACAGTATCAGCAGCAGTACCGTAGCTACCACCATCGAGGAGGTTATCCCAAAAAGACAGTCAAAACATCATCTAATGAGCAAAGCTATACCCGTGCTCCGCTATATCCAGAACTATGACCTGGAATGCATCTGCTCTCTCACAAGTATTTTCCCTTCCGCCCGTCTTTCTTTCTCCGTTGAACAGAATAGACATTAGCAGAGTGCTAACTAATACCCGACCTCGATGCCGGCTTGGCCCCCGACATTACCTCCTTTTCTGGTGGTACAACAATTACGTCATCGCTTGCAGTTTGTGGTAGTGAACCCTCCCCAGAAATCGGAGTCAGCCACTGGGACCACAAGGCTACAGCCCTTCAGAACTATTTGCCAGCCAAGTTCCATGCTCTCCAACTCAAATCCAACTAACTTGAAGATCCTCAGAAGTTTCCAACCGGACATTAGGAGAACCAGTTAGATCGGCAAAGACGTCCGTTCTGGAACTAACGATTCCCTTAGTTGAAGACCTTGCCATCCTCAAATCAAATTTGATAACGCTTGGGGATTATCTCATTAGTCCTCCGTCTACTTGGGTGCCCCGCAGCATCACTGTACCAGTCCAGTAATAATAATGAAATATAGCCCATCTTCCAAAAGAAGATTGCTTCATCCCGGTGCGTCTTGACTAACGTGATGTTAAACTTCCTCCTCGATTCGCTCCCTCCCGCGATCGACAGTCCCCAGTAGTCATCGTATTCCACTCCAGACGTCCCGAGGCGTTTTACAGTGTTTCTTGTGAATCGGCCGAAATCCGGGCGGGTGTGCACATGTTGTTTACACAATCGTGCTTCCGTGGGGTTCCGTTCCATCCTCCTTCACCTTCTCGTACTCACACCATACCAACGCCAGGTTTCAACCTCTCCAGTCGTTTTCCTCCCCCGGTGATGTTGTTGTTCGCCTCTTGGGTTAGTTTGTGGCAGCCCTTCTTCCCCATCTGCGCTTTTCCCATACGGTGGTTCGGGGTTCCATACATTCTTTGAGTCTAAATTTAACCGAAATTTCCTCTCTATCACTCGCTCTCGAAGAAGAAAATCATACTAATTCCTGCTTCGTGTTTGTGTTTTTTTTGGGTCTGTTTTATTCATTTAACTTCCCTCCATGCGGACATCCACCAACAGTAGCTAGTAAGCCCCAAATACACCGTGTTCATCCGTGCGAGCAGAGCTCCTGCTATCCGGCCACGGGCAACCTGCTGATAGGGCGCGAGAACCGGCTAGAGGCGTCGTCCACCTGCGGCACGGTCCGTCCGGAGCGCTACTGCATCGTGTCCCATCTGGAGGAGAAGAAATGCTTCCTGTGCGATACGCGCCGCGAAACGGAGAACGACCCGATGCGAAATCATCGGATCGGGCAGATCATCTACAAAATGCAACCGGGGTACGTATCAACCGAGCCGAGGGGAAGCTCTTTCCTTGACCAACATCATCCTGGACATGCAACGTGCATCTGCGCAGGCAGCAATACAAGAAAAGAAAACCGTACGGATTTGTTTTTTTTTTGTCGAAGCTTAGGACAAACAAACGCTGTCGACGCACGTACAAACATGGTGATGCTGTGCAAACAGAGTTCGCACATGCATACAATCACAGATGGCGTCCCCACCGCTCTCTCCCGGTCCCTTCCGGTGGCAAAGTCCTCGGAAGCATTGGCAACCAGTTGTCAAAATTTAACGATGACTAAAAACTGGCTGAGATGGTCTCCGGTCGGATCGGATAGAACGTGACCGGGGTGGCGTGTTTGCCCGCCGGAGCAAACGGCAAACACTGGCCTTGCCTCCCGCGAATGACATCATCTGTACACATTCGAGTATGACACCAAACTCCGCTGCAGTAAGATGCTCGCCAGATGTCGCGTTATCTACGCCTAAGAACTCCGGATTCGGTCGGCCGTTACTGGGAAGAAACGAATGTTTAGTTTAACACCCTCCATTTTTCTACCAACACAAATATCTTAAAACAAAGTTCTCTCTTATGTAACGGAAAATGGATGGATGGATGTTGTTTTGAAAAGCTTTGCTTATCACAATTGTACACTCTACCCTCTACGACAGGACGGTCGAGCAAACCTGGTGGCAGTCGGAGAACGGCCGTGAAAATGTGACCATTCAGCTGGACCTGGAGGCGGAGTTCCACTTCACGCATCTGATCATCGTGTTCGCGACGTTCCGACCGGCGGCCATGCTGATCGAGCGCTCGTACGACTTCGGCAAGACCTGGCACGTGTACAAGTACTTCGCGCACAGCTGCCGGGAGTCGTTCCCGCACGCGCCCCTGATCGCGCGCAACATCACCGATGTCATCTGCGACCACCGGTACTCGGGAGTGGAGCCTTCGAAGAACGGCGAGGTGATCTACCGGGTGCTGCCCCCGAACATGAACATCGAGAACCCGTACGCCGAGCACGTGCAGAACATGCTGAAGATGACCAACCTGCGCGTGAACTTCACCAAGCTGCACTCGCTCGGTGACAACCTGCTGGACGACCGGGACGAGATACAGGAGAAGTACTACTACGCCATCTCGAACATGATCGTGCGTGGTTCGTGCTCATGCTATGGGCACGCGTCCCGCTGCCTGCCGCTCGAAGGCGTACGCAACACGGTGGACATGGTGCACGGACGGTGCGAGTGTACGCACAACACCAAGGGATTGAACTGCGAGGAGTGCGAGGACTTTTTCAACGATCTGCCCTGGAAGCCTGCCCTCGGAAAGCAAACGAACGCGTGCAGGAGTGAGTGTGGGGCGCTTGCATATTCCCGGACCCGTACTAATCCGGTTCACGTTTTGTCTTCTGTACTCTTGTAGAATGTAGCTGCAACAATCACGCCACCAGCTGCCACTTTGACCAGGCCGTGTACGAACACTCGGGACGCGTGAGTGGTGGCGTGTGCGACAACTGTCAGCACAACACGCAGGGCTACCATTGTGAGGAGTGCGCACCGTTCTTCTACCGCGACCCGGACGTGGACATTCAGAGTCCGTACGTGTGCAAACCGTGCGACTGCGATCCGCGTGGCTCGCTGGACGACGGCATCTGCGACTCGATCGCGGACGTGGAGAACGGCATCACGGCCGGCGCGTGTCACTGCAAGCGCAACGTGAACGGACGCCGGTGCGACCAGTGCAAGGAAGGCTTCTGGAACTTTGACGAGCACAACCCGGACGGATGCCAGACGTGCACGTGCAATACGCTCGGCACGGTGAACAACTCCGGCTGCAACGTCTACACCGGTGAGTGCATCTGTAAGCGGCTGGTGACCGGACGCGACTGCAACCAGTGCATGCCGGAGACGTACGGGCTATCGGATAGTCTGGAGGGCTGCACGCCCTGCAGCTGCCATCCGGGTGGTTCGCTGGACAACAGTTGCGACGTGATTACGGGCCAGTGTCGATGCCGGCCGCACATGCAGGGACGTGATTGTAGCGAGCCGAAGCAACACTACTTCATCCCAACGCTGCATCGCATCATCGAGGCGGAGTTCCCATCGACGGTAAGTGCGGTGCTTTCGGTGCACTCTCGATAGACTGCGATTGCTAACGATGCGTCTTTTCTTTTCCAGTTCTGCGAGGCTGTCGGTGGAGTAAGTTCTACGCCATTTGAAGAATATAGAAGTAACGTTTTTGATTTTATGTTTTTAATCACGCTTCCCGATCTACCATTCACAGCAAAACTGCTCCGTGGTGGTGCGCGAGCGGGCAAACGATCGGGACGCCGACTTTACCGGGCCGGGCTTTATCCGCGCCGGCGAAGGGTCCGAGCTGAAGTTCACCGTCGACGACATCCCGAAAACGATGAACTACGACGTGCTGGTGCGCTACCAGCCGCAGATGAAGGGCGACTGGGAGAATGTGCGCATAACCGTGATCCGGCCGGAGGTGTACGATCCGGAAGGACCCTGCGCTAACTCGCATCCGAGCTACGAGCGCGAAATCAAAACGACGCTGTCGGAGTACGAAACGAGCGCGGTGGCGCTGCACGACATCTGCCTGGAGAGTGGCAAAACGTACAAGTTTATCGTTTCGTTCGAGCGGCACGACCCGTACGACGACAATCCGACGGCGCAGATTCTGATCGACTCGATCGTGCTGGTACCGCGCATCGAAATCACACCGATCCTGCAGGGTACGCACCAGGCCGAGATACGCCACCGGGAGTACCTGAACGCGGCCTGCAACCACACCTACTACGATGTCAACTACAACATGGTCGCGCCGGAGGAATGCCGTGATATCCTCAACATGATCAGCGTGTACATCAACAACGGAGCCACACGTAAGTAGTACGATCGTGACGGTCAACATTGGAGGGTGGAGAAAAGAAAGGGAAAATGTGTCGAATATGTACGGCCAGATAAACATATAATCATAGAAATAATCATGATATGTCGACCGGCCGCGTGTCCGACGGTTCATATCTTATCGTCAATGTCACAACCAGTAGGTGAGGTCACGATTAGTGTTTTTTTCTTTCTTAAGATTACTGGACAGTGACAAACGGTAGACGTTGGCGTGTAGACGTTTTCGACGTATCCAAATTCACCCGAAAAGAATGATTCCATCGAGACGACTGATTTTGCTTTTCCTTGTCGCTGCGGTGTGGCAAAACGCGTGCGTTGGTCAAGACATTGATCCGGGAGACGTGGAGCTAGAACCTTGTTAGAGCAAAACTTACACAATACGCATCCAGTATTCCAGTTGAGCGATGATAAAGTAACTTTTTACACTCCGTTTCATTGCAGCATGCGAGTGTAATCCGACCGGTTCGAAGAGCAAGAAGTGCCTCGAGTCCGGTGGACATTGCGCGTGCAAAACCAACGTTGTCGGACGTCAGTGTGACCGGTGTGCCCCGGGAACGTACGGGTTTGGACCGGAGGGCTGCAAGGCGTGCGACTGTAACAGCATCGGCTCGAAGGACAACGACTGCGATCTGACCACGGGCCAGTGCAGCTGCCGTCCGAACACGTACGGGCGGGAGTGTGACCAGTGCCAGCCGGGCTTCTGGAACTTCCCGAACTGTCAGATCTGCGAATGCAACGGGCACACGCCGACGTGCAATTCGAAGACGGGCGAATGTATCCAATGCCAGGACTTCACGCAGGGCTGGAAGTGCGACCGGTGCGTCGATGGGTACTACGGCAATCCGCTGCTCGGCTCGTCGATCGGGTGCCGACCTTGCCGCTGTCCGGACACGATTGCATCCGGCCACTCGTACGCCAGCGAGTGCTACCTGCATCCGTCGACGAACGACGTAATCTGCTCGTGCAATGAGGGCTACACTGGCGCTCGATGCGACGTGTGTGCGGATAACTACTACGGCAATCCGGAAAAACCGGGTGGCCTGTGCCAGCCGTGCGACTGCAGCAACAACGTGGACTCGAAGCGACCCGGTAACTGCGACGCCAAGACGGGCCAGTGCCTGCAGTGTCTGTACAACACCGAGGGCGACCACTGCGAGTACTGCCGCGATGGATACTACGGCGATGCGCTCCGGCAGGACTGCCGGGCGTGCGACTGCAACTTGCTCGGAACGAACCAGACGGTGCAGTACTGCGATCGCTTCAGCGGCCAGTGCCCGTGTCTGCAGAACGTGAAGGGTCAGTACTGCGACGAATGTGTCGAAAACCACTGGAAGATTGCGAGCGGCGAGGGATGCGAAGCGTGCAACTGTGATCCGGTCGGGGCGCTCAGCGAGCAATGTAATCCGGTAAGTCGGGAACGGGAGGCCAAGGTGGTGCACGAAGGGCTGCCTAACATTGGTTTCCATTCCACAGTACGACGGACAGTGCACGTGCAAGCCTGGATTCGGTGGACGGCAGTGTAACCAGTGTGAGGCTTTCTTCTGGGGAGATCCGAATGTGGAATGCAAACGTAAGTATACGTAAGAATGTGTGCAAGGCGTGTGGAAATGTTACCACACTGTTAGTAAAATGTATTAATGGAATCGTTTTACAGCGTGCGATTGTAATGTGTACGGTTCTGCAACCCAGCAGTGCGACCGAACGACCGGAAAGTGTGTCTGCACGCCGGGCATCGGTGGATACAAGTGTGACCAGTGTGCCCGCGGCTACCTCGGACAGGCCCCGTACTGCGAGCCGTGTGGCGAGTGCTTCGACAACTGGGACATGATCCTGGACGGACTGCGGGACGAGACGGATCGCACGATCGAGGAAGCGAAAACGATCAAAAAGCTCGGTGCCACCGGTGCCTACAAGAAGGAATTCGATGCGATGGCGAAAAAGATCGGCCAGATCGAGGGACTGCTGAATAACACCATTTCCGATCGGGAGATCGAAGAGATCGGTGGTGAAATCGACCGCATCCGCAATCACCTGCAGGAATCGTTGCGCAATCTGGAGGAGTCCGAGCGCAAGCTGCAGGAGACGGACTCGAGCATCAAGCTGGCCAACATCGAGATTGTCAATCTCGGCCGGCGGGCGGACGATGTGAAGCAGATGACGAGCTTCCTGAAGGACAATGCGACGAAGCTACAGGAGGGCAACATCGAGGGTGCGCTTAACCTGACACGTGACGCCTGGTATCGGGTGAGTATGCTCGGCGAGACGAACATGAACATCACCGCCATCAATAGCCGGGCGGAAAACTACTGCCGCCGGACGGAGCATCTGATCAACAAGAACCAGGCGGACATTGTCCGTAACCACGAGAACAACGAGGCCGCACTGCTGAAGTATCAGGAGGAGCTAAACACGCTGAACAAGAACGTGCCGGATCTGAATCAGCGCATCTGCGACCGTTACGGTGACCCGTGCGATGAGTTCTGCGGAGGCGCGGGCTGCAAGAACGGATGCGGCGGGTTGCGGTGCGAGAACGGTGCACTGACGCTGTCCGAAAAGGCACTGGACTTTGCCAAGAAAACTGAACAAAACATCAAGGAAAAGGAGGAACTGGCTGATGACATTATTCGCTCGGTAGGAAATCACATGCTTGGCCTAGCAAAACAAGCAGCGTAAGGATGTTTTGTAACCTTTTCCTTTCCTCGTTTGCACAGATGTCCCAGGCGAAGGCGAATGCGTCGGAGTCGTACAAGAAGGCAAAGAAAACGCACGACGAAACGCAGGCGCACCTGCAGGATACGAAAAATCTTATCGATCGCTCCAACGTCCTGGTTGGCAATCTGACGGACATGATCAACAATACGACGGCATCGCCAGGGGAAATGCGGTCCCTGATCGACCAAATCATGGCGCACACGTTGCAGCTGGATCCGGACCAGATTGACGATTTGGCGCAAAAGATTCAGGATGCCGTCTCGCATCTCGTCAACGTCGAGTCGATCATCCGCAACACCGAATCCGACCTGTATCGTGTGGAAATGCTGAAGACCGATGCCTTGGACAAAAAGTACGGTTTGAAGACCGTGTGCACCATTGGTGGACGTTATGTTTATGTTTGAAAATGTTTCGATTTTTCCCAGGGAGCGCGCCGAAAAGGTGTTGGCCGGCGTGTTAAACATTACCAAGGCTCTCGATGACGCAGACGACGCACAAAAGAAGGCTCGCCAATCGATTAAACAGGCTAACGCCGACATCGCTTCCGCCAAGATTGATCTTGAAGAGGTAAATTGAAGGGCGGGTGAATTTTCTGCTGCAATTGTCGGAAATTACTAACACTGGTCTTCCCGGTGTAGATTGACAAGGAAACGGATGATGCCCAGAAGCGTGCCAACGCCACCGCCAACGCCGTGGTCACGCTGCAGTCACGCCTTGAGCAACTGCAGAAGGACAATATTCGCAACGAGTTGGATGCAAAGGATATCAACAATCAAGCGGAGCATGTTAAAGATTCGGCCAACAATGCGCACGAGGATGCAACGAAGGTATGTGTGGTTCGCGTGTCAATCGTAACGGAAGCATGACGGCGTACAATAAATTGTTTTATTATTTCCCCACATTAGCTAAAGAACGATTTTAAGACGGCAAACGAATCACTGACTGTACAAGCCCGCAAATCAGAAAGCGCTCGCGAACGAGCGCAAAATCTGCTGAACCGTGCCTCGAAAATCACCGTCGACACCAATACTCAACTGGCGGAGCTGCAGAGTAAGTAAAATTCGAACCCGTGTGTGGTGTAACCTTCTCAAATTTTAATCATGCGCTTCGTTCATTCTTCTCCAGATATGGACGAGGTCTACAAATTGAACGAGAAAGAAATTCAGAGTCTGGAGGCCGAGCTCAACGATCTGACTGGAAAGGTCAGCGGTTATCTCGAGAAGATCCGAACCAAAGCGGAACTCTATCGCACGTGTTAAAAAGCCGTTGCCTCAGCGAACCCGATGGTTTGGCTTGACTCACAATCGAAATCATGGAGAAGTCTATTTCAAGAAATCTAGAGCAACTTCGTGCCAAAAAAAAAAAAATGAAGAAGGAAAGAGAAACACACTTTAAGGTGTTGTCTATGTAAAGATCTTTTAAGTACATGGGCAAATGTAGGTTCTATGAAGGTCAAAGAAATTGTTTATTTTTTCTGGATTGCAAACAATTTAACATTTTCTTTCTTGTGTTCAGGCGTTGCCACAAAATCGCCAATTTTAAAGATTATCGACATTGTTTAGGGCATAAGAAACACCAGTGCATTTAAAAGGTTTTCAGAATAATTTTATTCCTCGTTCGGTTCAAACTGTAGATTTGCACAGGATTTTTAGCAACTGCCAGACAATGATGACACCGCAGGCATGCCCAGTTAGTACAACTAAGACAATTGCAGCATTGAAGCTCGCTGGTGCCAACAATACATGTACCGTTGATTTCTGGGCCATACAGAAGGAATCGACCTTTTCAAAGGAATGCAAACATGCACAAAAGTAGAATAAGTTCATAGCTGGTAGATCGTTAAATAAGACTCGAATGGCAATAACACACACTACGGCAATGTCGCAACGAGAGAAATGAAAGTTTGTACCTACCCTAACTCGCCATACTTCGTAATGAATCCTTTAAATGCCAATTTTTAACCTTCGGCTTAAGATACAAACACGTCTATATTGTACGTTATTTGTAAAACACCTAAACCTTTTCCTCGTGCATAATAAATAATCTGATGAATGTTTTAACAAAAAAATCAATGTGGTGTATTGGTTTGTTTCACAGTGGATTGGGCATTTCGGCAATCCGCTATACATACCTAAATCAAAAGTGTATTTTTGTCTGACTAGCGGGAACAGTCCTACGGAGGGTTCTTAAGATTCCTGCCGAATGGCAAACGTCCGATACGCATGCCTTTTCAACGGACTGTGTTCTGTACTAAAATAAATTGTGCTGTGTAACTTACAGCAAACTAACGGTAGGGTTAAATAAAGAATTGGCGATCATCGTGATAAAATGGAACTGACGGAATCATTTCGATATAAGGAACTGCACGAACCAGTAGGTTCAGGTTCGAACGCTCGATACCAGTCGGGTTGCTGTCAAACTCTGTTGTGTCGAAAAATTGTGTTTGTTTCTGTCCGGTAGCGTGGGGCAGAGAATATTAATCAGCAAATTCCTCTTTTACCGAAGAAGCGTATCGATAAATTACAATTTACCGACCAGAAAAGACACTCTACCGACTACTACTACTATATACAATCATGGCGTTGCGTGTGCAGTTCGAAAATAATGATGACATTGGTGTGTTCAGTAAGCTGACCAATTCATACTGCCTGGTTGCCATCGGCGGTGCGGAGGCATTTTACAGGTATTTATCACGGTTTTATATTCTGCACCTCGTCGGATATGCGTCGCGTTAAAGGTTGTTAAATTTTTATGACCGCATCATCATAACTTCCACCATGATTTGCTTGTTTTCTATACTAACAGCCTGCTGATCAAATGTTTTGGAGGTTATGTGCTACTGCACGTGCTAATGTAAACAAGAAGCGAATCATGCATTTTTAATCGATCTAAAGGAACATTTCTTTCTGGTTGTTTTTAGTGTCTTCGAATCAGAATTAGCAGACGTTATTCCTGTCGTACATGCCAGTATTGCCGGATGCAGAATCATAGGTCGGTTGTCGGTGGGCAACAAGAATGGGCTCGTCGTACCCAACAGCACCACAGATGTCGAGCTGCAGCACTTGCGAAATTCCCTACCAGATACAGTAAAGATTCATCGTGTTGAGGAGCGACTGTCCGCGTTGGGAAATGTGATTGCTTGCAACGACTATGTGGCCGTGGTGCATCCGGACATCGATCGGGAGACGGAAGAGATTATTGTAGACACGCTTGGCGTAGAGGTTTACCGACAGACCGTCGCCAACAACGTCCTGGTTGGGGCGTACTCCGTGCTCAGCAACCAGGGTGGGCTCGTGCACCCGAAGACCCCCAGCCAAGACCTGGACGAGTTGGCCTCGCTGCTACAGATCCCGCTGGTTGCCGGCACGGTCAACCGAGGTTGTGAGGTGCTGGCCGCTGGGATGGTGGTGAACGATTGGTGTGCCTTCTGCGGTACGAGTACTACCTCAACGGAGCTGTCCGTGGTGGAGAGCGTGTTCAAACTGAACGACGCCCAGCCCTCGAACGTGACCAACAATCTTCGGGCAACTCTTATTGAAGCGTAAGTACTGATAACTTTGGAAGAATTCCGTGGTGAATTGCGAATAATTTTGAAATTATGTTTTACAGTATGTCGTAAAGGCCAGAGCGAACGCAACTGAATGACAGGACAGGACAAAAGAAAGATGGAGGATCTGCGGGCTCCGATGCTTCCTTGAGACATGATTTGGGGAAAATAAAAAAAAGAAACATTCTACCGATGAACAATTGTAATCACAAATTGTACAAATTTGTAAAACTGGTGTGGTTCCGAGGTACAATATAAGTGTACTCGCTTTGCACAACCAATTGTTTTGTAGTATATCCTTACTTTAATATCACAGATCTTACCTTAAGCTAGCTATGAACCATTAGCATTTTCCGTTCTCGTCGTGAAGTCGGTTCGGAACGTTCGCTTTTAATACGCTTGTTTTTTTGAAAATTCATACTCGTATATTGACCTCGATTTATCGAACAATTAGTTATATGAAAATACATCTGATACGGGGAGGGCCAACTTTAAAAGTTGCGTAAATATGAGCTAATAATATTATTTCCTGAATACTGCAATATTTAAGTGTCCAACACTCCTCATCCAAAGTTCACCTTTTTAAATTCTGCATATAATTATTTGAATACGTTTTACGTTAGCTAACTTTTCATTACACGTAAATATGTTCGATTTTAATTATGTAAATTCTCTTATTCGCAAATAAATGCCAATACTCTCCCAGAAAGCCAATACTCGCTGGCAGAAGGAGCAGCATTTGCTCAGCATGCCGATGACCGGTTCTTGCGTTACGCCGGCGCCCATTATTGTTGGGTCGTTCCATTCACTGGAGCCGAGAGGGGCACCCGCAGCGTAGTGCAGGGCTCGCGACCGTAGTGCAGCAGGGCGTGGTGCTGTTTGCCGTTGCAAAACGACCGAACGCGCCGCAGGTACAGATCCTTCTCCTCCTGACGGCCAACCGTCGTCGGCAGGTCCCAGTCGTCCTCGTCCGCGGTGCAGCAGCTGTGGAACAGCTTCTTGAAACCGGCACGAAACTTGCGATTCATGAAGGCGTACAAGATGGGATTGATGCAAGAGTTCGATGCTCCTAGCCATTGCGCAACGGGTAGAATGGTCAGAATGAAGGATTGCACTGTGCGGGAAGATAGGGTAGAAAAAAAAGGAACAGTCACTTCAACATTTAATTTAAAAAGGTTTGTTTTTCTTATTTTTTTTTATTCTCACCTGCATCGTCGTACACTAAATCTCCGGCAAATTTAACGAAGCAAAATATAACGTACAGCGGCAGCCAGGAGATGGCGAACGTGATGATGACCACAAAAACCATTTTTATAACCTGAAACTCCCAGCAACCAGCAAACCGTGGGCACAGAGGAACAACAGCAATTGTTGGATTAACGTGTGATTAAAATTTACCGCCCGACTTGGTGCTCGTGCTTCAATCTTCCACCTACCTTCACCTTGCTGCGGTTAAAGACATCGTTCTTGCGGTTGATTATCATCTCCCGCGGTAGGTTACGGTAGGCCACGTTCTTCCAAATGATGACGTAACAAATAGATATCACAATCAGCGGGCCGAGGTAGCAGAGGAACAGATTGGCGAACATAAAGTACCAACTTTCCGATGCCGGCGTCGGCCAGAGCTCGGTGCAGATCTGAAATGTAAGAATTTAAGTATACAGAAACGGGATGAGGAAACGAAAAACAAAAATCATTAATCTGCCTCATTTTCAAATAGCATTGACAAACGATGGCACATTATCACCCATGGCGCCACAAGAAGATAGATATTTCTTGGTAGCTGTATTATTTTTTAATGTTCTCCATATTTGGGCTCGTTGCGTAGGCACACCCTTTTGAAGCAGATGACATTTTCCACCGATAGGAAGTGAGCCAATATAATTTAGAACGTGGCACAAACATCCCTGAACAACAGAGCCTTAGGTAATGAAGAAAAAGAATGATTATATGATGATTTGGGGGCATTCTTCTATTTGTATTCAAGTATGGTGGTATGGTTAAAATTGTTTTGCTTAAAAAAGAATATTTGATCAAAACTGCCAGGTTTAAAAACGAAAGGGAAAGAAGAGAAGAATGAAGGTTTTTGAAGAAAAATGATGTTTGCGAAACACGTGACGAAGATGCTAATGCTGCAGGGAGTTAAGCGGGCAATGAAAAAAGTTTATGCGCGTTCGCTTAATATGTACAGATGCCGACCTTGAGAAGATGGGGTTCTTAACTGCTCTACTGTTCTAGCCCGACGCCCTTCCCCCTCCTCCGTGTATTAGAGTGGCATAAAATATGCGGCGTTAACCGTCACCAACCTGCCCTAAGCTGCCCGGTATTCCGATGGGTCGCAGCGTGAAGACGAACAGCCATGGCAGATTAATGCCTAACGATATAAACCAGATGATGGACACGATCAGTCGATATTGTCTGCGGAGGTAAATGCAACGACAAAAAAAAAAAAAGAACAATGTCAGAAAATTATGTTGTATCGCCGCCACGTGCAACGGACAAAGAGCGAAGCGGTTGGCCGGCCTACCACCCCCCCCCCCCCCCCCCGCCCTCTAGTCGTACCTGGTGGTGATGGTGCCCGAAATGGGGAACGATATCGCGCAGCAGCGTTCGATGGAGATTGCCATCAGCGTGTTGACGGAAGCGGACACGGAAACGCCCTGCAGATACGAGACGCCCTTGCAGAAGAACACCCCCAGGATCCAGGCTTCGCGGTGTGCGTGTGTTGGCCAGAGAAATGAAAGAAACGAAAGGCCCATGTCGGTTGGGAATTGAATGAAAATGAGAAAAAAAGAAACACAATAAATTCATCTCTTGAGGTATATTATGTTACGTTACCAGACGGAACCGAGCGGGTAATGTATGCGTTACGTGCGAAAATGTTCCGCTGCACTTCTGGGACTGGCATGGTTGAGCCGGTGGCATGTTTGTGCGGCTTTGTGCGACCGGGAATTGAGTTGGTGGTGGTGAAAGGTGTACAATTTAACTTTATCTCTCCCGGCTAGCGAAAACTGATGGTTCCCTTGCCGTCGCCCACTTTTCAGCACGCATTTCGCGGCACAGGAACAAAGGAAAGTTTCGTCTCCCCACGAAACGGTTAACCGGCGTTCTGGCTTGGGCGAAAGTTTGCTGAATTTGTACGAAATTTAGATAGCGCAAGGAAAATGGGCACACAACAAAACGAAAGAAAAAAATATCACACACGCAAGCACCAAGGAAAACGGCGGAAGGAGCTGTTGAAACAGCCTCCATTAAAGCTTCGTTATCAGTCGATGACTTCGTCTTGGCGTCACTGATGTCGTCGGCGGCAAAATTACTCCGGGAAGGAACGGGGCGTTGGGAGCGGTGAACATCAAAGAAACACTTGAGCTGGCTGTGTGTTTGGGAATGAAATTGGAACCATTTTCGGGACACGTCCAAGACGTTCTTATATCGCACTTCCTGCCGGCGATGGGACGCTGAACGGAAGAGCCAGCCGTGTTTGATGGATGATGCATGCTTGCAAATGGCTTCCCAATTTGTGACAATTGCAAAATTGTGGGGGAGACTCTCGCACCGGGGAGTGAAAAGGACCCCATTAGGCTGTGCCACGCGTTACGCAAGCAGCAACATTGCAGTAGAACCTGTTTTGCGAATATTTATTTCCGGCCTGGCCCCAGAATAAACGCCCTTTGGACTCTATTTTGATGGTGCCTCTTAGCATGGCATCTTTTGTGAGGCTCGAACTTTCATTGGAAATATGTCTAGTCACTCCATGTTTCCATCCTACCTTTTTCCCATCGAAAGGTAATGAAGGCTCGGAAACGTAATGGGTACCAATTCTTGGAATTGCGAAGGAAAAACCTTCTTCCTCTTTTCTACCCATTATTAGAAACGCGTTTCTGCTTCCTTCTGTTTGGAAAAGCAGAGTTTGCATATACAAAGAATGTTTTCGTGGAATGGATTTTTTAAATCTGTTTTGTTTATCGTTGTTCTTTTGCAATGTTTTGCAATAACAATATGAAGCTCCTTATAGCTTAAATATCAGCAACTTCTGAATCTTATACAATATTTTTCTAAGTTAGTTAACCTAATTTTAGCTCAGCACATAAATTGCTGCATGTCTAATAAACCAAAAGAACGCGTTTCAGTTCATCCTTGAGATTGAAGTGTTTTGAATCAGCTTTCAATTTATGGACCGGCTTCTGGTTCATCGTGTAACAACCTTAAGAACTCTATTCTATAAATATTTTACACCTTCCCTTCCTGCGTTTAGCGTGTTGTAGTTGTAGTCCCAACCTCAAAGCCTGGAAAAAGACGCGCAAAAGGTGGCGGTCTACCTCCCAGCGCCATAAATCAATCTCTTTTTCGTCCCACCGCGCCGCCGGCGGGCTGGCTCAGAAGCGGAAAATTATTTCACTACCGCAGGCTACACCTTCGCCTCGGGGGACACTTGTCAGCAGTCAATTTAAAAGTCAATAAATTTTTCAACTTAAACCACCAGTGGAGTCGACCTACACACGCGTTTCTCCGGAAGTATGTTTGTACAGCATGACCTTTCTGGAGGGCTTTTTTTTGCATCTTTTCTGTAGGCCTTGCCTAGCAGGTTGTTGGTGTAGAGTTTACTCTTATCGGTGTTGACAGGAACATAAATCTGACCCTCATTCACCGCCTTTTGGGGACGTTGTGCGTTGGAATCGGCAGAAAAGAAGGTGGAAATGGGCGCGAGGTGGACGGAACTATAACACTCACCTGGGTAGAGGTTGCCGATCAGCGTGAACGGCAGGCAGAGAAAATTGACCAATAAATCAGCGTACGCCAGATTGACGATGAATCGATTGGTGGGCGATCGCATCATGGTGCTTTTCTTCACCACGATCACGACCGAGATGTTCCCCAGCAGGCCGAGGATGAACACGAGCGCGTACGCCACCCTGCAAAAGAGTGGGAGAGCAGAGAAAAAGGGATGATTGTTGGGGTGATCTATCGTCGCGTATCCGGCTGTGAGGTACTTTCCCCCTCGGGATAGAACCTGCGATAATGAACGGGGAATTACGCATGAGAACGGGAAACGCGGCGGAGGGTGGGTTAATCCCCGTCGGGGTTGACTCTACAAGACAATGTCCGGAAGTCGGGGTACATATGCGTTATGACACAACTAATAAATAATACCTAAGGAAGAGAAATTGGATAAACGATAATCCCAGGTTGTGACCCATCGGTACTTCAGGGCCCAGACGGCGCGAAATTGGCTACAGATTGAGGTCAACCTAAGTCAAACTATCAGGCCCTAGGACTGGCGGTGCTATTTTCGTGAATTGTTCAACTTGAAATGTCTACATGGACCTTTCGAGAGTCTGTATTAGAGTTTACGATGGGGCAAGTGTCATTCACCGAACATGTCTCTCCACCTAAAGGCGAAATTAAGGGATGGCGACCCGAGATGTGGCTTTGTAGCGACAGTTTCAGACTTCCTCAGCAAGAGATTCACTGAGTAACTAGTTTTTTGTAGGCCAGCTACCTGGCCCGATATAATTCATGAGACACTTTAATTTACTTAACACAGAAAATTATTTTTTAAACCAAACCGATTAGGATTTATTCAATTAAGCCCGGCAAAGCGTTAGTTCATTAGGCTTCATGCGTTAGGAACAGTGTTTTCGTCGTCAGATTGCGGAGCTGATGTTTTTGACATTCCTGTGAATTTTTATGAATGTCCATAATGCAGCCCGCCAAGAGACGGAAGCATACACGCCCGGCCAAGAAGCAGCCCACTCGCCTATTGCCAAGCGAGTAACTGGGTACCAATATGTTGGGGAAACCTGGACACCGTGGTGTCCTAGCACAATGCTTGGACGCGGGCCATGTCTCTTGGTAATTGGAAGAGGGGCCCACGGGAACATTTGGCGCAGAAGTCTCCTGGCTTCGTTGCAGTGTGCCGCCTGGCCAAATCGCCAGCATGCTCCGTTTCCGGTGTTAGTGGTACTGTTGACGCCAAGCGCCGCGCTCGCGTCTTTCATCTGCTGTGTCCTGCCTTTGCTCTACATTTCGTTATTTGTTTTTTTTTTTCATTTTACTATTTTACACATAGTTTAAAAAACGTCAAGTCTTGTTTAAAAGGAGCAGAAGACACAATAAAAAAATCATGCACCTTACACCCCTCTCCTAAACTCAGATTAATTGTAACGGAGTTCCTACAACAGAAACGGAACACGGGATAACGGAACAGTTTTCGTTCCATGAATCAAATTGGTGATCAAATGTAAAATTGCATTTGCAACCGAAACGATGAAAAATTCTTAAAACCTCTCACATTGCATACGCTCTCCGGTTGGGAATATAATTCACAGTTTTCTCGAATTCTTTCAAGCGACCGCACAAAAGAATTATTGACAGTATCAACCTAGCTTCGATCAGCTTCTTTTTTTACTAAGGTTTCAAAAACCATTGAGCACTCGCTTGCATCGCTGTTTCAACTCGAACGCTCTTTCCAATATATTCATTGATTTATATATTATTCTAATTAATAAATTAATATATTAATCTAAGAAAAGCAATTAAAATAAAATTGTACGGCACCTCACAGCACGGCAAGCAAGTACAAAGAATAAAGCATTTAAAAACCCGCCCGGTCTCCTACGATAGATCGGACACCAAGAACATGCAGAAAAAACGAAAGTCAACCCGCACCGTGGAGTACAGCACGGCACGCAAAAATAAAATGTTATGGTTCTTAAGAAAAGATAACGCATTCAAATGCCCATCCGGGAAAGACCGTCCGGCCGTAGCACAGCAGAGTGTGGTGTTCGGAAGACCCGAGGATTTTTCTAGCGTCAATCATTTGCGGGTGTGCGAGTGAAGCAATATACATGTGCGAGCGAGCAACAGCGATTGTGGGTTGGAAATGCAGCAAAAGCAAAAACAGCTCACAGTGGGTTATAACGATCGTAAGCGAGACGGCATTTGTAACAGAGCGAGAGGCAAGTATGAAACGCTCGAGAGTTCTCCCCTGGGTTGGTACAGATCAAGTGATTTCTCGCTTACTCCAATGTGTTGGTATAACTACGATGACGAACCTCGCACTCGCTTGCATCGCTGTCTGACTTCAAACGCGCTCATGTGTTGTCCCGCTCTATCTAATGTATTGGTACAGACTCAGCGATTTCTCGCTTACTTCAACGTTTTGAACGTGATACGTTACCAACGACGACAAACGACGACAGTTTGTATTATAATGTATAGGAGATGTGGAAAGGAGCATTGTCAATGTCTTTAATGAGGCATCTAGGGGCAAAAGAACATGTCACCCACGAAGTGTTTCCCCAGGATGACCTATATTTTGGCAATAAAATGCCTGCTGATCCTCATCGCAAAAGTGTGCGACAAGCGGAAGTGCCAGGTCCTGTAACGCAACACCCTTTTTGGGTCAAATATTACGAAAACGTTAATCATAACATTTTTTAGGTTAGCTGATGGACTGTATAGAAGATTTACAACGTCCCTTCTTCTCTACACTGTAGAACTGTTAGAGAGCCAAACTCCGTCTAAAACCAGTGGATTTTTGTTTCTAATACGACAGGTTCCCCTGTCATTGCCATTACCCAACTTCCATGAACCTAAAATTCAACTTCATTCGTGCAATTTTCGTTTATCTTAGCTAAAGCTACAGATACTGTCAATTCAGTCAAGTTAAGAACTGGTATTATAATTTGAAGATTTTCCTGCTTAGTCAATGGAAGGTTGAATGGCTGAAAAAGTGAAGAATGGTCCCCATAGGGAAAATTAGTGAGATCTGAGGGCAGTTCTTCCAGCCCAACTTAAGGGAATGCTCGCTAACGGTCGTTGATTTATGAGCATCGTTGAATCGGATAGCAAAAGCGTACGCCACGCCACCCATTAAATAAAACCATGCAAAAGACGCGGTATGAAAACATTTCGCCCAATCATTTCCTGCGAAGTAACTTCGGCCTGCCAGTATCAGCCAGCACGGATGGAAGATGGTTTCAAATACGGCACCGTCCAAACCGTTCTCGCATTGTCTGCCGGTTATGAAACACATTCCCGAGAAGCGATCTCTGTGACACAAAAGTGTCACTTTATTTATTTATCGGGGATTTTTTTTTCTTCCGGCCTACTTTTGACAAGTCTGAAAATTCCACCGAAGTCGAAATCGCCGCAGCAGGCGGTGGGAGTTTAGGTTGCATGGAAAGTACGGAAAGCTGCTTCCAGCGAACAATGGGGGCCAACATTTCCACCGATGGAACAGCCGGATGGATGTTATATTGGATTTTTTTTTGTGCGCACTCGGAGACACATTTTCTTTTCTTCTTTTAATGGAATTCTCTTTTTTCGTCACTTCTTCGGAATGGTCCGCCGGAACCGGATCCCGTGGGACACCAATGGATCCACCGGGAGCGTTTTAGTTTCCGCTTTCCCGCAACATTTATCTCCGGTCCGCCGGGACGTATTAGCGAAATTCCTAGCGCTGGTTTGGAGGGTCGGTGAGGCGCGAAAATGGGCGAGATTGATAACAGTAGATTGCGGAGGAACATGATGATGGAGCACGCGTGTGATTTTGTGGGGCAGATTTGGAAGGCGATGCGAGCGTTTAAAAAAAAAAACCCCCGCTCGACAGTTGGACAGGGGCGAGATGAAAAAATTGAAGTATTTTTCCGCTCGAATGGAAACAATTTGGAATGTTGGACGTGGGAGTGAATTTCTGGAGACCAGTGGAAGCGACTCGTAAATCCCTGCGAGCGTCTATTAATCAATTCCGAAGTCAATTATCAATTGGATCGTCGCCCACGGTTTGCTGGAAGTGGAGATACACCGGAATACAGTGGTGGACAAACTGGAGTAACAATACAAAGCAACTGGAAACTTTTTTATCAAATTACTGGATAAGAATATTTTTGTTTACACCTACGATTGTTCCAATCTTTAAAAACTCCAATCGTTCAAGGTTGGAGTTGGAATTGTTTTTTTTTCACGTTTAGAAACCCTGTAACACATTTTGTATCTTATTGTGTCGATAGTGCTGGACACAGAGTCCATCCAGGGAGAGGATTCGGGCAAAGCATGTGAAAGTTGTCACGATACTCACGTCAGCAGCACGGTCCCGAGAATGCTGTAGCGCAGCTGGTAGGCCGGGTCTAGCCCGAACCGGGGAAAACCCTCCTCTTGGGTGTCCGGCGTGTCGTACTGGTAGGCGGTAAAGTTGGGTCCGCGCCGGATCGGTGCACTGCCGCCGGAATCCCCCCGGGCGTCGTCCTGCACGGTCCAGGTCCAGTTGGTCCGCTGGTCGGGCACGCCGACGGTTCCCTCCGGCAGCTGGAGACAACCGAGACAGTGGGCGACGAACGTTTCCACGGTGTCCGTCCCTGGCCACTGAATTACTCCACCGCCTCCATTCACGCTTCTGCCCTTCTCCAGGCTGTCGGCTTCCATCACGCTCGCCTCAGCCGTGCCTGCAACGCTCAACGTCCGCTTCGGGCCCACGGGAGTTGATTTATGAAGCAATGAAACCATTCAGGGCAATGCAAGCCTACACGAGTTCGACGAAAGATAGGGAAGAAGGAAAACTTGAGTGAGAGGAGAAACGGAATGGTGCAGTGGAAAAGTTTATCGTTATCGTTACCGGCAACAGCAAAGGACATCCCACGGAAGATTCTACAGCAGCTGTGGGACAGTAATTTGATCATCGGCACCATAATGTTCGGCATGTGTTGGGCTGTCCCAAACCCGGCCCACGTGGTTTCCCAAAAATTTAACGAAATGCTTCTCGAGCGAATCATCAATTAATTGGATTCCAATATGGGAAAGTGGTATCACAAAAAGAAAAGCAAGTGGAATACAAACTGTCACGAACATTGTGGAGAAAAAGTGAATACAACATTTCGGTGCAATCATGTTCATTCTTTTTCCCAAAATGTGTGAAAAAATCTGCAAAACTTGTTCAAATTCAATGCTTATGTTTTGTGGCTGTATATATATTTAGCGTGTTCGTGATATTCAAATAGGGCAGAGAGGATGAAATGATAGGTCGACTGTACGGTTTTAGATGCGCGCTTAGACTAACTTAATTTATTACAAATGATCAAACTTAACGATAAATTATTTACATGTGAAAGTGTAAGTATTAGCTTGTAATGTGTAGTGTTGTAGTATTCGATTGTAATAGTAAAAGTAGTAGCTTGTAATGTGTAGTGTTGTAGTATTAGTTAGTATTAGTTTGTAGTAGTAAATGTGTTGGCGTGATTGCTTATTAGTGCGTGTGGATGATCTAACAGTACTGATGTTGGTGATCAGAAACGGCATGATAAAAAACAGTGCAGTCCGGAAAAGGGTACGGCTGCCACATATACAAATAAATGCATAGTTTTATATGCAAATTAAACAAATGCAATTTATTGAAATGAAAATCAATTATAATTCTTTTTCAATTATAATTTGGTCATATTTGATTCTGCTGCAGGCGTTACAACCTTGTCTAATTAAGCGTTACCACCTTATCCAGTTTGCGTGACAACCTTTTCAGTAAGGAGTTCTGTTTTGAAACGTTAAACATTGTAATTGATGAGAAAAAATCCTAAACGGTAATCCTCAAGAATTTATAAAGCTTAAAAATAGTCGGATCGTATAATCCGGAGCGGGACAAAATTCGCTCTAAATCCACTGCTCGAGGATTCATCGATAACCCAATTGGCTGGTCCTGTCGTTTGGTTTAAAATAATCCAGCCAATTTAATGATGTTTTTTTCTGCCTTCGTCGAAAGTCAACCATCACGAAGCGAATTGTTTTGCTTTGCTTCAGTCGACTCCTCCGCTGCAAACCAACCTCGGCAATCATTATCATTATCCCTAGCGACATCGGATTTGTTCCAACCTCTCACTGCGTCCTACTTTCGATGGCGTAACGGGCGAATTATGCGCCGGGCAGCGTAATGCGTGGGCGATTTGTTTCTTTTCGAAAACAACGAGCGGTCAAACGGCCGATAGGGGACTTCTCGAATCTTTCTCGAACGGTTCTTCTTGCGAGGTTCATTGGGGAAAGGAATAGGGATGTACGAAGATGGGGCGGGATAGTGGAATGGTTTGCTTCGGTTTGCCAATAATAGAAATATCTGGGAGTCTGGGATGGTTTTGTGGCCCGTCCAGCACTATTACTCGCAACACCGAAAGTGTGATCGAAGGGCTTTGGAAAAATCCCATCCTCCACGAGTGTGTGTGTATGTGAGCATGTGTAAAGTCCAGGAAGTCGGCTTCCAGGCCTTTGTGTTTTTAGGGTTGGATTGTTTGGTGTTTTTGGGAGAGTGCACCACCGGAAGGATCAAACGGCGGCGCCAAACAGGATGATATGATGAGCCGAAAGTGACCTAACCGGCTCAACCCTCATTATGTTGAAGATAATAATAGTCCACCGGGGCGAGTAAACGGTTGCCCGGGTGGAAATGGGGTGGGTGTGTGGGCCTTGTCGCCAAGTCAAGCCGAGCGACCTTCAAGCTCGAGATTTGCCGATTTTCCAAAAGAAGAAACCTGCTCCTCTCCACCCTGTCGCGTCACGCAGTTTTCGGGAAAATAAAAATGAAGATCGAAAACCGAAATTTGCTAACCGAAAAAAGGAAAAGGGGATGAAAATTGGCGTGAAAAAGTGTAGATATTTTATCCCGGAACTGCTTACCATAACAAACCGTATCCAACGACCAACGCTATCGCTTTTCCGACCGGCTTTTGACCCTCCACCCCTCCCTTTCCCCGATCGCCCTACAAGGACCACACCGTCGTCTTTCATGTTCAATTAATCTTAGTCGACCACGACAACTAACCATCCCCATCGGAGTGGTTGACCGGTAGTTGCCTTGGTCGAAACACGCTGGACTGCGGCTGGAGGTGTGAAGCTAAACAACCAACTTTATCGTTTCACATAAAAGTGGACCCGTGGGTTCGTCGCCAGCGTTGGCATTAGATTTTTTTTAAATGTATTTTAGGCTTTTTCCGGTTGTTGTTTGCCACAGTTCCACTTAATTTGAAGCGGCAAAGTTCCGCGGAATTACGGCCTTAGACTGTACGCACAAAGCCGGCCCGAGATCGATGGGAGGCGGCTTACCATCGTTTTCACTTTGAGCCTCGGTCTATCGGGGAGAACGGTCGGGATGAACGTTTGATGTGCTAATCCACCATCCGGTTGCTCTTGTGGCCTTGAATGGATGGGCATGGTGGTTGTTTATCGGTAATGGTTTTAGGAGAGACGACGTTTACAGCGTAACAACTGCGCTTTTTGTACCATCCTTAGAGGATGCGGAAATCACTCGAACTGGACGATGGGGAATGATTGCATCGATAGGATGAGAAGCCACCTCGGTCCTTGGCCATTTATCATATTTATCCCCACAATTGCTAACGGCAAAGAAGCGGCGTCACTTGCCGGACAGCAGACTAGCACTTGGGTATCGGGGATAATCGTAAATTATCCCCACACAAACTGCGCCCATCGCCACCGTTAACATCTGCCCAGAACTTCTTCGCTAATGCAGACTTCTTCCAACTATACCTAATGGAGGCAAGCTTTCAGTTGACTCAACATGACCCGTAAGAGCGCCGACAAAATTCGGCCGATAGTGTAATATTTTATTATTTATTTGGCCCTCTTCTGGGTTGGGCCGATGTTCGTTGAAATAAAAACAATTTCTCGGTTCATTTCTACAGTTAAAGTCCATAGGCCGTTGCGAGAAAATCATTGCGACCGTTTACTTGTCACAATTGTTCACATATGTTTCTGGTAGTACATACCGCCGTAGTCCCACGCATGTTTGCTTGTTTATAGATTTCCATTTAGATGGAGCCGCCTGGTACTTCATACGAATGACCTTATTTTGCCAGTCTGTTAGTAATGGCGAGTTTTTGGACAATGTATTTTAATAAACTAGATTCAAGGCAGCAAAGGCATGGCAAACAGTCTCTTGGTTGGGAGGTTGAATAAAATTATTACTGATCATGCATCGGGCCTCCGCCCAGGGTGGTGGAATCTTATCTTTATTTTGATGGTGGAAACAAGGACGGACAGCTGAAAGTGAAGATTTACCAAGTGCACAGAGTATTTTGCTTGCCAAGTCACCTTGCTCATGAAATAATCTTGCTTCCCCGGTCAAGTTCAATGGAGCGCGCCCAGCCGTCGATGTTTCGATGGCGTGCGAGAAAAGATTACTAATTGAATTTACCCATCGCACTCGCGTCAATGGGAAGCAAGAAAGAGAGTAAGCGAAAACGCGGGAAGGGCCAGAAGAGAAGAGAGACGGAACAAGTGTAGGAATAAACATTTTCATCCTCGAAAGGACTGGATGGCACATGGCCCCAAGACCAAGACGCAGACTGAAAGGGCGAGTCGGAGTTCGATCAGGCGAAAAAGAAAAACACTGGCAGCATAATTCACGTCCGGCAAGCTCCATCCTCGGCCCCAAACCGCCAGCACTCCGTCTTGGCTGATTAATCCTAGGCACGTCTACCAGTCGCACTCCATCGAAAGAATTCAATCCACTACTGGTCATGCAAAGGAGCCGGTAAGGAGTAAGCGGAAAATACTCCAAAGGGGGAAAACTAGGGAGGAGGTAACCATGACCTTGCGCTGCCAGAACAATCAATTTGTGGCCCTCAAACCCGGCGAACGAATGCCAACTCATCGGCGAAGGTATAGTCCTCCAACCGATTGCGAACCGGTTGGACCGACCGGCCTTCTTTTTCTGACCAAGGTATTCCCGTGTGATAAATGAGCATCTCAAGATACGCCCCTAATCTGGGGCACCGCAATCTGAGGTGACCAAGGTGGGTGGGTGTATCTGGGAGAGAATAACATTTGTTAACTCCTTCTTCTTTCTCCCGTCCTTTTCCTGCCCGGCAGACCAGCTCACGAGTGCTTGGAAGCAATTTCCCTGATTTACGATCCGTACGTCCAAAAATGGCTTGGACGGCAAGAAATAGTTCTCCGATAGCGCTCTTTCCTTCACCGGGTGAAAGGCGGGAGATGAAAAACACTCTCTGCAACACTGGGGGATCCCTTCCGGTGGACCCTTTTCCTTCAACCAGGCTCACGTACGACACATTCGTCACCTGGGCCCTATCCCTAGGAGGAAAAGGAAGAGGATACACTCTATTGGCCCCGGAGTACCAGAGTCCTTCCGTGGATGGTAGAAACCGGATGCCGAACCTGGTGTTCATCGATGTTTGCAACAACGATGATGATGATGATTATGCTTTGACTTCTCGATTCGCCTTTCTTTTTGTCTTCGTCGGTGTGGAAACAATGCCCTTATTCATGCAATATTCATTGAGCTACGCTCCCCGAGCTGTGGTAATTCGCAGCAGTGGTTCCCCAAGAGCAAACGCGTGAATACCCATCCGACGAATTTCGCGCCCGGGCAGGCACAGGTAAATATTGGTTCAACCCCAAGCCCCAACTGGCAGTCCCCCGGCAACCCATTTTCCACCTTCCACCTCATTTCCCCCGAGTCTGGGCGAACGTGTGTATTGATTCTTAGCCATTTCGCGTGCTTGCCCTCACGGGAAGCTTCTGGCGGAAATTGCACGACAAGACAGCGGCCCAATCGAATAGACTGTTTATTCCTTGCCGTAAAGATGAAGATAGGCCGACGTATCATTTGTGTCGGCTGCGGTTGGCGCGGATGAAATGAAACTGAAAGCAACGTCCATTGCCGCACGCTCAACTTCTTCCGGTCGGTGGATATCCAGCCCAACTTGTAGGCCGATCGGAATTGATTTCAATTGGAAAGTGAGTGTGAAAGACGCCGGATGTTTATGGCATCGCGCGCAAACAGTTCTGGGAAGATAAAGTGCAGACTACTTACATTTATTGTTCCAGTATTTAATGCACTGGTGGCGGCCAGGAGAAACACCAGGGGTTGTTGAGTGGACGAGCCGATAGAAAGTGATAAAAGGACTCGTTTGCGAAGCTGCTAAAAATTTACATCATCGTTCCGCCGAACGGTTACGTCCCATCCTTTTGTTTTTCTATTTTCGCGAGATCACTCGCTGGAGGGATCAGTGTTATGCTTTATTCACTTTTCCCGTTGAAGTGAAGTCTTTGAAAGGATAGCTGGAAACCTGGGCTGCGCTGGCATATATCCTTTCGGGCCGACCGTTTCGTACAGCAACCTAGGGACCTAACGACCGGAACGAGACCCAAACATTAAATGAAAGTTGATGGTTTTTGTACCGTCTTGAAACGAACTGCGGTAGTCTCCGCCCGCTTCGGCGATTCGGCAGCGGTCGGAAAAGAACCAACATGACCCCGCCCGGAAAACTGGAACGTTAAGAAAGGCGAAAACCCCACCGAAAGGATACTTTATCTTACGCGCGTCCGCTCTATCTGATTGCTTCCGATCGAGCGCTCGACGGCGACTGGCAAGTGATTGTGATTTTAATTCCGTATCGTAAAGAAACACTGACAAGTGCAGCGGGGGCGACACTTTCGCTAGAACGGATGCGACAACACTCAAAAGGAATGCGAGCATTAACAAAAAGGAAGTGTTCTATAAGAAGAAGAAGTACCTTTCTTCTGCCCTTTTTGCCTCAGTTTGGGACCCGGGCTCAAATGGAAATATTTCATTCCTTTTAAGTTACCGACCGAATGTCAGACACTCAGTCAGATGATAGGGTTGCGATTCCAAGAGGGCGTCGAACGTGATAAAAATTATGAATGATGAAAATGACACCAGTTGTTCTGCTTTGTTTTCCTCCGACCTCCTTCCCAGCGTCGGCTGCACACGTTTTGGGACATTTACAAAATTTATTATATGGCCTGTGAGGATGCCCTTTGGCTTTACCTGTTTTTTGCTTGGTTTGTCTTCCCCATTTTTGTTTCCGTTGGTTGAGGGAAACGTGCAAGAGGCCTACAAATGCCCGGTAATCCCCCGGTGCATTAGAAAGGGATTTAATTAATTAAGTTCAAGCGAACGACCGTTTGCCAGAGAATGCTATCGATCCGTCTGCTCCAAAAAGAACCGATCTTTTGGTTACTTGGAAAGGTGGGGACGGTTTGGGATGGAAAGAACATTTTATTGCATTAGCAGGAGACGGAGAAATGGCTAGGCCTTGATGAAACATGAGAAAATGTTTGTTTTAATTCTTCAAAATCGAGTTATGATGGGCATATGTTGCATGTATATGAGATCACATCACGGGAAATCTGAGAAAAAACAATACAAAAAGGGAATAAATTGGTTGTTCTAAAAACTCCTAACTCGGCTTTACCGAATTATGTAAAATATTAATGAATTTTGTAGGCTACACTGCACCTCGAAATTAATTTCGAAAGGAAAATGCTATCGAAAGTTTAAATATTTATTGATCCAGTTGGCAAATAGAAAATTGTGATGATCTCCTTTTAGTTTGTTTGTTATCAACTGAAAGACATTGGAGCAAGCGTTGCGAAAATAAATGTGTTGTAAGGAAAAGTATGATCTCGTCATCTACAACAAATCGAAAAGAAATTGTTGTTAAACCTTCGAATCACTCTCCTGTAATCCTCAAAAAGTGGCTTAATTCCTGTGAGTGATTTGAGCTTTCTACTTGAGCGAATAACAATATCGATTCTAGCGCTGCTGGAAGTGTACTCAGCAGAGCGGTGGAATCCTTAAGCAATCATCCTGATCCTTCTTCTATTTTTCACCCTTTGCAACGCGCATCCCGGATGTCCCCTAAAGATAACTTGAAGCGAAGAAGGGCAAACAACACAACCCGGTTCCGGTCTGGTTTGGTTCAATGAAACGTTTAAGCAGTCCCTTCGAGTGGAACATTTTTCATTCCATTCAAATTTATCTGCTCGCTGGTCCGTTTCTCTCCATTGTCCTTCTGCTTTATCGCCCTCACAACATCCGTTTTCGGGGGTTTTGTAGTGGAAGCGGACGGCTTCCGAGCATAAGTCATCTAGACAATCGGCTCTCATGCGAGTGCACTTTTATCATAGATCCACCCGCACCCCACGGTGGATCGGTTTTACTGTTTATGGCTCCCTAACACCCACACCACTCGGAGGCGAAGACGGTGGGAAAGGATTCTTTTACATTTTGCGCTCTTCGGTGTGTAAGACTTGCCGCAAAAGTGAGTTTGGGTAACCAAAAGCCTCTTGCCGGTCTTTGTTTGGGGCTCGAGTGGCACGGTTTCCGGAACTGCCTCCTTCCGACGGGCCAATCTTACTCTCTTCTCCTTCTCCTTCATGGTGTTTCCGTTCCATCAGGACGATTGGTCACCGAGGTAAATGAATTACTGCGTACGAGCGTACGGTTATATCTCGAGATGGGTTTCTCTTTAAGAATACTGACTCGGTGTCGCCACAACCAGCGTTGTGGCTTCGCACTCCCCATTTCGAACTTAAAAACCGCAACCTTTGAGAGCTTTGTTCACCCGCGCGGACAAACAATCCTTTCGGAAGGGGGAAGGAGTGGTGTGGCTTGCGAAACAGGAAACGTTCTCCCGCAACCGAACCTTTCTGCTCATTAGGGCCACTTAGTCGACGATGGTACTCGAAACAACGCGCCACGGGAAGGAGGTTTTCTATGCCCTTGTGGCTGAAAATACTTTTGACGGTGAATCACTTTCCGGTCGTGACATTGAACCTGAGCCGTCGGCGGAACGTTCACTGGACCAAAGCTTTATTGTGCAAAAGAGACTGCGGTGAGCCGGGACAAAATTCAAGCCATGCCAAATGATTTCCCACTGGCCCAACCAGTCCCATGACATCCCTTCAAAGATGTATCACTAACATGGATAGGCCCAGGCAAAATCGCGTGAGACGATTAATGTACGCCAACATCTTCGCAAATCTTCGATTGCATGATATGTTTCCATCGTGGAACAATGCGTCCACTAGAAAGACGGTGGATGCTAATTATGATTGGCAGTAGAGTTTAGAGAACGTTGCAGTACAGATTACCAATTGGCGCCGTGGGGTGGAATCTAACATACTTTACTTCAGACGAGCGCTATTATTAGCTAGCAGACGTCCAGGAAATCTGCCTTCTCCTCTTAGGATCTTCAGACAAACACTTCAGCTGCATCATTAGCTACTTTACCCGACAAAGGTTCAGGTTCGTCCCAGAGTGGGTGGCCGTTTCCTCCGCGCACTAATTATGGTGTCTGTAAATCACGCCAATTACTAATCTGCGATCGCCAAACCTCCCCCACTTTCCTGGCTCCGGAAGACGAAGACTGTTTTTGTGAGGGAGTTCGGCTCTTTCCCGCTTTTCCAGCCCGGAAAAATGGTGTAATTGTGTAATTTCGAAGAAAGTCGAAGATCGTTTAATTAGCACTGGTTTTCCGGTAGGCAGTCGGTGGTACGAAGTGATATTTGGCTGTAAAACCATTGCTACTATTTCCAGGGCGGTAAGATTTCGAATAATTAGCTAATTGATAAGAAACCGGGCATTTCGGCGTTTAATTTAATTCAATACCTTTTAAGGGCTCCGGTGTGTGTATGCCTGTGAGAAAGATGCGTGCTAAGGAACGTTCATGAAACGGCGGAGCATCGAAGGTTGAGACAGAACCGACACACTCCGTCATTCGGGGACGCACTTTTAGTACGCACGTGTACTTAGCAGAGTGTAAAACGGTTGATAAAGAGAACAAATTTCCCGGCTGGTGCGACCAAACTGAAAATAATGTCCAATTTTGGCTGACGCGGTGTGCGTGTAGTCCTTCAGTTTTATCATCCCCCGACGTGGCGCATTTCCAAAAAGCTGTGATAAACGGCCCGAATCATATTTACTCGCAGCGAACATTCGTTAACGAAACAACTTTCGAGCGCAGCATGGTACAACCAAAGGCCCCCATCCCTCGAAAGGGCGAGGGCAGCCGAAACTACTATCAGCCGTATCGTAGCAACTTGATAGCTCCCCGGGTAAGGCTCGTCTGGCACTGGCTCTTTTCCGAGGCTTCGATCTTATTCACCAAACAGAATGGATGGAAGGATCTTCCAAATTCTATAGCGCGTAGCAATCTCGAGTTGATTGCGTGCCGGGCTTGGAATCGAGTCAAAGGGAAGGCATTTCCAGCGGAAATACATACATAACCCGAGCCAGTTAAACCGATTTCACTTAAAAGCCAATGGAGACGACGAGCTCTAAACGTATTGAAAATGAGATTGGATAGAGAGCACCACATGGGAATGAAGATGGTTCTCGAAATCGAAATAGAACCTACAACAGAGGAATTTGTAAATAATCAGGTTTAATTTTATGTTACTATGCGTGCCTTGATGATATAGTTCTGTTTTAAAAAAATGACCCGTTTTTTTAAAACAGAACTATATCATCAAGGCACGCATAGTAACATAAAATTAAACCTGATTATTCGAGAACCATATTTTAGATTTCTAAAGCATAACAAGAGGGATATCTCAAAAGCTTCTTTTCTTTCTAAAACAAAGGCCAAAAAAGATGATGTCAACGAGCGTCTTGATCTCCGTAGCCTTAGTGAAATGGTACCTTAAAACGATTGAGCTTAGGGCTCTACCTGGTCTACCTTGCACGCTTGCAGCGTTGAAAACTCACCGATTGGTTGGAAAATCGTTGTAGGAAAGTGTGTGTAGACATGAGATTTTGCTTCGCTTAGCAGTTCAGCGAATTGTGATGTTTGTTTTTTAAGAGAATACCTAAAGCACACACAGAATCCCAACACATCATTGCTGCGAAGTCGACCGACAGATCGAAATCTCTCTACAGAAGGCACGTGGGGTAGTTAAATGTAGCAGGAAAGTTAGGGGGAAAAAATAAGAAAAATGTTCACATTCCCGAGTGCTTGGAACATCGCAGACTGGTGGCGGTTGGAGGCTAAAAATATGAGTCACGGCTGGAATGCGGTGGCATTGTTGCTAGATAAACATACACCGTGCTTTGCCATGCCTTGAAGAGCCTTCTTCCACTCGAAGGACAGCGGAATGTGGGCCCAACGAATGCGGGGAAGAATGTTTGGTTAATGATAATAGAAGAAAAGTAACAATTCTAGCCCATGGTTCGAAGCTCATCTATAACCCGCAAAAAGCAGCTCTTTTTTTTTGCTAAAAAAACTTTTCTCTGCAAATCATAAAATGCGTCTCGACGAAACCACAAGGGTAAAAACATCGTTCTGTCATAGAAATGAAAAATGAATTATTCTATTTTTGTTTGTCGATTTACGATGAGAAAGCTATCGAGCAGCGCACACGTGCAAGGTAAATTTAATTAATACAAAATAAGCTTAAGTTCCCCCAACCTTTGTAAGGAAACTTTGTCACAGCCCTCCCAGTGACAATGCTGGCCCGATTTGACGATCATGACGAGGGAAAATGATGAAAAGGACAGCTTTAATCGAACATGTAACGCGTTGGCAACATTCTCCGGGGTGCAGTTGACCGCAAACGAACGTTTTCCCGTACGCGTTTTTCTTCCCTTCGATAGCCCTTTTTATTGCTCAAGCGGGTGCGTTTCCTGGAAAAGCGATAACGGCTAGGGAAACTGAAAAGAAAAACGTCTACTGAAACCATTCCTTTTTGTGTGGTTCCGCTTCGTTCGACGTTTGCCTGCGAAGGTGTGAAAGCCACGTGCATGGATATACTTTTTGGCACGGCGATTGGATTCGCTGCTTGAGAAATATTTCTTCTCGCTGTAGGAGATCACTGTTTAAGAAAAGTTTGGGGTTTTTTTTCGCGGCCAACATTATCGACAAGCGCCCGACCAACCAAAGTTCGATGAAAATGAAACAAAAAAATGTACATTCAGAATCGTTAAGCTATCGGCAGTTTGCAGGGAAGATTTATAGGATTTTTATTCATTCCTCCAAAGGCCTCGTTAAAGCGTGTCCGAGGAAGGCAAAAGAATCTATTCGACAGCATATATTTCACATCCAAATGGATAACCTAAAAAAACCGACCGGATAAATTCTGTATCTCGAACGGATCGTTTTCGTTGAGGGAACTAGGCTCTAAATAACATGAAAATATTTTCAGTTCAGCTGATTCGACCACATTTGGCGGTTTTGGTCCACATCTAGCTTTAATGCTGTGGATTTATCATCCATTCCAATATGGAAGATGCTTGAACATATAAAGTGTGATTAATTCCCACCCTTCCCTTTTTGTGTGCTGCTAAATTTATCGCAAAGTCAAACCGCAATGCAAACCGGCCATTAACCATTTATGTTGTGCTATGATTTCCGGAAATCATGTGTTCAGTGAGGAGGAAATCAAATCTTTTATTTCTGCCAATAAAACATTGTATCATTTAAACTATGTCACAAAGCTACTCAAGGAAAATTGCGCTTATTGATGTACAATGTGTTGTCCTTACATTTAGTTTGCTAATATAATTACTTTTTGCCATGCGACTTGATTCTCTTTTTAAGTCAACGGATTGTCAAAACTCACCATAACTTAGGAAGGAACAAGACAACTTATCGAATTCTCGACACGGGGACAAAAATGGTCTTCGGTGTCGTCCATTGCTTTCTTTGCAGTTGCTTGACCCGAAGAACATCGCATTTTCCTCATCGAAGGACCGAATAAAGGAAAGTCTTTGGCGAAGGCCTTTGGCTAGCAGCACTGAGCTCGAGCTTAAGTTCATATTTATGTTTGGTTATTTCAAAGTTATGTCAAATTGGGGGAAGGAAACTAAACACAGACCGTATCGCAATAGGGCTGTGTTGTAGCGACGGAAAACCTGTTTCTTATTAGAAAACTCGATCAGGCGTAAATTTTACATGACTTTTCCGGTCGGCAGATTCCCTCAGATCCATGGATTCTTCATGGATGAAGGGTAACGCTGTACGTGCCGGGCAAGACAAACAGAACGTCGTCGCACCAGTACCGTATGAAACGAACGCCATTCCAATCGATTCGCTGTGCAAACACCGGAAGGCTCGTGTTTGATTTTTCCGACCACCCGCCAAAGGGCACAAGTGGCTTATAATATCTTTATGGTTGCGCAATCGGCACCAGCGACATGAGCGTCTAACACTGACAGCATTCATTGATTCAATGTACGGCTGTCTGGCGAATCTGTTCCACTCAGGACACGGCTAATGATCCTCGCAGCATTGGATGGTTATCATGGCCATTTCGTCGGCTTGTCCTTATGTTATTGCGCGGAAAAAAGTTTGCATACATACAGTGAACAAGTAAGCGCGTTTCTTCGGATCCTTTATCGTTCGGACCATCGTTCTGCAAAAGCTTCTTCCTTCAGCCATTGCTATCTAAACTATACTCGAGACGCCGCCAAAAGTAGATTTTCAGTCGAGATGTGCACCAGCATCTCGGAACAATCTCCGGAGCTTCTTGAGCAGCCCATTAGGGCGGTTGATTCCCGCTCGAGGCAGTTTTTATCTCTAATGGCCCAAGTTGTCCAATCGGCCGCCCTGGGCTATATCGACTGGATCGTTGATGATAAGCAACGATTCGGAAGGATGGATCCATGCACGCGATGTGGAAAAGCTTTTATGGATGGAAAATGGCTTGCGACTGCAAAGTTAAATGGTTGTTCTCATCTTGAGCGCATACAGCGTTTTACAGGTCAACTTCGAAATCCAGCACCATTCTTCGTATGTCAAACCATGATTTTCATCAATGATACAAAGGAAGTTGAAATGGCAAAGGCATATTTCAACTGAGCGGCATATTTCAACTTTGACGTCGTAATTCGACAACATCAGAATGAATGTAGTCAAACGTGCAACCTTTTTCAACACGATGTCATTTCTCGCACTGTCGGTAGCTTTTTTCACAGGGGTAAAAATATTTTACACAACAGGAGATATTTTTACATATGGTCTCCTTTTAGATTCGTTATTTCACTCTCAATCAGAATAGATTACAACGTACAAAAAATCGAACATGCAAAAATGAGCGCCTTGTTTTGGAATTTTGAAAGGTTTACGCCCCGGGATGGTACAAAGAAACTGTAGTATATTTTTACCCCTGTGAAAAAAGTTACCGACAGTGCGAGAAATGACATCGTGTTGAAAAAGGTTGCACGTTTGACTACATTCATTCTGATGTTGTCGAATTACGACGTCAAAGTTGAAATATGCCGCTCAGTTGAAATATGCCTTTGCCATTTCAACTTCCTTTGTATCATTGATGAAAATCATGGTTTGACATACGAAGAATGGTGCTGGATTTCGAAGTTGACCTGTAAAACGCTGTAAGATTAAAGCATACACACGCATCCCTACATAAACACGTGCTGGTGTTTTTTTTCTGGCCAGCTTTTAATACCCTTTATTCTAAAACGTTGCTGATTGGGCAAATTTTGAACCGTTTTCCATCTTTAGCCATGAGAATGGTGATAGGCCTAGAGTACTATTTTATTAATTCTCGAGCTCTCTCTACTCGATGTGTTCTATATATTTTATTTAATGTAGAACATTGTACACATTACTTCTTTGTTTCTTTTTTTAACCCTCGCGGCTTACCTTTTACTTGAAACCTACAAAGCGGTTTAGCTTTTTAAATGTTTCTTATAATCTATCCTTCAAACGTCGTCTTTTGAGGATATTGACTGCCTGCAGACTTAGAATTTTCGTTCAATTGCCCTTTTTTCTCGAGCTGAACGGTAAGTCTTACTGCTTGCCGTCGCGGTTTCTTCTCCCAAAGACTCTTCTCTGTCCGCTACAGCGTCAGTACACGCTTCCCATTTGATCCTCGATTGCGTTCGTTGAGAGGTATTTGATTTCATGCCGGTTCATCATAATCTCGATCTCTGACATCGACTCGACTGAAACGATTTGCGGAAGGGACTGGCATCGGCATCACGCGAACGGTTTTGTGTGAAATGATGAGGGTTCATGATTGAACGCTTTGCTACACTCTCTTCTAGCAAGTTCTTTTTTATGTTGTTAGGCCAATCCTTCCGAAGGGTCGGAAGAAATGAACGGGTTAACAGAAAGAGTCGTTCCTCTGCTAAAAGTGAACAATCTGGTACATATTTTCTGGTATATGTACATATCAACCAGATGTCTACAGTGCGTTGGTTCTTCTACAGTTCGCTGGTTGGTGTCTGAGAAGTTACAAAAATAATAAAAAAGGAAAAAAGCTATAAAGAACAGATTTACTTTTTTAAGACATTTGCTAGAACTTCCTTTAACCTTGCTGGTCAATGAAACCCACAACGATAGACTAAACCATCTGTTCTTAAAATAAATAAAATAAAACATGTTAACACGTGCCAAAACAATTCACTCAACATCAGATTTTCATCAAGAGACTGAAAAGCAAATCGGCAATCATCATATGCCCCTGGATGCCACAAGGTACAATTAGGTAGGTTGAAGCCATTTCAAACTTTTCTTTTAGGAGCGAGCCGTTCGGGGTTGAAATGTAGAAAATGTTCAAGTAACACTCTGTCAAACGGCTTTCAGCCAAGTAACAAAGAGCAATAAAATATAACGTATTGCCTCCGTACAGTCCATTCGTTGAAGGGGGAACTTTGAAACTCGGCTTAATCGTTCTGAGCCCACATTAAAATGATTGCTTAACTTAGAAGGCGCATTTGTTTCATTCTCATTTGTGAGCTTGTTTGCCTTTTTCCCCTGAGTGTAGAGCACAATCTTGACTTTCGACCAAAAAATCTATGTACATAACATGCTTCGTTTGCTTTAACTTGACGAGTTCTTTGCTGTCATTTGCATTTAATTGGCCTAAGATTTTTAATTTCTCACCGACACAACTGCTGTCAGTCACCGACCCCATGATTGTGGCCTTCGTTTAGACTAATGATAAAAAAATGATTTTTTTGTTAGGACGAAGCAATAAAAAGCAACTAAGGGAGTATTTAGTGTTGTTACAGACCCGTATTTTGCAAATTAATCGAAGGAATTATATCAAAGTTAGATTAGTAAAGCCTTGTTTGACTACTTGCTCTGCACGATCCCTGCAAAACACTTGTAGCACGGATACGGAAAATACCAAGTCCTGACAACAATGCCAAGAAACAATGCAATGCCAATTTTGCCTTGATCCACCATCAGATGAAATGAGGTCAACAATTTTGTTTGCTACCTTCGAAATGGATAGTGTTTTCCAGTGGTTGAGCTCCTTGAAAAGTGTGTTCAAAGTAAGACGTGTATTTTTCTGAACAGACGAGCAATACCTAGGTGTGTACCATATTCACGGGACTAACAATCCACTTTTGTGATAATAGCTTCATTTGTGCCTTATAAATGATGACATATTGTCGAAACTTGTGGGTTGAAGCATGGTTAGAGGTTACAAACTCATTTTCCGTAACTTTTAACTGCTTTAAGAAGAAAATTCTTTTCCGGAAGCGACAATAAAATCTGCGCACCATTCCTTGCGTTCATGATTTATGTTATGGCACTTGTTTCTTCACACTTTTCGCACGGTTTGCTACACCGTTTCTAGTAAGCCGATGCCTCTCAAGAAGCAAACCGAAAGAACCGAAGTGATTGTTTGTGCTCCGCTACGAAGCCTACGATTTCATGCCAAACCTGAATTTAAACCGTTCGCATACTTCTCATGGTATGCCGTCGTCGAGTATCCCTGCAGGCCGGGGGCACGGTTAAATTAAACCTTCCACTTATAGTAGGAGTTTTAAGTACGAACCATGCCATGGCTCTTTTCATCGCGTGGGAACAGAGATGGTGCTCACGCGAAAATTCCATTTTCCGGTGGGTCTTATGCACACAAACATTCTGCGGAGCGATTTCCAACCGAAACGACACATTAGGTTTTCATAGGACGGCAAGTAAGGGAAACTTCCGATAAGAATATTCCGGATAACAGCAACAATGAAAGATATAAATAAGGTGAAATGAATGTTTGATTCAGTATTTATAATAAAACTTCTGCAACGGAAAGTGTAAATTTTAACTTGCGTCGCGCTTCTTTTGCAGGTCGGAAACCCCCAAACATGTCTGGATAGTCTAGCTTTCCAGCTTGTGAAAATCAATTTCATTTCGAGGGAATGGTGCGAAAAAACTAATCGACCCTTTGGCATGGTGATCGATGGCGGCATGGCTCAACGAGGGTACGAAACGAGCTGAAAATGTTCGAGAAACACGTTCGTGTCGTGTGTGAGAAGTTACGTTGTCCGTTTTAGGTGGAGTTTATTTTAGGATGTTTTTACATCATAAAAAAATAATTCGAGCCGAAAATGACAGCTGCGCAAGAAAGATTAAAAAGCATTTGCCATAAAAAAATCAAAGAAAAAGAGTCTTGAGAATTGCCAAAAAGTTTCTTAATATTCTTGTAGTCGTGAAATTGAAGTTCAAATTTAAAAAAAAAACGATTCGACCAGCTGTGCATTTACGGTTGCTTGCGAAGATTTATCAATTATCACTTTTACCTTGTAAAAGCAAAACCATTGTTGGGCTTTCGGTGATGAAAGGTTGTTATATCCAATCCAGCTATCCGTGCGTAACCATTTTTCCGTTTTAAGCGATTACACTGATTTGTGCCACATCCTTGGCTGAAGATGAAAGCACACACTTGCAGTTTGTAGCCACTTATATCTGTTTTATCTGTTTCATCAAACTTCACCAACCATCTGCGTCCATAATCGGCCAGATAAGCACCAGTTTAACGCGTTCCACTTCGGTGGCGCTGCAAACTTTCGACCATAAAGCGATATCAATTTCTCACCATCCGTCGCTGGTGGTCGAGGATAAGAAAGAGACGTTCAACCCGCTGCAACTGCTTGTCCAAGACGCCGGGAAGCGATGCACTTAAACTTCGACACAGTTCCGGTGGAAAACCGCCGGCACGCGAATGCATTCGGTGCAGCAAACCGACGAGTGAAACCAACAGCACGAGCCCTCGTCGGCGTGCCGGCGCCAAGGATGTAGCACGCTTCCGTTCCCGTCGAAATCGAACGTGGAAATGAAAGTGAAAATTCTTCCGACGGCCGCGTCGCTTCGTGCCGGCAATGGAAAAGCCGAAGCGAAAGCGACGAAAACTACGCCAGTTGGCTGGCTGATCGTGAAAAGCTCGCCGGAATCGGGCGAACGGGGACGACGGATACGCGATGAGGCGAGTGAAGGCAAAAGCTTTCCACTCCGACTGTCGGGCGGGAAAAACGCTCGGGTCCTTCGGCTTCGGAGAGATGTGTGGGAGGAACGGTTCAAGGAGTGTACTCAAAGGTGCCATAACGAAACCGTGCAGAGAAACGCCGGCTCTAGAGCCGACGGGATGTTTTGGCAAAGCGAAGAAAGGGAAAGTGAATGCAACCAGATTAAGAGCTTTCCCGCCGAAAAGAAGTTGCCGTTTGAGAAGCCGGAAAGCTGAACCACTGCGGACTGAAATTTGTTCGCAAAAAGTACCCGCAACAGGGCGCAGAGTGAAGCTAGCAATTTTTCCGGCATGGCTGAACGCTAGCTTTCATCAACTGCTGGCGGCAGTTTGGAGAGGCTTGTTGAGTGCAGTAAAGGGGCGACTGACGGTGGAAGCACGTATGGGATTGATGTTCTGAAGGGCTTCAGCGCAGATAAGCGTTTTTAAATAAAAAAATATGTTGACAAAAAATCTGCTCAACTCCTCTTAAAGGTCCAATCGATTGCTAGAAACATTTTTAAAGATTACAGTACACCAGGCTGTTGAGGCAGTTTAAGTGCATGTGCGGCGTGCCTGATATAAAATGAACAAAATGACGGTCGGTCCCAGGCTGGATACTCAAGCAAGTCCTGTCACCTACGTGCGTGCTACATTCTAGTTGCTGATGTTTGCTTAGAACTGGGAAATCAATTAACGAATTGGACTACAAGCGTTTTATTTAAGCTAGTTGCTTTATCTTTCCTTTCATTCCGAGTTATATAAACAGGATTTGTGTTATCCGAAAAATCTTTACCGAACCAGAACGTTTACCGGGTTGGCGGAAGGTTCGTCGCAAGAAAGAAGTCATCTGACCGCCTCTGACCTTTTGCTTCCTCGGGAGGTGTTTTTGTAACAACAAGCGGAATTTAACAGATCAAACAAACATGCTTTGGCTGTAGGAGGTTTTGCCTTATTTTGCATGAATTATGTGAATAAAATGAACTATATTTAAAGCCGCAAGATACATTATTCTTTAAACAAATAATGTCACTTTTTATCTCATACTTTTCCTTTATTGTCTTGCTAATTGTTTTCTTGCTTCAGATGTGGCTACAAAAAAAACCTATACCAAGATTATCTGGCATTGAAAGTTAATGTGTTTACATTAGAATAGTAAACAACCTCGGTTACTAAAAATGTGGATGGTCTGTTCGGTCTAGCCATGATAAGTTTTCAGATAAAGCTGAGAACAATCAATGTAATATTGCATTGTACATACCGTGTGATGCCAGGGTTTCTATGACATAGTTCATTTACAAATTTAATTTTATCGAATATTCCACTAAGTTTTTCTATAAGGCACAACGGTTTAGATTTTCACAAATTTTCAAGCAAACTTGTTCACTGCTTGCCAGTTCTGCACAACGAACGCATTGTGCAAAACGAACATTAACAATTGTTTGAGTAACAAAACAATGCAATTGTTAGAAAAGGCACAAACATTTAACGGTAAAGGGATTGCACAGAATTCCTCGATTATTTGTTTACACACAGCTCACAGCTGCTAAGCTTATCGACAGAACTGACATAAACTATCATTGAGTATGTGACGTGTCGTTCTGGTTAAAAAAAAAACTCTGTCAATATTGAAGTAGAGTGCAGGATTGTCGTATCAAAAGCGAGTCCTCTCAAAAAAAAAAAAAACAACCTGTCACAATAAATGAAATCAATAAACGGCAAGTAGTTAAATAAATGTCAAGAATCAATACCATTCATTGTTTGCATCTTAAAGAGTATGGCAATATTTTAATTTAAAATTTGACCTGATTCATAAGGGTAAAATAAAAAGAAAACAATCCGCCGTGTATTGAAATGAAAAATGTATTGAAAAGTTGACAGTTTACAATTCACACAATTTTAAACATTGGATTTTTTGTTTGCTTTTTCTTTTTTGAACTTCTCGGGCTTACTTATCTTTGCCATGAACAAAGGCAGTTTATTAGTCTTGTCTATGATGATCGCTGCGAAAGGTTGATCGACATAGAACTCCATTGAACGAGGTAGACTAAGCGCAATTACCGTGGCGTAAGTAACGCTTGTTGCAACCGTACCGCGTTGATCAACGCTCAAGAAAGACTTTTGTTTCACTTCCGATATCTTGACGATATCATTGGATATTTTATCGAACGGCTTCTCCCCATCGAAGACGCTAGCAAGGCCCATCTAGTGGAGAATAAGAAATCAGGAACGATTCGATTGGTATCAGCACTGTTTTTCGCTTTCAATATTAAACTGGAAAACAATTACTCACCCTTTTCAGCGGCTCCACTAACGAAACCGTGCTCTCGGCCTTAAATTCCGGTAGCCTCAGTCTTACCTCGTCCTGGTCGTTCGCAGCAATCTCTGAGAGGATGTATTCCAAGTCCTGCTCGTTGAAAGTTTGAAGCTCTCGGTCCAGCTGGAAGCGTTCTTTGGGCAAAAGTAGAATCATCGAAACTGTGTCGCCATCATATGGCAACTCGACCCACAAGAAGCCTTCTTTCGGCTTCCACTCTCCCACAACCCGGGTGTACCCACTACGCAAGTTTCGTGTAAGGTACATCATCCTGATAGCAGATTGTTCATTATCGTTCACATGGAATGTTCCTCGTTCCGTTCGGTTGAACTTGTACATCCAGGTGCCGTTGAAGTATAAGGCGTTCAACAGCAGCAGCTGAGTTTCAGGATTCAAAGACTCTAAAATCAAGCAATGCAAGATAATATACATTAATTGTGCAAATAGTAAAAAGGCTGAGAAACTGTTTTCTAAGCCACGGGTTCAAACCTGCATCGATTGCTTCCATAATTTTTCCCCGGGTGTTTTGCTTCACCCAATCGTTGATGGTTTTTGCAGCATTCTCTTTATTTGAAAAGTCCATCGGTTGCTGTGGCACCTTTCTATTCTTGAGCGACTGCACGTAGGGACGCAAAAGTTCGATACGCGACGATCGGAAAATCTGTGAGGCTATATCTAGCTTATTTTTCGAGGAGTCTACGCGCTCTGCCGACGGCTCTAAAAGACGTTTGAGCTCATTCAGGTCGGACGCAGTAAGCTGTAGAACGGATTCCATTGCGCCACGCGTTCCATTGGAAGCTCCGTCGGTCAGGTAGGCAAGCAGCGACTGCACCAGCACAGGACTCAGCACATAGTTTTGAGCATTGTCTATGGGCACGGCCTTTTTGAAAAGCTCTAGTGTAAATTTTGTCACTTTTGAGTGCAGCTGAATGCCACTGGATGCTGGTTCCTCGAAGGCTTGTTGATTTTCAGGGTCCTCGTCCGAATGTTCCGTCCCTTGGTTGTAGCTGGAGGTACACTGGCTGTCAATCGATAGACTGGGACAGTCGTCCGAGAAAAGCGGACAAGCCATAGTGCATTGCTTGAGTTGTGGGTAGGCTACGAGATAGTTTGCAAATGATTCTTCACATTTATAATTTCGGATCCTGTTCTTTTCGCAGTATTCCTGCTTCGTAATTTGAATAACTACTTTGGAGTCATAGCAGGAAACATGTGCTGCTAGAGCTGGAAAAAGTTAAAAAAAACATAATTAGGTTCAAAATCGGGAAACACGAAGGAGTCAGTTTATATGAGGAGTACATTCTAAAACACACACACACAAACGCGAGTCTACAAATGAATATAACCGATTCATGGGCTATAGAGAAAACCTACATGAGTGATAAACAAATATCTGGTTTTAGTTTCGGAAAAGAAACGAAAATCAATAAAACCAGTGAAACAAATGGCGCAATCTTCCAAACGCTATCAGCTAATCCGGTCCGGTCTGGGGAATTCCCACCCGGTTATACCAATACAAAAGCGAGCTCCAATCTCAACGCCTCTTGACCGGTGTCCATAGGTGGAATTCGTTCTTTCCAAAGAACAAACGGGCGGAAGGTCAAAGAAAAAATGGCAAAGTTCAACCAACGGCACTGATAAGCAAACAAAGGCAATTTTACGTGTTTTAGAATGATTCGGCTTGGCTAGCAAAATGTAAACCTACCGGCAAACAACAGTATCCAAATCATGTTAAGCTTTTACACGCCCTCCTTGAACGGCCTAAGGTATACAAAACTTTTCACTTAAATTGATCTCCCAACTAGCACTTCAGAAACAATTCGCAGTCTGTAGCGACTAGAAAGACCACCGATCGACTTCAACGCAGTCGGAGAACTACACTGGTCAATGCCAAACGAACGATGAGAGTTGCTGTGCTGATGATGTGCTGCGACAAACATCTTGCTGGTCGTCTTTTCCCACGGCGAAGCTAAAACGCAATACATAGGCGCACGCCCGGCTCGCATACTGGGAATCATTCAGCTCTCACACACACTGACGCCGTGCATCATCTGACGACGATCGAGATGATCTTCTAACAACACAGCAATATGCTTCCAAGCGATCGTCTCAGGCGAACATCATAAGAAAGAGCCATGTGCAACACTAATGCAGCATACCCGGACAGTTGTGTTAGAGAAATGACAAAAATCCAAAAATATGATTATGAAAATATTCTAAAACGGAGCTGCAACTAGCATCAAAAACAGTAAATTACTAATACTGGTTGAAAAAAAAAAAAAAAACTATGGCAACTCTCAGTATTCGGAATCTCTCTTACTGTTTTGCTCTCTTTCTCTATCTTGTTATCCCCCGGCATTGCATGTATTTGTATAATACCATCTCTTCCATATATTTGCAGTCCTTATCAAAGTTGGTAGCCATTATTTAAAAAAAAACCTTTAAAAAAAATAAGCAAATGCGTTCATGCTTGTGCTGATCATTCATCACGCATGATCAACCTCACATAGCTTTAATAAACAATAATCTGGTTTAAGCTTCAGAAAGGAAATAAAATCAAGAAAAAGAAGGCCGCAAAGCTCCCAAATACTATTAAGCTCAGTTGGGGGTTAACCTGCGAAGGTCCTGTTGCGTGTTCTTCAATCAATCTCTCAATCATGACTCCGGAGCAATTCGAAGTCCGTAGCGGATTGAAAAAAAAGGACCAATTGAGATTGACGCAGTGTTAACAGCTTCTTAAATATATAGTGAGGTTTCAGAGGTTTTACGAACACATTTCACAAAACAAGTAAAATTTGGAACAAAATAATCTAAAGGCGAGTTTGCCCACAGTAACTCAAAAGCTGTGCTAATCCAGAATCTACGGTTCTGGATTAAAAAAAGAAACAAAAAGGAATACGCGGTGAAACTCAACATTCCCACCATCACCACCCAAGCGCTGCTGATGAAGCCGTGACCCGTGCACCTCCAAGCATACTATGGAGAAGATGTGTAGGCCAACATAGGATCCATGGAATTCTCTTCCACCCAATGCTCCACGCTATTCCTTCTCACGAACCCTTGGACAGCCTTTCAGTCGCGGCGCTGAAATCGTGAAGCACAACTTTGCAGCAAACTCAGAGCAAGTAAAAGCTGTGCATTGCTGCAAACGATGTAAACGACGTAAATCTCCTCCCTGTAACACTTACACTATACACTTTCTAAAGGTTTTAATAAACAACATCATTGTGGCCAAATTTCTCAAGCGAATCAATTTTCCTGTCAAATATTGGAACCAATTTCAACACAAGAATGCATTTCGATATTATTTCAAAGTATTCTATAACTCAAAATTAACCTCTGCTGTTTTTAATTATATTTTTATTAAGGAGCCATTTGTTGGAAACAAACGTTTGTGTTTATTAAATGCTGTGGTAGCTCCCATGAGGTACGCTGAGTGTATAACCTTTCGGTGGATTCTGACGAGCAGCGAGACTTCCTAGCTCTGAATCTCTTCCGGTGTCACAACCTTTGCCACAAACATGGGATAGGCGTGTTTCTTGTCGACAATCATGGCCAGGAACGGCTCGTTTAAAGTGAAGTTGATCGTGGGTGGAGGCGGAGCGGCACTGAGGGCGACAAACGAGAGCGATGCCACCGAGGTAGCGGTCGTTCCCTTCTCGTCGACCGCGATGTACGTCCGCTGTGAAACGTCTCGCACAACCAGCTCCTCGTTGGCCAGGCTGGTCAAGGCTGTCGAACGGTCGAAGATCGAAGTGAGTCCCAAACTCTTCAGTGCCGGCACCAACGACGACGAGCTGAACACACTAAACCGTGGCACGGACAGGTGCACCTTGTTCGTACCACGCTGCCGCTCAGTCACCTCCTTCATAATTTCCTTCATCTCATCTAGGGAGAGTTCTTGCAGCGAATTCTGCAGCTGATGCCGCTGCTTCGGAAGCACCAAAACCATGGACAACTCACTAGAGCCCTCGTACGGCAGATCGACCCACCGCAAACCGTTTCCACCCTTGAAGTCGATCTCGCCGTACCGGAACTTGTTGTACTGATACATCATCTGCACCTGTTTCCTAGTCTGAGGATCCGGCTCGAATATTGCCGGTTCCGTCTTGGTGAACTGGAACTTCCACTGTCCCTTGAAGTAGATCACGCTGGCCATCATCAGGCGGGTGGCGGGATCGAGGTTAGCTGCGGCGGAGGAGCAAAAACAAGGACATCACAACACCGTTCCCATCGCGTACGTCGCATACACTTACATGGCGCAATAATTTCCCTTATGATGCCGCGCGTTTTATCCGTCACCCAGCTGTTCGCGACGCTTGCCGCTGCGTTCGGATTGCGAAAGTCGACCTGCTGGAACGTCACACCTTCCTGAGCGGCTTTGTTGGAAAAGCTTGGGTTGATTTTCGTATCCCTCCCAATGAAAAAGGTCGAGGCGAAGTCGAGCTGGTTCGCTGCCGATTGGTTAGTGGCCAGCAGTTGCTGATCCAACGCCAGTTGCAGCTCCTTCGATCTTGCCTGAAGTGCGGTTTGGAGTTGCGACTTAGCTTGTTGGTCCGCTACATCGTACAGGCTGGCCAGCAACATTTGCGGGAGTATCGGGCAGATGGCAGAGTTGGCCTGCTGCGGAAGCACGTGTGCCTGGATAAACAAACAAACAAATGAAAAACTGTTATAACGAGACCGATTAAAGTTAATTTCGCTGCTCCCGTTACCTTCAGCATACTAAAGGCGAAGCTCAAGGCGCCGGGTGTGGATTGCGATGACTCCAAATCGCGCTGCGGATAGTTCATGCCGGGAAAATATATTGGTCCATCCTGCGACCGCCGCGGATTGCCCTGCACCTTTAATTGCTCCGATTGGCCTCTAAAATAATCACCGTTTTGGCTAGGTGTACCCGATTGGGGATTTTTAAAGGAAGACTGCTGCCGAGAGTCCTGCACGTTTGATGGCCCCGTTGTCACCAGGCTTCGAGGAGGAGAACCATTTTGTGGAAAATCTCTATATTGGTCCTGTTGGCTATTTCCAACGGCAGTTGATTGCTGCCCAAGATTTTCTTGAGAATAAGGTTTACTTTGTTGGTCACTTCCAAAGTAACTCGATTGTTGCGGATTCCTCACCGTATAGAAGGTGTGGGAAACAGGATCGTAGAAAGTTTGTTCCATGGGTTGGAACTGAGACATGCACAAAGAAGCTGGAATGAAAGTAAAACAGCATTGTGCAAAGAAAGCATTAAGTGCTGTAACATCACCTTTTTTTCTTATCATCGGCTTTGGCACGTCTTGGTTAGCAATATTTGAACTGTGTTTAACAATAGCAAAACAACAACATCTAAAATACGTTTCACGAAAAAGATTGCCATACATCATGATATTATGAAAAACATAGCCAAACTAAAAAAGAAAAGTTCGCGGTCTGTAGGTGTAGTAGGCAAGCGTCGCCGCGATTGTACAGAGACAGTGACACTCGCGGTGCTTTTGTATCTTCACGTTTCGATGCAAATTAAAAGGCCGCACACAAACCGGTCTTTTGATTCGGTCGAACTATACGCGACGCAGCACACAAACCGGCAACCAACACCGCTGCTTTGCACGAAGATGTTCACCAGCCTCCTGGCTTCAACTGTTCGCTTCGGCCATAACGTACGTCTTGCATCGCGTGCTTTTAGAAGTGTACCACCTTGAGCAACCAGCACAATGGATTTGTTGCGCCCGAGTGTAATCGTTTAATTATCGAATCCATCGTGATGTGCTCCGTTGTCCGTAGGGTGTGTAGGCCCCTGAACTTACCACACAAGATTAAAAGGAAACAGCAGCTGGTGGTCGCAAACGCGGGTTTCCGGAAACCTGGCACGCTCATCTTCGCCGGACGTGGATCGGTTTGGCGAAAATGCAAACACACTGGAACGCAACCGTTTGCTCGGGCGTTTCGATGGGCGCTCTGCGTCTGATCTTTCCCGTACGCTCTTCGCGCGGGGACTGACCGTGGTTATCGCGCTTGCGGCTCTAGACTACTCTCGAGCGCGGTGCTTGATGACGCCGACGCGCGCGAACAGGTTTTGCCGCACGGGATTTCCGACTCTAAATGGCAGCTCCCACGTGCGCTCGTAGTAGTGCAGGCGACAGATATCCGTAGTTCTCCAGTTTTGTCTCCAGTTTGTATTTCTTCAGTCGGCTGCTCCGCTCGGCGGTTGTATCAATAATGTGCGGGGCTGTGACGGACAAGGACAAGCGGTGCTATCTTTACGCCCGGCCTGCCATACGGAAATCGGGGTTTTCGGTGCGCTCCGGAAAACCTGTTAGGCTGCTGGATTCTATTTTGTCAGTTCTGAGACAACAACCGATCCGCCGCCCATATGCGCATTGATCTACCGTAAGCGGCCTTTTGTACCTGCGATGCTGGGTCAAAATGCAGGGGCAAGCAAGGAACACATTCGCAGGCTGAATGTTACATACAAGAAGTCAGATTGGCAACATGTGAGTCATGAAATGGCGTGACACATGTGCGACAAGGTTGACTGTAAAAATCTACGGGGTTTTTTTCAACTTCGTTCGTTGTTAAAGGGCTTGTGTGGAATACACATAAAACGAAGCATATTATGCATTTTATTACATGTTTAACCGAAACTGTTTTTTTCTGTCATGGAACGTGCACGACAATGTCTAGGAATTGAATGCAGTGAGCAGTACCCACGTTTGCTGTTAGGGCAGATTTAAATTCCAATATTAATGGCCCACCATAAGGAAGATGTTAAAAAAAGCTATAATTTTACAGGTTTAAAAATTGTATATTACGGGCCAACAAAAAAAGAAGCACAAACGAACAAAAAAAAAACATGCACAAGGAACAACATTCTAGTAACAATATTGGTTTTTTTCTCTCGAATCGATGAGCGCTCTGTCGTGCCATTTTCGTATTGGTGGACTGTCTTGAATTGATAATTTCTTTAGACCATCTTGAATTTTGCATTTTGATACTCAAAGCTACCTACCGGGCAATGGCGTGCGAGAGGTTAGGGGAAAGCAGGGATTGGTTGGTTCAAATTAAATACAGGAAAGAAAACCAGTTTCGCTAATCGTTTGCCTAGCCTTCAAAAGTATTACCGCATGGTAAACATCGCATAAAATCAGCCAACATAATGCAGATTGAGAAGAGCATTTGAAATATTGCAAAGCGCCGTACAAAACCAACGTGTTGTAAAGAAATATAACATGGTTTGGTAAAAACCTGTTAATGACAAAGAGTTTATTTCCAAAGCGAACAAGTTGGTAGCGTTGAAATCACTTCTGTTAACAAAAAAAAAATGCTTTCGAAAGCGGCTTGATTAGCGACCTGTTGAAGCATGCCACTTGGAAGACGTGGCTTGGTACAGGATGTTTAATGTTTCAAATATACCACTGTTACTTAAGGTGTGCCAACCTATGAACCAACCATGCAACTATTCCTATGCCATATCTTTTATAGGTAGTGAATAATACATAAGCCAGCCTTATCGTACGTACACAATGCACATGTTTATTAAGAAAGTGATTCACATAAAAAATATGCCGGATTTACATTAAATAATCATAAATAGTCACATTACCTAAGGCGCTATACATACTAGTTTCGGCCTACACATACGCCGTCGTGTCCGCCCCGCGGATCGCCTTTTAGCGAGCCCTTCCCCTTTCGAATCGGACTGTTTGTGGCACATACTCCAGACTTTCAGGCGGTTCCGATACGCGACTGTCGGCATCAAACTGTTGGGTACGATTTCAAAATACTTTCGAGTGCCATATTTTGAAACGATCACGTTGGTGACAGTCGCTTTCGTGCGATCGGCTGCCCGAATGTCTTCACTCACGGGCCGCTCGCTGCGTCGTTTATCGTCATCTACTGGAATCTGGAAGCTCATTCCAGTAGAAGAGATGTTCGGAGGGGTATAATTTAACCAACGCGGTTCAATTATTCCTTCACTTACACGGCTACTGAGGGTAACCATAGATTAAGTACTCGCAGCGATCGTTGGAGTGAATTTCTGGAGCATTGGTATTGAGGGTTGCCCAAAGTCTGAGAATTGATATCCCGCCGAGGGTTCACGATCGTGTCCGAGCATTATAACAACTTATGGTTCTAAAATACTTTCTCCAATGCTACGTCGTTTTCCCCTCAGTGGATCATCAGCCCCTAGAACTTTTGCAAACAGTCGCGACACGGTCAACATTCGAAGGGATCAAGCTGAGCTATCGAGCTCAATATAAGCTCCTCGCTCACGCTTAAGGGCAACAAGGAGAGACCTGTTTTCCCTCCTTGTTCAGTTGTACGGACCAGGGAAAAGCAAAGAGTACTACTCTCTGCTACACTATCCGGTACTGACTATGTGGGTAGTGCCGTACTCTACAATGCTAAAAACTACGAACGCTCGGCAGTGTCATCTACTCCGCGTACGGTACGTCCGTGATCTTGCCGGCCACGATCACAATGTCGTCGACGGTGTCGCGCACGAAGAACAGGAATGGCTTATCGGCGTTAAACTCCTCCTGGTTGTCGTCGATCGTTTTCGCTTCGATGGCATTCGTCGCTGAGAGCGCATTCTCGCTGCTGGAACCTTCATCGACGCGGATCGAGACGTGCTGCACCAGCTCGTCGATGTGAATCTTCTGGTCGCGGGTAATTCCGCTTAGATCGGCCTTCGATGTGAACATGGTGATCAAGCCAAGCTGAGAGAGAGACAAACGGTTGAAAATCATTGCTTTAAAAGTACACATCTCTATGAGGAAATGTTTGCAGCTGAACTCACCTTCGCCAGTGCCTTTTCCGCACGGCTTGTCGTATCGATACGGAACTTGGGAATGCTGATCTGAACTGGCATCTGGACCAGAGACTTCTGCACCGCGCTCAGCGTATCCGGGGTGAAGTTTTTGATCAGCTCCTTCAATCCATCCTTGGTATTTGGCACCATGAGGAGGAGAGCGTAGCGAGAGTTCTGCAGGACACACAGGCAACAATAATTAGAAAGTAAAACTTTGTCCCAGTTTTGTCGTCGTTGTACGCTTTCTTTTGAAATCCTTACATTGTACGGGAGCTCAATGAATTTAGCGTCCAGCTGGTCGTCCTTGCCAACACCGAAGGTTCCTCGGGATCGCATCATCATTACAGGCTTCTCGTCCGTGATGGTAAAGAATGTACTTTTTTCGGTCCGCAGTTGCTATTGGAATGATGGAAATCGTTAGCCCCCGTCAACGGTAAGTGGCGGTAAGTATCTCACCTGGAACGGCGTTGCCCAACTTCCTCTGTAGTAAAGACCGTTGAAAAGCAGCATCTTCGACTCATTGACGTCGGTTTCGTCTTCCTTTACGTTCGCCTTTCGTCCGACCAGAGAGTTGCCGCTCAAGGCCGAAGCAATATCTCCCGTCAGGAAAGACCTCCGCACGTTGAACTACAAAAAAGCCGGTCTCTATTAACACCATTCTTAGCATGCGTCTATCTCCCAAGCACTACCTACCTTCCTCCTGGAGCCCTGGCTTTCGATCGCCTGCATGACTTCCTGCTCGTCATCCAAACCCAACTTCTTGAGCGGCAGTGAAATCTTTTCCGGCTGCTTCTCGGTGGCGTCCATGGCAGCGGCCAGCTTCACCCTCGAGCCGCTCAGCTCACCGTCGGCCACGACCTCGTTCATCGCCTCCAGCTTCTCCTTGGCCAGCTCTTCCTTGATCTTCGTCGGGTCTACGTACTCCTTGTCATCGATGTTCTTGTCGAACTTGGGATTCTCGTCGTCCACCTCATCGTACTTGGTGCTGACACCCGTATCCGTCCGCAGTGCATCCTCCACCGGCAGGGCCGACTTGATCTTGAGCACCTCGAAGTCAACGATATCCTTGCTGTTGTTGTTGTTGTTGTTGTTGCCGGTGACCTGCTCCGTGACCGCATTGTCGCCTTCGGACCCGTTACTCTCCTCAATGATCTCCTCCTCCTCCTCGTCATCTTTCTCGCTCACAATCGGTCCGAGCGAGGTTTTCGGCTCGTCAAAGTTGTAATCGTTCCGCTCGATGTCCCGCACCTCCACGCCGTAGCTTTGGTCCAGCACGTCCTTGTACGCCTGAAGCACGCTGTTGTTCTTGTAGATGTAGAACCAGGTCTTGAACTGCGGCTCGTTGGTCGGGTTCGGTCCACTGAGACGTTTCAGCGACACATCGAACGCTTTTCGAACTGTCCAAGGAAAGGAAACGGAAAACTGATGGTGAACATCCCGTTTAATCTGCAACTGTCTTGGCGCTACTCACCTAGGTCCCGGTCGGTAGGAAACTTGAACACGTCGTACAGTTCCTTCAACGTCTGGCCCTCGGCTCCCTCGCTGATCATGGCCAGTATGGCAGAAAAACCGATCGGCGAAAACACATGATTGCCGTTGATGTCGGGTGCGCCCTTCAGCAGGCTGCTGGTGATGATGTTAGTCGAGACACCAACCAAACTGCGCGGCTCGCCACCATCGCGCGAGTAACGCTGCTTCGGCAGACCGTAGCAGGCGGGCGTTACCGAAACGCTTACGATGACGGCAAGCAGCAACACTGCAAAGACAATCGAAGAGAGCAAACAGAATCGATTAAAGGTGGTAGACGATGGCAGCCATGTGCGATCCGCGTGGTTCCCGCAACCCATCAAGGTGTGTGCAATTCCCTTCCGTATTTCATCACCCGGTGTACCACGATTCACGAACCCAATGATGGTGATGACTAGCTGGGCGTTTCACCCCATGCTGGGAGTAGAATTTTCACGCAGTGCGTTGTCCAATATGATGTATTACACGGCCCTACACCAGGTTCGTCTACATAATGCGTCGAGATTTTCCCATCGCAAGGAAAATCGCATCACAGCCTCACACACCAGTTCAGCAGCGCACCAGCAGCCCATAAATCCAGACGCCGTCGGATGCTGACGTGACTTAGGCGCCTCGTCTCAGAAAAAAGACATCGAAACTCCAGCATCCAATGAAGCAGTTAGTCGAGTTGGTGTCGGCGTACTTCCTATCAACTGGCCGATTTGCTACCGCACCGTACCTTTTGCGGTGTAAATGACAGTTTTCCATTTTCCTCCGATTCGCCATTTCTCACGGCTAAAACGCTCGCCGGAGGTGGCCGGGCATTATTCAACGTCTCCCCATTCGATCCACCGGCTACAGGAGAAGCGGTGAAAGTCCGGAAGCAGCATGAACGAAAACGTGTTGTAAGTATTTCGCTGGAACTGTTTGATCCATGCGGGAGAAAACAATTCGCCGGTGGACCGGGGAATGCAATGCACCTTACCACACCCAAAGCGTGCCGACAAGAGCAAAAATGAAAATAAAAATGGGAGCGTAGCATAGAGATAGCATGATCATACCCAACATCACGCAATTCCACCCAATAAACTTGGTTGAAGAAATGAAAAGAAATACAATAATGGAATTCATCTCCCACCGTGTCCGCGTGCAGCTTTTGAGTTTCTGAGATAAAATTAATTCTAAGCACTTTATCAAAAACCACACTCAACAAAGGGGCGAGCATAAAAAAGCGCTTTGAAAAAGCTATGCCAACAGTGATCTTAGGAACTTCATTGCTGGTGAGGAATTAAACCAGAGAAAATCTGAGACCCGCTCAATTAACATCTGTTTTACGCTTGACATGCACGATCTTGTTACTCCAGGAATAAGTTAGGGTGGAGATGAATTTAATCACGTAATTTGAATGTATCCAGTTCACTATCAACATGCCAGATCTGAGAAAAAACTTTTCTTCTAGGCACTTTTCGTAATTTACACATATAAAAATTGAATTGCCACAACGATCGATACCAATTACAATTAAATAGTTTGCACGTAGATTGAAGGGGAAACTAAGGTATTGGTAATCGATTAATTTCAGTTTCTTGAATTGTGTTTTACTCAGGTGCGGATGGTCACACCTGCGGCGAAAAAAAGGTGTTGCAGCATATTTGAGAATCATTTTTTGAACAACCGTGTCTAACATTGATGTTTGTTCAATTTCATCTTTTTTTCCACCTGAAGGTTTTACCCCGGAGGAAAGTGTTTTCACCGGATCGTCTATCCATTTGACGAGCAGAGCTTATTCGATTACTTGCCAGATGGATTTCAAATGAAATTGATTGAATACAACTGCTGTGATAAGCTTGATTGTTTGGTGAGAAAGGAAAGTTGGAATATGCAGTTGTTAGTTTGCGCAATAAACTATTCTGTTTCTTTTTCTTAAACTCCAAATGGATTTGATAATTTACGGATTCATCAAGAAACAATACAGAAACGGTTGTAAGAGTTGCACCGCCAAAGAGCTTCCGTCTATTATAGTCGCCATTCCAACCGATATCCCACGGGGCAGTAAGCCATAAATCTCAATGGCAACAGATGTCAATTACCGAACTCCCACCGTGGATTCTACCGTAGTGGCGTGCACTCTTTGGGTCATCATAAATCTTTCGGCTGCAAATATTTAACCCGCTTCCCGCGCGAAACAAACAAACGGAGGCAAAAAACGAACTCTGAAATGGCAATTTGTGCTTTTCTGTGTGTGTGTGTGTGTGTGGGTCCCTTCCTTCACAACTGTTTCCAGCGCACCAGAAGGGTGATCGGGGGTTAAAAAAAAAGAAGCAGAACACGGTGAAAGCTAACGGTGACGGAGCCCAAATTTGCCATTTTGCATTCCGTGAGCTCGTTTGCGCCGTTTACTGGGGGTTCAGGATGGGCACCCCAAGTCCGGCGCTTTCCAGATGGGAACATATTTTGGACACGTCCTGCTGGCACTACCGCTGACGTCACCAAAGTGGCACCCCTCACAAGACTTTAAGGCTGAGCCATCGAGCACACGGACCAGGGGTTGCAGTTTGGGTACTCCATCGATCGGACGGAGGGTTTGTTTGTTTTATTATTCAACCTTCCCAACTCCCTCACCCCCCAAATACCACCATCAAACGGTCCAGGTGAAAGCAGCCCACTTGCGGGAGGAAGTTCGTCGCTTGTCGTCTCCTCCAGTGTCGGACCCGTGGTGCCCGTTGATGATTGTGGCTTCGGTGACCGTGTTTTGTGGGGTTAAGCACCCGGTTTCGATTGCACCAATTGTCAATCAGTGAAAACCCGGATAAGTGCTCAGGTCGAAGAGGAAACGTGCCCCGAATATGATGCGACGGCATACGCTCGTCGCCTATCAAGAATCAACTTGTTTTTTCTTTCTACTTTAAAATGCAAGGATAATCACACTTTGTTTGAACAGTTGGGTGAAAGCAAGGTATTTAAATTGTCTTCCATTCAATAATATATCTCATCAATCCAAAGGGTTGGAAGTTACTCTCCCCTTGCGAGGGAAAAGAAGTTCCTTTCAAAAATTTTCCTCTGATGCACCAGGAAGCAACTGAGGAGTTTGACAGATGGAAATGAACATTACGACAACCGGTCATAATGGAAGTTTTATGTCGAGTTTCGTTCACATTCGAAACATTAAATTACAGTTGCTTTCACCGTAGATTGATGCAGCCGATGGATTTCCATGCATCCCGTGACCCGTATCGAAACCGCTGCCGCTGTGTGTCATTAACTTGATGGATTACCATATTTTGCGAAAGGATACGCTGGCACTGTTCTCCGCCTTCATCCATTCAACCAGTAAATCCGACCGCCTCAACGAACGAAAACGCAAACGATACGCCAATTGCTTCACCAGATTGCAGGTCAGCATTCGGAGGAAACGTTTTCTCAATCTGGACGCCAAACTTGCTAAACAAAACCAAAAAAAAAAATTCCAACGGATTGGCAACAAAACGCCGCGATCTGGTATCCATTAGGTGGGCAGGCGGATGGGGATCATCTGTTGTGCGCGATCTTGCCATCTTTTTGGTCATGGTCAGCCAGATGCAATGTTATGCGCAAAAAAAAAAGGGTGCTCCGGTTGTACGCCGCATCCGCCCGTTTCACCCGTGTGCTGCTCGATTTGCGTTTCGTCTGTCACGCTTCACCGGCGGCGATGAAACTGAAGCGCTCCATCTCAACAGGTGCATCTCAAGCGGATGGAAAGAGGGCACGGGCCTCCGTTTCGAAAACGCCCGACAGCTGATTCTCCATGGCTTTCCAACGCTTGTGAACGCTTGATTCGTTGAAGGAAAGAAGAAAATTCCTAGCGTCGTTGCTATTTTCCTCGACTTACGGCCGCTGCAAGGTTGAAATTTTGAATTTCACCCAAAAGCTGCCGTGTTTCACCGTGTAATATTCCAGGCCAACACCATTTCCCTGTAAGGCGTAGACATCCCACATGTCATCGGATGGAAAGTTGGTAACACGTACAACACCTTTTGCCGCAAACTGTTTGTTTTAAAAACAAACGCGTTGGGCGTGGGGGAAAATTGCATTTTCCGCAAATCGCCATTTCACACCGCCATCGTCCAGCTGGATCGATTTCTTCTCATCAAACAAATTTCTTAGGCCAGGCATTTCATTTCATTTTTCGGACTCATCTGAACGAAGATGCAACCATTTGTTTCTTTCTTCTGCTGTTGACTTTGCTCTCGTTTCTCCACCTTTCCTGCCATCTTCGTGGCTTCCACCTAGACCCCTAGGTGGCCCCATCTTCCCTACGCAGTGAGAGCGAAAGTGTGATGAAACGGTGATTTAATGCGTTTTCCACCATTGTGCTGTTTAGCGAAAATAAATAAATCCCCGCCTTTTGACCGTTCCACCGGCACCAAAAGGGGGATATGATTTATGGTAACGGTTTTCGCACGATCGTCGGTCGATTAGTATGGGTGCCGCCTGCCGCCGGCCAATGGACCGCAACGGGGTGCTGTAAACTTACAAAACTATTCCGTCAAGCTTCGACCAAGCTCGGGAAGGAGAAGGCGGGAAAGCTGGAAAGCGAAGACTGGCCAACCTCCAGGGGGGGCCGGTTGGAACGAACGCCCGTTGATGATAATGCAAAGCTTATGGACGGAAATAATGTGTTTAAATGGCTAGAAAAATGAAGCAATTTCGTTTGATTGAAAATTTTAAACATTCCTTTTTTATTCGCAACGTCCGCTCGTCAATTTGTTCGTGACGGGGAATTTTTTTATATCTTTTTTTCCCAATCGAAATGAATGATTTAAGCCTAATAAATAGGTACTTAATGCTGATTGCCTCTTCCGAGGGAAGGCCCGGTTAATTCAAACTTTTCGGACATTAATTTTGAAAACAGTTGATAGTAAAACAAATAAAAATAACAACCGCATTAGACAAAGTTCCTCAGTGAGGGGCGGTTTCTGACTGGCATTTCTCCCCTTATCGTCCGTTAACGTTATCTGCAGAACTTTCGATGGAAGTTTCACTCATTGCGTTTCACTCGTTGTTTCTCTGCGATCCACTTCGATCGAGATGGATCGAACACAACAACTGACCTGCATCCAGAATTCGTACAACACGAGAGCAACATGGAACAAACCCCATTTTCGATCATGTTCATCTTACACGAACGGTTCGCTTCGTGTTTCTGACGAGCTCCACAAGTTCCAACCGCACTGATGCCGCTGAACACGTGTGTAAAGCATATTGTTAAGTGCTGCTACTTCTGCTGGGGCACCATGTTTGATGGATTCCATGGATCGATAGAGTAACGTTTGCTGAACAAGCACCGATCGTACGGATGAAGATCTGGTTTCCTTTTCAAGACCACGATCAACTAGACCGCGACTGTCGAAGGTGGTATCGGTTGGTTCTGGCCGCCCCAGGGGGCAGTTTATTTTGTGTTTTTGTTTTATTTTGAGACCAACCGCCACACTTCGATGGCGAAACTATATTCTGTACCAGCAAGAAGAAGTAAAGTGTCGATCAACCTACACGCAACCGTAGCAACGGGAAGAGTTGTTTCGGAGCGTTCTCATATTCGTGACCGGGATTGGAAAAGTGCAACATAGTTTCTCTCAATTTGTTCAGCTTTTATTTTAATATGTTTGCAGCCTGTTATGTTATGTTTTAAACTACTTTTTGGCATGCATTACTTGGCATGCGATTATTCTTTGTGACTTTCGATCCGCTCTGGTGCCTTGCCTTTGAATATATGTTTTGAACATATTTTTTGAATAATAAAATAAAAATGTAAGTAAGCTATTCTAGGTAAGAAGCAAAGAAACTCAGATAAATTTTATGCAACTGCCTAAGTCGTCCTATAATTAAGTCCTATAATTTCGTTACCTGATGCATTGAGGCTTCGACCAAGCTCGTTCCGGTTTCCATCTCAACCGAAATCTGCCAACTCGTTCCGCGGCACGACGAACGACGATTGAACAAGATCGTTTTTTTTCGAACTTGAGGGCCTATTTTGCGAACCCTCATGCGCGGCGTTTTAAGGTGTCCCAGGGCGATCCACGGAGTACGTTCTTCCGTACGTTAAGTGGACATTACCTTCCCGACCGTATTTCCAGGCCGCGCGGTTGACCTTAATCGATGTTGACGATTTCCATAAAACGTTCGTTGCGCTGCGGTCTTTTTATTTGTATGTTTTTACCCCTCCCGATCGGTTTTGGCGACCCGCCCCCGGTGCGTTCCGGTTAGCGTGGTAGGTTTTAGCGATGGCGGAATGCGGAGATTGGTGCCGACTTTGCCACCTTCGAGACACACCGAAAAGCAACGGTATCGCTCGACGGAAACCACCGTAGTTTTGACGACCATGACCCATTAATTTGAACGCAACGCGAGACCGCTCGACCGCTACGGAGCTCGTTTCCGTGTGCAGTTTGTTCGCTGCGAAGTTCAACATTGTCAAATTACTTTTTAAAATGTTCCTTTTTAAAGTTATCGGGCGCGTTAGTGTAAGACGTTCACCTAGCGATTAAATACTCCCAAATATCTCCGCTGCGAATGGAGCTTTAAAATGTGTCATTAAATGTTTTTAAAAATCACTTAAGCCGTCATCAGTTTTGGTAAGTTATGGATGCGCATCATTCTGCAGCCAACGGAAAGGAAGATTATTAAATTTGACACGGCAGACAAGCTTAACGATCTAAGCTAGATAAATATTTAAATTTTATAATGATCGACGGTGCACCATTTCTACAACTTTATCCAACGCTCTTCCTATCATCTTTTCGCAATTCTCCAAATTATAGAGATGCTCTGTTTGACTGGTTAATGTTACCACCGGTTTCCGCTGCGTTCAACGCGCAATGTCAACAAAGTTGAAGTTCTCAGGGCCGCTTTCGCATCCGGCCGTAGTCCCAAGGGTAGCTGGCAAGCTGTCTCCTGGACGGAAATGACAAGTCTTGGCAGCCTCGTCTCCGGCGAGGACCGTTCGGTTATGCACCGTTAGGTTCGTTAATTAGCGCTCGCGAACGATCGCAGTGCGGAGAGGGAAAAAAATAAATAACCAAAATTGAATTGATAAAACAAAAAAAACAAGACACACCGCGAACAGCGGTTGGCCAGAATCGCGATGGTTTAAGAACGGCTCGGCAAATTAGCACATCTCCGATCCCATCGGACGTGTATTTATTAGCTGGGAAAGCTGGTTTCGCAATGCAATCGGGCTGAAAAATGCGCGAAGCTTGTCGAAGCCACCGAAGAAGACTACGCTGTGGGATAATTCGGTTCGTTAAGAGGAAGTCCCGGACGGTGTGGGGTCGGTGTTGTTTTAGCCTACGTGATGTTTTGTTTTTCTCCAACGGGTCGTTCCGAGATCGCGCCTATCGGGAGCAATCGCCGTCAAGATGCGAGATCTTTCTCCCGTTCGTGCCAACCGCGACCATCCGAGCCCGTTTATAACCATTCTCAACGATTCCCCGGGGTGGGCTATTGACCTGCTTTGGGAGCAGTGCCACCTTCTGCCGGCGAACCGAACCTTCGTTCGACGAATGCGTTCACCCCACCGACGATCGATCGTTCGCGTCCGGAGCCCCGCTGCTCACGATCCTCTTTCCCCCGGTGGAAGATTCGGCCAACATGTAATCACGCCATGCAAACAGGTTCTGCCTGTTTCGCCGTCCGGGGGAAACGAGGCGGAAACGCACAGAAATAAAACCACTTTATATATCGCGGCCCAGAACACGCGCGATCATCCAGCACACATCCCGGAATTCCAGAGGGGAGAGGGCCGCCCGGAGGCTGTCCCATTCTGCGCTCAGCGACGGTTGGAATAAATGGTCAAGCAGAAGTACAGTTATAATCGGTGTACGGCGTCATCAGCATGCACGCCACCAAGAAGATGCGGTGCGCGAGAAGACCACAACTGACCGGCCTGCGATAATATCTACCGCGCATGCAATCGCAAGGCAAACTTTTAAGGGCAGAGTTAGCGTTTGAAGCACCCTACGGAGGAAGAGTGAGCAAACAGGCAAGGGGGGGGGGGGGGTTGGGTTGAGGGGGATGGAGATGGCTTGGAAGCCGTAGGTGGGTAGCTGAATGCAACAAGAGCGCTGCTACAGATCATTCGTTCGGGCTTCGGTCGCAAATGATCATTGGGCGAAACGGAACCGGTAATTGGAAATTGCTTTATTGGGTGGACGTTTGCACAGAATGACACTGTGCGTGGGGGATGAGGAGGTGGGTTGATTAGCCGGTGGTCACATCGGTGGTCACCTTCGAAAGTAGGCTGCGGGAGAAGTATTCCGCCGATCTTCCACTGATCGGGGTGTTGAACATGTCCGCCACACTGCTGGACACTTGCTTCAGCTGGCCTACACCGTCCGCAGTCGACTGACCTTCCTCGTCGAACAAGGAGGCGATCTCGTGCGCCAGCCTGGACATTGGGTAGAGGAACCCGGGCTCATCCGTGATCGTAGCGTTATCGGCCAGGTACAGCTCAGTGATTGCCTTCAGGGTGAGCAGGCGCTCGTCGGTAGTTGGAAGCTGCCGGGGCAAGTCTGAAACGATGGTCAACAGTTCGGCGGGATTGGGTTTCGTGTCACCGAAAAACTCAGCCAAATGTTGCATCAAGTAGGCATAACGGGTTGGGTATCGCCGCGCTAGCTCCAGGAGTGTGTCAAAGTGTCCGGAGGTAAGATTAGCCCTCAGCCGTACCATATTCTCGGTGAAAGCCTCGTCTTTGCGCTTCGACTCGGTAACGTTGGCCTTAGCCCGATCAACCGTGTACGCGGCTTGTAGCAAGGGATCCCCGGATGACTTCAATATACCCTCGATTGCCCCATACACATTTTTCTGAATCGTTGACCAGTGCTGCAGATTCCAAGCGTACAGCAGCAATTCCTCCACATTAGATGGCACGAACTGGTTCGATAGATCGGTGCCGGCATTGCCGACGATGGACTGGTAGAAGAGCGCTTTTTCAACGCGTCCCGATCCGATAAAACCATACAGCAGCTCCTCCTGGAGCTTCTGCAGTGTGGTCCAGATACCGTGCAGCTGCCGGTCGAACTCCTGGTCGAGCTTGCCTATGTCTTCCTTCGACGAGTCGTACAGCTTCTCCATAGCCGCCATTGCCTCCGTAATAGCTGGCAACATGCTCTCCAGTGTCTTTCGCTGCTCATTCGTCGTTGGCTTGTCGCAAGCGGCACGGATGTCTGTGTACTGCGAATTGTGTCTTTGGTCTTCACACAATTCGCCCAGCACACACTTCTCCGCCGCCGCTATCCACGCGTCAACTGCATCAGCTATCACGTTCGAAGACTTGCCACAAACGACCGGTGCTGCCAAAGGTGTCCCCTGGGCTCCAGCAGGCTGCCCTGTGCCATATCCTGGTAAAACGCACAGCTGCACGGCCAGCATCAGAAATGCACAAAAACTACGGCTCATTTTAATGTCCCTCGACAAGTGTTGGATGTGAAGCTCGTCACGGTATCGTCGAGGCGGACAACTACTGGACGGCATTTATAGAGTGTTTTAAAAGCAGAGTCTCTCGAGGAAACGAACGAAGTGTTGATTCAACTGCAGCATGTTTGCCAACCGTTCAAAAAGATTAACGACTTGCACAATTAAATAAATTGCTCAGCAGGGAGTTGAAAACGTTCTTAGCTCTTGGAAGCTGAAGCTCGCCGTCACTAAGAAAACACGTACTTCAACTAGTTGTAGCAAAACGTGCAAGGTGCGAATTCTTTGGATTTTCAAACAAACACCCGAAGAGATTATTACTGGAAAAATTTTAAATTTTAAAATGATCCGCATGATCATCACTACAGCTAGCATGAATAATAAAGACACATGGAGTTCATAGAGTTCAGTTCAATGCAGTGTCGAAATTATTCTTCGTTACGCTGCAAATAACAAGGCCTATTTACGAAATAATCATGGCATTTCCCGTGGAATTTGGAATGGGTTCATTCCGTTTGGCACTTGTAAATTGCAACTGTAGCTCTATCGAAAAACAACCGTCCGTTACGCGATCAATCCATTTCAGTGATAAATTTTAATGGCAAAATGAAAGTGACTTACGTATCGATAAAGATCGTGACGAGGCCATGCTGATGGCTCCTGGCGCGAAGACGCTGCACCGAAGCACCGAAACCGGAAGCGGCAAACGGCTGAATAGCAAACAAAGACAAAACTTTCTTCACCGTGCGTCCAGCGACCTTTTAGGTATTGATCAGCCGCCGGCTGTCCCGAGTTCAACAAATCTTCACACCACTCCGTGGAGGCTGTGGCCCGTGGGAGTATTTATTTGACCGCCGCAGGGTAATCACCGTCGGTGCGGTGTGCAAAGAGAGAGTTTTCCGTCGAGTTTGTCCGGTGTACACAAAACAAACAACAAACCACCGTGCACGATTCGAGTGGTTATCACTTACGGAGTCCACGGAATTTTAAAACACAAACACACACTGTCGGTTACACTGGTAAAACACACGTTTGTAGAAACACGCATTGACCATCAACATTCACCTGGCTGGTAAGACGTCCAGATCCTAGCGGGAAGGCTGCTCTCAAGTTCAAACTGGCTCACGGCTTCCCGATCCCGGCTGCGTTACACAACGGACTGTTACCTAACGGCAGGTTGGAATGGAGTTTTATACACCCGACCGTTCCGGGAGCTCGCGATCGTTTGCCGCGCGCTGGGAATGGCCGTTCCCGAATTGCGGCCCTTGTGAAAGCGGTGGGTTCCCGGTGGGATATTCGAGCAGCGAATCGTACGCGCGTACGGGATCGTTGGCACGCGCACTCGCGATTCCCGGTCTGACTCCTCCGAGAGTGCAGACAGAGGCTGAAAGTGTGACGCCCGCGAGGCGTAGCAGCCCGCGGATTTCGCGAGCGAGCGAGTACTGGTTGCGTTCCACCGATTGTCCACCGAACGCGTCCACCGACGCCATTGGACTGCCGAAGGTGTAGTTCCGCCGTGGTTCGGTCGGTTCCCTCGCGACCGTTCGCCCCTCTACGCACGTGGTGGCCACGGTTGCGTGAGCGATTGCCACATGCTGAGAGGGATGCTATTTTCATTCGCTCGCATAGCTCAATGTAGCATGTGAACCAACTTCGGTCGGTGAGGAGGATGAAGCACAAAGCCTTGATCACGGCAGCACTTCGCGGGCGTTCGTGTTGACCACTTTCTTTCCTCTTTCTCTTCCCATAGTGAGCCGTATTTCTCACTTCTGCGTTAACAATCCTCCAAAGATCGCGAGTTTCGAAGGTGGTTTGAAAGCATTGAAGATCGACGAGCATCGCGATCACGACACCGGAAAGCTCCCAAGTAACGGGCGCGAAAGCTCCCTCGTGTGTTCAACTGCTCGAATGCTCGATCGTGGCATTGAAGGGCAAATTGCGTACGGGGGATACGATGTCGTTTGTGGATCTAAAATTTTCTCCTTCCCGTACCGACCGTCAACGTCAAGGATAAAAGAAGGTCGAAGCATCCGTTACAGGTAACACACATCGTAGGAGGTCACGTAGAGCAGCAGCAAAAAAAAACGATGACTGCCGATCGGAGAAATGCCTCCCATCCCATCCATTTTGGTACGCTCCTCAAGATGTGGGTCATCGACAACGCAGCACCATGCGCGAATGCAGACCGGGGCATTTGCGTGGGCTGATATCTTAAAGGTCTCGACCCGACGGGAGGGATGCAATTGAATTCCACAAACAGGTTTTCATGTGCAAGTAAATTGTTTTTTTCTTCTCCTACGCAATGCTTCCGATCGAGCAGATTAGCGTCTTGGTGTCTTGCTTTTTTCGGTGAGTTGCTTTAATAATTGTGAGTTCAATTTGAAAATGCCAGCAAGAGAGAAGTATTGAATCGCTGCAGGGCTATTACATTGGACAATTATTTGTAGTGTGAATACACGTTAATGATGAGTAATATGGTACATTTATCAGATTGCCTCCATGTTCTATTCCTGTTGATTTATTTTGTCCAGTTCTGATTAAAGTTCACAATGGATGATCTTCACATTGGATCCCCATCTTAGCTGTAATAAGAGCCCGGAGCAATCTAATCCAAGCAACCATTAGTCACTCGTAATTGGTTACAGCCGGAATAACGCCATCACTCAAACCGAACGCTTAAGTTTCAAAAGAGCTGGAGCTGCGTTTTTCTTTTAATTAAAATAAATTAATGTTATTCGATTCCTAGACCACCTATAGTTGCGAATCTATGAAAAAATATGAATCTATTAGCAAATACGTAGGGCCAGACGAATATCCAAGCCCCATCAGCAGTAGTACTATTATCGGATGTTTCGAAAAAGGAAGCATCAATAAACGCAAGTACCATTTTCAAAATCAGTTTCAATTTTCCGATTGGTAAAGTTTTTATTTTGTTTTGTTTGCAAAAAATGCGTTTATTATCATTTTTCATTCTTAAGATTTCTTTTCATAGTTGATGCCATGTCATAAATATATATAGTGAACTTCTTTTAATATCTTTCTCCGCGATGCCGTGGTAGCTTGAACGAGGAGGAGCAGATATGTGGAGGGGAAAAACACGTTGACGGGTTAAAACGTTAGCACAGATGGGTGATTTACAGGTTCATTTCTTGTTTGCCGCACGTTTTAACCACGTCGTCTGTGGTAGATTTTTTAGTTATCTTGGCCTAACCAAGCATGAATGTTGCATTTCTGCACGGTCTGTCTGATCCGTCTGTTTTACGTGCCGCCGCATCTGATTATTCTCTCATGTCCACCAAAACGTTGATACGGTGGTGATTCATTCCCTCAAGGAAGTGTCCCGTGCCACATTATACGTGTAATGTAAATCAATAAAATTAGTAATAATAGCAAAAAACACGATAAAACCTATCCTTTCTACTACACGCGCGGTCGACAAAAGGCGCAACGCAAAAAGCATCGTCCTTTTCGGCTACCGGCTCCAATCCCACGAACGAATGGGGCAGCAACCAGCTCCAGTGTCATCGTCAAGATCGACGATGCTTAGGGGCTCGCTTGCATGGGTAAGCATTAAAACGCGACGAGAGGATTCAGCTAATCCCGATCGGAGCAAGGTTGGATGGTCAAAAAGGCGTGTGGGTATAGCAAAGTCGTCTTTCGGATCCGTTGCGAAAGATGCTACACAGCCGGGCCGGGTTGGATGATGGCCTACGTTTTCTCCTCCTTCTCCTTGTTGTAGCGCTCGAGCTCCTTTAGGAATTGTGCCTTCGGTTTCATCACGTTCGGTCGGTCGCCGCGGCAGTTCGGACAGAACCAGCGTCCCTTCGGTTTCGAGATGAGCGACACGCAGCTGAAGTGGAACCACTCAATCGGGCAGAGATCGTTATCACAGAGGATCATTTCGCCGAATGAAATCTGGAAAGATGTTGCATTTTATTAGTCGAAGTACATTTGTAATTGCGAAAAACTGAGTAAAATCATTCGAAAGCTTACCTGATCACACAGACAATACGTAGGTTCGTCCGGATCGATTGTCTCCTCCGCCGCCGGCGTATCCTCGCGTGCCTCCCGATTGCCTCCCCGTCCTCCAGTCTTTCGTTTCTTTTTCTTGCCCGAATTCGCCCCACCAGCTCCACCGCTGCTTCCGGCATTGTTACTGCCTGTGCCCTTTTTGCTGCTGCCCTGATTGGCACTATTCGATTGCCCGCTGCCGCCACTGCCGGTGCCACTACCGCCGGCACCTCCGCCGCCATTGTTGCCAACTCCAATGCCGCTACTGCTAGTGTTGTTGCTTGCGTTTCCACCGTTGCCTGCCTTCACACCGCCGCTACCCATCGCCGAACCCTGCCCTTGGCCGGATCCCGCTCCGCTTAAACTACTATGGCCACTTCCAGATCCACCAACGCCAACTCCACCACCGGTGCCTCCGCCCCCTCCTCCTCCGGAAACGGTACCGCTGCCCGAGTCCAGCTTCATCCCTCCGGGTACACTCGATCCTCCTCCTCCGTTGCCACCGGCCATCGAGTTGGATCCACCGTTGCCCCCGTGGCTGCCGTTACCACCACCATTACCACCACTGCCGAGACCACCACCCGGACCGGCGCCAGCCCCTCCAACCTCAATCGGGTCAATATCCATCGCGCTGACGCCACACACGGAGTTGGGCGTATTGGACCCGTTTGCCGAGCCACTGCTGGTCTGCTCGTTACGCGTTCTTCTCGCCCGTTTCGAGCTCCGCTCGTTGGCCAACGATGAACCGCTCCCATTATTGCCTCCTGCGCTTCCCCCGAACATCCCGGAGCCACTCGTATTGCCACCACCACCACCGTGATGGTTTCCTCCACCAGCCCCGCCGATCGTACCGTTGCTCGTGTGCAAGATATGGGAAGAGTTCGATCCGATTCCTCCGCCGCTGCCAACGTTTCCACCATGATTTCCCGCACCACCGTTCGGGCCAGGTCCGTTGCCCGAGACACCATACTGTCCAGGGCCGTTGTTGTTGTTGTTATTTGTAACTAATCCCATCGATCCTAGGCTCATACCGTGGCCATCCTTGCCACCGTCCAGCCCGGTCCTGTCGTCGCGGGAGAAGTCACAGCGCGCGAAGAACTCGCTGCCCAGGTTTTCAAAGTCCTGATCCAGCTGGCGTGTTTTGTGGTCGATCAAGTCGTGCAGCTGCTGAACGATCTGGAGCTTCTCGTCGCCCAACTCCTGCGCGGCAATAAGACTCTTTTGTATCCGCGTCATCGCGCGCCTCATGCTCTGCTCCGACGACGAAGATGACGACGAGGAGGAGGATGAAGATGTTGTGGTGGCATCGCCGGAAGCTCCTGCTGCTGCTGCCGCCGCCGAGGCCGTGCCGTTCTGGGGCTGGTTCAGGACCCACTGCTCGTAGTAGAGATTCACGTCCCGCAGGTGGCTCCGGTAGAGGACATCTATTTCACGAATGCGCGACAGATACCGCTGTACATCGTCCGGAAGGTTTTCCACCGAGTCGAGGTAATTCTCGACGTAGTTGGTGGAGAAGTGAGCCTCCACCGTGACCGTGCTTATCATCGCGCCGCTATCACCCTACTCCAGCGGACTTTGGGTGTTTAATTGTTATTTTTTAAATGATACCCCCGACGGCTTCCTTTTTTACTTTACGGGACGTTTCTCCCAGCACCGCACCTCTACTCTGCTGTCGCTTTCGATGCTACTTGTGTCAGACTGTTGTTGTTACGCGCGTACCTCCTCCCCCTAGACGATGAAGGGCAAATTCTCCCTAAAGCATCGCTCAGCGCGCAAATGGCCACCGCATCAACCACAGTGGACTGAACGAAACTTTAACACACCGTACACCAGGTATTACGTGTTACGGGATCGGCACCGCAGCGCGTTGGTGGGGACACACTAATGGGCACTATATTTCCGTTGCAATCATCAGGCGCTGCCACACTGCTTACGCCGAATAGGGAGCGTGTTTTGTTTTCAGGTCAAACCCGCTACGCGCCGCGCTACTTCCGCATTCGCGTTCAACTGCACGCGATGGATTGCTTTTTGCGGTGGCCCCACGTTCGGAGCATTTTAATCGCAGCCGGGAACAATATTGGAAGAATTTTCACTGAACAACGCACCACCGGATCGCTTCTCGACGAGAACTGTGATACGAAACGATTGTATTTTTCTTTCGATTCTTTTTTCCTCTGTTTTCACTCACACTACCATACGGGCCAGAACGCGTTTTTCGGCATCAAACGCACTCTTTGTTTGAGTCAGGTGAGGTTGTTAGACATTTCCACATCGAACAGCGAAGGACGTATCCCATGGAGATAAACGACGCAGGACGTTTTTAAACAAATTAATATATTTTCAGAGCTGTTAACGAGCGTAAGAAATTTTTTTTTTTACGTTCTATAACATTTTGCTCTTCCGTTCTTTGCGAACCAACTGTGTTGTGACGTTTGAGGCAAGGTTGTTGGATAGTTCGGCATTGAACGCACTCGCTTGTGACGTTTGACAGCTACATCCTGCTCTGGCCCCGAGAACAACGGTTGTCAAAGCGCCGTGAGCTCTTTTCGTCGCAAGTTTTCGTTCGGGTCAGACGCCATTACAGAATGGGTAAACCACGTGGAATCCGTACCGCTCGCAAGCACATCCGACACCGTCGTGACCAGCGCTGGGCGGATAAGGATTACAAGAAGGCCCATTTAGGCACCCGCTGGAAGTCGAATCCGTTCGCCGGAGCGTCCCACGCCAAGGGAATCGTGCTGGAAAAGGTCGGCGTCGAGGCCAAGCAGCCGAACTCCGCCATCCGCAAGTGCGTCCGTGTGCAGCTGATCAAGAACGGCAAGAAGATTACCGCGTTCGTGCCCCGGGATGGTTGCCTGAACTACATCGAGGAGAACGACGAGGTGCTGGTTGCCGGATTCGGTCGCAAGGGTCACGCCGTCGGTGATATTCCCGGAGTCCGCTTCAAGGTGGTGAAGGTGGCCAACGTTTCCCTGCTGGCGCTGTACAAGGAGAAGAAGGAACGTCCACGATCGTAAGCAGCAGCCCCGAACAGCGGGTGCCGGGAGCGTCATTGGCCGAGATTCTTATTGAACACGAATGGCTCGGTCACCGGATTGTGTTGCTTGTTGCAGCAAAGGGTCAGTGCCAGGACGCGAAAGATTGTAATGCTTATTAAGGAAAAGCGATATGGGAAAGGAAATCTATGAAAAGTATGACAACTGATGGAAGAAATACAAGTTGCCTGGAAGGATCTTGTACCTCTTAAATGAAGTGTACGGTGTGATTTATTTGTTTCGACGTAAATTTGAGAAAACTTGATTTCGTTTTAGCCAGGTGTAATGATGGAACCTTGGAAACCTATTCCGCGGTAGCAGGAACTGTCGGATAACAACTGTAAACAACCAAATGAATTAATCATACGTTTCGTGTTACATTTTTCAATCACAACAAAGTTATTGCATTGAGGAAGTTCACAAGATGCTAATGTCTTTTTGTAGCTTTTTAGCGCACACCTATCGAATTTTTACAGAGGTTGTAACAAATCGAACGAATTGTTTGGAAAGAGGGTTTTAAAACAAATCGAAAAGATACACATCAAAGGAAAAGTCAATCAAATTCGACTCCTAGTCCCAACGAACATTGTAAATTCGTTGAAACTAGTACTGTAATACTTATGCTATACTCTCAATGCATTACATTCAAAAACAAAAACTTTACATCTAAAAATTTGTCAATGCTCTTTTTATTAAAAGCCAGGCAGTTCTGCTCAAATAAGTTTTATGTATGGAACCAAATTAGACGCCAGGTTTTACTCGGAAACATTCCTCGTGGTTATTTTCTGATATCATTGTGCATTTTTCCCCCGAATGCGTGCTGAAAAGATGTTTCTCTGAAGATGATGAACTGGCCTCGAAGCCTTTTTGTTATATATCCACCGGATGATAACATTTTACCGGAGTGAAAAGTGTGTTAAAAGCATCACAGGCGAGAATTTCCTATTTGGATGCTGTGTATAGGCACGTATGTATGTATGTAGTAACTTATTTCTACGAAATATTCCGTCTAATAAGCTCGACAAGTTTGATTATTTCTTGTAAGTTGCTACATCTGCGAGATTAAGCATGTTGTTGACATCATTTGCACGATTTTGTATACGTGCGGTTCTCTGTTTCTTAGGAGGAAGGTGGAGGAGGTGTGAGACGAAGGATTAGATTTCAATTCCACTGGTAATACGGAGTCCGGTGTGTAGCGTTTCAACCGCGATCCGAAGGTGAAAAGTTCTGCCGAAAGGATACAGTTTTTTAGAGAACGAGGCTATTTAACATTCTATTCAATTAATACCGATTTGCCTTCATTCTATTTCGAAGTTCCGTCTTGTTTTGTCAATGTTGTTCGAGGTTCTTGAAACTGTGAAACTCAAAATTGGTCTATTTTATCGAACTTGTTCATGCCAACCTTGGTAGGTGCCCAGATTTGATGAGGTGTCTAAAATATCTAGTGTTGGGCATTCAATTTGAGAGTACAAATTCGGAACTGGATGGATTACAAAATATACATTCTCCAGATAAAGTGTTTGGGCTATCTATAGGAATTAAGTTATCAGTGGTTTCTTCTGGGAATTTTGTAGCTTGATCGTCTGCTCGATTACCGCAGTAAACTTCCTTATCGGCTGCTCTCTGTTATTTGACAGGTTTTGATTTTATTCCATTAAATCTGTTGGTAAAGTGTTATCGGAACTGGATGCATTAGCACCCTACTAGAAACGGATAGATCCTGTTTGGTAGTTCATGGAACTCTGAGCCCGTGAATACGTGTTGTGTGGTTGGCATATTTTTTTTCGCCTAGCAGCAGCAGCCGCAGCAGCATCGTTCAGTGTAGTAATTCGCTCAACCTGTCCGGTCGAACTTTCGTTAGTGTTCTCGATTTTGTGTAGGCAAACGATAAACTTGCCACTCTCGCTTGTTCGGCTGGATTTACCTTCATTTGGAACTTTCCAACGCACAACAGCTGTCCATCTTAAATCGGACGGGAACGAAACAAGAATCTGTTGTGTTAGCAAAGGAAAAACACAACGTGTACAGTGTCTGTGCCTACTTCACTTATAGTGACGACACGCCGCACCACGTCGCATTTACGCATTTTTGCTGCGAAGATAAGCTGAACGAGACGGTAGGTGCTCGACGAATTGTGACGACGTAGTGAAAGTGGCGTAAATAAATATCGTGTGGGTGCACTTTCTTTAATTTGGGCTTTTCTCCGGGCGTCTACGGCTCAATGGGTAATAAATATTTACAAGGTGTTCTAATGTTTTCTTTTTTCGCTTCTTCTTCTTGCTCACTTCAGAATCATCTATCGTTTGCGTGCAAAACGCTCCATTTATTGACGTAGGTAGGTAAGCGCAACCTGTAATATCCGATTTTTTCCATTTATCAGTGGTGTATGTTGAATTTAATTCTGATTTATTTTTGTTCTACCCTTCCACACGACACCAGCGAACGATACACATCCACACACCAACCTAGAAAAATGGCCCCAAAGCAGCGAATCCGCATCGCCAACGAGAAGGCCAGCAAGAACATCACAATGCGTGGCAACGTGCCTAAATCGTCGAAGAACGTCGAGGAGAAGTACCCCGTTGGACCGTGGCTGCTGGCACTGTTCATCTTCGTCGTGTGCGGCTCGGCGATATTCCAGATCATTCAGTCGATTCGTATAGCGTAAAGGGACGATCAACCGGCCCAGCATCTGCAAACTCTTTCTGTTTTCAAGTACACCCTTCCCACCCCTGTAAAGCGCCTTTTGCTTTCCTTTTCCTCTGTTTTTTTGTTTGTCCCCTGGATGGAACCAGCACGGGCAGACTGATGTCGATAGCTTTTGATATCATGCATGCTTTCTTTTGTTTCATCGTGCAATAGCTTAGTTTCGGCGTTTTTTGATACAATGAATTCCCTTTAGAACCAACTTGATATACTTTGTATGCAGGTTCTTTTTTTTTGTAAAATATTACTGCAATGTGAATGTTTCCAAGGTTCCATGCACCGACTGATGTTTTGTTATTTTTGTTTTGATTTTGCTATTATGCGATTCGGTACGATAAGAAGAATCACACGATTACAAGAAACACATCCTGCGCTCTGTTCGGTTGGGTGTGCTGTCGCGTTATGTATATGCAAACGAATCTTGGCTATTGGACTGCGCGTGAAAGGTATGATTTCCCTTTCAATTCCATTCCGTTTTAAAAACCGGATACCGGGAATGCCTTGCAGCCGACGGAGAAGTGAAGCGTGTATCTGAACTCTAAGGTAGCCTGCCAGAACTAGAACTTTTCACAATCTCTTGCACATTTTCCCGCCCTGGACGGTGCGTCCTGCGGCGAAATGATATACATACGTACTAGAAAAAAGGGACGCATACATAACTAATCAAACCGAGAAAAAAAGGCTAGGTGGTTTAAAACAAATTGTCTAGAACCGTATAGGACCCAGCGCAAAACGAAAACAATATCCAATCAATCGAAGCAGCGCAAAGACGCGCGACCAGATTTATTTCACGATGCATGTTCAACCCTCCGCAAATTTCGTTGGATAGGGAGTGAAGATGCTCGAAAAGGAAGACTCACCGTCGGCGGAACGGTGCGGAGGGAGATAAAGTTGTTTTGTTTTAACTTGTCTAAATTAAAAGACCAAATGTTGCTTCTTGACCAACACGTTGGACGTGCCGAACGCGACGATAGCAGCACATGTGTACAGGCGTATTTAAACATACATGGAGAAAGCATAAACAAACGAAACCAGCATAAAATATGGATACCCTCACAACACTCAGACTCTTTTTCGTGTACTTTCGATACGGTCACGCTTGTGTGGAAACTGCGAGCGGAAAATCGCAAGGAAATTGAAGTATATACATTAAGATGTGAAGAACGCAATTTGACAAAACTAATTTGGTGAATATTATATATTATCAATGTGAAACATATTATTGGATTTTTTACTAAATATTCTGTACAACATATCCGAAAAACGCAGGTAGAAAATAACCAAAATGTATTGAGTGAAGTAAATAAGATCTTTGTTGCAAGTAGCAAAACAGGCTTATCATTTAGCAACAGGCTCATAACCTGTATTGAAATCTTTTGAAGCAACCTGGTGGCCTTCAGAGCACCGTTTTGTTGGTTGTTTGAAATTAAACACAGATTTGCCCAGCTGCGTCGTTTTGGAAGTCGATGACATTGAAATGATTCGCGTGCTATCAGCAACCTACGCAGCAGTCATATGCCTGGAGTAGCTGATTACTGGTGATTGTGGCGGAGAGCTTCGAGGGGGTTCATATTAGGTCATTAAATTGAAAACTGTAGCTCTGGTGATCGTCATTTAATAATATGATCGTTTATACCATAAAATTAGTAGTCACGAAGAATATTGGAAGATAGTTTCGTAGTGGGAATTGTCTGGATTTACTGTACTGTTAATAGTTTTAGTTACTTGCAAAATACTTGTTAATGCTTTAACCTCTCTCTTGCAACAATTCCTCGATAGTATAGTGGTCAGTATCCCCGCCTGTCACGCGGGAGACCGGGGTTCGATTCCCCGTCGGGGAGGAAAACTACTTTTTTAGATTAGTTTTAGAGGCGCTAGCATATTATATTGCCACTGATTTGTTTCATTTTTTTTTATTTAGGAGTAAATTAAGAGAAAAACAAATCACATGCCTTTCGAAGGAACTAATTATCTCCCTTCAAAATTAAATCACTCCCTTTTTCAGCCACAGCAATCACCACTGAGTTTGGTGTTCCGGATACCGGCGTTGGGAAAACACTTGCATCAACGACACGCAGTCCTTGGACGCCATTAACCCTGCATGCAGATCATCGATCAATAAGATTGCAGCTTACCCAGCTCGAAGAGTTTACTCACCTCAGTTTATTATCCACAACGGCACCCGCATCAGGTCCGATGGCGGCCGTCCCACCGGGATGATGTCCCGTGAGGGCCGATGTTCGAAGGATGCATTCCAGGTACCGCTCCGAAGGCATTTGATGCGTATTTTCCGGAGGTCCAAAGTTCGAACATCGCTTAATGCGCGGCCAGTGCAGTTGGGCGCCTATATTGCGGAAGGCGTCCGTTTGCACAGTCCTTACCGCAAGCCGAATAGCCTCCGCCATGCATTCGATGTCGGTGCGATCTTTCAGGTAGTTCGGATTGAAAAACGGTTCGCTGGTAATGTGGCGGTCACGCAGGTATATCGCACCACGGCTGCGTGGCTGATGGCAGGTGCTTAGAAACAGGAAACCCTCCTGACTGGCGTTGCGGTAGAAGGGGAAAAACGCACGGAACGTGTCCTGCTGCATGTTGGAGACGTGGCGCAACGCTTGCTCGTCCACACTGCCCATACCGAACAGAATGATACCGTGCCGTTCACCACGTGCCCCACCGATACCGGCAACGGCCGTCGTGGCTAGCACTCCCCGGCCATGCTGGAGATACTGGACGATGGACTCGACCGAGAGGACCTTATCCACCGTCACGCTGACCTTCACGTCGATGCTCACGAACAACGGAAGGTTAAGATGGTCGAAGTAGTTCCGGCCCACGTTGGGCGAATCGTGCACCAGCTCAACACCGTGCCGCTGCAGCTCTAGCTTCGGCCCAATGCCGGAGAGTTTAAGGATCTGCGGTGTATGCAACGCCCCTGCACTGAGGATCACTTCCCGGTGGGCTTTAACAGTAACCAACTGCTTCTGCTCAGACCCGACACCCTGCACCACAATGCCCTTGGTCCTCTTACGCTCATCGAACAGTACCTTCGCCACAGAGGTGGAGGTAAGGATGGTCAAATTGGGTCGATCGAATGCAGGACGAAGATATGCGTGGTAGCTGCTCCAACGGATGCCATTGCGGATGGTGTACCGTGCCGGTTTGAAAAGATACTCCTGCCCAAGCTCACGTGGTGCCTCCGTAAACACCTTCGCTAAAAGTGACTCCTGCGGATCTACTTCTGTAACATGCAGAGCTTCGGCTGTGTCCATCCGTTGACCGTTATGACGCATTAGCCGAGGACAGAGAGTAATGCTTGTGTGCTCATCACCCTCGGCCAAAATGGACGCATAATTGTGTTTTGCCTGAAAGGATTATCCGGTCAACGAGGTTTTTATTGTTTGCTGTTGAAACGCTGCCGCCATTACCTCGTAAAGGTCATCCCCTGTTAGCTCCTGCTGGCATTCCTTCATCGTGTCGCCGCATTCGACATCATCTGCATGATAATGCGCCATCGGGGGTTGCACAAGCCGATCAATATAAGGTTTCATTGCGTGCCAGTTCCAATCGAATGCACCCTCCTTTTCCCAGCGTTCAAAATCCTCCGGTATGCCGGTAAAATGCAGCATGTAATTAATCTGTCCCGAACCGCCTAGTCCTTTCCCACGTGGTAGCAATTGTTGCTGCGCATAAAGAGGTGGAGTTTTTCTTGTTGATGATAAAAATAGCTTTTTTTGGAGGACGAAAAGGATCCCTTACATTATTCACCAAACCGTGCGACGAGTATTTCTGTGGGGTCGTGCGAAATGCCCAGTCGTACTTGGTGCCTTGCATGGCAGTGCTAATTAACGGTATTATGGAAGCCGCACCAAAAGTGTCACCCGCCTCCACGAGCAGCACGGTCACGTTTGGGTTAGCGGAGAGTCGATTGGCGAGAACGCATCCAGCCGTACCAGCACCAACTAGTAGAGAAATAGGCTGATGATATCCATTCGCGGACCTGTGTTTGAATGAATTGATTTACCTATAATATAATCGAACGTCTGGCCTTCTATGAGCCGAGGATCGCGGATTTGATTGGGAATCACTTCCGTGCCCAACCATACCCATAATAGTAAGAGAACGGCGCACAACAAAAGAGCGGTCAGTAGCGAAATTGCCACACACTTTTTAAGGCAACCCATTTTCAGTTGCCGTTTTGTAACACGAGTTCTCCAAGCAAAAGTCTACTGAATACTGACCGAGCGGGAAATGATTGCCTTCCGTGAAGCTCGGTTCTAATTTTCCTGCTCGCTTGTTTACGACTACGAATGAGCGAGGAAGTTTCTCGTCCCTCCTAATCCTATTAGGTGGGGAACGTGTGCCGAACAAGGAATACCCAAGGGACTATTATTATATCAAGGGGCAACGCGTCATCAAAGTTATGTTTTCACTAACGCGTTTGTTTATAGTCACAACTGGATTATATTTATCGCTCCAGTTATTCCACGCGTATATTACATCCTTTCTCTTAAATTTACTTCCTCACGAATCAAACCTTAAGCCTTCATCATTGCTTCATCATCCTCGAGCAGACCGGCCGATTCCTCCAGCTGTTTCTCGAGCTTGCGGGCATCGACGTACTGGATCTCCTCTTCCTCCGCTCCTTCTTCCACGTCCATCAGCAGGGCAGACTCCTGGGCTTCCTCCTTTGCCCTGCGCTCCTTGAGGCCGATGGCGGGCGAGCGAATGAGTGCGATGTTCTTCTGCACGTCCACGATGTCTCTGTGGATTTCGTGGTCACGGGCCTTCCGCAGACGCTCCATGACGAAGTGGCACTCGCGCCGCAGTTTGATTTCGTTGATTTTCTTCACCGCATCGATCGTCTTGTTCCAGAGCTCGCGATCGTACTTCACCGGTACGTTGCGCCGTTTCTCGAACTCGAAGCTCGGATCGACCGTCAGCTCCTTGGCGTTCGTCTTGCGGTACGCCTTGGTCCAGCGCAGCTTACGTGGGTTCTTCTTTTTGTTGAACGCTCGGCGGCATTTGGAGCGGCAAAACCGGAATACCTACAATCCATCGGGGTAGATAAATGTAGCACAATGCGTATGTCAACAATCAGTTGGTGAGCCATGCAGGAGCGTGCGATGAGGCAGCCAAATATACTACTTACCTTGCAGTCGTTACGAACGAAAACCATCCCGTGCCCGGGGAAGATTTTGCTGGAGCAAAAGAAACACGTCTCGATACGCATTGTGCTGGCGTTGTGGTGTTTTACAATTAATTTCGATGCACTTTAGCAGGCACCGAGCAATCCGCACACGCGGTTGTAAATAAAAGGACTGTCAATACTGCCTAGAGATCCAACCTGTACCCAGTAGGTTCGTGCCGTTCCGTGATCCGAGAATATACAGGTATTTTGGAAACAGATTCACGTGTAAACCGGTTCGGGTGTGACCAAAACCGGTTCCAAGTGGGACCGAAACCGGATAAATAGGTAGCGCCATCTAGTGCGATTGATGGTAAGGTTACGATTTTAAATTTTAGGTACTTTTTGAAGGGGTTACAAACGGATATGTTAATTTTATACCGCATCGTTAGTAAAAAAAATACAGAGAATCTCGAATAAATTTGATTATGATAGACTTTTTTCCTGTTGGAAGTGTTGTACCAAAAGATGCAGTATGTATCGTAGGAAAAATTAAATTAAAAATTAGTTTACTTATGGTACGTACTAAATACCGCACACGAGAAGGACAAAGAATTCTATCTGATGCCGACGCTAAACGATTGCCGGGAGAAAGGTTGCGCTGTCGCTGCTGCTTTGTGCTTCCTAACAAAACCAAATCGAATCCGTCGTCTAACAGAGCGCGGAAGATGAAAAACACTACTACGCACAGCTGAACGCACGCTCGTCGTGATTTAGTGACGATCGGTCGTGTCAAAGACGTGAATCCCACGGGAACGTAAGCGTTTTGCGGGATTCGCCGGAGATCTATTAGTGTGAAATTGAATTTCGCGACGTGAACGACTCCTCGGGTGCGTTTTCTTACATAAGGATTCGATAGTTTGCCGCACAATCGATGAATTAAGTGTGTTCGTCACCATTGGTCGTTTCTTTGGTAAGTGCTGTGATCGTGTAACATGAATCGTGATTCCTGTCTCCAGCCCGCATGTGGATGTGATTAGCGCAACTTGCCGGAGTTTATTGCACTTGGACCATGAACTTGTACGCGGGCCGCATTTCCTGGTGCACCGTTTTTATTTCTGTTTGCGTGTATCTGCCGCCGGTGGAAACTCGTAGGGGAAAACGCGAATTGCACGTTGCAGTCATTTTGCACGCAAACATACACGCGAGCGTGCGCGTGCACCTACACTCCCGCGGACGACAACGGCTCGCATGTGATTAAAAAATAAAAAAAAATTGCACAAGAATCGTGACACGCATCGTGGTGCGGGCTGCTGCGGACGTGAGTCTGTTGTTCGACGATGTTCGTTACCGCATGTGCAGCGATTTTAAAGAGGCCTGTGTTGGTGGCCTCGGGATGATGCGATCGGGAAATGTGTCGGAAAACCCCGGAAAGGAATTTCCCTTTCGGGTGCCCCGTATTTGAACAGATGCAAACAAAGCTTCCGAACTGATCACACTTTAAAAATGCCTTTTTATAATTGAAGACACCACGAAACTTGTCTCCAATCTCCAACCGTGAGAATAATGTTAGAAAATGTAGTGATTTGGAAGCTTTTCTGATTCAATACCCTGTGGTATAACCCAAACAGTAACAGCGTGCTCTAGAAAACGCATGATTGTAGATGTGAAACGAAACGAGTAAAAGTTTGCAGCAAGCTACAAGTGATGCACGATCGTTTGAGACAACGAAAGATATCAAGTGATTCCGACTCGGCAACGTCAGCCACAATAAAATGTTTTACATTTTCAAGACGCTATGAGAACTCTGCGTCGAAATAATTGCACTACTTGCAATACGGATATGTTGGGGTAGGGCATTTTGGAAACCTTGAACGCAAGGAATGTTCGCCTTGCTGGATACCTTGACGTCAAGATCGAGCTCCGGTTTTAACGGCCACCGAAACTTAAGGCACTTGCGCTCATTAGTGGGTCTAATTTGCCTGACCAGTTGCCGTTCGTTAACTTTTTCCCTTTGGACGCTGCACACTATTGGCTAACGCTGTAAACTACGGGAATTGGAGCTGCTAAGTTAAAATGCCAGCTTGGAGCTTGAATTGAAATGTCTTAAGATTTACATGAGCGGTGCTAATTGCAGTGGAAATTTAAACCACGGTTCAAATAAATCGCTGGAAATAGGATTTTTGTTAATCGTTGGTTTTTTAATTGCTAGAGTATAATTGTAAAGATTAAACCATGTTCTGTTTCAGCCCAGAAAAGGAACAAATTATTTTGCAATCAATATAATTGCCTCAATTTTTAAGCAACTTTCTCATCGGTCATTATACCGACACCTTCACTTTTTATGTAGACCATGCCGTTGTGTCCGTCACTCAGCTTCCAAGCGTTAAACAAAAGCTTCGTTAATCCGTTGTTTTTAACTGATGATGATCTCGCAGCCATTCCGAAAGTCGAAAGCCATTCCTGTGATAAGGTGGAAGGCAAAGTGGCGTCATTCGTTTGGCGGTGGTTTTTGCCTTGTGCATCTGTTTTTAAAGTTTTGTTTTAATTTGTTACAGTATTGTATTGTTGTCGTAGTTGTTTATTTAACATTGTAAAATTTGTTCGTCAAACGGGTTTGTGAAAATGCATCGTTCCTTCGCAGAGTAAGCAGCAGATCAGAATTTTACGTGCACACACACACGCACATACACAATCAAGTGCTTTGTCTAGCTTGTAATCGTTTTTTTCTTTTGCGATCGTTCCGGTGTACTCGTTCTAGTGACAGTAGATCCCACCAGGCAATGGCCAGCAGTAGTAGCAGCCGGAGAGAGTCCCGCCGGTCGGGCACCACTTCCCAATCACTTTCGGCTACCGCCAGCAGCAGCAGTGCCTTACGACAGGCGACCTCAACCTCAGCCACCTCGGTGAACAGTAGCGCGTCGTCCTCGCTGCAGGTGCTAGCGGGGTCACCAGGCTATCAGGCCCGAATGTCCCTTGCCGGGAGGAGCTGTGACGACACGAGCCCCACCAGTCGCGAGACGCCGCGTCGCCACTTTCTGGCCTGCATCAACGACATCTTCAAGTGCACGATCTGCTTCGGCGAGCTGGACCAGCCGCACCTGTGCCCGCGCTGCTCGAAGATGTACTGCTACGATTGCATCGACGAGTGGCTGCTGACCGGGGCGAGCCAGTGCTGCCCGAACTGCAAGCTCGACCTCCACCTGGACCAGCTGGTGAAGGTGCGCTGGTTCGACGACATCGAGAAGCTGCAGCGCAACCTGCGTTCGCTGGCAGGGTCGGGTGCGGCCTCTCTGTCGACGACGGCGGCAAACCAAGCCAAGCCCGTGTCCGACGCCGAGCAGGAGCTCTGCCTACGCCACGGCAAGGCGCTGAGTTTCTACTGCTCGTCTTGCAAGCAGTGCGTGTGCGAGACGTGCGCCACCGACGCCGATGACAGCCGGCACCGCGATCACACGTTCAAGGCGCTGCACGTGACGTACGAGCAGCATCGGGCCGTACTGGAGGGCGAGCTGGGGAAGGTCGAGCACTACCGGGACAAGCTGGCCGCGCTGGTTGACAACATCGACCGGAACGTCGAGCTGATCGGGCGCGTGAAGGCGGTCAAGTGCAGCGAGCTGGAGTCGATCGTGGCGGCCGCCCGGCGTGGGCTCGACCGGCAGGAAGAGCAGAAGGTGACGAGGCTGCACGAGCACCGGCACGTTATTGCGGGCGAAATGGACGCCATCGAGGAGAAGCTGCAGGCGATGCGGTGCGACATGGACAACAGCGCCCGCTCGCAGCTGATCCAGATGAAGTCGACGATCGTCGATACGTGCAATGCGATCCGGGCACAGCCGATCCAGGACTTCAAGCACATTCGCGTGTCGGCCAGTTTAAACATGTGAGCGGAAGCAGGGGATTGTTAGCTTTTTATTCCTCTCCTAATCCAATAATCTGATGTGATTGGTTACAGGGAATTCCCGGCCATCTTCGAGACGGGCATCTTTGTGGTGCAGAACTTCTCCACGTTCGACGACAACAAGGTGGTCTACTCGAGCGAGTTCTCCGACTGCCTGGGGCGCATCTGGCGCATCATGGCGTTTTGCGGGATATCGGAAGACCATTTCGGCCTCTACCTGGAGCTGGTGCACGGGTTGCCATGTTGGTACGTATGAGTTAGTTTTAGACAATCCAGGGTCTATTGAGCTATTGGGTCGATTTAAACTACGGGTTTGAAAAGAAATCAGGCGCTGTTATGAAATATTTTGGAGTTAAATATTAACACTTTAACAACAGAGAAAAGGAAAGCGTTTATGGTATTCCGTAATAGCAGGTGCTGCGATTCCAATTTTTCAAACCCGTTACCACTTTTCAAATTCAACCTTTCTACCATTTTGATTGTAATAGAGAAATATATGTATGTACACAAATATGTGAAAACGACATTGTTGCTCTGTTTTTTGCAGGATGGAATGCACGTTTCAGCTGATACACGACGATCCGCGGAAGACGATCAGCAAGACGATCCGCGAGTATTTCGACCGCACACCGAAGAAGGGCTGGGGCCTGCGGGACTTCGTCTCCCTGAGCACCATCGTCGAGGAGCAGTACCTCCGGGACAACGATTCGCTCGAGCTGTTGTACCACATCCGGCCGTGCAACGCCGACGACACGGAGCACGCTCTGGACGGGGACGATTCAATGGTCAGCGAGGACTGAACCTGTGGAAGATTGTAATGACCAGTTGAAGGAGGGCTTGTTGCCCATTTTATATTGTAGAAATTGAGGTTAGGAAGAGGAGTAATTGATAGGTTCTTGCAGAATGGAACAAGGATAAATCTAGCAGAAGTGTTGAATGGGAGATTTCGAGTATTTGATTTCAAAGCTTTGTTTTTTACCTTCCCACCCAAGACTGAACAAATGTTAACCCATGCAAAACATATAGAGTAAAATGGCAAGGGACAGCGAGAATGAGAGAAATTAATGTAAATGGTGTAATTTAAAGGAAATAAAATAATCATAAATCAAGCAGCAAGCGGTATCGCCATCGCCACGTAAGACGCGCACTCAAGCAAGAAAGGAAGCGTAAAATCAATTTATGTTTATGACTGCGTGTCTGCTCCCTTACCCATAAGGCACCAGCAGGTGGGCTCTAAGCGAACCCTGCGCCGACTGGAAAGTAAAAGTGTTCATCCAGAGATGAAGGCTTCGCAGTTTGGGTACTTGACCAACACCGGAGGGTGATTGTCCGTTTGTCAGTGGTTTCTTTTGACCGCGTTTGTCCGGAAAGTTACCGCGGGGGGTTTTTTTTTTGTTCACTCCCACATAGCAAAACCAGCTTGAACAGCGAACGGAATGGTCCTTAACGGAACGGAAGCTGGCACGGAATCGATAAGACGATTGCCGTACGCGCAATGGTTGGGAAGGCAAGGCAAGGCAACACACGTACGCAATAAGGCGCGGGTCGATACCGGATATCAGCCAGCTTCGTAGCCCTCCAGGAAGGTTTGTTGCTGGAGAGTGGCAATTTGGAGAACGTCATCGTCGTCGAAGACGTTTTCGATTATCATCGCGCGTGAAAGGAGCCTCGGATTTATGTGCGCCTCGGCCGGCGTTTGCAGGTGGAGAAACTTTCGGGGGACGGTGGTAGAAGCGCGACGTCGGGGCCGATGCAGATTCAGGCACTTGGCTGCGGGGGCGATGTGCGATGATGATCCCTCCGGTGGATCCATCGAGCCATTTTGAGACGCGGTTTTATTAGACGTCTTCGTCGGGGGCATCGCGACACGGGAGGTGAGGAATATGGAAAGTTAAACCAAAAAAAAAAAGCAAATGAAAATAAACATGGAATGCTGCGACACGGAAATGCAATGCAGATGGGAGACGATTTAAATGCTGTTTGCGCTCGGATAATCAGCTGGGTGGCATGCCATTTGCGATAACCTTTGGCAGCGCAATGGACGACTGTGAGATGTTGCTTTAAGATAAGAAAAAAAGTTAGAAGGGTCTGTGTGTGAGAAAACATATTTTTAATCGTGTAGTGTGTATTAGTTTTGTAATGTTTAATGCAAACATCTTAGAAGATCTTACTTCCCTCCTACCTAGTGACATAATTTAAACGCATCAAGTGGGAGTATATTTATTTCAACACTCTTTGTAGCATAGAGTACCAGAACCGGCCGTGAAAAAAAAGTTGGTTATCGGATCGGGACGCTCACAGCAAGATAATGGAATTATGAAACAATCCGACACATTAGGGGACGCGAAGGGCATCCACTTTCAATTTCCCAGCCGATTGACTCTACAGTCTGGCCGAGCAGCAGGCTCAGAGGAATGTACAGGTGACATAATTTGGTTTCATCTTATTTTATTTTTTCTCGTGTCTTGCGCCTTTCCACAGCCAAACACTGGTGGCTGGCCGATGTCCTCCAGGGAACGGTTCCCGTCCCGGTGGACGTCCATTAGAGTGGAGGCGCTTGATTGATAGAAACTGCGCTCGTTTTATCGGGCCTTAAGCTTCACTCGGCGCGCCAAACGCCAAGCCAACGGCGCATGGAGCATGTGTGCAATAAAATTAACGATCCCAGCAACGAGAAGGAGAAGATACTGCCTGGTTTTCGTGTGTGTGTGTTTTTTTTAAATTTTTTTAAAGTTTGTGTTGTTCATGCCCTGTCCGTTCACTTTCGGATCGACATAAAACACTACGTCTTACGCATTATTGTCGCGGCAGCTGCGCGTCCTTGGACGTTTTTTTTGGCACGAAGAATTTAGCCATCGAAATGATTACAGACAAATCCCATTTGCACGTGTGAGCGTTTGTGTGTTTTTAATTGCTGGAAAACCCGAAAATGAAAGGGAAAATCAAACGACTATCGCATCAAAAGGCTGTCGGTGAATGTTGTCCAATATCTTCTGGTTTATCTTATTTTCGTTATCTCTTGCATAATTTTCCTTTTTTTTTACTGCGGAATCGATGACTGAAATCGGCCACTGCTGCTCATGACCTGAAGGATGTAAATAAAAAAAAGACTTTTTTGTAAATAACATTTAAAGACCCAAGTTTAACCTTGTTTTTGCCGTTTATATGCATCATATAATTTGGTTCATTTAAATCTAAATCGTTAAGAGACGAATGCCCGATAGCCTTCATTCGATTTATAATAATTAAAAAAAAACCGCATCGATTAAAAATCACAAAATTTAACACCTTTTACCGTTGAATGTTTCTTGTTCCTTTCGACCAGCGACGAACCTCCGTTTCCGCTGCGCATTGAAGTCTTTCGTTTGGGCTTCTCGGCGTCTTCGTTGCATTTTACCGACGAGCACTGCGTAAAAAAGAAACTTGCAAATTGATATGGCCCTTATTCAGTGGAAAAATATGTGCTTCTAAAAAAGGCGACTGAATTGTTCCGAAATCCATAGGACCGTTTGACTTCAAACGTGCACAGCTCGTTCCGCTCTTAAGTCTGGCCGACCTTGAACTAGTGCACCAGCTCGGACGTTAGCATAGGCTCATATTTCGCTCGGTAGCTCGGCCGGATCTCAGCTCTGCCAAACATGGCAGGATCGGCTTGAAACTAATAAGATGATCGCGTTTTTTTTTTCATCGATCGGGGGTCACCGTTTTGGGCATAATGCTGCACCATGGCGAACCAAAATCCGACACCCACACACAAACAAACACACACACACGGGTCCACCATTCTTCCAGGCGTGTGTAGGCTGTGTAGCTGTTTCATTTCCGTCGCTCGCGCCGGCTTGGAGTTCGAGCACAATTGCGGGGTTATTGTACATCATTGGCCGTCGTTGGCCCATTCGCCTGCTGCCCTAGCGACCCAGTGTGTGCTGGTAGGTTGGATCGCAACACACAATGCGGCCTATAATGGACAGAGTAAACCCTTTTGGAGTGAACCCTTTAGGAGCAGAATAAAATGAATCATAATCTGGAATTAAATTGAATCAGAATGTTGTAATGTTTGGTTCGTGAAGGTTCGTTAAGCACTTAAGACAAATAGAATTTGGCAAATAGAACGCGTAACCATGTGTTGAGAACTTAATAAAGATTGATTTTGGCTGTATGTTTAAGGGAATTCCCTGCAATGTTTAAGCTATATTCTATATTTTTCTTCAGAAGCAAAGTTTTTATACAGATAAACTGATCAACAAAAACTTAAATTTAAAATCAAAAGCAAATTGTTTGAGCACAGCAACATTGCCCTTCAATGATGCGATCCATCTGAGGGTTAACATCCGCCAGGTCGTCACGCAGGGTGCACAGTACCTGTTGTGCAGTTTTGCTGATCATTGTGGGTAATTTTCCCATTGCAATGGCGCGGTCCCTTAGCGCACTCGTTTCACGTTTGCTTTTACGGATGCTTTTGTTGTTCTGCACGTTCACTTTTCTTCCAGGCTTTAGAGGCCTTTAGCGGTGGCATCCCTGGCCCTGCCTCTTCACCGCCGGCCGGATAACTGCGTAACTCCGATGATTTTGTTCACGCTTCCCAATGCGACCATTGTGAAAAATTTACACTTTTCCGAACAGTCCGTCCGTCTTCAAGATGAATCAGTTTGATCATCCCGGTCGTACCCGGTTTCCGAAAGCAAACCGTTGCACTTTTCCATTGCTTTAATGCATCTTTCCATTGCGCTCCATCGCCTTGCGTCGGATTCCGTTGGTAAATTTATTTAAGTTTTATTTACGCCGGTGGGATGTTTTTTTGTTTGCTACTGATTGCACCTTCACCTATAGTGGAGTAGATTCTTCGCGCTCTCTTTCCCGCTTATCCGTTCGTCTTGGTGATTCGTAAGATTTTCATTTGGGTGGAAAAGAAGCAAAACGTCGAAACAAAACCAGAAAAAAAAATAAATCGAAATAATTATGATCTCTCGCTGACTGTGGAATGGGAGTGATTTGTTTTGCCGGGTACGATTGCAAGATGGTTGTGTTCCACTCAGCAGGTTGGGGTTTTTTGGTTTGTTTCTGACCTGGAGAGGGGCTCCCCGTGAAGCTGCCCGATTCATACCCTCGTAATCGAGATCGTGAGGCATGAAAACCGTAAAATGACACCCCCATTCTTAGGGTGTATGCAGGGTGCAAAAAAAAAAAAGGATGTTTATTACACATAGCGGGAAAGATTGAAAAAGAGCGAGAAGGAGAGGGTTGAGTTGATTGTCGATAGGAGAAAAAAAAAAGATGCCGAGATAGCTTAAGCTGACGTAATGCTAACGTTAATGAACGATAGTATGATATAATTTGCTGCACCAAAACTGTACCACCGAACTCTCGTCGAGCGTGGGCGGTGGGTCCCGTTTTCTTTTGCCAAAAGATGGATCGTTAAGATCGACGCTGATTAGACGCCCGCGGAGGAAGTGCGGTATCCGACAGGAGATAGTATCGTTGGTATGCATTATTCATGCCAAAATTATGCACCGGTTGAACCGGTAGACAAATCCCCACGCTCGGTGATAGAAAGAAGTGGCCGAGCAAATAGGCGGGGTAAAACGTAACGGCGGAAAGAGAGAACCTCCAGAGATGGTGGAGTTGCGCGGTTGAGGTTACTGTAGCAGTAGTAAAAATGTACTTTCGAGGCATAGAGTGCGCCATAATTGCGTGGGACTTCTTGGGGGCAGCTTGATGAATGGGTTTTACCGAACTGTTTAGCCAATCTTCTGTCATTTAATTTATTGCTGCCCAAATGATTTGTTCGTAATTATGGGCCTTTGTAGCCGTGGTACTGGGGTTTCGCAACGGTTCGCTGGTCGATGTATTGGAAGTGGCACTGGGATGATCTTGTAAATTAGCACCCGTCACAACCAATTGGTGTGTTGTTTCACTGGACCAACATTTCTCGTGGGATATTTTGATCGCAACGGTTTCGGGCTACGTGTGGTTTAAAGGCTACAGTTTGCACAGAAGAAATTTGGATTCTTTTATTTGGGAAAAGTTTTTTAAATTAAGCAGAGAATAGAAAGCTCAACGTCAACTGAACAATACTGATTATCAAAGAATGGGTAAGATTGCATTTCGTCCATTTTAAACAACATTTCGTTGGTGATTCTGTTGGAATTCAATTCGGCTGTGAGTTTATGTCAGAAAAAGATTATTAATGCATGGTTAAAATGCAAGAGCATTTATTAAAATTGTTCAATCAATTGTTTTAAGCCATGGACAGATAATCATACAGTACTGTGTAAGGCATATACATTTTTCAAACATTTTCTTACAAAAAACAAATCTGTGATCTGAGAGGGAATAAAATCGCTTCAAAATTATGTATTCACCATTGCAACCTCTTCAATGCGATCACTTTTTTCAGGACACTCCTGCATGGTTGAAAGTTTGCTGATTACAGAGGGCGAACGTAACGCCACCGTCGGACCGGATTCGCAGGCTTCCAAAGATAAGTTTTTTCTCTTCGATGAGGACACTTCAAATCGCTTTAGCCAACTCCTTTAGCGTCGCTCCATGCCGGACGAATTGGTTGGCTCGAGTGAGGAAGAGAAGTGTACAAAAAAGACGTATACATCTTCATTCGACTGGCCGCCGTCGCGGTAGCGGTCGTCTTCTCAGCTCATTAGCGGGCCTCATTCACGGTGCCTCGATTGAAGTCGAGTAATTATGCAACCGCACTCTTGCCGATCTGCTGAGGCGGGCGAATGGAAAACCGAACCGCCGGGAAAACCCGGTGGCGGCGTCGCGAAGCTTCAATTCCGCTTCCTGCAGCTGCTGATTGGTGTTGAACTCGGAACACTCACGTTCTCTCGAAACTTGGCAGACGTTCGACCGATCGAACCTCCATCTCTGTGGTGTGCCGATGTCCGTCCTTTCATACACCGACCTTGAAACACGGCATCAAACCTCCCCGGCCGGCGTGGAGGTCCGATTAAGTTGAATTTAATTTGCGTACACTCTCTCGCGTACCGTCTTTCGTGTTGTCCTCTTTCTCTGTACCTCAACCGCCGGTTTTTGGTTTACATTGTTAATTTCATTTCCTTTCAACTACCTCCCCCTTGCTGCGCTTGCTGTGCAAGAGGAGACGCGCACTTGACTCCGTAGGAAATAGCGAGCACATACACACAAAAAATAGGTGAAGCACAATGTCCACACCAAGGTCTAGCTGGCAAATGGCAAGCACCCTCGGGCCAAATTTCCCTTTCAAACTGTTCCGAGTGCATCACGGGGGTCAGTCGAAACGGTGACATCTTCCACCTGTCGTGCGGTAGGCTGAAGGTCTTGTTGGTCTCTTCAACCGCCAAACTCCAAACTACGTGTTGAGTTGGACCAGTTTTTGGGGGCAACACTTGAGAACAGCACCATGTCGATGGATCAATTTATGTCACCGGTGAGTGGTCATACTCATTCGCTGTCGCTACTAGGCTTTCTAGCGAGTCTATGTCCCGGTGGCGATCTTGAGCTCGATGTTTTTGGAACGTCCAGTGGCGCGGCATAACCAATGCGACACTCACTTCGATGACGGTAGTCCAAGCTCTCGTAAATATCGAAATAAGCTCAAGTATCTCTTACTCCTGATCGATCCCGTTTCAGCACTTGTCGTCAGCAGTCGATGATTGGTCAGTTCTGGTTCCTCCACGACCACGATTCTGCGGTCGTTGATCGGCAGGTAGTTTCATTATGCGCAACTACCATTGGCAACCGCTGCTTCTAGGTGATCGGCTCTACTAGATTCTCGTTTGCTCCATTCCAGGGCCTCCTTTTGGCGGAGAAGATGCGTTGATGCCAAGCCGACCCAGCGCGCTACCTTTGCCGCTACAAGTGAAGGGAACTCGTGGACTCGTGGAAAGGCAGGCAACGAGAAGAAGAAAAAAAAGCGACATATATAATAAAACCGCAGTGCAGTAACAAGAAACGGCAGCCATCAGACACGGAAAATGGCCACCGTGCGGTGCGCAGCCCGGGGTGAGCGAGCAGAGTGTGTAATTATGCAAGGTCAAACGGTTAAGACTCTCGCTTTCAAACGGCAACAGCTCGGGCAGAGGCATCACCATCATCATCAGCATCATCTTGGTGCGCCAGGTATGAATTTGTTTGACCTGTTCGTGCGCATCTCATCGCGCTCCGCTCCTAGTCTCTTCGGCCCCCTCGAGCCATCGTCCCACGTAAGATTGATGGAACAAAGTGATGATTTGCGTAGCGGATCAGGTCCGCCAAATTCGGCTCGAGGGTCGAACCACCAGGCGCTGGCAGGCGCACTCGAGTGTGTGTTAACCCGGTTGTTGTTTTCGGTTACCGTTCGGGTGCCCCCTGCACCCGTAACTTACAGCGTCAAAAATCAGTTCAGTGGGCAAACTCGGCGTTCAGACTTCCCGGCTGCAGCTCGGCGAGTGGACCCGAAGCGTTTATCGCCGGCTCTTGGTACCACGAGATGACTGACCGTCCGGCGTTATGTAAATTCTACAACCCTTCAATGGTGGCGTGTCGGATGCATGGGGAAGCAGTTCCAACATGCCCCACAAAACCACGGGCATCGGGAAGGTTCCAGACGCGATGGGGATGCCATTTTTCATGCCGAAGAGCGGACTTAAACTACTATCTTGAGTGAGGTCGGCGCAAAATCGATTCCTTCTGCTTCTTGCTGGAAATGACTGGCATGGATCGTCATTTGCGAACCCTTCGTCAAACGCTTGCTCTCACTGGCAGCGGTAGGTGCAAAAAAAAAAAACGAGATGAACTGAAAAAAAAAACGCGGATTGAACAGTCGGCGTCTGGGTATCGCGTGGTCGATTGCCAATTTTCCACCAGTTTTCGTCGACCCCCGTCCCAACTACCCTTTCGACATCGCACCAGGATCATCTTGTGTCCGGGCGGTCGGATGAGTTTGATTGAATTGTTGCAAAAGGGGAGCTGGATTGTAACGCTCTTGCACGGCGAAACTCACAGCTAGCGTTGATTCGTGAGGGTTATTCAATCCTCTCCCTGGTCCTGCACGCTCACGAAAGCGAAATGATCTTTCTTTTCCTTCGTCACACTGGCAGATGGGCTGATTGGGACGAACCTGGCAGAAAACGGGCCCAGAACCAATGGCAAAGAGTGTGCCCTTAGGAGCAGTGCCATTTCGCAGATAGTCATATAAATCTAAGCCACCTTCGGACTCCATATGGCTAATCGACCCTGGGTGCACCATTACAATTGGCTTTGGTGAGGCGCGTGCGGGTGGCAGGGGTAGCTAGGTACACCGTAAGTATACCATTCCGTGGCCCTTGCTAGACGATAAGTGCTCTTGAAGGGCGACCTTTAGCGATCGTGTCCATGCGCAGAAGAGCAGCAGAGATGGACCTAACGTTGCTTGCATAATAGAGGAAGTGAAAAGCTGCTGGGCCAATCGGCTGCACAAAGAAGGAAATGTAATATTGCAATGTTAGATCGTCGTCCATCTATGGAACACAAAAGAAGCTCGAGATAATTGATGGACGAGTAAAGACAGGGAAAATAGGAGTTAACGAGAGCGTGTGATTGAAGTTTGGAGAAAAGCTAACAAAAGATTGATCAATGAGACAAACGGCTAAATGCTAACCTTCTAGAAACAAACAAAGTTATAGACAGAAAATAATCCTTATTAGTTCTTGGAGAAGAACATAATGAAGAGCTTCATGCAACATAATATTAGATATAAGCCAGCTTATTCATAACTTGTGAGCTGAGTATTTCCCTTTTTTGCTGGAAAAAACTTTAACTAATAAAAACCGTTATTTTCTAATTCTGCTTAATAAGGGTTAATAATGAAAAAATCTAACATTCATCAAAATTGAGAAACTTAGACAAAGCAAAATTCTTAAGAAAAACAGAATTGTTGAATTCCGTGGTCGAAACATTACAATAAAAGTGGGCATACTTCTTAAGGAACAAAGTCGAAATTTAGAGCATGAATCCCGAAAAATTACTTTCGAAGAAAACTATGGATGAAAGTTTTGTATGATAAAAAAATTGTAAAATAAATAAGTAAAAGCACATTTGATGTATATTTTTTTTAAACATATCTGTTCCTAGATAGAATCTCGATTTTTGTCAAATTATTTAAATAGAATACCTTTTGAAGCTGTAAAAGAAAACTTTTGCTCGTGAAAATACGTCATTTTGCGATCAACACGGACAACTCCATTGCTCTCGTATGGAATTGTTGATCGATTAATTCCAAATACAAAGGGAATTGAATTATTCGTGCAAAAAATATTCAGCAACAAATCTAAAAAGGTATTTTAATCATAAAAATCAAATATAAGCTCGCGCTCATTTAGACGTCCCGTATTTTTGCAACGAGGTTCGTCATTTTCCAAGCAAATTAAAAAAAAAAACAGAATCATAAAACGCCCCTCAAGGCAGGGAAATGACATCCAACCGATGCACGGCCTCATGGAAGAATGCAGTTTGTGAAGCAGGAATGTGATCAATCAGGCAACCATCGCGTAATGTCAACCTGATTAGCCCAAAACCGGTCCCAGCGCCGGCGAGGCTTAGGCTTAGTACAAGCGTGCATTCGTGCATCGTTGTTTTACTATCGGCGCGAAAGAAAAGCATCATCCTCGGCCAAAACACACATGTCGAGCTTGATCGTTATGTCGTAACATTAATGGTACTTTAGCTTCTCTCCTTCTCTAAACATCGTTCGATTTGCCTAATCTTAACTATGCTAAATCCACCAGCTGTTGGATGCATCTCTTTCTCTCACTCTCTTTCCCTTTCTCTCTCTCTCTCTCTCTCTCTTCATAACGCACATTCTCCCCCTCCCCGGGTCGGGGTCGGGACGGAAGAGATTGGTTACCTTTCACCGAGCGAACGCCGAGCCATAAAGTCTGTCGGAATGGCGGGAACCACTATCCGGGGGCCACCGGTTTCCGTCCCCTTCTTGTTCCACGCCATTTTTTTTCCGTCATTACCCGTCGCAGAACCACCGAGAACTCCCTCACAGCAGGGCATTCCCTTTCCACGCCGCAACGGTGCAGCTACTGTTCGATAAGCGGGGGAAGAGGTGCGTCCACCCGGCCGGTCTCCCGCAACTGTCAGCTTTTATTGGCCGCCTGCATTATCGCATTTGTCAGTGGCGATTAGCAAAACTATCGAATCAAATTTCGCCTGGGCGCTTCGGCGCCATTCATCTTCCGAGCCTCCCCGTCCATTCGAACCACGAAAACGTGGTGGTGGTGGTTGTGGTGGAGGTCTCTGCAGGTCTGAGGTCTCGTTTCGGCGTTTTGCGGTTTTGGATTCCGTTCCGTACATCTCGATGGAGAATCGTAGAGACCGGATGGAGTATGGGGAAGGAGGGTGAAGGAAGGGGGGGGGGGGGGGTGTTTGCAGGCAGATTCCCACTGTGCCGGAGAAGGGCCACAGCGAGTGCTGCAGACAGCCGCACAGAGGTACACGAACAGATTCACTTTGCCTTGCGCATCCCGAGCCCATCTTCAGCCAGCCACGCGATGTCCGGCCGCACCGTGCGGCGTGGGGATTCGGGTACGAGTGTGTGCGTTTGCTGATGCTCGCCGGTGTGGGGGATGCTCGGCGCTCGTCGGCGTCTGGGTCGCGTCTTCGGATGCTGGCCGGTGGCATCGCGCTGCGGTGTGGTGGGTATAAATAATCAGTGCAGCGCCAGACTAGGCAACAGTTTCAAATTGTGCATTGTTCCAGCAGCATTAGCATTGCCAAAGCACGGTCAGACAGCGCTCCAGAGTGCGGTGTGAACAGTCAGTGTGTTGCTCGTCCTCGTCCTTGCCAGCCCACGATCAGAACGATGAAGGTGTTCGTAGTGTTAAGTGTGGTCCTGGCCTGTGCCGCCGCCCGTCCGGAAGCCGGATTCTCGTCCTACTCGTCCGCCCCGTCGTTCACCTCGAGCGGCGACTTCGGTGGTCCATACTCAGGTCCGTCCCGGTGACAATCGTTAGCTGATGCCGAAGGGTTCTAGTGAAAAACATGTGTCCTATTTTGATTCTTTCCTCGTTTTGTTCGTCAAACGATTCAGGAGGAACTTTTCATACAGATAGGGAACTCGCTCCCGTTTGCTAAAGAAAAATCACATTGCCATTCGATTGAGTGGGTAAATTTGACTTCCCTTTAGGAAGGATTGTTAGAAAGGATGTATGATAAAGCTGGTGCCTGTTGATGTGTCGACTTCAAACTAAGCGTTTCCGTTCTCGCCCTGCAGGTAGCAGCTCGGGCGGCAGCGGTGGCTACAACTACAACCCGGCGCCGATGGTCGTGCAGAAGCACATCTACGTGCACGTGCCGCCACCAGAGAAGGAGGAGGTCTACTATCCGCGAGTGAGCCCGGTCGCGCCGGCCCAGAAGCACTACAAGATCATCTTCATCAAGGCGCCGGCCCCGCCAGCCCCGAAGGCCCCGATCATCCCGGTGCAGCCCCAGAACGAAGAGAAGACGCTCGTCTACGTGCTGCACAAGAAGCCTGAGGAGCCGGAGGACATCGTCATCCCGACGCCGCCACCGACCAAGCCCAGCAAGCCGGAGGTGTACTTCATCAAGTACAAGACCCAGAAGGAGAAGCAGTCGCAGCCGAAGCCGGAGTACGGACCGCCCGGCCAGTCCGGACCGTACTAAGAACCGTACCGCAGTTCGGCCCCCAACCCTCACGCAAATCCCGAACCGGACTTCATCACCCAGGACGACGCAGAGGGAGTTTGGGAGCCCACAGAGGAGAGAAGGACCAACGAGATTAAACGATCGTGGCGCCGCCCGGGACCACAAGTGGAGCCGGAAGTGCGCCCCGGTTTGGCCGACGGTTGGCTGACCTTCCGTTCGTTGTGGCGGTACCGCGGTGGCGACACAACGAGCGGCAAGGCCACAACTAGCGGCGCCTGTACATAGACCACGTAAAGCACCCATTCGACATGTAACGGTTTTTCTTTTCATCCACCCTTTATTTTCTTCCGCACTGCTTACTTTCAGCGAAAAGGTAAAGGAAAGGCAAAGGCAGTGACACATTTAGTAGAAGAGCGAGGAAGAGACAGAAAAATAGAGGAAGAGCGAGGGTGTGAAGCGTAGAAGGACAAGGATAACAAAATGTGCAAAAGTGTTTGAGCAGTTACGGTTTCCGGCAAGCAAGTGGCAGAAGTAAAAGAGAGAACATCAGCGAGAGAGAAAGCCATAGTCGTTACCATTTTGTTATTTATTAATATAAGGATATCGCATACGCATACGAGAGTGCGCCGACGATTCGCCTCGGTTCGGTGGCGCCAAAGCGTGCCAACTGTCGGAAGAATTACGGTGCACCTCAAATAGAATAGAATAAAATAAAAAACAACGGTGACAAATTTTTTATAACAAAAAATCAAACCTCTTTTCTTTACCGCTTATTTGCATTTTCGTTGCGTTGGAAAAGTCGACTACTTCGCTCCGGTTCGGGCATCAGCATGGAGGCATGCACCCGTGCACGTAACGAACTCTAATGCACTACGTCAATCGAACCACGTCGACCTTCGTCGAATTAAGTGCTCCGAAAGATGGTGCGTATTGCGCAGCATGCAACCTCCCGCCTCCGTTGGGCCAAGATGCGGGGCACAATGGCTCACTTCTGGTGGTTTGCGATCCACCGCCAAAAGATCGATGAGAAAATTAGTCACACGACTCGAAAAAGAAAAACAGAAAACGAAAGAAACAATCACGACACAGCAAACAACTCACGAGTCAAGGAAAAGTGTAATTCCTTCTTACCGAAATCAGCTTGAAAGCTCGATTGATCGTCCAACGGGAGGGGGGTGGTTGGTTGGAAGGGATGGCCGGTGGGTTGCAGTGAGACGGATATTTATTCTTTACTTTGCCAATTGGAAGCAATTTGAGGCTATTTCGCTTCGCCCGGCCGATGATGTCGCTGATGGATGCTCAAGGATGTGTGTTGTGGTTCCATTTGAAATGTTTGGAACACTCCAGAATGTCGAAGCAACCAGATTCGCCAGGTTACGATGATAGGTACACGTGTTTGCACGATCGTTTCGCAACGAGACGGATTACAGGTAGGTAATCTATGAACCGGCGATGCATTGTGATGAAGATATGTAGATGAGAAGGCGGAGTTGAGTTTGATATAAGGCCTCCAGGTTGATGTTGAACTAGGGAGAAACATATCTCATAAACAAATTTTTTGTCGCAACTGAAAAACCATTCGGGAACATTTTGAATTGATGAATTTAAAACGCTACGCTTGAAAGTACCGTTCTCAGTTTTGTGCATGAATCCAATTCAGCATCTAAATTCGATGCAAATACATCGCTTTTATGATAATTGTTCTATAATAAAGTGAACCTAGTTGCGTTGGGAATGTTAGGATATTTCAAAATAAACTGAGGGTCAATGTTCTGATTGGTTCTGGTATCAAGGTATCGTTCTGGTATCGTTGACAGAAGAAGCACTATCCATGTTAGAATTGGTTCTTGCTCACATGGCTTGCTTCCAATTGTTCTTAATGAAAATGTTACAAATCCTGTGAACACATTAAAACCAAAAGTGAACACCCCTTTTTTCGTTGTTGTTTCTAAAAGAGATTGTAAATTTAATACGTGGAGTAGGAGCGACCAGAAAAAGAGTCGAGGGGTGTTGGTGTGTTACACAAAAAAAACAAGGTACCAGGCTCTGCTCCATCATACAGCCGTTCGCAGTTTCTACCGTCGTTTGATCAACATAGTTTGTCGTTTGATCAACATTTATTGTCGCTTGATCAACATTTACTGTCGTTTGATCAACCGTACCGTCGTTTGCGCGAACTCTACTAGCTTCTTTGCAAGCAGTACCGTCTTTTCAAGCAGAGGCGGATCTGTCAAAAAGACGGTAGTGCTTGCAAAGAAGCTAGTAGAGTTTGCTCAAATGACGGTACGTTTGATCAAACGACAGTAAATGTTGGGCAAACGACAATAAATGTTGATCAAATGACAAAATATGTTGATCAAACGACGGTAGCAACTGCGAACGGCTGTAAGATACGAAGTAAAGATGTACTTTGGTGCCTTTACCAGCCCGATCTGACGGTGATCGGTCTTTCGGAATCGAGCGTGTTGGGCTATCTGGCACCTGTTGCGTGGCATGGCAAAGTCGTCAGTGCGAAGGGGAGGGGGGGGGGGGGCGAGAAGGACACAATAAAACATTAGCGAAATTGGCGAATCAGGCATGTTATTCGACCGGGAGGTTAATTGGCAAATTGGCAAAAGGGGGAAGAAGCCGAAGGCCAGGCCGCGGCGAAAGAAAGCAAAACACCAAACCTACAATGACCTCCGAGCGTCACCGGGCGATTGTGGACGAACGGTAGAGCGCGCGAGTTCCTTGTGTGTGTTCGCCAGCGCCTTCGGAGGCGACAAATCGTGGCCAATTCGCGCCACTAATTACGGACCCAACTAAGGGGGTTGAGCGTTAATCTAGGTAAGTCGAGGAAGGGGAGGACATCTACATTATCAACATTGGCACTTGGTGGGGTGCGAGGGAAGCAGGACGCTGCATGCGGCAAGGAGGGGGTACGCGCGAAGCTACAGTGCCATCATACATCCATTCTCTTTCGTCGAATCGGATGGTTGTTATCGATCATTGGGCCCTTTCACAACCGGACCCGACCGGCCAGCGGGACCAGCCGTGGGGAGCATGGTATGGAGTGGAGTATGTGGTGTTGCGGTACGCACGTGTAACGGCCGGTTTTCGATTGCGCAACTGCACCTAGGTAAAGATGTTCCTGAATGCAACGCGTTGTGTGATTAGATTAATAATAAGCAAGGGTTTTTTTTAAAATAAGCTAGGATTTTATTGACAACTCCACAGGTGTGCCCCACAATTCCCGGCGGGTGAACGACGAATGAAGGTGGCCTCTCTGGGGTAGGTCGATACAGGGGCGGCCTGAAATGGACACCAGATGTGCTGTGCAAGCTAGGTACGATTGGAGTTGATAGTCACAAATGTAGGTTCCTAATGATGGAGTTCGCTAAGGACAGTTCCTTAAGAACCTAATGAAGTGTACTAGAGAAGATGCTTCTATGGCTAGTTGGAACTACGGTAAGGATGTTCCGGTTGCGGCAGGTTCCGCTCAGAACACGTTCGACACGAAGGCGTCGAGGGAACTGCTATCGCTGACGGTGAGAGGAGCGCTGCTGGCCTTGCTGCACTTGCTGCTGCAGGGCTTCTTGGTGCCTCGCTGACGGCTGCCTCCGGCCGAATAGCCCGACAATCCTACGCTGCTCACTTTGATGCTCTGCGCCTTGCTGTGAGCACTGTGTCCAATCGACGGGGCGGCCGACGAGGACAGCACTGAGTGGACGGTGGTCACCTTGACTGGAGCTGGTGTGGTGCTGTGCTGATGGTACGAGCCCTCCGTCACGACGATTGGCGCGAAGCTGGTGCTGAACGAACCTCCGTAGCCGGTAAGATCGGACACCTCGAAGCCACCGCTGCCGGTGAGGCTGCTGGCCGTGCTGCTTCCGCCGTAGGACCCGGAGGATGCCTTGTGCGTCTCTTCATGAGCGTAAGAGTGCTGGTACTGGTGGTGGTGCTGTTCCTCCTTCTTGGTCTTGTACTTGATGAAGTACACCTCCGGCTTGCTGGGCTTGGACGTGGCTGGAGCCGGCACGACGATCTCCTGCTCAAGCTCGGGCTTCTTGTGCAGCACGTAGACCAGTGTCTTCTCCTCGTTGGCCGGCTGCTGTGGGAGGACCACTTTGCGTACGGTCGGTGGCGCCGGCGCCTTGATGAAGATGATCTTGTAGTGCTTCTGTTTGGTGTAGGTCGGCAAGATCACCTTCTGGTGGATCTCTTCCTTCTCCTCCGGCGCAACGTGCACGTAAACGTGCTTGTGGATCTCCTCCTTGACGACGGGCTGCTGCACGTAGTGCACGGTGGCCGGTTCGTGGTGGGAGTGCTGGTGATGCGTCTGCTGCTGGTGATGCTGGTGTTGGTGCACGTCGGTGAAGTATTCAACCTGGGGCTCCACGTTGTGGTGCACCTGTTGCGTGACGACCTTCGGCTGAGTCTGATAGTGGTATAAGCCGGAAGATCCACCGGAAACGGACTCCTGGACGTGAGCGGTCGGCTGCTGGTATTGATGACCCGCCGCAGCACCAAGGTACAACGAAGACGAAGACGAAGACGCCGCCGAGGAAGAAGACGATCCGGAGTGTCCCGTCGACACTTGGGGTGTGTAGTAGTGGAGTTGAGTGTGCTGGTACGGGGTCAGCTGCTCGTGGCTGGGCTCCTCGCAGTCTTCCACTTCGCTCGAACCACTTGACAACGCCGATGCACCGCCGAACGTTAAACTGGCACTGGACGTGGCGGAACCACTGCCGTGGCCGGAACCGGAACCACCGTGCGGAGTGTAGTAACTGTAGCCTTCCGGTCTAGCGCTGACCAGGGCAAGCACCAACGCACTGAACACTAGAATGCAACGCATTGTAAGACCGTTTTTCTTTTTTCTGTCCACTAAGATTGGTGCTTCGATCTGATGAAGCCTTCGATCACTCGATACAAGACACTTTGCTTCACTGAATGTTTCCGAACCGAAGCGCTCTCGAAACCGTTCGCCAAAAATGTCCCAACGTACGCCGACGGACACTCCCTGGGTACTGTCCAAAAAAAGGCACAACTGCTCCAGTTTTATACGGCGAACGCTGCTTTCGTCCTCCAGGCGGCCGGCCGTGGACAGTCTCCAGCGAACTTACTCCAAAAACCGATTATCACCGCTCGCGACACCGGTTCGCCCGGCTTTTGCCTTGCGTAGTGCTGTTTTCTTTTCTTTTTTCGCTCTCAAGTCTTTACTCATGTTTTTCTCCGATCTCGGAAGGACATCATGGTCGGTCGGCTTGGGCCGCGGGCATTGCATAATACAACTCGATCGCGTTGGTGCCCCCGAAAGTCCGAAAACTGTAGCGCGTACGCGAGCGACGGCTAGTTGACCATCCTGCTTACTCCTTGAGCTGGCCGACCCTTCGGGGGTCCGAGCTGAAATTAACGTCTGGACCCGCGATTGGTTTCCCGTTTCGAGCCAATCGGACTGGAAAGGAGAAAGACTGTCGACTGGCAAGTGGGAGGAAAGGCGAGCGAAGTGTCCCATTGCGAAAGGGATCCAAGGGGGATTGCAACTGCGTTGGGGGAGCGCCGAACAGACGGCGGATATCGATACAAATTTACTGCTTTTGTTTTCACGTTCGCGATCGTCTCAAGAAAAGGGTTTTTGTGTGTGTGTAATGTAGCCAAGGAGATCCAGCATCCAGTTCCTTGAGCATGAGGGATGAGGGATAATCTCGAAACGCCTGAAGGCCGGATAATCTGTGACCCGTGAGGTCGTGCGAGGATTGAAATCTGGCGACAACAGTGGTGGATGTCAGGTCAAGAGAATTCTTCGCTAGGTGTTGACCGGTTCGACCAAATGTGGATTAAGGGCGCCCAGACACCAACAACACACCTCCGAAGGGAATCGGATAGCTTGCCGTGAAATTGATTGGCTCATTTGCGCGTCAGTTTAATGCGCCGCATCAATCAACGCACGAATTACGCATACCGCGGTGCTCCTATTGTGCCGCGCACCGCTGCAACCTATTATCTATGACGGATTGAACCGGTACTGGCGATTTGACAGCTGGATTATTGCCGAAATTAGTAAACTAGCCACAAACAGTCCGCTGCTTAGGTGTTTCTATTTGATGGTGTTTGATTTATGCGTGGCTTGGTCAAACCCACCAGGCTGGCCCAGTCCCCTGGCGAGGTCACCACTCTCACCTGTCTCCGACGCTGAGGTAACAGCCAACCTATGTATGACGTAGCAACCGGCGACTATGGCGCGCGGCAAAAATTGGAAAGGTGGTAGTACTTTCTTCGATCGGCAAATTTGGCGGGTGACGTAATGCCATTCCAATTCCTTTCCTCCCCAGGCACGTACGTCGTCGAAGGAACAAAGCTTAAGAACGAAGAAATACCTCCGTTGATGAAGAATTCGAAAGTCTGGACCCCCACGGAATCCCGACGGCGATTGTTTCCATCTTTCACCCCGTGCTCCGAAGCGGCTCTTCTGTGCCGTTTGGCCTTGATGAATCATGTCCTCCCGCCTCGGGCCAGTCCGGTCCGGGTGGAACGCAGCCCGTAAGCCTTGCGCCAGACGATCTGTTAGGGATTGTTCGCGATCGGTAAAAGTGATCTGTCCTCGCACCGATTGCTACCACTGGACCGGGCGACGACGTCAGAGGAGATGGTAGAGGCTGTCGAACTGTTTACACGATGTGGACCAGCCGGTTCTGTTGTTTTTTTTTTGTCTTATTGAGGGCCTAATGTAACAGTTTGGTAAAGATATAACAGACTCCATACTGCTAAAGTGTCTTGAGAGCGATGGAAAAATAAATCATTTGCTCTGTGAACAATGACTGATATTTTTCCAGCATTTTCCGAAGGACCCTTGAAATATGTCAGGATAACTTCGTGTACCTTTTCAAAACTACTGGGTAACACCAACAGGTCTCGTTACTATAAAAGGAATAACATACACTAACGTTTGCTGAATTCAACTGTACTGGAAGTAGCCGAAAGGGAACTAAGGGAAACAACCATTAATGTTGCTTACAAGTGTCCCCCATTCCTTTCAGGCTCAAATTCCACTGCGAAAGCCTTTGAGCTACCGAATAGCTCGTCAACGAGACAGGTGGAAGTCCATTTCGAGAGCCTATAGAGAAAATAAAACTCATGAGACGACCTTGCCACAAGGCATTTTATTCGACGCACGACCTGACAGAAAGAGGCAGAAGAAAATGGATGTGAAAGACGTTACCCTCCGTCTTCATCGCTGGTCAGACGGGTACCTTTTCGAGGTTCAGGCTCCCCACGGCGCTTAGGGTCATGAATAATTGCGATTGACTTGTGCGAGCCAATAACTCGTTATGAATAACGATGCCTGCACTGGACTACACCCTGCTGCCCCTGAAACTGCTCGGAAGCGGTGGGAGATCAGGTGAAAATTGGCAAATTGTGCCCTTCGTGTAGCGAGTGCCCTTATCTTGACCACCCGCGCCGCGTGCGCTCCCGGCCGAGAGAAACTTGAACCGGCCGGCAAGGTCGCACCGTCGTCTCAAAACAGAATGCAGCCGGACGCACGAAAAACCAAGGTGGACCAAACATTATTACGTCCGCCAAAAGGGGTATCCACCGGATCGAGCGGATGAGATTGACGCGGTTCGGTTCGGCTCGGCAGCGTAGAACCGGCGCACCGCGAAGCTGCTCCAAGAATAGCTAACCTCATTCGGCGCTGCGTTCCGTTGCGTGGCGCGATGCGTTCCGGTGGTGTCATCCGGGGTGGGCGTTACACTACCGATCGCGTCCGCTGCCGCGACGTTCGACGACGATTGTTGTCTCCGATGAGCGCCAGCTCCCTCCTGGACCATGGGCTACAGGCTGCTTCCCGTCCCACAAAAAACACACACACCAGGCTCACCATCGCTCAGTTTGTCCTAGTTTTCACTTCTCCGGGCGTCCGGTCGAGAAGTCGGTAGGTTTTTCGCACCCGACGACGCACACCGGACCGCAGTGTCCAATCGTTTCCTCATACCTTTCGGATCCGGTGTAAGCGTGCGGCGCCATCATCGCACATCGTAACCCCGTAATGCGGCTTGACGTGCAGAGCAGAGCGGACATCGTTTGTTCGTGGGAAAAATCACCCACCCTGCGGCGTTGCCCATTGTCGGGTCGTAAAAATTGGAGTCGTAAAAATTTGTCTATTTCATTCCCGAAGCGTGCCTGGGATAAACGTTTCGGTGCCCTCAACACGTTCGCTAATGTTCGTACATTATTGGATGCGGTAATGTGATAAGTCTTTTGTCGACTTTTAAATTACTATATCAACTTCTTACAGGTTACCGAAAACTACTAAACTTATTTTTCCACGTTCATACTTGCACATCCCCCCTCCCCCACCCCCCCGTTTCCTCTGAATGATTAAGATAATAAGGGAGTCTCGGTTGTTTAACTTTTTTAAATGTTATCAGCACCATCTCGTGACGTTTTCACGTGCAGTTCCGTCGACTGTTGAAGAAACTATCCCAAGCAAACCGAAACCATTCAATCATCTTCGTTGGATGTAAATCTGGCTGAACGCTTCACTCCATCATCCACTTGGTAAGCGGTTGATCGACGGGTGACGAAAAGTCGGTTCATTTGTTACGTATTTAATACCGTGCGGAGCAGGAAGAGAAGAGGGGCCTAGTACAGGAAGGGGCAGCGAGGAAAAAATGCAACCCGGCATGAAATGAAAATATCGTCCAATAACTAGGTTATGGCTTCCCGTTTGTGCAGGCCAGGATGCATGCCCGGCCTGCCGGCCCGCGTGAAGGGCCTCGTGGGGAAAACGGTTCCCTGAGAGGTCGAAGGCAGGGCCGCGGATTCGGTGTTTCGAGCCATGCATTTTCCGCACCCAATTTACATTGCTCGCACGGTAGTACGGCTTGACATTTCGGGCCGGTCGGATCGTGTCATGCCATGCACGGCGTCACTCGGCGAACGATGACAGGTCCCCGAAGAGAGGCCGGGGCCAGTGCCGGTGGCCAGTGCTCAGTGCAGCAGAGAAGAAAGATGGGCAGGAAGACGACCAACCGTGGAGCAGGACCGAGAAGGCAAGAGAGAAACAGAGACGGCAGATTGGTCACCTTAAATTGAGCGGAAATAAAAGATTGTCATCAACCGTGGACACCGCAGTTTATGGGCCGGGGGAGACAGGAGGGAGGAGGGGAACAGTGGCAGTGTTAGCGAAAACTGCAAGGCTTGGCGCTTATGGTCCATTTCGGTGCATCCTCCGGTAGTGCAGATTAATCCGGTGAAATGGTTGTAACGAGCGGGAGCATCTATCATATAAAGAAGAAGAAAGAAACGCTCGAACCCTCGGAGTACTTGTCATCGTCGGGAGCGTTTGCGATGGTTTGGGGCAACATTTCGAAAGTGCACGATATGACACCAAGGGTAGGGGTGACGGGGGATGTTACCTTTTCCACTTCTTTCTTCCCGTTCAACCACAACAGGTTGCATTGCCGGACCGTAGGACAGTGGATGAATGCATCAGTGAAAGGGCCGAAGATACAGAACAGTTGTCGGTTTTCGAGCGGCCCTGACAGGGGCGCTCAGTTGTAGCCAAAATGTCTGTCCCTCGCACCCACCTCCCTTTCCTCTCTACCAACACCAAAAGGAGGAATCGCCGGGAAGCAGAAGGTACGGCCGACATTGCGTAATCGGGCGCCAAAAACGAATTGCCCGCGTGCTGGTCCGAAATCGAAAGTGCTCGAAAGTGTCCTGGCTCCTGGGATGCGGTAATCGGTTTCAGGTCGCTGCACTTCTTTCGGGTCCACCAGAGACATCAGCTGTTGTCGGGTATGACATATTTGCCCTTCCTCCTCGTGGTTCCACCAATCCACCAAGACGCCGGGCAGGATTTCAAAATTGGAACGTTACATTCGATTTCAGCCAACCGACGGCCAATTCGGTCGTGTAGAAAGGATTTCCCACCAACCGATCGCACCAAATGCAAAACTTCTCTTCACTCCACTAATGTTTACCTCGACGAATCGCCCCGCGCTGATTCGGATCAACAGGTTGTCGGCGAGTTTAACTTTATTACTATTTATGAGGCAGTTCAGCTGATACGACACATTTTTATTCAATTGCCCGATGACTCCCCAGTGGGCGCATGATTGCGGCTAGTTTATGTGAGCATAAACAATACGCGGGAAGATTATTATTTTCAGTGCAATTACTCGCTCCTTCTGAGCGCCTCGGATGTAGTGAAAATGGTGTGTTTATGAGCTATTTGCCAAACTACTTTACTGGATTTTTTCTTTATTTGAACCAGATTGTCGTTTCAACCGAATTGTATATCATGTTTAAAAGAATCAACATTAGTTTCCTAAATTTATCAGAATTTTTAAATTATCAGGATGAGAATTTCATCTTGAAAAGTTAATGACAATTTCCATTCGAGGCTGGTGGTTTTCCTAAAAATCTACAACAACTCTGCAAAAGAAAAAGTAAAGGTTAAATTTTTTTGAAATGTTCGTTAAATGTTCGTTTAATGTGTAAGATTTTTCGTAGGCAAGATCAAATGTCCATACCAAATGTGATCATCTCAAGAATACAGTTGCTTTCACCTTTATTGCTTTCGACCCAAATTTGAAAATGGAAATTAAACATGCGAAACTGGAATAAGACAAAGAACTGCTTACTTATGCTGACTCACGTTTACCTCGTTTATGTTTGCATGCAATTACTAGACTCTTAAAACCAAATGGTTTAACATCGATCATCCATCACTGACCCGAGGCCTTGAACCCCCGACTGCCATATATGTTATATAATGCCGGGCCGTTAGAACTTTTCCATTTACCAAAAACCTTGAACGTGCACACATTTAGTAGCGCATGCCATGTCGTGCGGAACCGAATGCCCCCTTTTCGTTTCCGTGGCCTTCTAGCTGTATAGTCCAGTCGTTTGATCCAAATTCAATTTCCCACCGCGGGACGAACAAACGAACGACTAGCGGTGAGTTGTGCATCAGTTGCATTGCTAAAGTGCATTCTGTCATAAGTCGTGCAGTCGCTGGTGTCGCCTGTTGCAACGTGTCCTCCCACGTCCAGCGAGCCGTCGGCAAAATGTCGTGAGATATGGATTTTTTTTGATTGTTTTTAAATGCAATCCAAAGCGAAGAAGTGCACCATTTAGTGCGCGGGAGCATCCGAGACCCATCGCCGGAGATTAATGGTCCGGAGAAATAATTAAAGCGAAGGGTGACAATGTTGTCTCCTCTTTTTTTTTTTTTTTCGTTTAGACCCAAAAGGCCCACCATCCACTGGGAGGTTAATGGGAGGTGGACGAATTGAACAACCAAGGAAAAATTGGAATGGAATCCATGAAAGGTGGAAAAGAAAGGGCCACATTTCAGAGACAAACTATCGGGCTGGGGAGATAAGCTCGTTAGTTTGGCCCGCCGCTTTTTACCATTTCATGTTGCCCGATCTTAAAGAACGCGCACAAAAGGTCCCACGATCACGCTAAACTCGGGGAAATGTTTTAATTCTCCTTCCATTCGTTTTGCGCCCAAATTTGCGAACTGCATTGGGAAGGGAAGTTTTCTCTGCGCGGGTTTGAGTTGGGTGGGAAGTGCAGCTGTGGTTTTCGAATTTGCACGAGAAAAATGCAAACGCCTCGGGGGCATTCGATAACTTGGTGGTCGAGTGGCGCAACAAGGGGGAGATCTTAAGCTCCGGGTTAAGTAAACGAAACGCTGCGCTTGCGGGGTCCCCCGATGATTTTCGTATTATTGTTTAAACTCGCCATTTCACCCAGCGTGCAATCGTGCGATTCGCAAGACGCTTTGTTGAAACGATCCGCCGAGGGAGGGTGAGAAGTGGGAACAGAAAGTAACGGTGTTGAAATTGGGCAAAAGCTTCGTGTCACGACTACCGGAATGGTTGGTTGCGCTCACACTTTCCATCCGTCCCACACAGATACACAGGTTTCACGTCCCGGGCCTCAGGGCGAGCTGAAACACATTGTGGTTTGCGGAACCGCGAGCCGCGTTCATATCGCGCCAGCAATTGACTCGTAACAGCAAGACAAATGAACGAGTTAAGACACTGGAGCGGCAAATGGTAGCGGGACGGGCCAAAGGTGAACGTAGATAATCTCGCTTCAAATCGATTCGCATCAAATCAAACCTGCTGACGGTTGTTTGTTGTTTTTGACCGCAAAAGAACAACCGCTTGGCAGAGTATCATTTTGATCTTCTGCTTTGTTTATGAAGAAGACGATCTGGCGCCGGTTGGGGTGTCATTATGATTACTTCTGTGATGCTGCTCTGCGTTACAAGTTTGGGACCCCCCGGAGGGTAGTTGCCTCGCTAGGTTGTGCCAATTTTTCTTTTTTGCACCAGCGCTTCTGCGGTGCTACTGAAGAAATGGCGATGCAAACAACCTGAATTACTTCAGAGGAAGATTTAACGAGCCACAACGTAAAGAAGATTTTTGTGTTTACGAAAAAGCAAGGATGACGTAACATCGCACTTTATTCCGCTCTGCTTCACCTCAAATTTGATTTCCTTGCATAGCTAGCTGACAATTAAACAAAAAGGATCATTTCCAGCTCAAGTTAATAAAATTTAAATTATTTGCATTATTTTAAACATGTGTCATTTAAGAATGACTTCATGTTTTGTAAAGTTTATTCAAGTTTTGTAGTTGAGCGCAATCATCAACACCTAATTAAAACTATTTTCTGTATTCGTAAAAATAAAACCAAAATTTTTAATTTATTTTTTAGAAAAATTAGCAAGGTTATGAATAACCGAGCACAAAATCCTTAGTGAATGTACCTAAAATGAACTGCCCGACTTTCAGTTGTTGCGCTGTAGGTATGAGATAACAACTTGAGGGCAGAGAATTTGGTTGATTTTGAATGCCACCGCTTTGAATGGAGTATGCTGAATGGAAAATGCAAACATCTCCATCGTGCAGGCGATCAGTCTTCCAGTTTCTTTTGTATTTTTGCTCATACCGTAACGATCGTCGGCAAACAAACAGAAAACGTAGGTGATGAAATGAGGTGGCCTGTCAAGATGCAACCGCAATGTAGGAAGGATGCCAGTGTTGCCCTCTAGTCAGGATCCTTTCCAAATCCCAGCAGGCAGTGCATAATTGAATTGTTTTGCTGTATGTGTGTAGGCGAACGTTTTTTAAACCCTCAAACGGGTGGCGATCGGCAAATCATGCCACATTCACCGCGCGGCAAACATAATAATCTCCTCCGTTGCTCGCGGGCCGCCGGTTCACTAAGCCGGTCGGACTACTGTTAAGTAGCGAACGGTGACGAATGACTAATGATCGCCAGCAGCAGTAGCAGCAGGAGCTCCAACAGATGCAACACGTGTAGCTTGAAGCAATTCAGGTGGGGAAAGGAATGGTGGGGCTTATGTTGGGTCTAATGTTGGCCGAGGGATGCCGCATGCTGTGCTGACGAATTGAACGCATAGGACTAGTGAGAAGCAGGCGCGGGCTGCAAGAAAATAGATATGCGAAGCTAAGGCAGACAGACTGAAGGAAGCTTGGCGAATAGAGACACACGGGGCAGCAGAGATGAAGGGAAGAAAAGAGAAAAAATAAAGAGAGAGAGAGAGAGAGAGAGAGAGAGAGAGAGAGAGAGAGAAAGAGAGAGAGAAGCCTGTGAACGAGCACGAGAAAGGCAGATCGAACAAATGAGCATGCTGCAGCGAAACAGCGAACCGCAGCCGCGTAGCCGGGAGTAATCGACATATTTATAGAATCTCCAAAACTTATGCAATCGGAAATGTACACCCGAGGTGGGATATTTTTAGCGTCCCAAGTGGGTGGGTAGAGGGGGTAGGGAGCGAGTCTTGTCTCACCCACCAAAGGAAAAAGGTAAGTCGGGAAAGCGGTGCGGAAGCCACGGCTAAAGGGGATATTTTTGGTTTTCAACCGTGACGTATCTGGAAGGGCCAATCAGTCGGAGACTCTCGGACGGCTGATATCATCGGGCAACTACCGGGCGGCCGGCTAGACTGCAACAATGAACGGCAGTAACCTGCACAGACGCAGACACAGCCAGAGGAGCTGAGGGTTGGAATTTGCCACCTATCGGTTTCAATCGGCCATTTTCCGCCAGTCTTCTGGATGAATGGAGCCGGAGGCATTATACTTTTTTTTTCGTAATTACATCTTACTCCTAGTTTAGATATGGAGAGGTCAGATTACCTTTTTCTCTTCTGTTTTTGCGTTTTATCTGCGATGTCGGATCTCAGGACTGAAGTAATCTTGTGTAATTTGATACTAGGAGAATTGTCGGGGTGTATGTCTGGCCGATGCAATCAAACATCGGTCTCGCTAATCGTACTTTTTGATCTTTTGATGGTGTTTCGACATGGAGTCAAAGAAAAGCAACTGCACCTTAACAAGATTTTAGATTGGTGATTATGAACATTTTGGATTCTCACGATTAACATGATCACATTTCTATGTTCCTGAAATTAATCCAAAGTCCACACTCCACACTGCTGGATGCTTATGGAAAGAAGTTGCTTCCTCCCAAATGGAGCACAGTGGATGGCGATCGTTATAGTTAGCAGGAGAGTGGTTTCTCACCAGCGAACGTGGCGACAAAAGTTGCATCCGATCGACCGCATTTCATAATTGCTATGATCGAAGCCAAAAAGTCGCGACTGGGCGAATGGCGCCATCAATCGTGATGATGAAATGGTCCCTTCGTTCCCTAGCTGCGGGATCCACTGGACCATAGAGCATGGAGGGGAATGGGAAACAAGAAAATTAAATAAACTCGTATACAAATCCCGTCCCTCTTGGGAAAGCGCACCAAACTGTCACATGGGGGAGCGTTAGGAAGAAAGGCGATCGAACGGTTGTTTTAGGCTGGCTTAAAAATAGATCTTTATAATGGATGAGGTCCTAGGATCACTTGGTCATACAAACCCGTGGGAGTCCTCGAAGAAACATGATCAGCCTTCCCCCCTCCCCCCCCCCCCACACCTAGGATCCTTTCGACGATCACGACGCGAGTTTTCCCGTGAGTGTATGGATTGCAATCAGCCGGCGACGTTGCGCCACTCGCATTTCACTCTTGTCCGCGAAAAACCATGGACGATATTGTTACGCACGTACGCGATAAGAGACGCGGACGGAAAACTCGAGAGATCGCTGTGGGTTTTCCGTCGTCTGCTGGGTTTTCCCGCGAGCGAGAAAGAGCGGTGAGTGACCGGCGGCTCTCGCAGATTTTTTTTTCCTGGTGGGAGAGAAGGGAGATTCTATAGTTTTCCCCGCAGTTTGTCACCGCGCCGCTTCGCGGGGTTTGGATCCTGCGGTGGTGAAGGGCGAACAATTTTCTCACCGTTTTCCACACGCTTGAATCCTCAGTTCTCGGTGGTCGTTCTACCGCTACGGTTCGGGTCCCGCGGTACGGTTCAGGCTTTCTTCAGGGTACCGTGCGCCATTGCCGTGACGGGGGGTTGTTGTTTTTTTTTTCTGTGTCCTTCCCTTTTCCCATCATTGTTTCCCATACGTTACGCGTTTCATTTTCGCACCCGCTTTCCCTCGGCGCAGGCAAAGCAACACGATCGATCGGTGGATGCTGCCCGCCAAAGCAGGATGTGCCAGGAGAGGAAAACGGTACCGTGATCAGTGACAAGTGCTCCGTCGATCAAGGTAAAGTGTGTGTTTGTGTGTGTATGTGTGTGTGTCTGTGCCGGATCCGGATTTGGACGGGATATTCGATCCCGGATCTTCCGACACGGTGGCCACCAGGTGAGGTGTGGCCACTGACGGTACGAAAACCCCAGAAACCGTTGCTTCCTGCAAAAATAAGGAAAAATGGAGTACAATCTGCACCGTCCAACCAGCGTCTGATTGGGAAAATCATTTGTTACGGCGCTGCGTGTATTATTCAACGAAGGAAAATCTTCCCGTTCGCAGGAGCGCCGTTGAGAATTAACACCTTTCACGGTGGATCATCATTTCCCGTCACGTAAATTTGGCCTACGGCTGTGTGCGTGTGTGCCTCTATAGGTTCACAGGTCCGTGTGTACGCGTCTGTGTGTGCGTGTGTGTGTGTGTTTAGCCCCAAAAGGGTTTCGTCAGTAAGCCATTACGCGCGTGTATGCGTGGCCCAATTTATCACGGTGGGGTTCTACCGTCATGCTGGTGAATTGCACGGTTTTCCTCCTGCTTTTCCGAGTGAAACCAACCGAACGCTCTGTCGTGCCTCTATTGCGTACGTGCGTGCGGTACGTGCGTGTGTGCAACAGTGTCCGAATGTGAATATGAAGAATGAGAAAGCTACGACCGTGTGTAGGAAGGGGCGAAGGAGTGACCAAGTGATGTGAGGTTCAGAGGGCTAGATGTCACCGAGCATAGGGGAAAGGCAGAAAGCAGAAAGGCAAAAAAAAGATGGTGACATTGCGTGAGAAAACCGTGTATAACACCGGCCGGAGGTTCCCCGCGGGTCCGGGCATCTTTAAAAATGTGTACACATTTTCCGAAAAGCAGTATCCTGCGCTGCTCGCTAAACTACGATCGTTTTCCACCCGGTTCGCTGGTGGGATGCTGGGTGGTGTTGAATTTCGGTTCAGTTCAAGTCCTCCATTCGAGGTGACGGTGACACGGTACGTCGTCGGCCTCAGACGAGGGCGACCAGAAAAGGGGGGGGGGGGGGGGGGGTCGGTACGAATGTGATCGCAGGACAGATGATGGGAAAGTGTCGGGAAAATGGTTCGTAAGACAGAAGGCACAAACGCACCGAAGTCGGCGATAGTGGGTTAAAAATATTTTTTTTCTTTCACCTCCAACGTGCACACATTTGGTCGGCGATCATCGAACGGCTCACGATCACCCATATACCGATCGCAGGCCATGGCACCGCACACCCATACTCACAGAAGCACAGAAGACACTAGGAGGCGCGGTGCTGGTGCAGGGAGCAGCCGCAACTTCTATACCGCGATTAGAAAATCGCGCGTTGATCGTTCCGTTCTGTGTGAGGACCGTCCGAATGGTTGCGTGTGTGCTCCTTTCCCAATACAATCAAAAGCCAGATCGAGAGTTAGCCAAATAGTGAGAGCGGGAGATGCTGGGGAAGATGAGAATAAGAAGAGCATCGTTAGATGAGTTACCAGTGCCGTGGTGAAAGAGAACCTGAGAGAGGCGGAAAATTAGAATGAGTCCTAATGGAAAGTTGCTTAGGAAAACTCTCTATCTATTGTGGAGAAAATCTTCATGACATCACGAATGATGTTGCCAATCGATATTCTTCCATTAGGCCGCTCACATCGTAAACGCACTATTCGTTTTTTTGCAAGGAAATTACTTACTTCTGGAAGTTTGTAACTGATTGGAAACTATGTTATTCAAAAGTGGCATGATCTTTCGCATAGATACGTTATGGTTCATTTCAAGCAGTTCCAATAACGAATGCAAAAGTTTATGAACCTTTAAAGTGCCACAAGTGTCCCTATCAGAAGCTGCTACTAACCGAAGGAGCATTGTTGTGTGTTCTAGTTGTCTCCTGGCGACGTACGTTCTGACCGAGCCAGCCAAGAGGTCTGAAGTGGCAGAACATCTTAATTAATCGTGTTTCGGGCCCTGAGGATCTACGTTCTGGTATAAGTTTACCATTCCACCCATTCCACCTCATTTATCCTGGCTCTCTCGTGTCTCTTCACCTTTCGTCTCTTCGGCAGTGCTCTTCTTAACTCACCTTCTACCTCTGTGCACTGACAGGCACTGGTGAGATGGGCACCAGAACATGGTTCAACTATTTGTGTCGAGAAGTCATTAGTCTCGTCTCGAATTTCCGCCACCTTTCGCACGGGCGGAATACGAGAAGTCGGGAAACGTGCGGACATGATCGGATTTGCTGCTGCTGCTGCGTGTTTTGCTCTCACTCTGTGTGGACCCGCGTCCCAGGAGCGTTAGGTTAGCTTTGGTGTTGAAATCACCGCGGGGACAACGCACTTGGCAGCCACCGCACCTCACAGGAAGGATCGGGGGATGAATAGGGCCGGTGAGGAAAATTAAAGCAGCAAGGAAATTGCAAGCCATACGCTAATGCCGATGTGTACTAAAGTGCCGAAAATTCTGACCTCACTCGTCGACGGGGACCACTAGAGCAAGGGATTGGGAGCACCTATCGGAAGCGGGATGGGTAGTACCGCAATTTATTAAACTAAACCATTTCCAATTTGTCCAAACGCGCCCATGAGAGTGAGAATGACATGTTTTGCGAACGTTTGCCAGGAGAGCTCGCCGCGATGGCGGGTTAGTTGGTTTGTAGGACTGTTGTGTGGTTTTGAGGTAGTCTCGAAAGTCCCGGCGACGTGGAGGGATTAATCTGAGGTACACGGTGAATGCGATCTCCCGTGCGACTTGTGCAATCATGCTGCGGTGATCGTACGTTTGCTTTGTTGTTGTCTGAATAATTGGTCGCGGCACCCCGGGGTTTTTGGATTGGACGAACCGCGCTCGTCCCGTTTGAAGGATTAGGTAGCCATCGTTGATCCCAGGCCGACTAACTAGATCCTACTTAATTAAGTCCGCCAGCTTCACCTAGCAATGGGAAGTTGCATGCATATGCAACAAAATTCCACGACGCAATCGGCAAGTTTAATCCCCCTCCCCAAAGCACCATTAGCGTAATGAGTCCCAACAATTCACCTCTCAACCTCTGTGGACCCGACGTCATGGTGTGGACGAGGTGCTAAATTTACGGGTGATCCCTACGTGACGACCCTTGTTGTCGTTGCGTTGTTAACTACGAACCTACTTGGGCAGGGAGGTGTTCCAACTACTCGGCCGAGCGAGTGCGAAAGAAAGTGCAAGGCGATACGAATGGTTTACACCGGATGTGATCACGAAATCGTTTGGAGCGTTTCAAGTAGCACTAATGTGAGGTTAAATTGTGCAACTCCTGTGTGTGTGAGTGTGTGCGTATGTGTAGATGGGGGATTATCGAAGGGATGCAGATGATGATGCAAATAGTTAATGAGGGTTTTGCAAATGAGTCGTGCATCGTGCGCAGGTTACCGTCGGGAGCAACCGATGGATGCGTCTTCTTGCAGTGCTACAGTGAGTGTTCGTCGGTCCGCGTGTACTTACTTCTTTCTTCTGTAGGTCCTTTTTGCAGGCGAGAGGTCGTACCTCTCGATAGGGTTGGTTGGTCATTCGAGTTAAGTTGGCCACTCGCTTTAAGCATCCCTCGGCGGGATGAGGGACTTGTGTGTTAGCGTTCGCGACGTGCGACCGCTTGCGGAGTGATGCGTACCGCGAGAAACATTAACCTCGAGCGCCCGACGAAGGAGATTCCACCCTTTAGTGATCTAACTCGATAATGGGAGATTGTGTTGGCCGTGCGGGGAACAGCTCATCCGCGTCGCCACTGATCGTACTACCGAACGGGGTAGTCCTGAACCGCCGGCCCAAGTCCGACACCCGGAACGCACTCGACGAGTGTCTGCTGTGCTGGAACCAGCCGCGCGACCCCAGCCGTTGTCCGAATTGTTCCCGCCAGTACTGCCTGCAGTGCATCACCAAGTGGTTCGGCGCGAACCGGGTACACGCCGGGACAGTCCAGTGTCCGAACTGTCGGTCCACGCTCTCCCCGGACGGACTCGTCCAATGTTCGGCCGAACTGGACGAGAAAGTGTCGGCAGGGTACCGGGCTGGACCAGCGGTCGCTAAGAACGGCCAGAATGAAGAGGTGATCACTAATGGACATGATACTAAAACCAAAAGGCAGGGTGGATTCGCGCCTGGCAGCGGGGATTCGGTTGCGAAAGCATCGTTGCCCGTAGAGACCGGCACGATCCGGGTGGTGGTGAAGGTGCTCGAAAGTGATACGGATGTGTCGCCGCCGCCTGGCGAGCACCGATCACCTCCGCCAAAGAGTCGGCTCGAACGTATCACGAACGGACCGGCAACGCCAGAGGCTATAGGCGACAGGGAGACGGAAGTTGCCCGTATGGCGAATGGTTCGGCATCGGAAAAGATGCACCCGGGCGTCACGCAGAATGGCAAACAGCACGGTGGTAAACGAAAAGACCTCATACCTCCTCAGGGCACACTTAAGTCTCAGGGCACGCTAGCGAACGGCGATGGCAATGGAGTGGCAAACGAACATATCCCTTCTGCGAGTGTGACAGTCCAAACGCCAGTTCACCCGGTGCAGAATGGAAGAAGTGACCCGACACCACATCCATCACCGCCATCCTGCAACGGAGTGCACCTGGAGGAAGGCACCGAATCCCCTAGTTCCAAGGACACTGCAGCTGTAACCTCATCGGTGCCTGTAGCCAATGGCCGTAAGAACAACGGCAAATTGACGGTGACGTTCGAGGAGCCTAAGGTACCACGGAGAAATGGCTACCGAAACCGAAGCCGGCAGGAGTCGTACGAGAAGGGCAAACCCATCGTCACCGAGAAGGAACCATCTCCAACGGAACGGAACAGTGCAACGGGACAATCTAGCTCGTCGAATGCTGCCGGGGACAAAGCAACGCACGATCAATCATCAACTCTCGCGCCACAGAATGGCACGCCAGTGGCGCCCCCTGTCGCCGTGGCAGACGGTGGTGAGAACGTTTGCCCGATACACTCCCTGCCCGTACTGTTCTTCTGCCTCTCTTGCAACGGATGCATCTGCGAGACGTGCGCCCTGCATGACGACACGCACGCCGAGCACACGTTCAAGAAGATCACCACGGTGTACGACAGCAAGGTGGAGAAGATCCGGCACGAGTTCGGCGGCATCAGGGAGTACCTGGCCGATGTCGGCACGGTGATGCGGGCCATCGAGCAGAACATCGACTGGGTGCGGGCGTCCAAGGCGCGCAAGCTGCAGGAGCTCAGCCAGCTGCTGCACACCGAGGCCGAGAACATCGAGCGTCAGATCCAGGCCAAACTGACGCTGCTCCAGCGCCAGAAGGACTCGGTGGCGGCGGAGATCGCACGCGTCACCGGAGCCTACCGGCGCCTGGAGAGCGAGCTCCAGTCCTGCCCGAAGCCGGAACTGCTCTTCAAGGACGGGGACTTTCTGCAACGCTGCAGCCGACTGATCGAGACACCCGCGGCCAAGGCTTTCCGCCACGATCATGTGCCGGTCGATCTAGACTGGTAAGCGTAATCGGAACCTCCCTGGCTTATCGCTCCATTTTTAAGGAGAACCTTTATTGATCGTTGCAGTGAGTTTGTGCCCGAGTTCCGGTCGGAGGTGTTCGTGATCAAGAACTACCACGCGATCGAACCGATGGAAGAATGTCGAACGTCCGACGTGCTGCACGATGTGGTCGGGTTCGGTTGGCGGTTGCACATCTGGAAAAGCGATCACCTCTCGGTGACGTTGATCATGACGGAGGGTGTCATCGGAAGGTCAGTGGCCATGTTTTTGCTTTCACAGAAGTTTCCATTTTTTCTGTCTCCAACCTTTCCCCACTCTCTTCCAGATACGAATACTGCATCGAGCTCATGCACGATGATCCTGCCAAGGCGATCAGGCTGACGCAGATCGACCACTTCGAGCTACACCAGACCGGGCCGGTGCACGACCTGATCGAGAACGAGCAGCTGGAGGTGGAAGGTTTCCTGAGTCCGGAGGATGATTCGCTGCAAATCAAGTTCTCCGTCCGCCCGCCGACGATCGTCATGGTCAGCCGGTATCAGCAGGAGTTTATCGACCGTTTTATGAAGGACAATATCAAGTGAGTGCTACCAAACTGCTCGAATTGTCTATCGTTGGTACAATACCTGAAATTCCTGAGCTCGTTATGCGAAAGATGAGCTTAGGAAGGATAACTTAAACATTTTCCTGAGACTCCTAAAAGTCAAACTTAAATGGAAAGTCAAAGATTTGGCTCTTTAAAGATATGTATGCTTACAACTGTCTTGTCTGCGTTATACAATGGGTTAATCAAATGAAGGAGGTTGATTTGTTAAACCAATAGCGTTTAATTGGCCCCTTCTGCTACGCGGAATCAACCGTAAACGAACTGATGTTGAAACACGAATTAAACTGGTATGACATCGATACAAACCAGGATTAAATAACTCCGAGTTTATACACTTCTTACGTGTTCTGTTCCACCGTTCTGCCCTTGGTATGAAACTTACTGAATGCTGCACGAATTGCAAGCCACTCTTCCCGCCGCCGCCGGGGCCGGAAACTAATCATCCAATTAGCCGGCGCAAGTGGCTCTGGTAATGTACCGCACTCGGGCCAGCATTCGCGACTCGCTCCGACATTAGCCGTGCGCATTCCACGTACACAAACCAGACGCCGGAAAACTATTCGCCAGCATCCCCCCGGAAAACTATTTGCCACCGTTGGCATCGGTGATCTTCGATAGCGAACCCCGAAAACATTCGGAACATCTTGTTAGTGTACGGTACGGTTTGCCGTAATCCCCTGGTCCGCGCACAATGTCCAGTGATTTGGGCAGCCTCGTCCGCCTGGGTGACTCAAAGGGAGGGGAACCTGTATAAAAAGAAGATCGCAACGATCGCCCCAAAACCGGCGGCACGAAAGTGCACCCGGATCAATCACGAGAAATTTTAATTGGTCACCTCGGGACGCCACACCTTCGCCCTGCTGTAGCGGTTCCGTGCGAATTCCCGGTTCGTCCAATCACCTCGGCACGGCTCGGCCTGACCATAGAGACGTCAGGGCGACGCCTGCGGACGTTGTGCTCATGTACATAGAGTAAAAATAGTTTTAATTTTACCCTCTCTCGCTCCCCGTCCGCTCCCTCCGCATCGGTGGTGTTGGGTTCTTCCCAACCACTCGGGAACCTTTCGATCCATCCATCCATCGTCGGCGTTCAGTTGGAGAGCTCTCGGACATCACCGTCGAGGCGTTTGCACCACGTGAGCAGCGTCAGATGACGAGTTCGTTCGTGATTCACGTCCACCAACCGACACCTCACGGTCCTCACGTGGACGACGTCTAAAAAAAAAAATGCAATCTCTGCTCACCTGACTCCCCTTCGAAGGATCACCACCAGGTGCGCCAGCCGGGCAGATAATTGAAGTCACCAGTGGGACATATTAATTTAATGTAACGCTAATTATCATGCGTTGGGAAGTGAAGCCCCTGGTGAGGGATGCAGCGTAAACAAACCCTCTCGAGAGCGAGAACAATTGGTGCGGGAAGAAAGTGTAATACTTTCCGCACAAAATGCCGTACCACCGACTGAGGATCTCTAGGTGGTTTTATTGGTGGGCAGGAGCATCAGCACCCTTTCGCACACACCGCTCATCCCCCCTGCCCAACTCGGTCGTTTGTGGTGTGACGTTCATCTGACTCGACCGACCGCGGTCTCGCCGTTGACGTGCGTTGTTGGCGTGAAGTCAATTAGCGCATACTGGGCCACCCGCGAGCAGTGCGGGCGCGCAAAGGTTTTCGGCCGGGGCCAGCACCTTAATGCCGGCGCATCCCAAAACCTCCTTACTCGCCTGCCACACTTCCTCGCGACAAGACGACAAACAATGTGAGCCTTCATCAGAGTGCGTGTTTGCTCGCGTGACGGTGTTCGACGGCGTGCCGTGGCGTACGGTTCGAGGAAAAGGATTAGGAAAAGTCGATCAATGCTGGTCCATTCTCTGGTAAACCATGTGGTGTAGGTTTTGCCAGACAAATCTAGTACATATTTCAGACAAATTTTAACACCGTGACGACATGAAAATAAGAAATTCAAAGATTTTACTACTTCTCATTTATAAATAATCTGGTATGTGCGAAATTATAAATTCCTTTTTGTAATAACTTACTCGGGCACGTTTCGCAAAGATCATCGAGCTGAGGTTAATTAAAATTCACATTTTCATCCGGAGCCTTTTTCCGCCCCTAGTACGCTGGCAGCAAGCTCACCCCCTTCTCATTATGATGGGGCAGCTGTAAATCATTTTTTAACATCACTAAAGCAAAGCGCAATTTATAGCCCAACAGCAGCCGATGCTAGCATTACACCCGTTCCCTCCCTCCCCCCCCCACCCCATGCGATGCATCCGGTGGTTCACCCCGCGCCACGCCGCGCAAGGCCGATGACAATGCCAAAGAAAGGGCTAGGATGAAGGGAGGTGGGGGGTGGTCATGGGGGTGGTTTGGTTGAGTGGAAGAGAGGTCGGCTCAGTCTTCCGCAACCCTTCCACCCCGCAAACGATATCGTGTGGTGCATCGGCTGCCAGAGGTGTGCATTTAAATGGTGTGTTAATTATGTTTTATTTACACTGTATACACTCCACCCGCTGCCTCCTCCCAGATGCTCTCCCTCTTTCTTTCCTTCTATTTCTCCTTCTTCTTTCCTGTCCTCCAATGACAACGAAAGTGGCAGGAAGGGTGGTGCTGATGGCGATGATATTTTAGTGAGCCTTTCTGTTGAAACAATCCGCCTCGGCATGTGATGAATGTTTCTGGCTTCAGCTTTAATGGGTTCTTGTTTTGATTTCGTTTGAACTTTTTCTGCACGGGTGCATACATTAATTTGCATTCGAGCTTTTGTGCTCCGGTCAACAAAAAAGCATTTGTTTTGATAATAATTTTAATAAAATCTATGCATTAGTTATATCTGTTGTTTATGAATCAAATCATCCCTACAAAAGCTCACTCAATGGTTCTAGAGATATGCATAGCTCTTGCCCTCTATTTCTGATACCGTTGCAAAGCCTGAATTGAATAATATCCTGCCCCTTGTGTTAGGTTTTGCCTTCCACCACCGACAGGATTAGTTTAAACGATACCATAGTTTTGTTTTCGCGTTCCGCCAGCTCGCCGCGATCAGTTTACAATCAATGTGCTAACAAGCGAAAACATGAAGACATCAAGAGGGCAAGAAAAATGTACACTTGCACCACCACGCTGCAAGTCATTCATTCAGCGAACGCGAACTATCGAGCGGATTGACACAGTTTCCTTTGGGTTTTCGAAGCTCGTGGCAGCTGTGTTCGCAGCACCGTGGCGCCTTTTTGCCTTTGGCACGCCGATTAAACGATTTGCGGTTTTGCGTGTGTGTGTGAGTGTTTTTTTTTTAAATGCTCCCAAAGTGGCGTCGCAGGCGACCGACGAGTCGAGCCGTACGTGTTTTCCTTTCTAAAACAGGAACCACGGTCGAAGGTTGAGAAAATAAAGCAGGAGGAAAGGAACATGATGTAAATGGGCACAGGATGGGTTTTATTATTTACTGAGAGCAACATTAGACCCGACTGTCGTACTTTTTCAAAATTTTATAATCGTTAAAACACTGACGACAAGGCCCAATTGGATGGCAAGGGGTTTTAACGGGTCGGTTGGGATGAGCCGACGTTACCGCAAACCACGATTCGCTGCGGAGGTCCCGGGGATTTCCAAAAGCCGCAACGAAGTAAAAGGTTGATGAAAGTGAGCGTTAATTTATGGGCTTAGCATGACACTGAGGGACCGAGAAAGGGATCCCCCGTCCATTCGACGATCCACCACTGTTTTGCCCCCACATATAGTACTCCGACGACCATTGATAGTCGCGAACATTCGCGCGGTCTTCACGCGGTCCGATAGTGCTATAATTTGGGCAATTTTCCGTGCCGTTTAGTGCCGTTTTTGGCCAAGTCGATGGTCAACGGTGGTCGGTGAAGTTTTGTTTCGAATTCCGAGAGGGACCCTCTCCTCCGTGTTCGCACAAAGTCTGCGAAGGTCGGCCGATGATGGAGCAAATATGGATGGAGTTAATTACTGTCATGTTGCGATGGTGTAAACTGCTTTGCCGACATTGTCACACTTTGGCCGATCGCCTGTTGGAAACACAATCAACTTTTAATGGCTCTGCATTTTATTGGATTGTATGATTGATTTGTTCTCAATGAACAACAATAATACCTGAAGGGCAACAATGCAACGAGATGCAATTGTAAATGAATGACTTTTTCAATTCATTAAACTTACTTTACTTAATAATTTACTCCAATGAATGTTTAATAACTATCTGTTTGCAATAGCTACCTTGCTGATTGCATGTAAAGAAAAGAACTTTGCACGGCAAGGATAAAAGAGATGCTAAAAAAGGATTTAATTTGTATCGCAACTCCTCCTCCTTTCCGTGCAAAGTTCTTTTCTTTACATGCAATCAGCAAGGTAGCTTCCACTTTACCCACAAACCAAGACATTTTAAGGTGCACAATAGTAAAATGGGTAATAACAGCTTGAAAAAGGAATGGAATTCCTTCAATAAGGAAAATTCAATTACGAGGCACAGTTTGTGCACTGACCCTATACATCACGCATCCACGGCTCGATCCAAGCTGGGATTTAATTGGTCCCTTTCGGTTCCAGTGTACGACGTATGCTCATGTAGTATCATGTCTCATCCACTTGCCCAGGGTTATTTGGCAGCCCCAAAGTACTTGACCCAGTTGCCCGGTGTCGAATGGTGAAAGAGGGGCCTAAAATCCAAATACCGTCATCTAAACCGCACGTCAATTCAGCCTGAACCTAACGGCGTGCGTCCGGACGAGCTGGAACCGGCGAACGAGCCTGCGGTTTCGCGCCGCCATGCTCCAAAACCTCGGGCTAATTGAATGCTCCAAATTGGGCATGATCGCTTATGCTCACACATCCCCCCTTCCCCTTCCTCACTCCCACTGGGATGATCTGAGTGCGTGCACGGTGCATACAATTAATGCCCTCGGTTACGCTACCAACACAAATCCACCGGAGGGCTGAACGCATTGAGGAGGGCCACCAAATTGATCTATTGTGTAGTCCCGAGGAAGATTAACCGCTGCCAATCATCGTCCATCGCTGACTGAAACCATCAATTTTCGCTCGGCGGAACAAAAACAGAAGATCCATCCCAACCCAGCATTTTTTGTACCCTATCGTGTTGAACCTAGAGGGCGAACCGGCTCACCATAAGCACCGCCACATTTTTGTGCAGTGCCACATTTTTCGCCGTCGTTTGCATCATAATTGTGAGCGATGCCCCGGTGCTTTCTTCTAGCTGCTCCACAACCCTCCGGAGACGATAGTGTGTGTGTGCGTTTCTGTAATCTGTGCCTTTTTTCAATTGTTCGAATCCAATGCACGCACAAGGGTCGGCCCGAAAATGGTGCTTTTCACGGTCCATTAAGAGCTGCGGTCCCTGCGTCATGGACAGCAGCCCGCCATGATGGCATGGTGGTGTATTGTTTCATGCTCCCCACACTCCACCGCTTTGGTAAATTGATATTTTTGTTAGACTCCGTGACGAGACTGACAGATCGGCGCTGCGACTAGTCGATCGATCGCGGTGTCGGCGTGGTCGGCCCGTTAGATCTCCCGAAGCGTAGCCTTAGGCCACGAACATTTCGGTGGACGACCGCATAGCCAGCCAGATGGAAGCTGGCTGGCGTGAATTTTGGTGGTAATTATGCACGGCGATATGCTGACGCTGGTGGTCAGCGTTCTGACAGACGCGCGGGCATCAACGAGACTATTATTGGTAATCAGCAGGGCCGTTAATTATGATGATGGTAATTTGAATCCTAGTGAACGAAGGTTAGCTTAAACGATCGATTTGTTTTAGATTTGTTCAACCGATGTGAAGCCACGTCGGGGATCTGTTATGGGTAATTTAATGTTTTTGTAATTTGTGGTTAGAAGCAGCTATTAAGGCAGATAATTATTATGAAAACACAAAGCATAAACCACCGACCTAGTAGAAACTATCCAGCTGGCATCCTCTTTTCTAACTTTTTGAATTTCACTATTCCTGCTTAATCTCCACTCCTACTCCTTACAGCGAATACGACAGCAACGTCATCACGATCTGCAACATCCGGGATCCCACAACGTCGATCGTACTGTCGAAGCAGTACACCGACACGGTCGGGTCCCGGTGGCGGCTGAACGTGTATCCGAAGGGCAACAACACCAACCAGCGGTACCTCAGCACGTACGTGGAACTGTGTGACGGTATCGCCGGAAGGTAGGATCGTAGTGCTGAGAATCTGATGCTTGATCGTATACTAACTGCGTTCTTTCCGGTGGCCTTGGTAGGTACCAGTACACGGTGGAATTACTGCACGATGACGTGACGCGCCAGGTCAAGTTCCAGTCCGAGGATCACTTCCAGGTGGGAGAGATACGGGGCTACCAGAAGTTCATCCGCGTCCGACGGCTGCTGGAGGAGGGCTACCTCAGCGAGGATGGCTCCATACTGATCCGCCTCTCGATTCGTCCTGCAAACCTGGCGCTGCGGTGCCAATACCAGGAGGAGTACCAGACGCTCAAGGAGGACAAGCTACGCACTCAGTTCAATAGGTTAGCTGGAATGTAGCTGGTTTTGTAGATCGTACGGTTTGCCTTAACGTGTCTAATGTTGCAACAGCCAGCTGAGCCAGCACCTGGCCAGGATAAAGAGCTTGCGCGAAGACAACGCATCCCTGCAGGCGCTCACCTACCCGGAGTACGCGTCGAACATCTTCGTCGTGCGCAACTTCACCGCCCTCCGGCAGGCGCAGGAGGACATCTGCTCGGACAACGCGTACGACGATCTCGGCTGCTGCTGGCGGCTGATCGTGTTCGCCAACGGTGACAAGGACGGCCGGGACGAGTGGCTGAGCGTGTACCTGAGACTGCTAGAAGGCATTCCGGGAAGGTTAGTCCTACGGGTGACATTTGGGCGGAGAACGGCATAACGTACTTAATTTACTTTCCTTCGATTCTGCCTCCACCGTCTGCTGCAGTTACGAGTACTGTGTCGAGCTGTTGCACAACGATGCGGCCAAAACGGTCAAAATGGAGGGCACGCAATCCTTCGACATCCAGGAGCGGTTCGGCTGGACTCGCTTCGCCCGGCTGGACTGGATCTGCGCGAACGGCTTCGTCAACGAGGAGCACGATGCGCTGTACTTTCGATTTTCACTGCGACCGCCGAACTTCAAGGCGAAGTGCGAGTACCAGCAGCTCCTGCGCCTCGAAGCAAAGCGGGAGTGCGAACTGCTGAAGCGGTACGTAGACACGAAAACTTGTACGATCTCGGTAGTCCAATGTTCCTGTTTTGTTCCTTTTGTTTTTTTGCTTACCCCCATCAGAGAACTGATACCGGCCTATAGCACGATGACCTACACGCTGCGCAACTTCTCGGAGATGCAACGAAAGGATAGCTTCGTCTACTCGGACCCACTGGTGGACGATTTGGGTTTCACCTGGCGATTGCTCATCTACGCCAACGGGCACAACGAGGCTCGGGGCAACCATCTCAGCGTCTATCTCATCCTCTTCGAGGGTGTTTCATCCAGGTAAAACGAAGCAAGACACCCCCACTCTTCTTTCACAAGACTTTATATGGGGATCGGTTTTTTTTCGACTTCTAATCGAAATTAACAGCAGGTTCGAGTACCGCGTGGAGCTGCTGCACCATCGCAACCCGACGGCCAACATAAAGATGGAGGGCGTCAACGTGTTCAAGCTGAAGAAGATCTGGGGCTGGCCGCAGTTCATGCACCACGAGCGACTGCAGGAGGAAGGCTACCTGGACCAGGCCACCGATACGCTCGAGTTCCGCCTGTCGATGTGTCCGCCGGACATCAAGCTTAAGTGTGAATACCAGCAGGAGTTCATACGGAAGCTGAAGGAAAATCAGAAATAGTCCATAGTGAATGCGAACTTGTTCCTACGCGTTTGGTCCACCTTACGGCCCAAGGGTAACTGCCATCGGTACACCGCCGGAGAGAGAGAGACTCCCTCTAGTAGCTCCTAGAGCAGCGAAGCGTGTCATGTTCCCATTGGAACATGTACCATCGTCTCTGCCGTCAATGCCAAACCTTCCCAAGCGCATCCGCAATGCCATGTTCGGGTGGTGGTCATTTTGACGGCGCATGTATTTCAAGAGTGAAAAACAAAAGAGAAAACACCACGAAACGTATAAGAATGCACTAGGAAGAACCACTTTACAAGATGCAAGATACATGCAAAAGAAAAACGTTCAGCATGCCGGCTACGCCACCGTACACAACAGGCCGCGGACGACCCCAACCGGCAAAAAAAAGGAAGAAACGACCTGTCCCGTTGCCGGTTTTAATCGTCGATTGAGGGTCGTCATATTTAGTTTGGGGGAATTTTTAATCTAATTTTTCCACCATCAAAGTCTGCCAACGGACTCTGGCCGAAAAGCGTTAGTATAAATCAAATCCAAAAACTAAATGGGCGTTTTGGGTGCGTACGAGTGTGCGTGTGTGTGTGAAAGAGAAAGCGAGAAAAGGAAAAAAGGGAGTGAGTGCGTGCGAAAGGGACGGAGTCGGGGCGCATGGTGAGAACAAGATCGGAAGGTTCGACGGTAACCGTATCTATATTTTTAGCATAAAAGTGTAAGGAATTCGATACGCAGCAATATACGCGACAACGCGTGATGCTGCCGCTGAGCGCGAGACGACGATCGTCGCCGGACGGGCGAATAAATCGAAAGAAGTGACAGTGTATAATTGGATGGATGGTTAGGGGGAGGTGACACCAAACGGAAGAATACACACACTTTAACAAATCCAACGAAAAGAAAAGAAAATGAAGAAAATATTCAAATGAAACGAGCCCAAACCGGAAGAACGTTAAGCTTACGGGAGCACCGTATACAAACCGTGGCGTGGCGTGGCGTGGAAAACAGAGAACAGCGGGAAAACTCGTAAAGCGTAGCAGTGAAAAATCTGCATGGACAGTGAACGAGAACGAGAGAACACTTTAAGTGGGTCGGCGGAGTCGTCTTAATGATACGTTTTTATTGTTTCGGTGATGCAGGAAATTCGGCGGCAAATTGGTGTGCCGCAAACGGGAAGCTTGTCTAGGATTGTATTGTATATTTATTTGCTCCATTTTTTTCTTTCTTGTTTTCGTTCTGTTGCGTTTCACGGGATGCTGTGTTCGGGCGCTCAAGGGGTTCCTGGGAGGAAAAGAAAACTTTACGCAAAAAAAAAAAAAAAAACAAATATCAGTACGAGAGTCGGTGTTGACGGACAAGCATGATTTTTGGTTTTGTATATTATAGTTTTCCTTTTACCCCTTGCTGTATCTTCGACTGGTAGGTTTTGTAATATGCTGCTAGTCCACCTTGGTACCTTGCGCGGAGAACGGTCAAAGGAGGAAAGGAGTCAAAGGAATTTGGGGTTTTTTAAATTATAAATTACGTAATACGTGACCGTCGCTGCGCGGTACATCTAACGTCGTGTCCGCGGGGAAAGAGCAGCAGCAGGGCCAGGAAGCAAGCGAACGGTTATAAAGTTATGATTATTATTTTGCGTGTCACTTACGTTATGTGTTTGAATGCGGACCGCGAGCACGAAGAGTGCGAACAGCTGAAAAGTTCTCATAAAAATTATGATGCTTTGTGATCTGCGCCTGGGGTGTGGGATTTGAGGGATAGATTTTTTTTGTTTCTCTTACAATTGTGCACAATGAAGATCGGTTTTACTTTCTCTGATAACGAGAACAAAAATATAATAAAACAATATTTTGCAAACATATTTGGCTGAGTTTAATTTTTTAATCAAGCTAGTTTCAGGCCAGCTTGGTCTTATGTAGCCAAATACTTTCATCATTTTATTAAGAATATTTTTTAAGTACATAAAACCGTTGAAATTGATCGAGAGTTGAGGATCAACGGAAACTTTTTATCGGAGAGCTGAGGATCATCGGTTTGTGCGAACCGGTCAAACTCATTCGTATCTTGAAAGGTAAATAATATGACATTATGTGAAAAATAATAAACAATTAACACGTCATTTATTCATCACCGTGACAAATCAACAGGTAATTAACGTGAAAGAAAGTTTATTTTTATATATTGTATTTTTAGCACCAAAATCGGTTCATAGAGGTTTCACGTGTCAAGCAAAACCGGTTCTGGTGGAGCCCACGGTGGGTTCATTTGTTCCCTCAAATTCTCTGGAACTGAGTGCTTCAATTCTTCGTAGGAGGAACGGGGTGGTTCTTGTAGGTGCACCACAACACACTCAACACTACATGCGAGTTGTCAAACATTGAACCAAAATAAGTACAAACTGGGCCCGAGAGAAGGGATTTGGGATTGTTTTTCAGAGAAATTTTCACAGAAAAATGGATTCTGAAGACGCAGCACAAACGATTTTCGATTCGGCGGTAAGTGGCGTGCATGTTGGATTACCTCAAGGTGGTTCCCGTTACTTGCAAGGCACCGTTTCGAGCGATTCCGTGTAGTGCGATGAGGATGTAAACATTGCGCTTCCTGCTTGTAGTGCTCGTACGGTAGAGAAACACTTTGCAATTGATGTAGCAATCGAGCGCTACAAAAGGGATCGTGTATGATCTTACGTTTGCCGAAGATAGGATGGTATCTCTGCGCCAAAAAATTGGGCCGCAAACAGAGCAGGATGGCTAAATGAACGTATCTTTCTTTGTTTACAGTCTTCCCTTCAAGAGGGCTGCCGGTTGCCGGTGAAAATGAGCGGGACGAACGATTGGCCACTAGCGGAAATCATCAGCATTAGGGAAGGATCGGATAGGAAATTCTATTACTACGTACATTATGTAGATTGTGAGTGTTCACGTTCGTTGAGAACGGGTTTATTTGAATTTTTCAAATCTTCAACGTACGATTTTCTTTGCTTTCCCCCCCCAGTTAACAAACGACTAGACGAATGGGTAACGGAAGAGTTTCTGGATATGCGCAAGGTTCAGTTCCCCAGCAAGGACAGTATGACGACAGGCCAAAACACGGGTGTGACGACCCCGAAGAAATTACCTCCCGCCCTTACCTGCTCTCGGCCCGTCAGTCCCGTCCAAACGCCGGAAATCGCGGTCAACGGTGGTGCCGTGCTGGAGGCGGCACTGCAGAAAAAAATAAGCCGCAAGCGAAAAGCCACCTCCACGGAAAACGAGGACAACTCCGAAGATGTCCCACCGACGCCAACGCCACGGCAATCCGGCAGCATGGTGGCGCACCACGACGACGTCGTGACGCGCATGAAGAACGTACAGCTCATCGAGCTCGGCCGGCACCGAATCAAACCGTGGTACTTTGCGCCCTACCCGCAGGAAATGTGCACGCTGTCGTGCATCTACATTTGCGAGTTCTGCCTCAAGTACCGCAAGAGCCGCAAGTGTCTGGAGCGGCACACGAAAAAGTGCAACCTGCGCCACCCGCCCGGGAACGAAATCTACCGCAAGAGCACGATCAGCTTCTTCGAGATCGACGGGAGAAAGAACAAGAGCTACGCCCAAAACCTCTGCCTGCTCGCGAAGCTTTTTCTCGATCACAAAACACTGTATTACGACACCGATCCGTTCCTGTTCTACGTGATGACCGAGTATGACTCGCGCGGGTTCCACATCGTGGGGTACTTCTCGAAGGAAAAGGAAAGCACGGAGGACTACAATGTGGCGTGCATACTGACGATTCCACCGTACCAGCGGAAGGGCTACGGAAAGCTACTGATAGAATTTAGTAAGTGCCAGGGGGAGCGCATTGGCAATAATTGCTTCGATAACATGAAAATTAATTGTTTTTTTTTCTTCCATAGGTTATGAATTGTCCAAATTCGAAGGAAAAACGGGTTCACCGGAGAAGCCATTGTCCGATTTAGGTTTACTATCGTATCGCAGCTATTGGGCGCAAACGATACTAGAAATATTAATCCTCCAGAAGCCAACGGGAGACAACGAAAAACCACAAATTACGATAAAGTGAGTACAACACTTTGCAATTTCCGACTGTTACATCCTGAAACGCCACTTTGCTTGACCTTTTTCAGTGAAATTTGTGAGTTAACGAGTATAAAGAAGGATGATGTCATCTCGACGCTGCAGATACTGAATCTAATCAACTACTACAAGGGCCAGTACATCATCTGCATCAACAAGGAGACGATTGACCAGCACAAAAAGGCGATGGATAAGCGAAAGATTCGCATCGACTCCAAGTGTCTCCACTGGACGCCGAAGGACTGGACGAAACGATCGAAATGGTAGAACCACAGCAGGATCGGCGTTGCGGAGGAGTATTTGAACATAGGGCAAACAGATAGAAGAAGCAGGTTCGGTGGTAGAATGGATTTACCATTCATGCGGACGTTTCGATAGCCGGGCCAGATGCGCCGATGCGTCTCTAAGGATGTTTAGGTGTTTAGCTAAAGATCTCCTTTCTTCTGCATGTGTGTGTTTGGGTGCGTTCGTGTTCCTAGGTGGATAAGCTTATGCGGTACATAGAAGGGGAAGTCAACCCGGGGAGGGAAGGACTACAACGGGAAACGTGAGAAGCTATAAATCGCGGCGGGTTTGCCCCGTGGTTCCTCGCGAGGGAAGTTAGAGAGCCATAGCGCAGTGAGGGGGGGTGGAAGGATACTGAAAAAAGCAACGGTATTGACAATTCCAGTTTTTAATTTTTATTTTATTTCGATCTGCCACGAGCGAGATGGGCGACGATAGGGAGGCGCACCGCCGCAGCAAGTCAGCGGAAGCGGGCGTAGGAGAGATAATAAAAAAAGAAAATACAATGTCACTTAAGGAGTTCTCTTTCAGTGGGCTTCTGAAAGAACGTTGATTAGAATGCCCCGTAGCCGTCCGGATTGTACGCATTGTTGGGGGGTGGGGGCGCAAGTCTAGGCTGCGGAGGGAATCCACCCACTGGCGGTGGCCTCGGTGGGAAGCCAGGTAGTTGTGGTGGAGGTGGCTGCGGGGGTCTTACGACACCGGGTGGTGGAGGTCTTGGTGTGCTTGGAGCCGGGGGCGGTGGTGGAAACGGTCCCGCGTTGCTTCCGGCTGGCGGGAACGAGGGAGGAGGGGGCGGGAACGGTGCAGACGGTGCGGGTGGAGGTGCAGGAGCTCCGACGGGGGCGGGAGGAGCAGGGGCACCCGGTTGCTGCCAAGGTGGCGGAGGAATCATCCTCGGTGGTGGCGGTATGCCAAGCGGAGCGGATGGCAGTGGAGGTTGCGGTTGAACACCCATCGGGGGCGGCAGTGGTGGAGGCGGAATGGACCCCGGACCTCCATATCCACCCGGAGCTTGCGGCGGAGGGGGCATGACCGGAGGCTGCGGTAATACGGCGGCCGCGGCCGGATTCGACGGTGGCGGAGGTGGGGCCAACAGCGGCGGTGGCATCATTGGGTGGCCTCCCATCATTCCCGGGTGCATCGTGGGCGGTGCCGGTGCGTCGGCGAACAGTTGATGCGGTCGATCGGCGTGCGAGAGTGGATTTTGCGCTGCCAGCAAACGCTCCGCTGCCGATCCGTGCCGTTCACCCTTCGAGTCCTTCTTGAAAGCGTACGAAACCGAAATGGGCCGGTTGCAGAGATACTGGCCGTTCATGGCGTCCATAGCGGCATCGGACGCCTCGAAGCTGGCGAAGTTGATGAAGGCGAACCCCTTCGAGTTGCCAGTCTCCGGATCGCGCATTATTTTCGGCGTCTGCAGAATCACACCAAAGGCGGAGAACGTATCGTACAGCAGCTTCTCGTCCACCTCCAGATCCAGGTTGCCGATGAAAATGTTCGCCCCCACGTCCAGACTCTTCTGGTGCGCCGACGCTTTGTTCACACGGATCGGCTTGCCGTACAGCTTGATCATGTTCATTATCTTAATCGCGTAGTCGGCGTCCTCCTCGCCGAGAAACTCGACAAACCCGTAGCCCTGGTGCATCTGGGTCACGCGATCTTTCGGCATGTGCACGTTCACTACCGGGCCACTCTGCACGAACAGCTCCCACAGGAGCGTCTCCGTAACCTTATCGTCCAACCCGCCAACGTATATTGTGGCATCTGCAAAGGAGGGAAGATTCACCGGTTCCCATTAGATGTGTAAACAAACCGATGCTCTCGAGCAAAAGGCACGATATCGTTCGATACTGTTCAGGAAAACAACAAAAACGAACTTTTCTTGCAAACACATTGCGAAACAATAGATAAAGAATCGTTTCGTAAAGTGAAATATGTTAATACACATTGCAAACACTGATAATTTACCTTGATTTCGTTCTGCAATCGGACCGGCTGCCATGGTGTTTTCGTTTCTTTCCAATCCAAACGCGTTGCTGATAATTTCGAGCTGTCAGAATACTGCTCGATATGAAAACAAGGTTTGTACAGATGTAAGCAGCAAGCACGGACGTTATAACCGTTACGCTAATCGTGACGCTTCGAACTGTCAAAACTCGTTCGAGCAAAGCGCGGGAATTGTTTTTCAATAACAGATCGTTTGACCGTAAACAAACGCGAGTGATCGCGCAGTTATCGGGACTTTGCCGTGTGTTGTGTACGTGGTTTTTGTTTAAATCATATTCCGTGATAAAATGATATCATTCAAGCCAGACAAGGATCTTCCCCCGCCCGAGGCGGGCGTGCACTACTCGTTTCCCTTCGTACCGTACGACATTCAGCTGGACTTTATGAAATCGCTCTATGCCGTCCTGCACGGTGGAGGTATCGGTATCTTTGAAAGTCCAACCGGAACGGGAAAATCGTTGAGCTTAACGTGCGGTACCCTGACGTGGCTGAAGGATTACGATCGACTGGTGCAACAAGAATTGCAGGTAAAGATCGACCTCCTGCGAAAGGAGATAGCTCGGTTGGAAAAAGAGAATGAAGTTGCCAGTGATTGGATCACGGGGCAGTATAATGCAATGGGCCAGCGGAAGGAGCTGGGAGAGCTGACCGTTTTCAGGGATGCCTTGGAAGCGAATCGAAAGCACGTGTTACAATTGAAAGATAAAGCAGTGCTTCAAAAGATTCGTTGGGTGTCAGCAAAGGATGTCGCCGATCGAAAAACGGACACGTTGAAGGAAGAGTCACTGACAATGCAGGAGGTCGTTGTGGATGATGATGAATTTTTAATCCCCGGCGATAGTGACGAGAGCGATGGAGACGTCGATCCGGGGGATACGAAAGAGGAAATCGAACGATACAAGCCAGTGCAGGTGATTTTCTGCAGTCGGACACACTCCCAGCTAGGTCAGGTGGTCGGGGAGGTGAAAGAAACAACGCACGCCAAAGACTTACGGTTAATGTCACTGGCGTCCCGACAAAGTCTCTGCATCAACGCAGACGTTCGTAAGCTGAAGAGTAACACACTGATCAACGAACGCTGCTTGGAAATGTTGAAAAAGGCCGGAAAGAGCAACACGAAAGGCAACAGCGAGGATGGCAGCAGTGCCAAAAAACGGCGTAAGACTACTGCACAGAAAAGCTGCCCCTACTACAACCAACGTGCAATAGAAGGGCTGAAAAATGGCACCCTGTTTGAGGTGCCCGATATTGAGGATCTCGTGAAGGCGGGAATGCGCGAAAAGGCCTGTCCATACTACGCGTCACGTGCCGCCATTGCCGACGCGCAGGTGCTGATGGTCCCGTACCAACTTATTTTGCATCGGCGCACTCGGCAACAGTCCGGGATTGACCTGCGGGGTTCAGTGCTGATAATCGACGAGGCGCACAACTTGCTGGACACGATCGCGGCAATACACAGCCAGGAGCTGAACCACGAACAGCTGCGCATGGCTAAACTGCAACTGGCCGCGTACAAAGCGCGTTATTTTTCGCGATTTTCCACGAAAAATTTACTCCGCATCAATCAGATGATTTTCATCGCCACGAGGCTGGCAAAACTACTGACACCGGAGGTAAAGCCTCTCGGTAGCGGCGAAAAATCCACGAGGGCATCACGCATGCTGCAAACGCACGAGCTGCTTGTCGAAAGCGACACTTTCAACCTCAATCTTACCGACATTCTTGCGTTTTGCGAACGATCACGCATTGCCCAGAAAGTGCACGGATTTGCGCAAAGTGGACCACCGGAACTGCTCGATCCGGGTGCACCAGAAAAAACCCAACCTAAGGTCGGAATGTCCTCCAAGGGTTCAACAAACAGCCTGAAAGGTCTCCTGAAATCACTGGAAGAAGAAAACAAGCGAAAGGCACAGTCGAAAAAGCAGGGTCGAGCGTCAGGCGCGCCCTCCAAACTGGTTGAGATGAAGAACGACACTAATCAGGAAAATGCGGATGCAGCTCAGCAGCAGGTCAAACATCCCGTTTCAAATGTAATCCGTCCTTTGATCAACTTCCTCGAGTGTCTAACCGAGGACAGCAGCGGCGATAGTCGCGTGTTGCTGGCTTTAAATGAAAAGAATCCTTCGCAGTCGAGCATGAAGTACCTGCTCCTGAATCCTGGTGCCCGATTTGAAGAAATTGTGCAACATTGTAGATCGGTAAGTCCATCACCACCTGTTGTTTGTTTGTTATAATAATGTATTTAACATTCAAATGATTTTTGTTTCTTTTTCATTGCAGATCGTCCTAGCAGGTGGGACAATGCAACCAACGGAGGAATTGACTGAACAGATCTTTCGCAATTGTCGGGAACGAGTTACGATCAAAAGCTACCCTCATGTAGTTCCAAACGATGCCGTTTTACCGATCGCACTAGCCCGCGGCCCTTCCGGGAAAGAGTTTTTGTTTAACTTTGGCAATCGACAGAACGCGGATCAGGTACAAACTGTTTGTTTTTTCTTTCGTTGAACTAACAAAATAAAATAAAATCAATTTTTCAATTTTCCATTCATCCTTTCCAGCTGGCTGAACTTCAGTCTACAATACTAAATTTGTGCCAGGTCGTGCCGAACGGTGTCGTGGCATTCTTCAGTTCTTACGACTACCTGGAGCTGTTCTGCAGCAAGCTGGAAGAATCTGGCAATCGGGCGCGACTGGAGGAACGGAAGAAAATCTTCCGAGAACCGCGCACCGCCGGACAGGTGGACAAAATCCTCCTCGAGTACGGTCGGGCGGCAAAGTCGGCCACCGGAGCGCTGCTGCTCAGTGTCGTCGGTGGTAAGTTGAGTGAAGGATTGAATTTTGCCGACGAACTTGGCCGGTGCGTGGTGGTGGTGGGATTACCCTATCCGAATCGTACCAGCCCGGAGCTGGCGGAGCGGATGCGTTACCTCGATCGGACGCTACCAACGTCGACCGCTCCATTGAGTTCTGGTTCGGCTGGAAGTGAGTACTATGAGAATCTTTGCATGAAAGCCGTCAATCAGTGTATTGGGCGTGCCGTACGCCATATACGGGACTATGCTGCAGTCGTTTTGCTTGATTCACGCTACTGCAATAGTGAGCGGGTGCGACGGAAGCTTCCCGTTTGGATCTCAGAACGGATGACCTGCGTCGGGCGGTATGGCCAGGCGCACGGAAGTTTGGTGAAGTTTTTCCGTGATCATAAAGCAAAACGGGCAGAATAAACAGCATATCCTCACTATTGGAAACTGCATTGAACTTTCCACTTTCGGATTGTGAGAAAGAAACACCTACTTCCTTTGTTATACTGGGCATTTTTAGTTGTTGTTTATATTTTCTGTAAACAATGTTGTTTTCCCGACACATCTCGTAGCGTAGTCGTGTTGCAAAATATATAACATGCGCTTTTCTGCATACATTTTTGGATTTCTTTCATTTCATATCCTAGTTTTTCTCATGCTGGTTTTCGTTTGTCATCTTTCAATGTTCTCGTTTTTTGAAGCTGTGTCTTAGCTTTTACTTAGTTTTGTAACAAGCAGCTCTTGCAGATTTTGCTTATGCACGACAACTGTAGTAGATCTTGGATCTTTTCATTTTACATTACGATCTTTCATGCACTTCTTCATTACCTATTATGCGGTTTGTGACTTGTACTTTTGACTTTTCTTCTTTGATGACTGTTTCACTATGGGTTAATGGTAGTCATATCGTCTTTTTTGCTGTTTTACTGTTTATGCTATATTATAGCGTTGTCGCTTGTGGTGACTGTTACCTCTTCCGCATCTTTCAAGTAGACTAAATGCCTCTTTAAAACAATATGCTTACTGCGCCGTACCTACCTCGTCAAAATATCAATGGTTCGGGACTTTATCGTTCGTTTAAAGCACTTCGTTAAGGATTTTCACTGCGTTATCCTGCTGCCCACTGATTTCCGTTTGGAAGCATTGATCGGTAGATACTTTTCAGTTTTAATATCATCATTTTCCTTCTAAATACCAGCACGTTTAGACTTTTTCCTTGAATAGCAGTATGGCGCATACAAAGGCAGCATGGTTTTTGTGCACATTGACATCTTATTACCTTTTTACTGATTGTGTTATACGATCAAGCGATCTATAATGGATGACTTTGTTGCGAGATTTGGTACTCTTTACAATTGTCAATGTAAATTAAGAATCGGACGAGCCATTTCGTTATGCTTTATCGTTAAAACAAAATGGATATGAGAAAACCATCGTCTTGGATAGCAGCTAAAGTAGGGTGGTGCCCTTGGAACAATACATTGATATAGACACGTTTTTTGTTTGCGCATAGGTGTTAGGAGTATTGTACTTTATTTTTTTCTGATTTTTTTTCCATTTCCATAATATAAACATATTTTAGCGCCTTTTTTTCGTACGTTTGTTCATCGATTGTGTGTTTTTGCTGGATTTTCCCTCGGAAACACTAGCAGAGTTCAAACCCAAGGTTCGACCATTTTCCGCCTGTGTCTTTTAGAAACATTTGGATATTGCCATGCTGCTGCTGGCCCCGATAAAGGAACCGAATGTTTGTTAATTTATTTGCTTATTTGTTGATCTCTCGTTGATCTTGAAAAAGTTAGTAACCTAAGAGATTTCCGTATAACTTTCTTTTCCATACCGACCTAAGTCCGTCTCAGATTTAAATCTCTCGTCATGATCTGTTTTAATCCGGCGAAGCGCATTCACAAACATCAACGAGGCCGACTGCCAGGTACAAAGTAGAATAATTTTTCGTTCGATAGTGTCGGTTTTGTTTAACCTTTTTTTGTGGCATTTTGTGGGACGCGTTTTGACCGTTAGTACTAAGGGATGTGCAGTTTATCTGTTTCATTACAATTTAATTTTTCATGCAACTAGTTTGTGATTGTTCGCAAAACGGACAGACATAAATGAAACAGGACAAGCTTCGATTTTCATGCCCTTTAATTTTGTATTTGGGTGAATGCAAGTGTACGAACAACACATAGAAGAAAATTCTTGTTTTAGCAGTAAGTTTTTTTTCGTGTTTTTGTTCTATCGCATTTAAGACACATTGTTGCGTTGCACTTAGCTTAGCTTCCTCCAATTTCTTTACTAAAAGCCTTTCACAGACTTCCGGCACTTCATTTGCATGTACGCGACCCTGCTTCTGTTTTTGTATATCACACTTTATATTGTTTTCTGTTCATTATTCTGCAGCCTGTATTTTACAAAAGATGAACTGCATTTGATTGCCGCTTTTCGCTTTCCACGCAATAGAGGAGAATGATTATTTTTCACGTCTAAGCACCGCTAAAGCAGATCGAGTTGGTCGAGTTGATTTCGTCTCCATCGTTTTTTTTTTATTGCTGCAAACCACTGCATGCATTTACAAGACATGCATAATAACATACAATACATTAAAGGCTAGCGATCTGTGCAATACATAGAATGTTCATTTTAGTCTGCTTGTTTTTTTTCTCTCGTTTGCTTGTTTTTTTTCTCTCGTTTGCTTGTTTCTGTTTTCGTCCTTGTTTGGATTTTATTTCTGTGTTCTAAAAAATAACTAGTAACATGCGTAATAACCTATTCTTCTAAATAGGAAGGCATTTTATCCAGTTTTGTTGTTCGTAATTTGTTGTTTATCTGTATATATTTCCCTTCTCGCTTCTCACTTTTCTACTTAAGGCTTGTGGCGGGAGCGACTCCTTGCGTTTTAGTTTTAGCTTCACTAGTTTTGCACTACCATCTCACCTCTACCTGGTACCAGATGACCGACGCAAATTGATATTTAAATATCAATTTTACCGCGAAACATCCGAACCTGTGATAGTACGTGTTTTCTTCCTACAAAACAAGTGAAGCTAAGATACTTTATTAAAAAAAAAAAAACCATTGTCTTTCAGGACAAGAATTCGTTTGGTTTACCGTGGCGTATTATGATTTGCAGCTCAAGGGAATCCGAAATCCTGGTCACGACCTGAACATTGTTAAAATAAAACATGCACATTAAAAAATGACTCCCATCGCGTGCTCATCTGTCGTTTAAAACGACTCGGCGGAGTTAAATTATAAATATATATAATATATACTCGTGTCAGTAGGGGCTTGAAGCACCACCAACATTTACTTCATTCTCAACGATTGTGTCTTCGCGGCGGTTTGATCATTTGCGCGATCGTAGTATATCCTACAGCTATCTCACAGTAAGCTTTCGGTTGGTATTAAGTTGTAATATATCGAAATCTAGCTTATAGTAAATTGGTCTTGGTTACCATTTTGCTCTTTCATGCTTCTTTAGGTTCCACGTCAAGCTAGTCAGGTTCAGGATTGGCCACAGTGAAAGTGTCGCCATTGGGATGTGCGTGGGCGCAGGTTGAAAGCGGAACGAAAGATTGTCGCTTGAATCAATTTTTTTCTACGACGTTCTTCTCCAACAGTCCAAAAGACGGAGCAGTAACTCCCCAATTGTGTGGCGAAGGATGCCTTCATATTTGCATTGAGGAACGGACGGAATATGAAAATGGCAAAGTATACCTGTAAGCTTAGGACGCATGCTGCCGTATTTGATGAAAATCGTGCTTCAACATTCCCAGCTCTAAAACGTTAATCTAGGATCTGCCGGAAACTTCAAATCGTACTTATGAGTTAAATGAGATATTTAAACGCGTTGATCGCGACAGTTTTAAATAACCACGGCACTCGTTTTCTTATGAATTAAATAGCAAAATTATTAGAAACCACATGGAACGAGCATGTGCTTCAATATAAGACTCTCGTCCGCAATGCTAAACGATCACCGTCATGCATTAAAAATCGAACATTTTATAATATGGCACCCGTATTTCGATGGTTGGTTGTCGAACAGCAACACCATTTAAATAAATTTTAGGGAGTATTTAAATCTTCTCATTTAAATCTTCTCAAAACTCCGTTTGCGTAAGGCATGGTAACTATCCGAGGATGCGAGGACATGACTCGCTAAATTGGTAACTTTCCGTTGGTCGATTGGTTACAAGAATCGTGGATTCAGAGTAAAATAGAAGGAACAGTAAGAAATTACTTAATCGAAGTATAGTATAATAAAAAAGAAACATTCCTTCGGTTTCATAATTCCATGTTGCCCAAAATGCAGAAACATTTTTAAACCATAAATATTTTAAGCCACTTCCGTACGCATCCGTTCCTCAATCTGTTCGCATTTCTGCTGATTTTGAGCTTGAAGCTTGTCACCAAGGAAACATGTTTCAATAATATTTCATTCTGGACATTTTTTGTCAATTATTCCAAATCATGTTTCCTAGTGTCTTATCTTTTTTGCGAAATATATTGAATTCAACCTGGGGAGAAACAAGCTGAAAGCTGACAGACATTCTACGGTTATATTTGACTTCCTTTTTTTTTGTAATACGATCAAAAACACTGTGAAGCTTCAAGCTGGAATGTTGAAGGTTGGACCGACAAGCTCAATACACATTCGAAAAACTTCGCTCGAACCCACGTCGCTCTTTCTCTGCCCAACTCTGCCAGGCTGATTGGAAAATAAACTCCGTAATGGCCCGTACAAATATGGTTTAATCCTTCACCACAAAGTACGCCGGTTCTCGCTTTGCCGTGGCGATTTTCAAGTGTCTGTATTTTTCGGTAGGATGTTGCGTGTCTTTTCTTCCCTTGGCGTGTGTGTGTATGTGAGTGCGTGTAAATGGTAATTTAATTAATGAATTTACTTTGTGTACGGTAAACTGAATTGATTGATGGAGCCAGAGTTTTGTTCAAACGGACTGGGGCTAAGCAGAAGTCAAGACCATCCCACCATTTTTTGCCGTTGAGTTTTAAGCCAAAAAAAAAAAAAAACGTGGCAACAGCTCGCACGCGAGACTAGAGTTTGCGAGTCGCGGGTTCCCATCGTGGGACTGTAGTCAAGTGCAGCTTGGTGCCACATTTCATTCTTTGTCTAATCCCTCTCTTTGCGCCCAACGTACTTTGCGCTGTACACTGGACAGCATTTGGACATAGTGGAATACAAAAATACATTCGAGTATACAGACGCGAATGAAAGCGCGAAAAGCTTCTTTTTTTTGGCTTACACACCAAATTCGTGTCTCATCGTAGACAATAATTAGCTAGCGAGTGTTAACAGAAGATGAAAGCATGAAAGATGTTCAACAAAATCAGGCTCAATATGACCAGTTTTTCAGTACGAATACTTCGTCTAAGAGGAGAGAAACAAAACGAGAAAGAGAGAGAGAGAGCGAGAGAGAGAGAGAGAGAGAAGGAGGGAGGGAGAGAATGGACGAGAAAGAGCGCAGAACATATGTGAAAAGTCAAACGAAACAAGTGGAAACAAATGGAAGAAGATAACGAAATGAAAAAGAAACTGGAAAAAGATAGTAGCAATAATAATAAGAGTAATAGTAATAGCAATAAGAATAGTATTATTATTACTAACAATAATGATGATAATAATAATAATATAAACATTCGGTAAAGTGTATAGAAGTTATAAAATGAGATACGATTATTAAACCTTACACTCGAAAAGGAATGCATTTCCGATCTTTTTCGTTTTCGCTATCTCATTTCCATTTGTTGCCGTTTTTGTTTCGTTGACCTTTGCGTGGTTTGCTTCCCTTCCTTCCCGTTGCGCCATTTTGTTTTTGGTGGAAGGGGCCGGTTGTTTTGTTTGTTTATTGAGTTGTTGAATTTAGGCAATAGCGTAAAATGGGGACAGTTCCAATTCCTGTAAAAACTGACGATGAAAGACTATTGCAACGAAACCGTGGTTCGTGATTTTTTGGGTTTTTATGCAACTGCCAATGACCATAAATGTTTTTCATTGAGTCGCGGACTTTGATGAACTCTTATGATCGCATCAACGCCTAGTCTCAAATCGGGACACGAAGGAATTGTTTTGTTTGCGGGGACAATTTTGAGTCTAATCGGTTATTGCGAAGAAACATAATTATACCTTTGACGGTGACGATCAACTGATCTTTGTTGCAGTGTCAGCGATCGCATCGGCTTTGATGGATCTGTCCATCACGTGTCAAAAGTTCACGATGTATTTTTTTTTTTGCAAATCTTTGACAAGACAACCTCCTAGGAGTAAGTTGTTTATGGGGCGGTTTCCTGCCAGCATTGACGCAGGTATTTTCACCTCTCCTCAGAGTACACACTGTGGAAATCTACAGCGATAGATACCCGATTTCCTAGTCGACTACTCCAAATGCTTTTCGAAAAGAAAATAAAACAGCAATGAAAAAGAAACACGACAGCAATGAAAATGCAGTAATCTTATGGCTTTAGGAGGGGAAGAGAGTCTTTAAAACCGTAGGCGTAGTCCTGCCTGGTGATCGTTAGCTAGTAATAGATAGTATGTCGTGGTCTGCAGTCAGTTCGAAGTGGGACTTGAGTGGGTTTTAAAGGGGACAATACGTTCGCCTACTAAAGAACCCCGTTTATTTTAGCTGCACACCTGCTGGAGATGGTGGATGACTCGTGGAAGGGTACGTCTTGGAAGGTTTACAGCTCAAATGGTGCTTCGGGTCACGCCAGACATCCGTTGATGCTGTTGTACGCCGTAATGCTGCTGTCCAGGTCGGTGAACTCGCTAGGGTCGTCGTCGGCAAGGAGCAGAAACTCATTCGTCACAGGACCGAGTAGATCGAGCGCGGAGTTGACGAGTTGTTGCTGCTGCTGATGTTGCTGCTGGTGTTGCTGCTGCTGCTGCTGTTGGAGGTGATGTTGCTGCAGTTGCTGCTGATGTTGCTGCTGCTGGAGGTGATGCTGATGGTGATGTTGTTGCTGCTGCTGCTGTTGGTGGTGGTGTTGATGGTGTTGCTGTTGCTGATGGTGATGGAGAAGATGGCCGAGGGTTGGGTCACCACCCAGGAGGCTCCCGAGCGGTTGTTGCTGATGGTGGTGCATTCCGTTGGAGTGTTGCAAAGGTTGCTGGTGTTGTTGATGCTGTTGTTGCTGCTGCTGCTGCTGCTGCGGCTGCTGTTGCTGCCGTTGCGTGTAGTCCACCGTGCTGGGCTTCAGGCTGTCGAAGCTAGCACTGAACTCGAGCAGAGTGTTGGAGGTGTTGTCCTTGATCGCGTTCAGGTGGTTAAGCTTGTCGTTTTCGTTCAGCAGGCTCGGATTGTTGTTGTTGAGACTCCCGTTGTGATGCTGATGCTGCTGCAGGTGATGGTGGTGGTGTTGCTGTTGTTGATGCTGCGAGCTGCCACAGTTAAGGCCGCCGGTGAGCGGACTGTGTGCGTTGTTGTTGTACAGGTCGAGCGTCGCGTCGAAGAGAAACCGGTCGGCGCTCTGCACCGTTGTGTAGGGACTGTTGGTGTCGATGAGTTCACTCTTCAGGATAAAGTCGTCATCGTCATGGGGAGCGCCAAGTCCCACCATTGGGTTGAGGACGCCCACCGACGACACCGAGCTGGCAACCGTCAATGGGGACGCCACGGACGAAGGCGAAGAGGCGGGTGTGGTGGTCATGAGGGTCGCCGCAATCAGTGGGTTTCCCTTGCCGGTGCTGCTGCCGCTGTTATTGCTGTACGAGTTGACGGTATTGGCGCTGTTGCTGAGGGAAGTCACATTGGTTGTCACAGGAATCGCTGCCGGAGTTGCCTTCGTCGAGTTCTGCTGATTGCGGGATTGGCGTGGTTTCGGTCCTGGTTTCGCTCGTCCATTAGCCTTTGTCTGTTGCCGGCTGGGGTTTGTCGCAGGGGATGGCGTGGACGCTACAACCGAGCCGAGAATGAACTCCGATTTGGGCTGAGGGTACGTGTCTCCGTCGCCAGTCAGCTCCGTGGACGCATCGAGCAAAAAGCTAGTCGATTCCGTGGGCGAGAGCTTGCAGTAGCCGGGTGGAAGCAACGTGCCGGTAGCAGCGTCCATCTGCGAACCATTCGCGTTGGCGACCACCGATTTCAGGCACTCGGAGTACTTGATCTCCGTCGTCGCCTGCTCCTGATTACCGCCCGGATCGAGGTAGTTCAGATCGGTCAGATACTTCCCGTTGTTCCCGCTGCTCGGGGCGGTACTGGCGGGGACGGTGATGGTGGACAGCGACGGAAGCGGTTGATAGCCTTTCTGGTGAACGCACGTTGGCCCGTGGGCTTGCAGCACCTCCAGCAGCTTACGGCGTTCCGTTTCCAGCTTGCTCACCTGTGACTTAAGCTCCTTGTTCTGCGCGTCGAGAGTCTCCGACTCGTTGATAAGGTTGACCGTGCGCTCGCGCTTCTTCATGCGACATTTGGTGGCAGCGATTTTGTTCCGTTCTCGGCGTCGCCGTCGCCGATCCTCGTCTTCCGGTGTTAACTGTTAGTAAGCAAAAAGGTATAACAATTACTCTCCGTTCTTAACTCCACCCTTTTCCTACATTTTCTTAAATTGAACAAATCCTTGAACAATACACAACGTAATATACAGGATGCCGTTTTAATCAATCCTTTCGTTATGCTTACCGCAACGGTTGAACGAGGGCTCGCCTTCGAGTCCATGTCGTCCTCACTGGTCTCCCGATGGTCCGTCATGGAAGTTTCCCGCCGCCGAACCATCTTCGTCTTCGGCGTGCTGGACTCGTTTCCGTCGCTCGAGTCTCCGCCGCTGTGTTTGCGTTTGTTCTGGATCAGCAGCTTCACACCTTCCTTAATCAGTTGCGAGCATGTCTGGAATACGTAACAAGACCGGGAAGATGTTTGTTTTAAATCGGCTGGATTTAAAGCAGTTGTAAGAATGCAAGAATGTGTTGATTAAACAAGTGTTTGTTTGATGGTCAATCCAATTTATTCGAAAAAACTTTTGTTTAATATAATTTTGATTATATCTGTGCCATTAAGTGTCAGCTGTTTTTTTATAGCTTCTGCTGAAAAGCACTATTTTAATGTTCCCATTTGATCTCAAAAGTGCGTGTATAAAAAAAAACCATCACGATTCTTTATTCACAAACCAGCAAATCGTTACGAGCGCCTTTCAACTGTGTTCCACAGCTCCGCGCTTTCTGGTAACGACTCATCAGAAAATATTTAATTCGTAAAGAACGTCGCGCAACAGCAAGACGAAAAATTAACGACACGATATCGTGCTCATCGTTTCCGTCAGGCTCTATCTTAAACGAACAAAAAAGACATATCTTCAACAAAAAAGAAGAACTCCCGTCGCTTCGACCAGTTTTGTGTAGTGAATAAAATGAACCATTAACAGGGAGGAAGTTTGTTTGCAAAAATGTGAAGAATTCCGAGCAATGCTACGAGCAGCAGCGAACCGAATAAACGGTTCCGTCGTGACGGCGGTTTATAAAATGCAATCGTGAGGCGTGCGAAGTGTCATTTGTCTGTCTCAATTACGATCGAGAATGTGTAAATCTTCCTGGGGCGTTTGATTGTTTTTTTTTTCTTTTCGGTTTTTTTTTCGGTGCAATTTGTATTTTTTTCGAGAAGAAGTTTGATAAAATGTTTCACACTGATTCTGCTTTTCTGATCAAAACAAGTTGTTGGTTAAAAAATTAACTATTAAAATTTGTTTTGAAAACTGGAAGTTGATTTCAATTAAAATAAATTTAAAAAAGGATTAACATCAAAAGGATTAAAGGGCGACAATCTCTCTTTCAGAAGGGGTTTGTCCGCAAACATACTAACAACAAGTATGAAAAATATGTTTGCACAAACAGCAGTTGCTTACAGTAATGACAAAATATGCAAAATGGCAGCTGCAAAGAAAAATGAGGTACACGCTCGTAATCATAATTCACCGCGAATGTCAAAACGGATAATTGAAAAGCGGCCAACGCTGCTGGGTAACTTATTTGCGGTGGACCATCTTGGGGAGGAATCTTCCCTTCAACTTCGCGCAGATTGCATCTCTTTTTGAGAGAGACTATGCGAAAAAAAAAAAGAAATCATTCCAGCAATGTAAAAGGGTGTGTGGATTGCCTCTTATCGCTCCAACATATCGATTCGTTATTTTCTTCCTTAAGGTCGCACTCTTTTCACATTAACTTCAACATGGCAACATTGAAGATGAAACCGAGTGTGAGATTTCTCTTTCTCGACGGCAAAGCGAATGAAAAATCTCTCCCCAAAAAGCAGAGAAGATCGCGATCGCCAATCTCGGGGGCGATCTTCGCTGATGGATCCTCTCGTTTCGGCGCGATTCGGGCAGCGTGTGCATTACTTTCGAAAATCACGCTTGCATGTGGCATGTGTCGTCGTTCCACAAGCAATGAAGATGAAGAAAAAGCTTCCCAGGCCTTCCGGTGTGTGGCCTTGGCCGGGAGGAGGGTGTCCGTAACGGGGCGGGCGACACCTTACGCCGGATTTGTCCAACTGCGCCTTTTCGGAGCGCCCCGTCCGTCGTTGGTTCGCGGTTCGTTTCGCGCTCGTAGCGGAACGGTTGAATTGTTCTGTGTTCAGCTTTCAACATCGGTGGGGGGATATGTACTTTGTATGCAAATGCAAACAAGTTGGGGCGAGCGGAACGTGCCCGGGTCCCCAATGAGGCCCGAGGATTTTTGCCGGGCTTGCCAGAGTGCTTTTGCTTGCCACGCAATGGAAGATCGCTTACGGGGTTGCGCGGTGCGTTGGCCGTACTGTTGGCGTTTTCGGACCCCGGAGAGAGAGAAAGAAAAGAACTAACTTCAAATGTAATGTCACACCGTGGGCGTCAGATTTGGTGCGCTGCTAGTGGTCGTCGCATCAATCAGCCTTTTACGCATTCATCGCGACGGTGGTAGTGAGGGCGCGCGTGAAGTTGAAATGTTAACGGCCGGCGGAGGATTGACCCCAAGGGAGAAGGGAAACAAACTGGTCCCAAAAACGGACGGTGGGCACGCCAACAAATGTTGGATCAACGTGGAGCCTGGCCTGCAAACAGAAGTCTTGGGTCCTCTGTTTCGTTTGCCATCTCACGTCGTGGGGAAAGATGTGCAAGATGTTGATGGGAATCTTGGAAAACGGAAATCGAGGCCAAAGATAACTGTTACCATACTGTGTGGGACATAGGGACAACAGCTTCCCTGCCATAGTATACCAAGTCTGCTTAATACTGTTTTTAGGGATTTAAGATCTTCTTGCAAAAACGATCATCTTCAAACGTGTTTTGTAGAATGGTTAAACAATATCAAAAGGACCGCAGATAAGCGATTGATGTATTAAGATTATAAGACATTTCCTGTTATGTGCACATAATTTTATACACATGATAACATTGACCTTTGCAAATTAATCTTCAACTTGTCGGCCTTAAGACTTTCAGAGATGATATACCATTTGCTAGTTTTTTTTTTCAGCATCATTTCAGTGGAACTTCTCATCTTCAGCAGAAAAACAAATATGTTTAAAAATGTCAACCGGCATATCCTCCGGCGAAGGCCGATGGTTTCTTTTCGTGTGCGCAGTGTTCGCAGTTCGTAGCACACATACAAACTATATGCTAACGCGCCTAACACGCCTCTGATTAATCGCTTCCCATTGGGCAGATTGGAATATTCGTAATTGCGACCATTAGTGATTAGAAAAGACAACAAATTGATCGCATGGCCAACGCATCGGCGGCAAATTGATTGGAGGCTATTCAGTAGAATTTGGCACTGCCACTCGGTAAGCGTTTTGAGGGAAGCTAGTTTGTGTCATTTGCCTAGAAGCGTGGAAGGACTACAGCATGCTGGAAGCTGTTCCAATGGATGAGGTTTGCTTCTTGGTCTCTTGCTGAATAATTCACAGCTTGTTTGCGATTTGTGATCTAACGCACCATCCAAATGGTTAAGGTAAACCAGACCGGCCATCTTTGGGAGGTTTTCGACAAACTAAACTATCTGAAAATGATGAATCTTCCAACGGCGTGAGGCATTATTGCAAAATTTCGTTAATACATTGTTGGGTTAAGCTCATCGTTGGAACCCAGGTGCGGAGTGAAAGGCCCATTCGATAGCGTCTGAACAAATTGTTCCTTCTATTCTTTCTTCCTGCAAACACAGACTCACGTTCAACACAGCTCCTTTCTCTTCCAAAATGGTTTCTCGTCATACTTTTTGTTCTCTCTTCTCGCGGGGAGCAATATTGGTGCCATTGCTAACGGATCGTTCAAATTGGTCAACACCAAATGCGGAATGCTTGCGAACGGTTTGAGGCCATGCAAATTATTTCGAAATAATCAGAAAAAACCCAGCATCTCCGCTTTTACCAGGGATTGTATTTGCACAGCGGGAGAGGGGTTTCAGTTTATTTTGATGCTGAAAAAAAAAACATATTCATTCCGGGTGGTTCTCATAGTTACCTGCTGTACGCTCGGCGTCTTGCCAGAAAGAAGATGGTGATGCTGCGAGTGATGCTGATGGTGCTGGTGACTAGCCGGGGAGTCCAGCGGGGAGTCGGAGCTATTGGAATGGCTGTCGTTCAGTGAGTTCTGGAAAATGGAGAGGTATTACGTATGAGTATATGTTAGGCCTGGAGAAATCAAACGCTTTCTAAACAATATCCCTGGTGAATAAATCCATTGTAAAAACGAAAACAACACATTATTCAAGTGTGCATGCACGTGTGTGGCAGGAAAAGTTAGTTCAACAATCGCGATGCTGGATGGAGGCAGCAAAGGTAGTGATTGTCAAATTGAATCCAAACAAAATTGAATCAGTTCAAAAGGCCAACAAATTGCCGACGGGGAATATCTGCCGCCCGACGGAAGCCGCTGTTAGTCGAATGGTTGGTTTACATTGTAGTTTGAGGTCCGAGTGTGTGTGTGTGTATTGCTTAGTTGCCCATGTGCTCGGTGTTGCGTTAGCTGCGTTATGTAATATTTAACGTCAGATTGCATTGTGTAATGTGACCTTGTGAATGAAATCACATTGAAGGTTTCACAGGAATGTTTGTTCTTTAATTTAGTCTGTTTTCGTTTTTTACAAATTGCCGTTTCTTCCAGAAGTTTATAAAAATGCCATTGTGAGGTAGAAGAGACTCGCTAAATTTTAAAGTTGCTTTACAGGCATGTTTAACAAAAAAACAACACATCAATTGCGTCAATACGACTTTTTTAACCCGAGGTATCATAAAACTCTCAGAACATGACAAACAACGTTTTCTGTTCTGCTAGAATCATCTGATCTCGATTCGTCAGCGCTAACGAGCCTGTCAGCCTTTTTCTTCCACCTCCCAACGAAAGCTTCAATTCCAATGCCTCCTATTCTGTGCCAATACGGTTCACAGTGCTTTTTTATGTAAATGAGCTCCCCTCTCCCCCTCCCCGGGTGGGGGAGGAAAAGGGCCGGGCGGGCAGCGTTCGTGCGAGAAATAATTAATCATCGACCGTGTTTAATGTGGCATTGTTTCATCAGTGGTCGATTTGTTGCTTGTCCGCTTGAGTGGACTCGGCCCAAGGCAGGGTTTTTGTATGATACGTTTGTCCGTGCATCCCGTGCTTGCCTTTATCTAAAAATCATCTCGAACGCTAGGAACAATTTTGCATCTTCTCCGCCCAGAATATCGGGTTTTGGTTTGGTACGCGAAAAAAAGAGGAAATTAAGCTACAATATTAGCAGCTATTGCTACGCCCCACCAACCCACGAGAAAGCTGGCAAAGGAACAGCTCTGGTAGGTTCGTTGACATCGAGGAGGGACCCAATGGAGCAAGGCGATCCACCAAACCATCGATGGGTGTGGCGGTAGTGTCTATCAGCCGTTATCAGTCTATTCGTATCGGGTCGTATGTACCGAGCTCCGACGGAGAACACGCGCACCGGTCGATTCTTCCGGGCCTCGGCACCGGTCACCGGATATGGGTTGCTCGGAACGGAAATGGGTCGCCTTTTTGGGAAATCTATCATCGACGCGCTGTGGGCCGCAAGAAAGCTGGTGGGACAACCGGTAAGGAGCGGCGTAAATGTACGACATAAATTAATGCTCCATTCAACCTTGCCAGTCGGCCCGTGCCACTCACGTTCATTCTTCGAAAAATCAATTCCCGCTCGAAGCAAAAAAAAAAAAAAGGGGTGCGCTGGGTTCGCTATCTTCTGGGCGATTAAATTAAAACTGCAAAAATAAAACTTCAACTCGTCCCTCACATTGGCTAGAAGCTTTGGTAAAGGTGGGAAGGGTGTAGATCGGAAGGAAAGTAAATGAGTTCAGGGAGGAAATGGAGTCGCCTATACCTCACCACGAGCTCGACTGCACGAGGAACTATCGAGTAATTCCGGTAGTGATTGAGGGATTCATTTGACGTTTTCTTTTTCTTTTTTTAATTTCCTTTATTATCTTTTAACCCCTCTTCCACCCGAAACCACCAAAAGCCGCATCCAACACTCTGCCCTGTCATGGTTATCTTCATCTCTTTCGTGTGCAATGCCAATTTGGATTCGGCGATAGGACGGACGCCAGCGGAACAGGAAGCCTCCATTGTGTTGACTTTTGCACGACAAAATGGCTGCACTTCCCACGTGTTGATAGTCGTTGAAGAGCCGGAACAAACGTGTGGCATGTGTGAGTGTGTGTGCGTGTGTGTGTGCATGTGGTCATTAGGAACTCGACCCGTCACAAGTGATGCATCGATGCGGTGAAGTTGGCGGTATATCCATTTCGTGCTGGCGGAATTACCACCCGACACGCGGTTTGTGGGTTGAGGTGTGAAAAAATCCACCGCCCTTACTAAATCCCATCCCAACAGTGAGGTTAGGAAGGGCAATAAAATCTAATACAACATTGTTTCAACGCTGGTTCGCCCCGAAGTCTGAGTTAGTGCCCAGCGGGAAGCGCTTTTACTGGCTGGCGTCGAACTACGCACGGCACGGTGCATGCCGGCGCCATCGGTGGAGGTTCCACTGGTTTCTGTTTGCGTCCGAGTACCAGGGCCGCGGCGACGGAAGTTGTCGAAGGGCATGGCTTGGCGTTCCGTTTGCCTTTTGCCGACCCGACCCTTTCCGGTGGCATCGATCGAGACTCCTATTTGCGGCAACGCCTCGGGTGTGTTGGCTGCATGTCGTGCAGGTGGAAGTAGTCGACGGTGATCGCTCTGGACATTCAGTTCGCCCTACTACCGAACAGTGGAACCGGGCTCTGAGGGGCAGTTTCAGGGTTGCTCGGTTGATTATTTCGTTCGCCTTTGTCACAGCGCCTGCTGTTCTCCTCCTTTTTCGGCGGAAGGTTCGCCATACTACGCACGCCATGCACGCACTCCTCCTGAGTGCGGTGGGCTACGTATCGGAATGGGCAACTCCGGCTCCATGAGACGGTACCTTATGGCGCTAGGAAAAACCCACGAGTGTTCGCATGAGGCAGGTGTGGTGTACCGGTGCAACATCGGATGGCGTGCGTTGTTTCCATTTTTTGTTTTTAGTCTCGACGTAGACTCCAAAGGCGACACAAGGCGCAGGCAGCGGTTGTGGAGGGGAAACTCTGTTGCATGTACCACGCGATTACGCGCTGTGTGGGAAGATTTATGGACGCCATCAGTATGGAGTCGCCCCCGCCACAGACCCGAACCCATCACACTCATGGCAAATGGTTGCTAATGTGCCTCCACGAGACTTCTTGGCCCGCGGTCATACGTGTAGGCGTTGGGCTAGGTTTTAGGGTTCAAAGTCGTCGGAAGTAGGTTAGAACCAACCCCCGTCGCGGTAAAGATATGCTGGAGATCGGTACGAAGAGGCTTGCAGTGGCGCCCGCCATGGTCGCGGCAATTTCCTTTGAGCTTAATCAAGATCTCCAACATGGTGACCTCCGACACACACACTACTAGAATTGCTTTCCCGGTTGAAATGGAATTCATTCATGCCGCGTGACAAAGTGGATCAAATGGGGGAAGAATGTGCGGATCTTGGGTGCTGGGCGGCAGTGGAAAGAGAAGTTAACCGGGAAAGCCGTTCAGCAAGGGAGGAGAAGTGCAGAGCGAAATTAGTCTCCTTCCTCGTGGATTCCAACCCGGACAACCCAGGTCACGCGACGCTAGCCCAATGATTGTGATTTATGTGTGTCAATTTTGGAGTATTTGGACGACGGGAGATTGCATCAACTCGGTCTTGTGAGGTTAGGTTGCATACCTCGGCAGCCGCAGAAGATACCACACGAGTGCCATCTGCGGGCGGTGGTTCTTTGGAATCTGGCTACAATGTTCCTTGGCTTACCGCGGCCACTCCGCAGGTTCTTCAATTGTGTGGCGTTAAAACACACACCGGCGGACTTTGCCCAAAATTGCTCGGTCTCGTCTGCCGTGCCTGAATGCGCTAGATTTAATCAGTCTAGGTACGGCAGGCTAGTATACTGTACACCGTCGCTCGTGTCGGCAGCAGCGTCCATGTCTCTTTCTATCGTCATGCTCGGGGTGGGCTAGTAAATTAGATTTTATTCATTGAGTGATTTTTATCGGTATTTGATTGAATTACCGCAGCACCCGCTCGCCGGGGCCACATACAAACTCACACACACACTATGTGATAGTCCGGGACGACAAACCATATGAGCAAACAAGGTCTCCGGGTACGCTCGAGGCGGGGTTCTTCCTGGGGGTCATGATTGTACCTTGTTCGAAGCACGGGTGGCCCTACATTGTTGCAGAGTCAGGGTGAGCAGCGCAGAGGTGGCGAAAAGGAAAGTGTGTGTCGTGCAAATAGAGCACCACCGTGTGTAGGTGTTCCAGAGATGCAATCGCCTGTTTTTTATTGTTTCTTCGCATGTGGAATGTTGTATGCAAATTCAGCCCCTGGTAGACCGGCGAGATTAATCTATTTTAATTACCCAATAGATCTGGCACAATAGGAGCAATTGTGAACTAGATTGAATCCTTCCTATGTTTGACAAAGTTAAACTTTAATTTAATCAAGAGGTGAGTAATTGGAGCAGAAACATGCGCTCGGATAGACTTTTGCAATCAGCAAGAAACCTTAGGTCGGTTAACTCAGCAAATCGAAAAGTGCGTATTGAAAAAACATTTCCTGTGGTTTCAAAATCAACAAAAAATAGATATCACGAAACGTAGTTCAAAATGTGTAGGAGGGAAATTCAAAGGAAATAAAAATGTGGCATTTAATAATGCTACGGAAGAGAAAAACGCTTCAGTGAGAAACATTTAAAGTAGAAAAAAAAACTCTATGGTGGCATGCAAGCTGAGTTAAATCATCCGATCTAGGCAAAAATGTGGTAGTGGCCAGTCGTGGCCGATCTCGAGCGTAGCTGTTGTTGATTTTTCGCACATTGCGCATTTTCTTTGAGTCAAGAAGAAAAAGTGAAACGACGTAATATCAGCCTCATTTCCTTAGCATTCCCCTGCGGCTTTCGAAGTGCGAAATATTCATACAACTGGCCAATATTCTGGCATTTGTGTGTTACGTGAAATGAGAAAACAATTAATCAGTATCATGTATGGTTGTACTTTTCATTTCAAATTTTTTTCGTTCTGTTTTTCCCTTCTTTTTGTGTTGATTTTATCTCAGCATTAATCGTTGCTTTTGAAGGAATTGCAGGTTATTTATACGGTTCTAATTCTTTGCACAGTTGTAGCTGGCAATAAAAGCAAAATCAGGTCCAGTACAAATCTCATTCAATTTCAATCATTCCATATGCAGTTCGGCATTGTTCTTCACTCAAAGAACATGGTATGGCATTATAAGAAGATAAAATAAACGGATAAAAAGTAGTACAGCTCTGTCGGTTAATTGTTGTTAGCAATCCCTGTTTCCTGCTTAGATCCCTCGGATCACTCCCATTCCCAGTTCACGACCAGCCGGTGACTTACCTGCGACGTGTTCACGGGGTACGCGTAGTCGAGCGGGTTGGTCATGGCCATGAGCGAGTTCAGGATCTCGGGCGTCCGGGGTGTGCCACCCTCCATGACCAGGAGCGATGGCACGGTAAGGCTGAGGTTCGAGTTAAACATGGCGCTTGCTTGTTTTACTTTACACTCGCGTTATTCGATGCTAATGGCGGCGAACGTTTCTTTTCGGTTTGGTGACGATTGCAACTGTGATGGCGATGGGGGAGGGAGGGGAAACGGTACTGTTGCTTTGCAACAAATGTGTAGTGGTGGCGATGGTAGTGTTGGTTAACTGTGTTAACACTGGATGACTAACGACAACAAAAAATCTGTCGGACGAATAAAATTCGCCACTTAACCGTCTTCCGTTAAACGTGTTCGTTTCGTATAACCCTGGAGAGGCGTTGTCTCTTTCTTTCTCTCTCTCTCTCTCTCTCTCTCTCTCTCTCTCTCTCTCTCTCGCTTTCGCAGTAGCTCCGCGGTACTTAACTACGCTAAAGGCTTATCTATCTGCTCGATGGATTCGTTTGTTCGTTTCGTTTTCGTATTACTGTGTTGCACTGCGTCGTACGGTACAAGAGAATAACACCAAGTCGTCAATTTTCGGCCGGCCGTGACTACAACACCAAAGAAAAGCACAAACACGCACACAAAAAATAACAGAATTAGTTAATCACAGATAGGTAGGATGCACTTCCTTGGTCGCACTTGCACACTTGCCACCGACTTGCTGGCCGTACCGAAGAAGCACCAATAGTTGTCGCACTTTAATATTTCTGCACACGTTGTGTTTTTTTTTCAGATGAATGAAAAAAAAAATGTCACGATTTGCCTGCTGATCCGGCAATGGTTGCAATTAGCAGTAAAGTATTAGTAAATGTATGTAAATACTAGCACAAAAGGATGAGAAAAAAAAAAACAGTATCGTCCCTGTGCTGGCGGTAGTATACGGTGTGTTTGTGTGTATTTTTAAATAGATAGTATTTTAAATAGTTTCTATTGTAGATTTGTATATGAAGGTATTTGTTTGTTTTTTGTTGTTGTTTAGTTTCACGTTAACTTAAATCACAATATGCTCGCCGGGTGGTCGCTTACCACATCCGGCCACAGAATGTCCTCGCGCAGGACTTTGTGTACTGGTTCACAGGGTGAGAAACTACTTGCTTCTCTCTCTCTCTCTGTATATCTCTCTCTCTCTTTCTATCTCTTGCTCTTTGTCTGTACAGTGCCAGACACACAATGTGGGATACACTCTACGATGTTTGCTTTCTTTTGTCAGACTTGTTTCGAAAATGCACGATTCGCGGCACACAGGTGTTTAACACGGGATTTTGGCACAAAGGAAGTTCACTAGCAGCGAGAGTCTTCGGCTACCGTTTGCCCTGCCTAGCAAGTTGGCTGTTTTCGCGAACGAATATGGAAAGGCACTATTGAGTCCACCCTAGCAATTGGGGGATGCTGGATCTCGCAGCTGGTCGGTTTTCGTTCTTTTTGCAACTTTTCGGAGCAGCGGGCGGGTACCGATTGATTGATTGATTTATGCACTTGTTGTTGTGGTCGGCTGCTGCGTTCTGGGGGATCCCGAGGGTTGGCTCTTTGCCCCGTCCTAGGCCCAGGAAATCCGGAAGCTTATCTGCAAAAGAGCCTGGGGAAAGGGAACGAAGCCCAAAAAAAGAAAAGAAAAAGGAAACTCGGTTAATGATTGTGGGTAGGGTCGTCGGAGCGGTCCGGTGCTCTGTGATGAACGTTGCTTGCTGTTGCTCCGGGAGATAATTAATTAGGCTTAAGCATCGGGGAGGTCAAAACACATGGATGAACAAGATGAAGCGGAAGGGAAATAAAATAACAACCTTAAGTACAAAGCTACCAAACGTATCGAAAAAAAAAAAACAAACGGTTAAGCAGGATGCAAACCGGAGTCGGAGGCGTTTGGGCAGAACGCCCTCTGAGCGATTGTGTGAATCAGCGCACAGAGTCTCAGGTTTGGATCGTCCCGGGGTCGTAAAATAGATTCCAGCATACGGGGAACCGAACCAAGGGATATCGAGCGGAGCTACTACCGCCTACTCGCACAAAGCCAACTAGGGAGATCCCGTGTGATCGAAATGAACTATGAGCTTTGGAGGTGGACATCGGGTCCACTCCCTCGTGTGTGCTGGAGATTCTTGCGGCACTGGACCTCCCCCGGTACGAGCGGTAATGTCACGGAGTATCCGGACTGGACCTCGTTCTTCCATAAAAGTTCTTGCGAGCCATTATTCTCTATGTTCTCCTTCTCGCCCCGCTTCAGCTGGCAGATATAAGTTATCCCATTTTAATAGCCCAATTCATGTAGTTTTTGCCATTTATTGCTGGTTCCCGTGTTGTTGAGGTTTTTTTGTTTTGTTTTTAGTAAGTTTTATTTTTCGTTCTCTTCAGGAATCCTCCAGGAAAAAAACTGTCTGGTGGTAGATCGAGCAGAAGAACTGCTGCACCCACCCAGTATTAACTGCACGATCCGAACCGGTGCCCCCTGTCGTCGTTGACTTTTGCTTCCTCACGCTCCTTGCATTGCTCCTTGCTAGCGGGCCACGTGATATTGAGGTTAACCCCCTTCAGTACCGCAAGTTCCGAGTCAGTGCCGCCTCCACGATCGGACTTCCTTTCCGGGAAGACAAACAACAACAAACGTGTGTGTCGGTCGCGATCGAGAGAAGACTTAATGACGGCTGTGCTACTTCTTACCGACGAGGAAGAGAACTGGTGGGATAAGTATCGCAGACGAAACAGATGGTCAAGCTTTTGTCGACCAGAAAAAAAAAACGAACGAAATGAAGCATTTGGAATGTTTCTCCTGGGTAATTTCATCTCAGGTGTAAAGGAATGGATTCAAACCTCTCGATTTAATCCGGCTCGATACTTGAGACTTTTGAAAATGTCCTTTTCTGCTGGATCTTTGAGTTTAAGATAGATTAGGTTGGCAGAGGAAGGGTTCGAGCAATAAAACTGATGTTTATATCGAGCTACAAGAAGAGACACGAATTTCCACTTAATAAAAAAAAATCAAACCGATCACCGTTCATCAAACCGGCACACAAGCGAAGGTGTAAACACTGTATGCTTTCATCAACGTCCACCAACACGCGTTCGGCAGTGGAATCGCCATTTCTTTCCGGCTCGCGAAGCCATTTTGTTTCGAATACGAAAAGTTAATCACCCATTCCGGGGCCGACGGGCCCGTCAGTTTGCCGTGCCAAATGATTAATTGTTGGCGCCGTCGTTGACGCGTGTTGATATTGAGCAGCGGATTCGTGTCGTGGGGCTGTCGGCGGACGGCGAGGGTGGGTCCGGTAAACGTTCGGACTCGGTTGAGTTGGTGTGTGGGCACACGTGCCTGGATGCAATGAACGTGGTATAATAAGATGTGTTTTCCCATACCACTCTAGCAACAGGTCTTTGCTAAGTGTGACGTTCAAAAATGAGACGAACAAGAAGATGCTGGAGGAAAGAAAACGTTACTGGAAAGTAACTTTCTGTGCGACAGAGGAGTAAGAGCTGACGGAATTGAGATTTAATCGTCGTCGAACCTGCGCTTCCGTGGAGAACTTTATTCCCTGTCGCCATAATTGAACTCCCGCCGCAAATCGTTGATCACAATTTGTCACCCAAAACGCGCATTGTCTTTCCCGTATCGCATTTCAATCAGTGCAGGTCGGTGCTGCTCTCGGTACCGCTTCCGTTTTGCGCCGATAGCTTCGCGTACCCTGCCTTTTTATTCTTACTGCAATTGGGTGCATCGGAAGTTCACGAAAGAAGAAAACGGAAGGAGGCCGAATGGAAACAAAATCCCCCGCACGGAATGAAGCGAGAAAGTATATGAATAGCCATTGTTTTGAGGGATATGGAACGCGGGCTACGCGTGCGGGGATTCATTTTAATTTATTGTCCCGTTGACTCCAAATACGCGCGCCGGGATCAAGGACAGAGACGCCGAGTGTGTGTGTGGGGGGGGGGGGGGGGGGAGGGGTGGACACCCGCGCCCGCGAATGTGGTGCGACCGTACGGATTGCAATTTACGCAATAGCAAATCCCCCCGGTCTGCGTGTGTGGCGTTCGGTGCATCCGTTTTCACTCCGTTCTTGGGGCAAAGGAAGAGAGAAGGAAAAGGGAAACGCTTGGTTGTAAACTCCTCCGGCACACTTCTGTTCGTATACCGCAAATAAATAAAAATTTATTTAGCGCTCGCCGCTACTTTTATCGAGTACAGTGCTTAACGGAAAAACATATACGGAATGAGGGAGAGAGGATTGATTTTCTTTAATTTTTACTTTAAAATTTAAAGGCCATCTCTAAAGTGAGGGACTGCACAGCAATTTAATTTTGTTTTTAATTGCAATGTTAGGAAATACGCACACTGAAACATTTGGAATCAATTGAAAGAAGCTCAAGATTTGGGTTTGTGTTGAAAAAGGGGCTCAAGATTGTCTTCAATTCTATTTTGAATAAAAAACAAAAAAGATTTCTTTTTGACCTAAGACAACTAATCGTTTATTCTAATCTATCTTTTTCTCGATTCTTTCAAATCGCCATGGCTTTGCTTTTTTCGACGTACTAACGGTATTTTCTTGATGTTTTGCCCTGCCTAAAATTACCGTGGACGAATTGATGCCACTCCTGTATTTTCCTTTCACCCACGTCCGGCTTAATGCCGGTAGGATACCATGGAGGAAATATCAGCTATAAGTGAATTATTTATGCACAAAGAAAGCAAGTTCAAACGACCGATGGTGGCAGTTTTTGAACATTTAAGTCTTTCACAATGCGTAAAGGAACTTCAGCGTTAAGCAGGGCAAGAAACGGTTCTTTTGCATTCAGTTTTTAGCCAACAAAAATTGTCGAGTTCACTCATCCGAAATCGATTGTTAACGTTCTCAACTACACAATTGTGGTTGTAAGCAGGTGGACGAATAAATAAAAACCCCTGCACTGCAATACAAAAAAAAAGCACGTTTCCTAAAGTGCTTTTCGTCGTTTTCGACCAGCAAACCCGCATGATGGAACGCGCACGACCAAAGCGATGGCGGTAGGCAAGGGCGAAACCTCCATTCACACTTCCGTTTCCGTGGGTCTGTTTTTAGTTGTTGTAATGTGCATGTTCTGACTTTTTTCTTCTGTGGTGCTTTTCAGAATATTTTATGCGCTTTATGTCAACCGCCCGCCGCTTTTGGGAACCACCTGTAGAATGTTGATCCGGCGTTTTACATTCGTTCTTTTTCTTTTTGCCTGCGCCCTCCGAGAGAACACAGAGAGGTCAGTTTTGACCTCAAGCTGCAATAAACGCCAAGTGACGGGAACAGAGCCGCGGGGGAGTATTGTGCCACACATGTTGCGCTCACTGTCAGTGACACATTGTAGGCAAAAAAAAGGGGGTAAGAAATGGCGCTTCTTGTTCTTCGTCTTCGGCACCGAAGTGTTAGGTTAGTGTCCAGAACCTCCGCGGATGCCTGTCCATATTTTTCGGCCCTCCATTCCAGGCCGTGGAGCGCGCAGCTGAAGCCGAGGTCGGAATATGCAAATTTCAAAATAATGCAGTTTTTTATTGCGGTAGAAAAATATATGCATACGTGTGTGCCCGATTCCTTCCCGCCACAGAATATGGCGTTCCGCACATGTTCCGCCGGGAATGCTGGCTGCTTCAGGCGACGTGTGTGTGTGTGTAAGCCAATGAAGACAACGCGTTCAAGACGACGCATTGTCGCGTGGTCTGGATGGTGATGGGCATCATAATTTAGCCCGACCCGGCGTCGTATACGCGTGCCTTTTGCCGGTGCCCTCTGGCCTTCGGTTCCATTTTTTCCCCGCGACTCTCTATCTTCTCTTTCTTGCATTTCTCCCGCGATGAAGAAAGTGCAAGAAGAAAAAAACGATAAAAGTGGCGCACGGGTACCGAGGAGGCCAAGGAAGGGAGAATGGGGGGATTCTTTTATATTCGTCTCCACTTAATATGAAGACAACTTTTATGATTATTTTCCTCGGGGTTTATGCGTCGCCCCCTCCCCCCCCCCCCCCCCGTCCCCCCCTAGCGTGCGGCTTAGAAAGCGATGTCCCTTTGTTTCCGATGGCTCGTGTGCGGTCACGTATGGAAGGTAGTATTCTTCTTCTGTTTGGAGCTTGATTGCGTCGAATAATTTTTACGACACTCAATCATTCCGCTCCTGCATACCACCCAGTATTACTTTTATATGTTTTAAGCACTACCACCCTTTTCAACAAGAGGGAGCCAGAGAGAGATAGAGTGAGAGCTTGAGACATCGCTTATTTTTTCCGATTCAAATGATATAGTATGTATTGAAAGGAAACAGCTTGAGAACGAATCTCGTTTAATTTTTCTATTGTTTAAGGCATATATGCAGCGGGTGTATACACGGGCTTTGACCTTCAATTTCATCCTCCTGCGATGCTTCCTCTTATGATCTTGTCGTTTTGCTTGTACTGTTTGTTTGCTGTCGGTAGTCTTCATCATTCGACAGCAGTGACATCTTCAAAAAACATCTTGCCCTATCGTCCATCGCCTTTCGGTACGACCGATCGCACGGAGATCGCCGAGGCGCAGCTGCTTCGTGGTGTTCCCAGCGCCTCATCTCCACGAAGCCCACGTCTTTGTTTTGTCGACAAAAAGGCCTTCTTTGAAGCACTTAGTTTGCTTCCCTAATTAGCGTCACAAAGGTAGAGTGGTCGATGCGCGTAACGAAGTGACATAATTCATTCTCGCGCACATCGTTGGAGGACTACACATTGTTTCACCGCGATGGCGACGGTGGGTCGCGTTTCGCGGTGGTTTTTTTTGAAAGTCAAATCAGCGGAAGGACAAACGTAACGCTTATCGCAGGGGTCACAGTTTATTAACATTCCCTTTCGTTTTTGAGAAGCGATCGGGAAGCTGTGTGGTGTTCAAGATAGGGAGAGTCGCAAGTGGTCGCGAATGATCGATTCATTAGCTAGCATCGTCGTAGCATAAGGAGGTGTTAAAATGCCCCCCGGAAATCTCGATAACGGTTTACGGCAATCCCAACGACGCTCGAGGATCCCCCTCGCAGTCACGAACTCGCATATGCAATCGGTGGACGAGTGCCTCTTCCGTGATTGCCTTTGGTAGATTGAAATCTGCCACTCGTGCCAAGTTTGAATTTACGATCCAATCGATCAGCCTAGTCGGGCTGCTACCGGAATAGCTAGAGGCGGCTTGTTCTTGGCAGTCGGTACGGCGTGCCGTCTGATTAGGTCCTTAGGATGCGCGACAAGTTGTCCGCCGATCCAGACCTTACTCGCCTACCCAGTCCACTCGAGCGGCGTAGCAGATACAGGGGAACGTTTGTTACCTTCTCGACATCGACTTGTCGGATGTAAACAGCGGCTCCCCGTGTTTACCAACAACTTTTTGGCGAGGTCCAACTGGCGGCGGCATCTTTTGTACGACAATCGATTCTCCCATCGGACATCTTCGAGTGTACGGACGTACTGGTGGGGGTTACATTTTCGAGTCCTAGTCCTTGGCAGCGTCTTGGCAACGTCTTGGCAGGCCCAAAACGACGGCCCCACTTGGCTACCGTTCACCGAGGTGGCAAAGAGCAACTGCGCGGTAGCAGTAATAGTTTGGGGCCTTTTTAGGAAGTGTCCCACCGCTCTCCCCGAGCTACCTCTCCTCTTTGGACTCCACAACACCGCCGAGGAGACGCATGGACCGAGAACGCAGCAACGGCACTGTGGATGGGCCGGGAGGCAATTTAAAAAGGCCAATATCTCATCTTTTTATGCGATCGTAAAACCGAACTATCCGGCTGGCCCCACGAGTACGACAGAGTGGGATGTTTTTCGCTTCACGTTGGCGTCCCTTTCCTTCAGCAGTGTTTGATATCTGCGCTCCTCGAAAACGACGTCGTCGGATGTAGCTCCAGTCGGCTTTGGGGACGAACGGATTTTTCGTGGTAGTTCCCTTGACTCCGTCTCCTGGTTCTCCCGCGCTTGTTTTGCGCCACGCCACTCTAGAGGCTTTTTTGACGAGGTTTCGGATATTAGCACGCAGCCATAAGGCAAGTGCCATAAAATCTTTCAGTTCGTCAAGGTGACTCGAAGACTTCTGACCTGACCTCTCCCCTCCGCTGCTTCGTTTCTGACTGTTTCGTTTCGGCTGATATGAGACTCTTGCAATGGACGGACGATGTTGAAGCGAACAACGCGTTACCGAACGTTACTATATTCACCCATTCATTTATCATGTTGTAAAGAATTATTTAAAATACTTTACAGAAATGTTTTATAAATATTTTCAAAGGAAATAATGACTAGATTTTTTATCGTTAATACAATTTTTGTTAACAATGATTAGTTTCGAAACTCAAATCAGGCGGTGTGTTTTGAATTTGAACGGTCAAACTAAAGAACATTATAATCGAAATTAACCCTCACGCAGGTTTCATATGGTTTGGATGCGACCAAAAAACACAACAACGTTCATAATTGTTGCCATTAATTTTAATCAATATTCATTCTTCGGTGCTTAAAAAAACTCCAATGTTAATTGTGCACTCAACGCGTTGCGATGCGAGGGTTGCATTTTGTTGACACAGAAACAAATAAAAACAAACATTCATCCGATTTCGATGGAAATGGCCAAAGTCAGTTCCAGCTTACGCCTCAAGTTTCGCTCAATCTCCTGAACATTCTTGCATCTCATGTTTCACGGGCAAGGAACACAGAAACATACACCTTTTTTTGTCCAAATGGAAACTGGACGAAGAAATCGCTTAAAACAAATCTGCATTCGGTGTCGATTGGTTGATCCATTGCAACAACGATCGCAGCATGCTAATGGCGCCGATTTATCTTCTCGTCCTAATCCCTCGCCTCCGCTGCAGCGTGTGTCTTCTTGCCTCTCCGTATGGTGGTTATGTTTGGACTTCGAATGCATCGGGGTTTACGAGCAACGGCGATCATAATTTCTGTAGCACCCTGTTGGTGTAGGTCGCCGTGCTGGCCCGAAGGGCATGGCGCAACAGGATGTGACGGTACAAATTGAGGCACCGAATATTTATACGCTGTAGTTTGTTTGAGCTTTTCTCCTTCCTGGAAGATTGATTTTTATCCCCCATCATTTGTATTTTGGCTTTTCGAGCTCGCTGTGCCCTCATAATGTTTGCCCTGCTGTAGCTTGCTCAACAAGTTATACATACTGCTTGAAATGAGGAATCGGCGTCCAGGTGGAATAATTATCTTCAAATTCCTGCCGGATCGCGTTGATTGGTTTACTTTTTCGACCAAGTTTTATGGCACTCATTTGCCATAAATACGCGATCAAATTTCACTCCGGTCCGATCATGCGAGCGCCTTTGGGCGCTTGATTCTGGCATTCAGTCTGCGATCGCGTGCAGCACATACACAATAAAAAATACCCTGCGGTGATACATTTTGCTCTCACTCACGGAATTTGCACGAGTTCACAAATGCGTTCGATAGCAGGTTTACACATAGAATTAAGAAAGAAAAAACTACCAAGGATTTAAAACAGATCAAATCAAATGCAAGCAAGGATGGATGGACGGAGAAACTCGTCTGTAATATTTAAGAGCCAGCAAATGACTATAAACATAAACCTAACGATTCCAAGTGGACCATAAGCGATAGGGATTGAGTGTCCGCGGCTAATGGCGGCGACGATGTGGGCAGCGATTAATTCGCACCGATCGCGTTTCGTGCCTCGATTAAGGTGATATTTAGGGGCGCGATTTTGCCGACCGGCGGAAAATAATCGTAAATAGTGTTTAATGGTCACCATCCAACCAGCCAGCTTCTCTGGCGAAATCTGCTTTACACCTTATAAAAAATGCAGCGTCTAGGAAATGCCAAAAAATAACCTGACAAGAAATGGAATATGATTCTGATTTGCAGCAAATCAAATTCTTCTTATAAGTATTTTTAGATATATTCTTGTAAAGCTATAAAATGGATGTTATTCAGTATGCTTTATCTCTTGTTGTTGTGTATTTGTAAAATTTGTATACAAACGGGAAATAAAAAGGAAATGCAAAAACTTCCCCCTCGGCACAATGAAGAGCACTCACATCAGGATCCATCCCGACAAAATCTGCGGCTTCAAGAATCGAAAATCGATGATAAATGAACTGAGCGATGGTCGCCTCTCGCCATCATTCCTACCATGTCGAATAATGGCCGACCTCTACAAGCCTGGAGTGCGGCTGATGTGTGCAATCCGTAATCCAAAACCTCGAAGACGTGCAGGAAAACGACGCCATAGCAAGCGAAGTTGCGTCCCACCGAGTGCGGATGCGTGTCCCCCAAAGGAGTTGTGAACCTCCCGAGGCACGTCGCGAGGAAGGAAGAAGATCGGGAAAAGTAGCAAGGAAGCGCATACAAGAAACTGCGCAAACGAGGAAAGTTAAACATCCAAAATTCGACAAAAAGAAAAAAACTACGCACATACAACGTGAAAAGGCAACGCACGGATTCGCCTCGAGAAGGGTAAGATTCAAGATGTTGGTTTTGGGGGGTGCCTTCTATTTCTTCATTTCCAATGGTCGGGCAAGCGTTTTCGGCTTGACCTTGGGGCCGTAGACATCTGGCCAAATGCTGGCGGATGCTGGCGGCGTTCATCCATGGGAAAACTCGACCATTGACCGTCGCCGGCAGTGGCGGTGTCGAGATGTCGTAATGCCGATGTGGATTCTGTCCGTCGAGGCGGGATGATTGAACGACGCTGCGGAAGCAACACGGAAAAAGAAGCTACCGATAGGCTCGGGGAGCGGTCCGGTGGTGGTCCGAAATCCAACTGCCAGAAGTCCATGGGTAGAACAAACAAACAAATGAATCCTCTTCCGCTACGGATCTCGAGTTCGTCAAACCACGACCGACAGTGGTGCGTTTTTAAGAATGGGGCGGAACTTGGGAGTGTTGCGTTTCAAGGATCATCTTCGGATCTTTGCAAACTCCGGAAGGAGGATTTACTATTGACCAATCGACTACGCTGACCTAAAACCCGTCATGGTTGATCATGTTTGATTACATTATCGGACAAAACTATACACATTCGTCTTTCCTTCTACATAGTCCCACTTGAGAGATGGATCTTCAAAGAGAAAGAGAGAAAAAAGTATTCTTGAAAATGTTCGGAACGGACTTTGTGTGAGTCACGACGATCTCCACCCGAAAACGGACGATCGATTGTTTCCGCACAATTTGCAAACCAAATTCGTCGTCCATCGACATTTCATCGTGCCAGGCGTCGTTGCCATCGTTCTGCGACGATATTGGGGTTTTGATGGACGTCGATCGCGACAAGGCTTTTAGGGGGTGGGTTCTTAAATCATATTTTAAATAGAAGCTTCAAGCCTAGCGTGGCACCATTTATGTCTGCCGGGTCGCGCTGGTCAATTGTTTTGTCGTCTCGTCGAAGCATGTTCGCGTCAAACTTGAGGCTCTCCAACTTCTGCTGCTTGATCTGCATTTGAATGACATCGAGGGGAAGGATGGGAATGGAACGCATACGGAATCCAACAAAAATCGCTCAAAATATTTGACACTTCAAAAACTGGTCCTCGGAGGTGAGGCGTGATCCCAGTGAAGTTGAGGGTGAAGTTTTAAGTGAGCCGAAGCGTTGGCTCGTTCGGGAACGCACCATTACCGAATCGAGGGGCGACAGACTTGTGCGTTTCCTCCGTTTTCCGACCCCTGGCGAGTGCGTGTAGAGCGTAATGACAATCTTAAATTAAGTTAAGAAAATAAACACAAGCCGTCCAGCGTTGACGTAGCCTGGATACAAGATGGTGGAGAAACCGAAGGTCCTTTCCGTTGGCCATGCATAAAATCTCGAGCCGTATCGAGTGTTGGGTAAATAAATCGATTTGACATCGTAATTTCGTGGTGTGAAAGAAAAAGGCAAAAGATCAGAAATCCCTGGGTTTCAAAACATCGGCCAGAACGGCGGACTTAAAACAACACATTGGGAGAAAAGAGAAACGCGGTGCTGGTCGATAACGGGTTTTAGGGGGACCACAAGATGTCCAATCCTTGTTGGTTTGGAGAATTTCGGATCGTGTCCCCAATCCGGTGAATACTTAGCGGACGAGATAAGTGTGTGTTCTCCGGTTTCATTACCACCTTTTTCAGTTAATTTTCTTCGGTATGTTGGAAAGGTGTCGGAGGAGACGTTACGGGCGCTGTCTGTATCGTATTATGCAAAATGCATACCTTTTGCTGGCAGCGCAAATTCCGAAACAAACAGAGATAAGGGTGAGAGTTATATCGCGAATTAATGAAAGAAGATAAGAGAACCCCTCAAAGGCTTTTTTTTACTTAGAACATTCTATTCAGTTTTCTTTTATTAAGAAACGTAAACCAATCTTTGTATGAAGAATCCACAACACCCGCTTGGGAGATGTGCTTTCAATAATCATACAAAATACGTGATCTTAAAAACTCCATCATAGACTCCATTTTGGTGTTTGTACATACATTACTCTTCCATGATGCTCCCAGTCAAAAGTTTGGCGAACGCTTTCGGAACGTAGCTCGAAAAGAAAAGATAAACCCAGAAAAAACCCCGCAAATTCCCCACCAAAGCCAAGGAATGCACGTTCCTCGGAACGCCGGGGACCTCATGAGTAATGAAAGCCGCTAATTATGGCTGCATAGGCATGCGATAGTGCGGCGGCGCTGTTGACCCAAATACGCGCGCATAAAATTGACTTGCTGCTGCTGCTGCTGCACCCACGTCCTCGAGACGATGCTCCGAAGAGGCAGGCCCCTGCTGCGCGATATCGCACGAAAGGGTTTTTGTTGCGGGGGTTTGCGAAAGGGGTCGGTCGAGGAGGGTTTGCCTTTTTTGCCATCGTTCCTGTGCTGCCACACGGTGCGGTGCGCATATGGTCTTTGGTGTCGGCCTGGCGAATGTAGCAGCAGTAGCTTCTCCGATCGCATTTTCAGCATTCCATCGGCCCATCGCATGCCAGCGAAGGGTGCGAAAAACATGCCGAAGAAATCGGGCCACATTTGGTTGATTGTCGAACACATTAGTACATGTTCCTCTCAGTTTCGTTTCCTCGTGTTTTAAAATCATCGTTGAGATTTTTCGTTGACTACTGCTGCCCGACGTTTTTTTTTTGCAATTTGTAAACTTTAGACATTTGAATCATCACATAAATAGCGTAGGAAGTATTCAGTCGAGTAAAAACATGTTGAAAAACAGTTGCCCTTTAGTGTTCCAACATTTTTTCGCCGGCTTTGAACACACACTTGCGCTAATCAAATGCTCTTTCATGTTCTTAGCAGCTACGCAAACGCGACAACGAAAGGGAAGGTCTTGAGAAAAGGCCAGATAAACACGCGTCGCTTCGTGGAGCGGAAAACGGGAAAAGGAAGAGGGCGAAAGAGAGAGAGAGAGTGAGAGAGAGGGAGGGAAAACACACACACGACAAAACGGCGCACATCAAAGCAACCCGGTGCGGTCGTGCCGGCAAAGATGGCGACCGCGTTGTGGTGGTTCAGGGTCGGCCTCCCCGGTCTCAGTGGGCCGCGCTGATGGGAAAACAATCAGACAACTGAGTATACGCCGCGCTCTCGTGCGCTGCCGCAAGTGTCGTAAAACTGGCCGGCTCAAGCGCAGCCTTTGGCGTACATTTTCCTCTGCCCGTGCCCTGAGACTTCGAGACGACGTCGACGGGGGAATCCGCCTGGCCGGTGAGTCGTTCCAAACACCCAGAGGAAGTCGTATCGTTGGTGTTTGTTTATTAGGAAACGGATTGGGAAGGCAGGTGAAGGCAGGTTCGGCAATTGAAAGTGCTGGAACGGGGGCTGGTGCAGGGACTAAACAAACACCCGTCTCAGCTCTCCGTGATCATCCCCTCCCTCTAGGGAGGTCGACATCGTTTGCCAACGGTTGGGAGCTTTGAATTTGCTTGAAACGTGTTCTTCGTCGCTTTGCTTGTGGGCGCACAGTTTCGATAGTGCACAGTTTTTCGGCGATCGAACAGAAAGCATTACTCACGATCTACCGGGGTGGAAGGTGGAGAAAATCCTCCCCATCGGTATGCAAGTGCAGCGACTCAAAACGAACTGCGCATCGCGCATTCGCTAGAAGCCTTGAAGCTGCAAATGTGAGCGTCGAGGAGCTCTTCGGTGAAGATGCGTGTAAATTTGCATCTCCGAAAAACGCCATCGTGCACAACGACAACAAGTGCCGCAACAATCTTCCTTACTGTTTGCTTCCAACATTTCCAACATTCACCCTTTGTACGGAATTCATGCCTAGTCTGTCAAGGAATGAAATTCAAAAAGCTCAGGGAAAGCAACTACATTTTCAAGCCATTAACTTCAATGAAATTGTTTAATATCTTTCAATAACTATAGCTTGACGGAGTTATCGAGAGCTATCTCCCGCCTAGTATTAGCGTGTAGAAGAGCAAAATAAAACAAACAATACATCTGTAGTTCCTATTTCTTTTTCGCTGCCTATGACTTTGAACTTTTGACACTCGCGTGTCTCTTGTAAGCTAGTCGAAACTGTTCACGGTTTAACCGGCGGCCAATGAATGGCGGCTCTTTATGATCAGCGTTACTTTTATCCGCGGGGGCCTGTCGGTTACCCTTTGCTCAAGCCCAAAGCGATCGATCCCTTCTGGGCAATGGAGGCGTTGGAGGGTTTTAAGCTAATTGACTGGTATTAGGCTTGCTCACACTCCCCTTTGGCGACTGGCGTTTGTTTTGTGGTCGAGGGCAGGGAGTAGCGACGATCTCGCGATGCGGAGGTTAGCTTTATGATTGTTTATTGAGTCGCGCTAGGCAGGCGCATTTTTTCTGTGGGTCCAATAATCTCTGTCACGACAGATGGCTGAGAATCGCGTCAAGGTAGACCCCTCATTAAATCATCAAACGCAATCGGTTGGAATTAATAAGTCCCCGATGAAAGGAGGCTAACGTTTCGCTAGTCAGTTAAGAAACTTGACGTATTTCTTCGTGATGATTCACTGTAGATACAATTTATGATTTGAGTGAAATATAACTTTGAATGTAGTAAATTAGTACCCCGTTCTTCGTCGTAGACGACTTTGCTTAGCGTTTTGCTTTTATTTTGTTTGTTCTAAAATTAAAGCAATGCATTGATGACGGCGTTCGTTTCCTTTACGCGAAAAAGCCTCAAAATGTTATCACAACCTTCCAACCCTGTAAAAGCATGCAAACAAAGGTGCATTACTATTTGACTTTTTATTTTTATGTTCACTTTCGTGACTGTTAGTCTACCACCCCGGCATTCGCGTCCACGCACCGATTCTACGCTCGGTTGATTCATAGCCATTTTTGCGTGCTGTTGCCACGTGCGGCTTGGGACCGCGTTTTGAAAAACGGATCGGGATGAACTATTTTTAAATCGTCGAATATTCGATTTTTCCTCACCAAACGCCAAACGCGACTTGCCAGTTGCTCCGGTCATGTTATGGGCCAGCAGCATGCAGGGAGTTTTATTTTCCCTCATCCCACCGCGTGACAGGCAGCTTCCGGAGTACAGCAAAAAATGCACAAACACACACATACACACATTAACTAAACGATTTTTGCCATTTGTCCGCCAAGGGATGGCTGCCGAGTCGACAGAAAGGAAAACATTGTGCAACGCATCAAGCGAACGGCCTTCGGATCTTCGGTTTATCGCTTTCCGTCGAAATTGTCCGTGATTCAATCGATGATTGACGATATGGTGCACGGACGCAAACCTTTAAGGTCTGGCGAATGGGGTTTTTTTTCTTCTTTCCTCAGATTATCGTTTGTGGACGAAAGACGAGACTGAATCTAAAGCGAATGAAAATAGACGAAAGGTCGCAGCATCGCGGTCTGTTTTTGTTTATCTCGGAAAAAGCTAACACAGCGTTAATGTTGCTCGTCGGAAAGCAGAAAGAGTATTGCGTAAAGATATGACCTTGCTTAAAGACAAACGCATTGCGCATAGGACAATTGTGTCGTTCAATGGTCAACGACGTCTGCTCCTGTAAAAAGGGTGCATTGTGTGGAAAAACTAAAAAAAAAACCATCTCACGTATTAAAAATGTGTTTATCCTTGAACCATACGGTTGTGTCATATTTTCATCTCAGAGTCAGTAAATCCACATGTGCCTGCGCTTTACAAAACTCGCTGGGAAAGAACGTGTGACTTTAGCTTGCCAGCAAAACGGTTTAGAAGTTATCACATTTTGGTTTCTTTCGATTCGCTGTGTTTGTTTCTACCCCAAACAGCTCATCGGACGTTCGACTATAGATGTATTTTTGATGGTTTATTTATTTACACTCCAATTCGTCACATGTGCATGTTCTCCAGCGCTCTACACTGTGGTGCTTTGTGGCAAGCAATATTCTCACAGCAAAAGCGGTGCGGCTAGGCGGCGGAACATGTTAGTTAGGCGTGTATAGATTGGAAATAAAAACAAACCATCGTGCTGTGTGCAGTTAAGGCAGCAGGAACTTGGACATTTATGTACGCGTCTCCCTTTTGCACGCGGTGTGAAGTGACGGGGCGCTATGGAGAAAATGTAACTGGCGCCAACCGCGCAAGAAGAGAGTGGCTGTGCGAAATAGTATAAGGTTGTCCAAGAATGGAAGTGCAAATTAGCTACGCAAACGGCAGCCAGTTTGAGGACGAACCAACTTCATTCAACGTAAGAAATAAACCACAACGCTGATATTCTCTTCAGTAGCAAAAGGGTTTATATGAATGTTCGTTTTACGTTGGGCTCAGTGGGTTAAAAAAAAAAATTAACAAATCGTGCATATTCATGTTGCGTGCCATGCAGTGGCACCATTATTCCAACAATTTTATGCAACAATGTCTCGCATCCCATCTCACTGGATGACGCTTCAGCGCTGGAAAGGAAGCCACCCTGAGAAAGCATCTGCATCGCTTGACATCGGGGGAATATCTCCATTTGCGAGCTGTCATCTGGTCGATCGGCCGGGTCTCTGTTTGTCGGTGGTGGCGCGCCACAATTTCGCTCCCTTGCCGAGGCCCACTAAAGTACACAAACACATCGACAGGCCGGCATGGAAACATTTAGAGAGGCTGCCGTCGCCCGTGTCGGCATTCGACGTAGCTGGGCCAGGCAGCCCGCAGGCGCGCCCTTCGGCTGTGGGAATTTTAATCGAATGTCACATGTTGCGCGTGTTTCTCGCCAATCCGCGCTCTCCATCCCGGCCTGCTACTCTTCTCCACGAGCGTGAACATCGGCTGTGGAATGGCGAATGGGTCTTCCTTTCCTTTTATTTTTACTTCTGTTCTGCTCTCATTCGGTGCCAAGCTTGCCCTCTGGCCTCTGGACTAGGAGCATCGTGCGGCGGCATCTTTCAATCGTCACGTGCTGCGCGAACTGTCCCACTGACAAGTGTCTCTCGGCTTTCCCCGGGTTGGGCACATGTGGATGGTTTGGTGTAGGGGAGAGACACACGAGATCTGGGTGAAACCGAAGGGTGTCGATACAGTGTCGAGTGCTGCGCAAGGTGCACTAGTGTGAAAAACTATTTTGTACAAATTGCAAAGAACATGCTCTCTATCATGGTAGGAAATTGATTGCTATAGGGTTTGAAATTTGGCGATGGAAAGTGCATTTTGTTTTGCTCTTTACAACACTCTTTTAGTCCCAGTCTTCACGTCCACAATGTTGCTTCGAACGGATCCGGCATTGGAAAGGTGACAACAAAGTGTAACGATTGACCATTTCATGCGTCGCAAACCGGTACGGAAATAGCTTGGCAGTACGATGGAGCCGCCTGGTGGCAAACGATACATAAAAAAAGGAAAAGTGAATCAAACACAAAGAAATCGAAAAATGTTAAAAAGGAATGAAATATAGACAGAGCGTGACAGACATAGAAAGAAGAATGCGAAAGATCCGTTTAATATGGCTTGCAACTCGTGAACTGCATTCCTTCGGTTGCATAAGCGTGTGCCAGCAAAAGTAAAAAGGCAAACAAGTACAGATGAATAAGGGATGAAGTGCTGCCGCAGAATGACCAGACACGCACGGAGGAGGCGAGGGCAGCTGTCATAATTTGCTCAGCGTCAATGAGCTCGATGGATGGATGATCCTATGGATAGAGCTATATGGTACGTTTCAATGGCGCTAAATCCTAGTGCTGTACTGAGAAGACCAATGGTAGAATGAATGAGAGGGTGATTCAGTCGAGAGGATAGATTAAGCCCAGCACTGAAGCAAGAGAGTGATTGGTGAAGGTCTTCGTTCTGTTTGAACAATATTAAACTAGCTTTAGTGAAGAAGAAGGAGATAACTCCATCTGAAAAAAATCCTCAACGACTTCTATTTTTCTTTTTCACTATTAAAGATGTGCTGTTAGTTATCTCCACGGTTTTTTTCTTCTTTTTTTCTAACACTATCATAATTAACAATCATCCTTTCCTTTTCATTTTCCGCTATGGGGTTTCCTTCGTTGGCGCGAAGATAAATGCGAAATAAATTGGCAAAAGATCAATCAATTAAGCGCCGCATGTGTTCTCTCTTGTGGTCGCATGAAGTTTTTTTTATTCAACCGTGGTGCATGTTAAATATCGGTCGAATCGGTGGTCGGTTGAGCCAAGAATGCGTGAAAAAAAACCTTGGTTAACGCACATTGAAATGCGCACGCTTCGCTTCGCACTCGATCATATTTGCTAGACTTCACCCTAATGCCACTTGTGGTTGTAGTTCAAGTTCGCCTCTGGCTCATGTTTTACAACACCGGTCATATTTTCCCAGCAACATAAAAACGTTCTTTGACATCTTTTTTTATCCCTCGCCTCGAAGCCATTAGTTTTAACCCTTCGCCTCGTGTCTGAGGCGCACGGGCACTAATGGCACCATTTGCACTCCATGGGCATATCGATTGGGTCGTCCGCGAGCCGCCCGAACGACAGAAATAAACGACTAACCAGCAAAGCTCGAGTAAGCTACTAAATAAGTCATTTATCGTCAGGTGTTGCCGTTTGCGATTGGAAAACAGGTGTCGACGGATTCAACTCGACCAAGTCGCAATACGGTTCAATGTGAACTTTCTAGTGTTGCTAGATTGCGCGGCGAGTATTGCCGTGATATGACTTGCTTGAAATTGCTTGCATGTTCTTTGCTTGACAGCTGCATTTGAACAAAGTGCATTGCATTTTATGAAATAAAAAAGTGAAATAAAAAATGAGTTTAGGACTTCCTTACTTGACCTATTTTTCCGGTTTTTGGAAATTGCAGCTCGTTACTATCAGCGATTTTTGGTTTCCGATGACAGTACTAACCTGAAAAAACGAAAAAAAAGGATTTTGTTAGTTTTGGTTTTTCTGGGTTCTTTGGTTTGCTTAGCTAAAAGCAAAACGAAGCTTATGTTATGATTTTGTGATTTTGTTTTTTATAATCCAACTCTGTCCCAGCGGGAGAAGAATCATTGCATCACATGACTCTACGGTAACATCCCATTCAACAACCGAACCCAACATTTGTCAACCTTTCGTTGACAATAACTGTCGGGGTGAGTTACATCGCCCGTCCGGTAATGCAGTCCGACGGACGGAAAGCAGAAACAAACGGTTGCTTGACCTTTCCACTGACTTGTCGTAAACCGGTGGAAAATAAAACAGACGAAGCTGCGCGCTGTGTCGAGCGATGGAGACGTCCCTTGCAGTGCGGATGCATTTAAAAGCAATGGCACCGGTTTGTTTCCGATGGCTAGAAAACACGAGAACGCAAAAGTGACTCGCCGCCCAAACTGTCAAAACAATCATCGTTCATTTAAGTCCCATTTTGCAGTGCAATATGATCGAAAAATAAACACAGCCCCATCTCGCTACAGATGGTGCAATTTTCATTCGCTCGAAACGTTCCCGATGTATCCGCTTGATGCTCGCTGCAGCGAACAGACTTCCAGAACAAAACGGTTGAGACTGGTGAAAGTAACGTTAGGAAATTAGCAGAGAAGGAAGAAAGAAAAAAAACTAGAACAAAATGTCTTAAGTTCACCCGACGTTGAAGTGATGAGTTTGTGAAGCTGTCCGGAGGAAAACGTAAGCCAACTCACTCAATTTGCACGCATTAACAACACACACACACAGAATGTGAAACGATTCGCAAAGGGTTTCCCACAGCATGCCTGGCTCAGTTCTTCGGTTCCTTCGGTTTGGCAGTCTGACAAGAATGCTCAAAATTTACTGAAAACACATGTTTGCTTGGATGCTCGATCGATTTTTCTTCTTCGTTCCACTTTCCCATGTTGTACGGCATACAATCAATGGTGCGCTATTTGCTTCGTACATTCCGGAGGCGAATTGCGTTGTTTAGAGTTCTATGTGTCCAAATTGTATCGGCTTTTTCTTTTCTTATTAAATGTAATCCAGTTTTACAGTTGTTTGTGTGTCAGCAATGAAACGGATGCAAATCATATGTTTTGCCCTTAGAGGAATTTCGAATGCCTTGACACCGTTTGCCGGGCCGTATTTTTCTTGTTCTCTGGACACATTTTAATAATTTCATATGTTTGAAATTTAAAATGAATCTCCAACCCGTTAAACGAGGGCGAAATCTAAAAGAAAATAAATTGCCATCCATAACAAACACCCTTCGGTGTGAAGCATGCCTCGAGGAAAGTAGTAAACTGCGTGTCGGTAAATTCTACCCTTGCCCAACTGCGGGAAAAGTGGTTTGGTGCGTCGATCGTGGCAGAACACTGTCGTCGACCATCACAGCCAACCCGAATGCCAACTGCTGCGTGTACCGTTGTGACAGTTATTAATTTCTAACCTCGTTTTAAGGCGAGCATTATGTGAAATCTTTCCCTCACCTTCAAGAGACCGAAGATTGGTGTTTGATCTCGTTTGAAACCCCCAATGATCATACCGATGGTGAACGGCTCGGTGCAGTGCATCCTCCACCATTGCCAGCATGTTAATCGTAGCCGACGTAACGAGTTGCTTGTGTTTCGCTTTTTTTTTTGCATCTCAACAATTTGCTTCCCTTTCGGAGCCACGTGTTTGGGGTAGATTTTGGCGCGAGTGACGATGGGAAAAGGGCGGGCCGGGCCGGTTGCTTCCGAGGATTAAGTGCTACAACGGTCTCCAAAATCAATATAAACACTGCAGCGGATCGGTTTGGCCACGCGGTTTGCGCCATCGTCCGCAACGTGAGCACCGTGTCGTGCTCAGCAATCCGAGTTGGTTGTTTTGGGTGTAGTGTTCGCAGTCGACGATGCACACGTCGTGAGCTAGAAGTTTTATGATCCATTTCTTTTCTACAAACATAGCGTATGTGTTTGTAGAGCTGCCCGGGGTTGTTTCATTCTAAAATTTTATGTTTTGCAAACACACTACGATCGAGCTGCGGACGATGTTTTTTTTCTATCTTGCCTACAGTTTTGTTTGATGTACTCGCTTTGTTGCTTCGGTTGACGTCTTCGGTGATCTTCTGCTCGAATTCTATGAAGCGATCCGAGCAACATGAAACTAATCTCACCCCTCGCGTATTCCGTGACCTAGATTGGACACGCTGACCATGTTTCCCCAACATTCCCGTCGCTTTAGATGCAGATCTGTGCAACATTTAAATTTTCTCAACGACACAACTGCATGTGCGGCTGTAAATGGTCCGGAGATAAAATGTTCAAACGTTTCAAAGCGATGTGACTCAAGAGCAAGGCGGTGCTAAGTGTGTTCATGTGACGTTTGAAACGTTTTTCTTTCGGGGGTTTTTTTTTTAATTCTCGCCGCGTTCCACACGAGGTCCTCCCATAAAGAAGGTGTACAAATTGGTGCAAACATGTACTGCAAACGATGATCGTGATCGCTCGTAAAATTTTCTCACGTGCCCATGTTGGACGCTCATGCCGCTCGAATGACTAGGCATTTGGATGGCAGAGGATGGAAGGGGGTGCAGGCGGGAAAACATCGGTTGATTTCATTGAAACGTTCATGTCCACAAAAGCCTCATATTGTTCCTAGTAATCTTTGTTTTGGTGGACGGTAGGACCTTAGAATTGCAGGCTTAGGAATATGAAGGCGCCCACAAGTTTGTACGTGTAATTACATAAATCATCCATCATGCTCAGACGCGTCACGCACTGCGCCACTTTGTTCGTCAATCAATCAGTTATGGTTGTAACAGTTTTGACGTGCGTATGCAGGTGAAACAAGTGTGTGTCTGTGGAATTCGGTAGACGAGCCTTCCGTTCGAAAAGGCAAGGGGATCGTTCCAGAATGAATCACACCCTTCAGCCAAGCTGGTCTGCTGACCATGTATTATACAATTGCAATAATAAGTGCCTCGGCAAATGGAGGAAACAAAATTCACACCCTTATTAGGTGCATATTAACACACACATGCCATCCGGCCCAACCTCGGCCACTTTTGAGTGCATCGCGAGAGAAACGGTGGAATAACGCACCATCTATGCGCACACAAACAGAAACAGCTCGCGTCACAAAATTCACACGAATAAGCACGGTAAAAAGTGACGTTTGCGAATGTTATCGCACCGTGCTGATCTTTACAGTACATTTCGCGATAACGTCGGCAGTGTATGCAAGGGAACCGCAGTTCATCAGTATTGGCCGAGCATCGGGCGTTATCAATAGGTCGGAAAAATGTCTGAACACAGCCACAAAATAGCACACGGTTGCTGGAAAATTGTTGTAATCGTGCAATTCTTGGAAATCGTCCACACCTCATCCCTGTGCAATTACATTCTCGTTCCTTATCTTCTCGGCCGCCTCTCGACAGCTGTTCTGTAATCGCGGAATAAATCGTAACCATTGTCAACACGTTTCACGGTTCAGATTTGTTGGCCATATCTTTTACTGTCGTTTACTGCTTACTGTCAATTTGATGTTTTTACCATTTTAAAGCCGAAAAAATATTTAACCAACGCCTTGAACTTGAGATTTCTAAGTCATCATTAGAGCTAAACCAATCGCTTCTAACACTAACTAAGGGAATCGGGAAGCACCCCAAGCACATCCAAACAGCTTCATTCGCAGAAAGCGCCACAAGAAAACTCTCCCAGTCGCCCGGGTGGTGCACAGTCATGCACGGGGGTTAAGTGGGGGAGATACATGGAAATTGTTCAGCGTAGAAACACCACATTCCCCGAGCCGGGCGCGTACTTGCTCTGGCGACGAGTGCGCCGTTCTTGGAGGCGCCTCGTCGTTTGTGTGACTGTTGCGAAGTGCAGGGACGTGATAAAATTCGACTCGATTGACTTCTTCATGCTTGCGTTGGCTTGGGGGAAAGGCAGGCATCTTGTATGGTACGAATGTTGGTTCTAGCTTCACACATCGATGTGCGATAAGAAAGGATTGATTGATGTTGGTGATTCTCAAAAAAACACGGGAAGAAGTTTCGACTAGTTACATCGTTGCACAAGTTCTTTCTACATCCAATGCAATCCCGATCGCTTTCGAATCGGGAATCATTGTTCAGCGTCAGCGGCAGTGGTTGGTCTCTTGGTGCTCCGCGATCCGGATTGAAAAGTTAAATATTGACACAGATGCGAGAATGGTTGAAAAGGCGCGTGCTTTGCGAATAAACAGGCGCTTCTGCCCATGCAACACGAAATCAAACGCAGCCGTTTGGGAAATCTTTTGGTGGAGCCATTTGGTTTTCCAATTCTAGATAATGAGACATTGCAAAATGCATAGAACATATTTTCAATGCCACAAGAAAGTCATGATTTTTGCGAATGGATGATTTAAAAACGATTAAGGATTTTTTTAATACCATAAAACGTTGACTATTGTGATTTTTCTCCTTTTTTCATTTCATTTAAACGTCTTCCCATTGCGATTCATTGCATAAAAAAACTATGGATTCAAATCACCACCTTCCTAAGATAATGACTTGCAGCGTATGTACCAGCAAATAAATACCACTAAATTAGTTCCTAGAAGAAGAGAGCCTGCTCCGGTTCGCTGCAGTTTTGCCTGAGGACGCCAAGGGAGGGTGCGATGGGGTCGCGATTCAATTAACTAAATTAAATTAAGCACCGCTTTTTTATGAGCTCCATCCTCCATGCGGTGCGTCCTTCGGTTCCGATTTTCCGCCGGTTCCTGATCCAGCGTTTACCGTTCATGGCGCAGGTCGGAGGTCGTTGTTTGCTTTCCGAGAGCAATTTTGTTTTAGTTATTTTCTTCCTTTTTTCTTGTTGATATTCACAGGGCCACAATGCTTTAAACACGACCCTGGCTTGAACGATACTGTGGATGGCACACAGGTGTTCCGTTTTCCTCCGACCACCCCGACACCCCTTGGACAAACCTTCCCAGGCCATTAATAAAAAAGTGGCGGTTAAACCGTGCGGTGCAGTTTACTCAGCGGTCGCCTGCCGGTCGCGATGGAAGGTTGGAACGCAGGGAAAACGGGTCAACTAACCGGCTTTCGAGGTGAGAGAGAGAGAGAGAGTGAGAGTGATAGAGAGGTCGGAGATTATGGGACCACACGCGGGGAAGCGGATCGAAAGACCTAATTTAGAAATAACAATAACACCATAAAAGTCACACTGACTGAACACACGCCATCGAGCCTGGCGCCAGGGTTCTGAACTTTTGTGCAGCTTTTCCTGCGCTCGCCCGTCGTCGCCAGTGTTGTGGGATTTTGGCAACACCGCCAGCCGACGTGAAAGGTGAACTAATAAATGTGCACGAAAAGAGGAATTAGTGGACTGGTTTAAATTTACGTTTTTGCCTAACTAAATTAGGTTGGCAGACACCTTCGGACGAAAGGTGTTTGAATCAGGTAAGATGATCATCCTTCACGCACTTAACTAACGCTTAATAACTATGGCCTGTAATATTTTGAATATATTTTTAGATTTTTTGGGCAAGATGAACGTTACTACCTATCTTATGATGGCTGATCAATGGTGCTAAATCATGCCTGCATCGCGCCGCCTCCACTGCCACGATCCATAATTGTGTTACGCAATCTGCGGACACGCTTCATCGGGCCAAATGATCAAATAAAGATCCGATTGATCGCGTGAGCCACCTTCCGCCCGGCCCCGGGGATAACGAATGGACGATTGAGTGCCGATCGCGCCTGGACGCCCAACCGGCGGAACGCCCACGACTCCAAAGCGGTCGATGCGATGTTTGTCAATTACGCCACAGCCGCCTATATGATCGCCTCTTGAAGCTTATTCATAGGCCGGTCCACTGCCGGTCTCCACCTCCACCGCGCGGTGTAAAGGTCGCATTTAACCCATCGGCCCTAGAGGAATCTCATCCGGATGGAACAAAGTTTTAACGAAAGATAACGTCTGCGGGGCGGTGTAATGGGTTACGGACAGAATAGAGTTGTTATGCTCGTGCTTCATGTGGGGAAAGAGGAACGGTAGAGCGCTTGCGAGGAACTTTATGCCGTCGTTTTGTTGCGCTTGCCCGCGACATCGGTCGCACCATCGGCCCTCGTTTTCCAACGCTTTACGCCTCACTTGATTGATGCTTCCCGGGCTGACCTTCAATCGATCAAAGTTTACTTTTCACGCTTTGCGTTTCTGTGGCTCTAGCGCCTCGTTACCCCATTTTCGATGTCGCCCCTTCGCCACCGTCGTCACTGTTTATCTTCAATCCCCCCTAGCGAAAGCCTTCTTTGCGGTGCGTTTTATCTTTCGGTTAATTTCAATTTAACGATCGGTTCCAGTAACCGTTTTCTCGTCATTAACCCCGCCAGTCGCGCAAGACTCGTGGAAGGGGTTTCTTTTCTTATTCCTTTTTTTTCGGTTAGTTATCTATGAACGTAAACTTTAACGAAATGCTTCGCTTTCGTTTGTGCAGCGGTTGGGGCGGTGTCAATAAATTTAAAAGCTCCGTAGCTCTATCATCATTAGCGCCACGACTGGAGGGCCTAGGAAAACAAAACCTCTATGAACGTTCGTTTAGTAAAGGGGGAAGCGAATCTCTGATGCAATCCGCCCGTCGGAGATCACACGTTTGTGATAGGCTGAAGCTACGCGAACGCCCTTCTTTCTAGCACCTTGTGATGTTGTGGACGCAGAAACACATTTTTGGGAACGACGAATCTATTCGTGAAATCGCTGTTTATTGATAGATTTGACATTTCGGTGGTAGAAACAAACTGTGCAGTAATTTTAAAACAGTTTTAGATGTGCTGGCCAGCAGCAGACCGAAGAGTGTGAAATGCGCCTGTTTGGTGATACATCTGGCGGAATGAGTGTATTCGAGTTCAGGGATGTTCGCATTGGAGTTAGGCACGATTACGGGGCTTCATTAAACAATAATTCAAAAGTGGTTTTCAAACACCGTGGAAATTTAACGCTCCAAACTTGATAGGTTCGTCGATGAAGATATGAAGAGATTCGAAAGTGTTGATGAATACTAATTTGTTTCTCATTTTCATAACTCTCTGCTTTTAGCTCGCATCATCAATACCAGGTCGCAAAATGGTATGCTAATTGACTTTTTGATAGGAGGAGCTATAGGACGGCATTTAGAGGCTCTCATAAAACGTCATCAAACGACGCAATGCAACGGTCGGATGAGTTCCGTTTGCACACTGAGTGGATGTGACCGATCCGGTGCACATTTCAAAAGATCGATCGAGCTGGCTCCACGTTGCGTGTTAAGCTTCTTTTTATAGACAACGAGTTGGAAAAATCACTGCGACGCATCTTCTCCGGTGTCGTGGGATGAGCGATTGGATATTCTCCCAGCGCTGCGCAAGTGGTAGGCCAATAAGATGGTATAATTTATGTGCACGCTCACAACAGACACATCCATAAACCCACGCGCGCACCGCGGTGGCACAATAAGGCGCACTGGTCGGAACGGAAGTGGCGCTTTGAAGATGATCTTTCGAAACCAATCCGCCCTAAACCAGTTTCCGAAGTCCCCAGGTGCTCAAACGGTGGCAGAACGGGCCGGACGATTGTCTAGTAGCACAACCACCACTACCAGCAAGCACCGGCCCGCACCCACAACCACCAGCGTCGGGTGGTCAGTGCGGTAAGTAAATAAGATTTTCAATGTCAAAGTTAATTACCCTCCCGGCCCCTGTGGGAGTTTTACTGCCGCACGATGTGTGTAAGTGAGTCGTAGGTGGATCGTGCAACGTTTAGGTGCCGCGTGTGTGTGTGTGCGTTGCTTCGGCCCACAATTCCACCCCGATGGCGGGATAATTATTTGTAAATTTTTATATCGTGCCATTTGATGCTAATGATGACGCGCTGACAGTGAGCGATGGTCCAAGCCGGCGACAGCAAAACGTTCACGTGCCCGTGTGAAACCGGATGTTGGGGGGGGGAGAAACGAATGCAACGGAATAGAAAAGATGGAGGGCATGTACCTAGAATGCCGGAGGATACGAGTAGATAGAGGGAGAGGCTGGAAAAACACCAACACGCGCTTGAGATTATGATGATGATGATTTTAGCACGGGTGAGAAAAATAAGTGGTGGAGATCGATTGACTTGCAGAAAACCGATGCACCTGAAAATGCATTAACGAATGAAGCCATAGCGAGCAATTGATTCTCCACCATCTCGCAGGAAGAGCGAATAAATGTCATGACAAGTATATAAAAAAAGAGTCCTTGTTGGAAGTGCGAAAACAGATGTTCAATAATGAAGAACCGCGATCAAAGAGCAGGAAATAATATATTTGTTTAGCAACACGAACCAACGCTTCTGGTCATGGCTACTTATCGCTAATAGGCTGCAGCCAGCTGCAATCACGCCTCGGCGGTGCTTGTATCCGTTTCTCACGTGAAGGCTCTAATCCATAATGCTGCATCTATTAGCAGTCGTATCATTACGTGTGCGCCATCTGAGCCGGTCGCTTGCAACGCCTCACTTTAGCACCTCCAAGACTAGACCGTGGGTGAGTATCAACGACCAGCGACTCACTGCAGCACACCATGGAGGGGTAATAATCGCAAACGCCGACACTCTCGGGCGTGATTTATGGCAGATCGTCGGTTCTGCACGTTCCGACGAATGCTGAGGGCCGGCCGACCTTCGCCTGCAGCAGTTGCACACGACACGACACCGCAACTCTTGCGCCTCGTCCACGTCCAGATGTGTCGATGCGCAGGGCTTTGGGCTTTCGGCTAGCAGACCGAATCACCCGTCTAGCGTCTTGCGCGAGCGAAAGAAATGTACTCGCAGACAACCGATCGGGCGCGCAGATCAGTTCGTGGCGTTTTCTTCCCCAGCTGTTCGTCTTTCGAACACTGAGCTGCCTGCCTGTGGCGATGCGGCCGCGAAAACGCGACCGTCCGCCAGTTTGGCACTGTTTATGGACGGATTTGATTTATATTTCCCACCGGTATTAGGGTCAATGCCGCTCAAGTGAGAGAGGATCCTCGGTGAAGCAGCTGCCGCAGAAGCATCCAGTGCCTTATGCTCATGCACACCGTGGCACAGTGGAGGAAATTCCAGCGAAAAAGAGAAACCTTGGAAGGGATGGAACAATGTCCTTGGTCGCCTTGGAGCGAGATCACTGTTGCATAGGATGGACCCCGTTTCGTAACGCCAGAATTCCAATGGAAAGTCAACAGGGTTGCCTTTTCCTGGAGCGCACCAGATGTGGCGCCAGCGATTCGCCAAACCGTTCCCCAACCCTCTCTCAGTACAGCAACGATTCTAGCAACAGCGTCCCATTTTGATTCATGGCCAACTTTGGCGAGGATGAACTTTTTTCTAAACCCCCTCGGATTGTTTCCTCCACCAGCATAGGGTAGGTTTTGGTTTGCCCAATTTAAGCACTGCCTACCATCTTTTCCGCTAGACCCTGACCTGAACATTACGGCTCCAACTTCTCCGCTTGGTAACACCTCGTAGCCATCCTTTGGGGGAAACCAACGAAGGATGATTTTGGACTATGTGCTCGGTGTTCATCTTTTTTCGTCTTCCGTTACTTTTTTGTGTCTACCAAGTTCATCTTCTTCTGTTTTAACCTTCTTGTTTTGGGTTTTTTTTATGGAACTAGCATCGTTACGGTGCCACAATTTCAATTATGCGGCACTTAATCTCGGTTTCCTCCTTTTTTTGTTGGCAATGGGTTCGAAGTAGTTTTTTCCTTCTTGAAACGATGGAAAAAACAAGTTAATTTGTGATGTTCTGAACGAAACCTTTTTTTGGATGAAAACTTGCTTAAAACGAGAGTTACATCGGCGTAGCTCTGGGAAGAATAAGAAGAGTTTTGCAAACAACTTTGTCGCAGGTCACAGACTAGTTGGCGTCCTCTAGCAAGCCGGTATGTACGATTGGATGTCAGTGCGCCCCGGGACGGACGCGTGATTTATGGGCCATGTTCACAACGCCACGAGCCGCCATAAGCCCTTTAAACGTTGGAAGCAGAAGGCAATAGGCGTGACTGCAATAGGCATCCATTCAATTAATCAAATACGATTGGTTTTTATCGCACATATCCAAGGATGACTGGCAATAGGGTTGGTTTTTGTCATGAACTTTGCAATTGTTGGAAGTTGCAAAACATGCCTGTTGAATAGTTGCATGAATTTTAGATCCCCGAGACGATGAAGTTGTTAGGTCAGTAGGACATAGGATTAAAGATTGTCTTGACAGCAACGTTGTTATAAGATTTTCTTATTGAGTATGGGACATACGCCTCTCTGATAACTGAGGAGAATCATTTTTGCTTACGTTTCAAACGCTTCTGCTTTCTTCACGCACTATTCCGTTGGTAAATTAATTCTGCAGTGAACACCAACCCTTTTTTGTGCTGCAAAAAGCATGTGTCTCTATTGTTTGTCCCGTTTTTGCTACAAAGCGTTATGGCGGGATGTGTTTCAACATACCCGTCTGTATCGTTGGAGCCGGGTGCGGTTCGGATGGGGTTTCCGGCGTATCAATTATCCGCAATGGATCCCGACCAACACCCTACCCACTCGCTTTCTCTCCACCGTCCCGGTAAATGTCCTCGTCGACTATCGGAGTCATTGTGTGCAGCACACAGTAAGAGCGTGTGAAGGAGGTGCGCACACAATTTGCTCCATGCCCACCCATTTGTGGGCCGTCCCTCGCCGATACCATGTGCGCCCAACATTGTCCGTCCGATGGGCGCCAGCGGCCGAGACTGGGCGGCAATAAAGTGGCTCCATCTGTGCCCGGCTCAGGCATGAATTTAAACGATCTCGCCCGTACCCTCAGAAGACGTGTCGGAACGGTAAAATCATTATCGCACATTGTTTCGGCATCGGACGAGCGGTTGAGGCGAGATTAAGGAGGATTGCAGAAGAGGAACGTTTCTGTTTTCTTCTGAATGCTGACATCGAACTGGCACCGATGATGATTCAACTCTAGACGAAAGCAATTTAAATCGTGTGCAATACTTTTCTTGAAGTCTCGTTTGAAGTAAGACAAAAAGTCCTCTGCTTATAAGAAACTTAATCATGCCGACTGTTCATATCGATTACACAAAATAATGTATGCTGTAAAAAGCCAATTTATTCCTAATTAGTCATCACAACTTTTAAGACCTCTCGTTTAGCTCACCAGGAAGCAGTTCTATTCGGACCAGGTTGCAAAAAAAAAAAAAAACTTTAATGAACGTGTTCAAAATTTGATCCGTTTTGGTGAACCCACCAGGCTCCTGCTGATTTAACAACTCATCTCAACTCATAAATTTACATCGATTTCTATCACGCAGATCGCCATCGAATAATGCTTTCGTCTAGAAACAGCGAATAAAACAATCAGATCAGCCGTCCACAAATTAAGAAAATGAATGATCAATTTGGATTTTTCGCACATTGTCCTTAGCAAACGAGTGAGAACACAGAAACACAAACATAGTTAACCCGGTCGGAAAGGAAACGAAACTGTCGATCAAAACGGGCATCCCAAATAATTCTCGCCCTCGGTTCGTTAGGCTGCGTCTTAATATTTGTTTAGAGAGCAAATCTACAACGGCGATCGTCTAACGCGCGGCGACCGAATTTTACGCCGGACATTCTTTAATTGTGATGTGCTTAACAAATGGGATCAATTTATTTGCTGCTCGCCTCGCTAAAATTAATTACGGTCATCATCTCGTCTGGAGTGGAGGAGAAAATAAAACACGATGGGACACAAACGCGCGTTGCCAGTGTGCGATTGCCTGCCCCTTCGTAGCCCGTTCCATCTCGGCGCGCGTTTTGTTATGTTTTGATGTTCTCCCTTTTTTTTGTTGAAATTCTCAAAGGCGTGCAAATTATGCGTAACGCGCGCCCTCTCCGCGGCGGGCGTCCGGATGTGAACGTAGGCGAGGTCATTTTAACTCCGTTCCGTGAGGCCAGTCTGTTTTGACGTTTAGAATCACCTTTCGTCGGCCCGGATCCGGCCCGGTGCGGTCAACCGCGGCGCAAGTTCGCCCGCAGCATGGGCAGCATTAATGTGTGCGAGCGCGCCCGGCGGTTATGCGACGGCTATGTTTTGGTTTATCGCGACGGGTTGATCTGGAAGTCGCACGACGTTATTAATGACTTCCTTTCCACCACGCACTAACGTAGAGCGTGGACGAAAAAAAAAGTCTGAAACCAAACGTCATGTGTGAGTGTTTTATATTCAACAGAATCGCTGAATGATCACTGCACAACCGGTTTTCCCTTATTTTCACGTTGTTTTTATTGGAAAACAGACATTTTACTCCACAGTGATAGAAACCTTTCGTTAGATTTCAGTCTCGGCGATCGGGCAGACGATTGCGAAGATCGAATGCAAATCCTGATGGTAATCTATGGGTTATTTCTTGGGACAAATTTTATGTGAGCTTGGCGTCCTTAAATTATGCATGGCTGATGGCTTCTTCACGAACGCCGCGACCATTCATCAGATCTAGATTATTTTTAATGCCTCTCCTGGGCAAACCTTCGGCATAAGCAGCTCAGGGTGATTTATGGGCTCATCAATCTCCGAGCGAATTATTGAGTGATAATTCAGTTTGAAGGCCTTCCATCCAGGATGCGGCAGGAGATTTAAATCTCATAGATATTGAGTCACCAGAGGGAAGCTTTTCATCGTCCAGCAAGCAGTGAGTTTGAGTCATCATTTTAACATTTGGCCAGCTATAAGCTTCCCGCAGCATGCATTTTAATCGCTGTGAAAAATAAAATAAAATCTCAAGACCTGAGTTATCTGATTTCCGTATCGAACCCGATATATTGCCGAAAGATGAAGCGCATATTTGCATAAATTAAAGTCGAACTTTGTGGGTGGGCTGAACAGATTTTTTACAACTTTTTTTAACCATTGATTTGGTTCGTCATTTTGCTGTTTTCAGTAAGGGTGAGAAAATGTGATTTTAATAATTTGGTAAATTATTATTCATCTGAAATACTTATTCTACTATTCAGTCTTGCTTCTCTTGACTTCTTGAATTCGAGGAAATTCTTCGATGTCGAGGAAAACGGCATAAAAGCTTCGTTATGGATGGCCTTCAATTTACTAGGCTAATCACCAATCCATCATCGAGTTAGTTAAATGGTTAAATGACACCGTTTCCGAAATGAACCGAATGGAACTCCTAATGGAACGCGCGGGACGCTACGCAAACCTTAATCCATCCGAACGCACCCTCAGCCATAGTTTTCCCGACCATGGAGTAAACCGAATGCGCCATGCCATTTGCCACTTTGTTGCTGGCCTGAATTCTACAACACTCGGGTGTCAAATTGCTGCAGTAAGTGGTTTTCTTCCATGTTTCTGCCAACCGAATGGCTTCCGAGAATCTTTTGCTTCTTCGTACAGTTTATGCATACACTACGCACAGTTTTTTTTTTTTTTGCAGAGAAATCATATACATCCACCAGAGAACGTTGGTATCCAACAAGTGACAGTTGAGCGTAACTGATAGCTATCACTTTTCATGTTTAAAAATTGCGTTCTGACAGGGAAATCAACAGAGAATGTGTGCTTTTTAGCATTTTGTGTACCTTCCAATTTCTCTTTGTTATCCCTTTGGCAGGTTTTTTACTTTTTTCAATCAGATGTCGATTAAACGCCCTAATACGGCGACGAATTTACGCTTAGTAAGATTATGCCTTGCATTAGTAGTAGTATAAGCAATGAAATATTCAACCTTTCGTACGCTAGAATTTTTTTACGAAGTTTATAAACGTATGCATAATATCGATCATATTTGGTACAGCACGAGGCCAACGCTTCGTCTGGTTTCATTCGATCTTCTCAAACACCGATGGCGCCATTGTCGGTGAGGGATCATCATCAACTTTTTCCCGATATTAAATAACACACCCATTTTTACGCGGACGCCGCATGCATGCCGTTTGCCGGATGCTCGGCGTACCCCCTTTCCTCTCTTCTCTCCATCGCTCTCTGTCAGTCGTGCCACACTTCCCGTTTGCTTCCGATGTACATCTATTTTTGTCTCAAAAACCTCACACGAAATTCATGGCAAGATGTTACTAATAAAAAAACATCATAATACCACGGACCGCTACCTCTGCGAATCGTCACAAACCCAAGGCATCCGTGTGGTGTAGGTTTGTGTATGTTTACTATGAAAATAAGTAAGAAGCAAAAAAAAAATCTCTTTCATCGTTACACGAATCGGAAATCTAAAAGATGGTTTTCTCAGCGAATCTGTCGCTTTTATCACTTTCAGACTGTTATTCTACTCCCACATTTTCACAGCTTTGCCATCAAATGACGCTGAAATCGAATGAACATACAGCCTAGATGATTCCGAGCTCTTGCACGAGCATGGCGTGAAAAATGGAGTTTTTGATCGGTTCCAGTCAATGTTTTGAAGTGGTACAAAATCCTCCCGAGAAATATAGATCGTATCAACAATGATTGTTTCCAGCAGTGAATGTTTACCGACGTTCAATCATGTACGTCTAATCTAAGACGCCGTCGAGGTCTTATAAGACGTCTAATAGTTTACTACACTGATAGAAGAACAAAATTGTGCAACTATTAATATCAACAAAAAAATCAGTTGTGGCTTATGTTAAAGAAACAAGGAGAAAAGGTTGAAATTATTTGTTTTGAATGTTTACTCCAATTGTGATAAGCTTCTACAAAGCACCAGGTGCCTCCATCGACTAAATGGAGCACGCACGTGATCGAGGGCTGGTCATCGATAAAATAGCACTTCAGCGAACAGTTCTCCGAAGGAAGTAGCTGCATTTTAGCACCTCCCAAAAACCAAAAATGGCCAAGACACTTGAGCAGCGCCGCAAATCGGTCATCTCGGCCTCTGCCTGCTAAGGCATGTGGGAGTCTGCGGTGTAGTACGCATGTATAATTGCGTAATGGAGTGCGCCTGTCTACGTGTGGTGTCGGGTCCACTGCTCGAACGGGCGGATGACACACATTTTACTGATGGGCATAAATATTGTTTCTTGCTAGTGGCTAACTGACCGTCTCAACATTTTGTTTGAAGTTCCGCTAACACAGGTTGGTCGGAGCGTCGTATGCGCATCTAAGGGAGTGGGATATTGGCTGCAGGAGGAAAGGCAGTCGAATGGGGCATCCGGATGCACTACGTGTGTGGGGGATTAGGCGGGCGACGGGGTGCAGCAGTGTTAGTAAGGTTTGCGAGCAACTGCACCATCTGCGGCCTGGGAGGGAGGGCAGAGGCGAAGTCAGCGTTAACGTTGCAAGCTAATGCTAATTTACATTCTACACTGTTGCCGTGGTTCGATACTGTTGAACGTAGAGGAGATGAATAAATAACAAGCTATAAGTGAGACTATGGCATTGTTCAATTAAGATTAGCTTTATTCTACGATTTTTCAACGAATACACTAAGCTGGATCCTCATTATGTTTTATTGAATGTCAAAAATATTTTCATGGTCCAAATTGTTATTTTAGCCAAGTTGATCAAGCGCATCATGTGGTCATGCGAGCAGAGGAGAAAGTCTACTTTAACCATGTTCTTATGGAATAAACAGATTAAGAAAAAATCTGCTCATTTGGTAGCTCCTTTCTATGGCGTACGTGACAAATTGCACGATTCGATGTTCGCTTTGACTAATTCGTCGAAACGGATGCGAGAACTATCAAACGGAATGCGAAGCTAGACCAAAAAAAGTATAAATCATCTCACAATCGCCTTCACATGCCTTCATGACCTTTTTTGCCGAAACACTTCAAACGTCCCCGGGTGGCGACCGAGGGGAGGGCAGATTGATTAATTTCACCGCGATCGAAGTCGATCCGTAGCGTTTCTCCCTGCGTATGTCCGGGAACAAGGGCATCATGGTCAGCCCAAATTATCTTTACATATGGGGCATTCTTATCGGCTTCGCTGGGGGAACGCGCGCAAGAGCCGGCAGTCTGTCCGCTGTCTATCCGTGCGCGAATGTCAATAATTTCGAGTAGCGGCGTCAAAAAAGAAAGACTCCAATCACATTGCGACAGTGGAAGGGAAAATGAATGGTCTGAAGCGTTCCGTGATAAGGCGACAGACAGAAGGTGATACAATATTGGGTGGGAAACAAATTGATAGCAACATTCTGTCCAAAAAAATGTGCCCGAAGATTAGTTGCATGTTGAATAAAATGGAAGAATGCATCGGGAACCATATCTTCGATGACAAGGTGCATGAGCCTGTGATCTTTGCGTCGTGGCTTCAAATCCTACTGGCCCTAAACGAGTGTCAGCTCATTCAAGTCCTTATCACACCACCTTCTTCGAGGTGAAGATGAAAGATCACCCTTACTGTCAGGGATAAGACTCGTTCGTATGCTGAAAGGTAAATTAGCAAATGTTGTGGACACTGGTCACCTCCAACGAGATGTCTTACCGAGATCAAGACGCGTGGTCTTGCGTGTCGAGTGAATGAACGAACGGTGTGTGTCGTCTACGCTCTGACCGATGCCAATCTCATCGCCTTAGTCTTGATGCGGCAACGCTGATGGCAAAGCTGAAGTCGACGGTTCGTCTAGCCAGTGGTCGCCGCACTCAATTGACTGTAATACAAGTCAGCGCGACAGTCGAGCGTCGTCGGTTCATTCATTTCAGTAACCACTGTGCGAGCCTAATCATCCGCGCGGCTAGTAGTACTAATTTATTATCCCACAGGATTTCACTCATTTGCATATTGTCTAGATAATCTCATCGTTAATGAACTCTTTGAACCAATTGCTATTAACGTGCACCAGAATGTTGTTTAGCATGACGATGTCGGTTTTGCTCTCGATTTGATTTGCTGAACGTGTTGCGCCGTGTTTAATCTTGCGCGAGGTACATTGTAACGTTGGCGTTTGTTTTTGCTAAAGCCTCAAAAATGAATCGAACCAGCGTAGACATTTCTTTTAAGGCGTGCCTTGTTGTGTATGATTCACAAGGCAACACAAGGTATTTAAAGAACAGACAAACCAGCGAGGAAAGAGCCCGATCGAGGAACATGCAATCACATATCATAACCCGCATTTGACAGCATATCAGCAACACCCAGTTGTCAAACGCACAAATAGCGACAAGATCATATGTCAATTCGGGGAAATCTAACAAACTGGCACGGGAACGGCCTATTGGTGGGTTTGACGTTGTGCAAAACTTAGGACAGCAAACTATTTTGCTATCCACTGAAAAAATGACCCACGTCTGCTGCTTTGTTGCTCCCTAGCCCTAGCGAACGCTTGTATGCCGTCCGTATCAGCACTGTATGATCTCGTGCTTTTGGATAATCAAATTCACATTCATTGTCTTTCCGATAAGCCGCAATGGGATCCGGTATTTGATCGACTCTCGCTTGTTTGCCTGCTTGCTGGCGTGGAATTGGAAGGGCACCAATGCTCGTGTGCATATTTCGGGTGGGTGTAATTGTGTGTGAATGGGTGATGCGGGAAGGGGACATAGAGAGAAGGCGAGAGAAATCCCTAACTCAACTGGCAAATGCCAATATCGCACGATGTTGGCGACCTCCTTCAGGAGCTCGGGTGCTAATCTTCTAGACACGATCGCAGAACGATCGGCGATGTGACGGAGCTATGGTGTAGGTTGGTTGGTTGGTTGGTTAGATGAAAGACTGCGATGTGGGTGGTGGGATGAGGGGGAGAGGTGGGCCTGATGGTGAAAGGCACATATTTCATGTTCTTTTCAGCCCCACGCCCTTTCTCTACACCCCGCGCCTTGCAGTCGTCAACCTAATTTGATTTGATCGAGCAGTCGACAGGCAGGGTAAAAAAAAAAGACGAATAAAAAACCCCGTGAGCGACACAGCGAGACAAGAACCAGAGAAGACAGTAAGAGGTGTATGCGTTGAGAATGCTAATATAGAAAATGTTTTCTCGTCTCATCGGGCAGCGAAAATCACCTCGGCCCATCGAGCACAGCGACGCGTAGGAGGAGGCCTAGTTGTGCGAAGGCGAAATGGATGGCCTCCTGCTCCTCTGTGCCGGTGTGGCGAATGTGGATGAGGCGTTATTGGCAACTGGCGGTGCAAGGGAATGCAACCAGGCCTGATCCGTGGCAACTGCGCACAGTCGTACGTACTTTTCATCAAGCCCCGATGATGAGCATCAAGCAGACAGTTCGCACCTTCAAAACGTGGCGCAACAGCTGGCCGTGTGGAGGAGCGGCACTAGCAGATGTTCAGCATCATCCCGACGAAAATGGTTACGCACTGTGACACGGCACCACTATCAAGCCGGTCGATCTCCGCAGGTTCGATCGACCGACGCAATCGGTAGGCCACGTCCCGGAGCAACGTTACTATGCTTCTTTGGTAACACGTCCACTGACAACACCCCATGGCTAATTTGATTCTAATAGCATCGCACACTGTGGCCACAGTCTGGCCGTTCGTTCTCCGGTGACTCTTCAGCGCCTCTGCACTTTGGTTTGATTGAAACAAATATGATGTAGATTGATTGAATGTCACCCGCGTAGTAGGATGCGGCTCCGCTTAACCTACAAAGTCATTCATTGAGCAATCCATGCAACTTCGGTGACCTTACTGCCAAGGGGACGCCAGAACTATGCATTTCTGATAGTATGAAAGTAGCGGCACGCGGGATGTGTGTGCTATGATTGATGCACGTTGTTCGGCCAAATCAAATAGGAAACTTCTTCACCGGGATGTTCCTAAAACGATGCAGATTTTGCCAAAGTGCAAATCCTACACCTTGGCAAACGCGCTAACAAGAGCGCGTGCCTTGCTCCAGTTCTTCGCGAAATCGTACCGATCTCTGTTGCTCCAGAATGGCAAGTGCTGGTCTAGAGCTAATGCATAAACAGTTGAACTTAGTGGTCTCGTGATCTTCAGGCTAATTATAGGGTCAGCCGCCCAGCGTGCGGCACATCAAGATCCTACATCTTGTTCCGTCGCGACGATCCGGCGATCGCTTCGCCTTCCCTGGCACGTACCGATCACACCAAGTCGATCGACGCTGCGGCGTCTGGGCGATGATGGGTGTTGGCATTCCGATTCAATCGGTGCACTCGATGTGCCGTACATTAAATGCTTTTAGTGTTTGGTTTCCCCTCCGCATTTTCTTCGCATGTGGGCCTTCAATGTCTGCGATCTCCATAAGTTATTTGCTAGGGTCTAGATGCGTTTCAATGGAGTTACTATATGAATGGTTCTTATGGTCAAGTGTCCCGCACAAAGTAGAATCATCATGTGAGACGCGTGCCAATGCACACATGATTTATCTTAGCAAACTTTCCCGATGTTCTGTTGTCTTAACACTTATTATGTTATGGCCGGCGGGCCGGTCAACAGTTTACTCTCTTTTTAGATCTCCTCAAAACCGGGAGTAAACTTCAACATTGGCCATACCAGCGCATGCCAACTGCTCACTTTTCTACCTTCCCGCGAGTTCCCTCCACGCCGGCGACTGCGAAGAAGCTCTGGAACATGTCCCATAAAGTGTGATACTTTATGGGTCACTTTCCGTAGGCTGCAGGCGCAATCTTCCATTCCAGCACCATTATCGTCGCCAGCTCCCTTGGAGTCGCTCGGAGTTGCGCTCCGTGCCTCGGCGCGTTTGCATATGCGCACAAAATGTGGCCTCCATGCTACTGCAACGCTGAATGCATCCCCTTTGATTGGACGGGCGAATGAAAGCGTGAATGAGTGAGAGAACGAGAAAACGGGAGGGGCAGTTGGTGCGTTTTATTAATATGATTTTAATTCCCGCACTTTCAGCGCGAATTTATCCTCTTGCACCGAATGGTTGGAGGATCCGGATGCGTTTCGACGCGAAGTAACGCAGCAATTTCAGCTCCGATCTCTTGGTTTCTCTTGTTCCCTTTACCTCTAGCGCACTTCGTTTCATAAACATCCCTCCGGTGTCTTGGGGAGCTCGGAGAATCCAGTTTCGAGTGCGATTCAGAAGTTGCGTTTACTTCTTGCTTTTTTTTTAAACAGAAGTTGCAAATTTATGCAATTCATTTACCCCACACCTACCTTCCCATTCCATCGGGTCCTCGCAGGTTCTGATCATTTGAGTTCTCTTGCCTTTCCTCCCATTTACGCAGCAGTGGCATGTAAAGAAGATGAGCTTCAGCCTGCCCAACTGACCGAGTAGGGGAATTAAACTAATGAAAACGACCTAGGCGCTCGTCGGTTGATGTGTCCACTGGGGATCCTACGGTGGCTTTGCGTGAGACATGCTGAGACATACGAGAACAGACACAACCGGGGGTTTAAGTGTTGCCGGTATAGCACACATTTTCGGGTGGGGTACGGTCGGCACTGCTACATTATCAGCAATGAAACATGGTAACAATGTTTCACACTGTGCGATAATCTACTGGATTGATCGTCGGCGCTACTCTGTTGGCAAAAGGAAGGCCAGTAGCGCTTGGGGATTATGTTGCATTGAATAATGGATCCTGACGAAGTGCCATGTGGAGGCCTAATGGAGAACACTACACAGCTCTGTTTATTTCAGTTCTCAATTGGCGTTTGATAATTTACTCTTTAAAATACAAAGAAATTACATTATTCTGGAGTGATTGTACAGCACGATGTGGGTGCATTTTGAAAGGCGGCACCCATAAAATAACTTCACTCAATCAGATGGAATTTGCCTGCTTTCCATCTACCGGTAGCGATCAATTCTGCTGAAACAAATGCGCTTTCGCGAAATTTGACATCCCACGCCCAAATAAAACTCCATCCGATCCAAGCGAAACGGTCTCTCTCTCTATCCGATCCTCCGATATTAGCTTAACATTGTGTGCTTAATGCTGCACCAGGTCGGAAGCAATGAAGCCCCGAAGCTGTATTACCGTCCTACCGCCGCCTCATCAGATCGGGCTGTCGCATTGTGTTTTACAAAGTAAAATTAATTATCCCTCGCATTCGCCTCAGGCTCAGGCGGAGGACGGCCATAAATCTGGAACTCGCCTTTCGGTCAGAGTTTCTCCCCGCAACAGTTGGGCAAGGAACTGGCGAACCGTGGTGCCGAAGTTCGCGGACGGCGATTTTGACCAGAGACCAGTTTTATTTGACGATTAAGCTTGGTCGGTGGAGTTAACCTTTTTTTCCGTATCCTTAACTTCGCAAGGTGGAGGGAGAAAAGACCGTGTTGAATTCACCTCTAAATAGCGACCGGAGGGGGGAAAAAAAACAATAAATGCCAAAGATAAAACCAAAATCGAAACAGTCCGAATATTCATCGACTCCCACGACTTCCTTGTTCTTTACGAAAGAAATGTTCGCCATGCGAATCGGTGCCAGAACTCTTATAGGTTCGTTGGTTTTTTTTTTGCTTTCCTTCTTGCCGTTTTTTTTTTCAACCATCGGCAGTGTTGCCAAACGAGCCGTGAACGAGCGTTCATTTTTCACCATTTCATACCGCGAGTGGCCACGAAACAACTGCCGAGTCGGCCGTTTGCTCACGGTACTACAACTTCAAAGTGGCTGTTTGCGCGAGACTTTCAGGCAAATGAAATGATCCGGCCAGGGGTTTCCCCCTTTGCTTCCGATGGGCGACCCGAGCCAACATCACACCATTGGAACATTTCCAATAAGTTATAATTTTGTATTTTACCCCTTTTCACACCATCGCAGGTAGACAGCGTGCTGAAGGCTAGGAAAACCCTGATGGGCCGACGGCCAAACGGTATATGTGTGTGTGTGAGTGTGTGTTAGTTTGTACATGTCCTACCCTCTCATCGAACACTTGCTCGGTTTCTCAGAAGTCGTCCTCTAGCAACGGAAAACGGAAAACAAAAATTCAACCATAAATCCCTTGCACGGAATCTCGCCCCATTTCATAAGGCTATGCTACATTGCCAAAAACATGCAACAAATGGATTTTCCTCGCCTAATGCCACTTATTTGGACGAGCGGTGGGCCCGGGTGACGATTGGCAATGAAACGTCCTACGGACCATTTGCGGCAAATGCGCTTACGGAGTGCTAAATGATGATGGGAAATAATAACGCAAGAAACGTATAACCACCTGTTGCCGCTGTTGGCGTTGGCTAGCGCAACGGGTGCCACCCGGAAAAGCCTGGCCCTGGACTGGAAACTGGTGCTCGGAGGATTCAGCGAACACTTTCGGAGCCGCAACGGAGCACTCAGAATCCGAAAACTGCACCAAACGGTAGCACTGTTGGCTGTTCCAACCGACGTGATGAATCTTTGTTTCCTTCAGGCGTTGCTTTTCGCTGGTTTCACATAAGCACTTGCCGTTTCGGTTTATTTGTGCGGCGAAATTTATGCATCTCCTTTAAATAGCACTTTTGCGATGTTTTAATTTTCCTTCCTTCTATCCTATTTTCTTCTTCTCTATTATTTTTCTTTTTTTTCACAGGTCACACACTTCTGCACATTTCACATCATTGCACTAACCTCTGGAAAAGGGCACACTTGCACTTGGATTCACTCGTTCCGGCTGCACTGCTGATGGTTACGCTGGCCGGCAGTGACTTTTCACTGAGTGCTGAGAATCGCTGGAGAAAAACAAAGATTAGCACACCGCGGGTAAGAGAAACAAAACGCAAATCGTTTTCACATGTCTGCCGATGCCGTCTCGCTGGCACGAAGTTTTCCCGAGCGCCACGCGTGCGCTTGCTCGGGATCGTTTATTCGCAGCAGCAGCAGCAGCAGCAGCAGCAGCAGCAGCACCTCCACCATCACCACCACCACCATCATCATTTTCCCGAACCATTTTCCGGCACACAGCTCTTCCCACAGGCCGATCAGAATAAGCTCCTTTTTCCATTATTCCTCACACAAATTCTTTCCCGTTTTTCATCCCGACCATCACCATGTTCGCTGAGAAAAATGAACGGCGAGCCGACGGGGAAAACGCGGCGTCAAATGGATGTAATGTCGATGGGTGTGTGCGTCGGCCGGCGCCGGTCAGTCCAGAGCCGAACTGCCGGCGGTCAGTCGATTTGCGTTTCCGCCACACGTGCGCATTCACTCCCGGGTCCGGCGCTGCATGCAGTTTTCCTCCGTGAGTGCCAGAATTAGCATGCCTCGGGGCAAACCGGGGAGGATTGCTCTCCACCATTGCCGCCACCATTTGTTTTTGCGAGGAAAACCACTCGAAACTCGACACCGAACCATCGGCTACACTTTACGCTGGTGGAAAATTCGACACGCTCGCCGTATAGCTGGAACAGGATGGGATTGTGTTGGTATTCCTTCTCTCCCTTCCTCTCTCTCTTTCTGTTGAAACACACACGCGCGCAATAAGAACCCCTAACATACTACTGCAGTGAAGGGACACATTTGGATGGAAATTCACTTACAATGATTAATCAATTTGATGGAAAAATCAAACCTTTGTTTCAAAGAGACTGATAGTTAAAAAAGATAAATTTACTTGGGACTGTTGATTTTGAATTCCAAAAATGATGAAAATTTTGCTTTTCAAACGTTTATCTAACTTTCATTTTTTGAACATTTAATCTGATTATAACAATATTTTTCCCGTGTATTTTTGTGTTTTAACTAACAAATACTTTACGATGGCTATAATTCGTTTCAATCATGTAACCGATTTTGGGAAACATGTGCTCGAAAACTTCTCATTACTCAATGCGATCCGATTGATCCGTCAACTTCTTCACAGTTGTAAGTTTGTGTTTTATGCACGTATTTTTGTTATGTTTTGTGTAAGTGTTTACTTTTATATATTACATATTTTTTCTTTTTATGTTTGCTGGTTGCTTTCATTTCTTTCAACTGTGTTCTAATAATTTGTTTCGATTGTTTTCCTGTTCACTTTTTTCACTTCCCTTTAACTTTTTCCCTTTAAACTTCACAAATTTTACGGGGTTTTGAATATTTTAAAAATTTCAAATTCTTGATTTATTTTAAAATCGTTTTCCGCCTCCCGCTCTGGGGCTTTACGCCGGGGACGTGAGTTACGTTGCGGATGCTTTTAAATTTAAAATACCCCATTTGATTTCGGTTGTTCTGTTTTCGTTGCAATTGTTTAAACTTTTCGGTGTGTGGTGGTGGAGTGTGTATGTGTGTGTGTGTTGAACTGTGGTGTTGTATATTTTCTCGCCGGTGCGGAATTAAACTTAAAAAAAAGGGGGAAAAGAGGGAAAATCAGATTGCATCCCCGAGCTATCGCACACCTCGTTCGCGGACTCTCCTCGCCCGGCGTATGGTTGGCGAGACTTTCCACGATTTTCCGGCGCGGTTGGGTGGCGCGTTTGTTCTCGTGTTGCGGATTTCGTGTATTGCTGTATCGTGGCGCCGTTCGCTGCCGCATCGAGCTGCGGAATACGTTTGGTTGCGTACGGATTGTGGGTTTGCGCGCGACGAGCTCGCGATCCGGTCACTGCCGTCATGTGCGGTCCGTTTCGTGTGCGATTGTAAACTGTCGCCGGTCTGGTAGCGAAACCGCGCGGCCCCGGTCCGTTGGCGGCATTCGGCGTCCGAGTCACCCACGGATGCCGCGATGGCGCTCAGTGTACGCTCCCTCGATGCTCCCCACAGTTCCGAGAAGGCGCGATTGTTCCCGACGGTCCACGTGCGAGGATTGGGGGGAAGATGTTTGAGTTACTTCTCGCGAGCGCTCAGCACGAGCGGCTTCTTTTGCCCTATGCGAGATAGCCGCAGCTACGGTCGCGTATTGGAGGCCTGTGGAGGCGCTTTCGCGATGCTAAAAATAGCCGCCCGCGTTGGCATCATCGTGCTCTCGGCATTGGTCTGAGATGCCGTCATACTTTGCGCTGATTGGTGCGCGCCCCATATCGCTTCGGCAAGCCATGCCGGCGCAGAGTGTTGGGGCTTGGCCCGCACGATCGATTGGGGAGCTTGACGACGGCGAAGACGGTGTGCTTGAGCCGGCTGCTCGCGGTTCGCTACCGCCACCGTCGAAGCCGTCGCGCGGTTTGATAGTGAAATCGCGCGCACCAACGCTCCCGAACGTTCGCAGCAACTTGTCAAAAACGAGCACGTGAGTACGGGGCACGAGAAAACAGTGGGGCTCTGTTTTTGTCTAGGGCACCAGCGAATAACCTGATTTTAATGTTACTATGTCAAATGTAGAGGTCCAGGATAGCCGAGCGCGTACGCCGGCTCGAACATGACCCACGATGGCGTGGGCTCGAATCCAGACCTTACCTCCTCCGGTACGTAGCATCGACTCTCAAAGTACTTTAAAGAGGAAAAAGTCTCGTAAGCCCTAAACATGGGAGGCATGATCAAATTGGTCGTTTATGAAAAGGAAAGGAAAGAAGAATGTCAAAAGTCAAATGCATTTTCAGCACTTAAAACAAATGCCACTGTTTAGTGCCAAAGTCGCAAAACGTTTTTAAAAACCGAAAGATTTTATCAAAAAGCCGCACTCTTTTGTGGGCAACGCGAGGCACATGCTGTTTTGACTTTAATCAAGCGATTTCGAAGCAGCTTCGAATAAAATTGCTATCAAAATAAACCTTTTAACCAAATGGCGTTTATTGCCACGTTGGCAGCGTAGCATTTGTTACTGACTGTGCGTGTATCGAGCGTCGAAAAGTCCTTCCCTCTTACTTTCCCCCTCTCCAACCCGGGATGGTCTTCAGCTGATTTTTGTATTCAATGAAATGCGGCTTGCAGCAATGGTGGAACGGATAGAACACACACTCGTCACGATCGTGAGAAACGCATACACTTTTATCCGACCCGAAGATCCGGTCGAGTTTTCTGCACGCACGCTAATCGCACGTAAAACTAGCTTCACACCAATACATCAGTTTGACCCACACACACATATACACACCCACGCCGGGGTTAATGCGGTTGCTGTTTGTTGTTGAGATTTTTATTTTAGTTTCGTTGTGACTTTCCAAACATAAGTTCGTGCGTTACCTTCCACCTTCAGAAGGATGCCGTTGGCGTTGCCGCCGTCACGCACACATACCAAACGTCTCCCCACCCCTGGCATTTTTTTTTTTGCCGCACCGAGATTTCCCTTTCCACCCTTAGAATTTACCAACCCATTGCTTATGCGATTCAAATCGTGTTTGGTCTTAGATCACGAAATCCAGGACACTTTGCTCGTGACATCCAGAGAGAGCATTCCTTTATCGCTAATAATCATCAATTCCCGCGCTTTTCGGAATGAAAATAATTCAATGAGAATGCTCTGCTAGTTCTGTCCCAAAACCTGACCAGGATGGGATGTTAGTGATTTTAAAGATTTTAAAAAGATTTAAAAAAAATGGTTTCTTGTCGTGATGGTTAATTTCAGTCTTTGATATGAATAAGTAGAACTTTTCAGAACATTTTTACTTTTTCCACATTCAAACCCGTTTTTGGCAATTTTCAGCCAAACAGGTGTTTTACCTTTTTTGAACTATCGTTTACGGCTCAAATGTCATACACAAAGCTTCCCCACGTATGTTTTAGCATGGAGGCGATTTTGAGCGTGTAGGTATTACAATTGTTTCCTCCAAATGCCCGTTTAGTTTGATTGGTATTTCTCGCAGGGACTGTTTTTGAGATTGAGCATTTTTGGCTCGGATCCCGCCAGTGAATATTCATCATCCATTCTCATTCACATCACAGCGAGCTTTTTTTTTTGTTTGCTGTCAATTTTTTTATTCCCGATCATTTGTGATGTTGGTGGGATGATGATTTTTTCTTCCCCTGTTTCTCGCTTTGTACATTTTTGCTGTTTTCGTTGGTTACGCTGCTCGACGATACGTTTCTCTCCATACTGGCCGCAGGTGGACCATTCACAACCTGACGAGAAGGTGAGTCTCGCATATTTTCCTCAGAGGTATTGTATTGTATTTCATCTTCTTCGGCTTTGGCCCGGTGATTTCTACCACTTCCCTTTGCGTGGTAACGATTTTGTATGATATCTTCTTTCATGCATCTTCCTTGCAATGAAGGTTGTCTTAAGAATTACAGTCTGAACTCGTAACTAAATCAACTTCTAGCACTTTAATGTACCTAAAGTGACATTCTGTCATTCTTTTTGACCTTCGTTGCACGCTTTGATAACGGCCGAAATGTTCAGGTCCACATACATTTGGGTTTCCGACTTACAGGAAAAGAAAGCAGCAAAAAACAACCACTCTGTGATAGTGGGGGCGCGATAACCTAGGGAAGGAATGTTTCGCCTCGCGACTACTTGTCACGACTACGCGACCACGGCGAAGACGGCGACGCCGACGACGGCGACTACGATGCGACGTCGGGGACGAAGGCGAAGCTCGCGCGCCAACGTGTCTGCTTCGGCCGGGCGGAATGAGCTGCCGGAGGTAAGAACTCCACCGGTCTTCAAAGAGACAGGATGGGAGCAAGCGGCGATTAGGGAGGGACGGGTGAAGCGGCGATGAAATTAAGTGGGGCAGGAGAGAAGGAAAAGGGCCTCCGGAAGGTGGGGAGAGTATCGACACGTGAGCTATCGCGATTCGGCTCATATCGCTTCGGAATTCATATTTCGTTGATTGTTGGTTGGTTCTTTTTTTTTGGGTTCGTTCATTTGCCTTTTTCTTAATTTATTCCGCGGAACACTCACGATGTCACTCACTCTCGCCGAAGAGAGATCCCCCCCCCCCCCCCACCACCCGTTTACAGGAGGGTTGGGGTTGTTTTTTGTATTTCCCATTACTTTTTTGGGCCCCTTATTTTGACATGGATGGATCGTTAATTTTTTTTTTTTTTGGTTTGCCAGAGATATTTGTTTTCTTCCTACTGCCAAGATCAGTAGTACGTGTTCACTGTCTTGCCTTCTTATGCTACTTTTTTTTGCTCTTCTTTGCCCTCCTCGAACAGGTTCGCTTTCCGCCGTTCTTCTTTCGCGCCGAACGATCAAGTGATCTGTTCCTCTGCGATGGACGGATGCTGTCCGCTCGGACTTCTTTTCCTTTCCTTTCTTATTCGCAATTTGACCACATTTTGCGATTCCTACACATGAGTGTTTTTTGGTTTGGTGTTCTGCATTTGCTGCTCGTTCGGTCGTCTCTTTCGATTCGTGTTTGTAGTTTGTTTCGAAGACTAATTGCTTTCAGCAGGCTTTTGCCTTCGCTTCCCGCGCTCCACGGGGTCGGTTTCGGTCAGATCGAAGATGCTGCACCGTCGAGTGCAGTTTTTTCCTGCTCTCGTTTGGGAGACTCGGTTTTTTTGTTTGTATTTCTTGACGAAGCATCCTTTTTCATGTTTTTTGCCTTACGCTGACTTCCCGTTTCAGTCCGGCCGTGTTTTATGGGTCAAAATTATTCTAATCTCTTGTGAAGGTCTTCTTGCCCGAAGGGGGTCGATGTTTTCAAAGTTAAAACGGAAATGATGCGTTAAATGGTTGGTAACTCAAAACTATACATACGTTCATAAGCATAACGATAAGATGCCGTTTCATATTGCATTATTTGATTAAAACAGCCCGGCTATCACCTAAGAGTTTAAACTTTTGAAAAGCTAATCCTGGAGTTTTGTAACTTTTTTTGTGAGCAAAGAATCTTTTATGCTGTTAAAAGCATTTTCGTGTAGTTTCAAGGAATATGATATGTAATTTTCAGCTTTCACAATAGCTAAAGCCACGATAAAACATACCCTTCAATCAACGGTTTCATCTGATACTTTTAACGTGAGCAATAATGCATTGATTTAATTTTATTTTCAATCATTAAGTCACACCTCCAAAAAGCCCTTTAAAAATATTGTTTTTATTGCTGCTCTGAAAAGTTTTCGATGGAGATTCGGATTTGAATAAAAAGCTTAAACATATTTTATTGTCCCGCGGCGTTGGATTCCTCCGGTGCAACGATTTGCATACCGAACCTTTTTGGGCTAGGAGCATAGCGAATGTCCATCATGGTTGAACGAGAAAAAAAGCGTTCAACAATTAATGACCATGACATACCAAAGCCATAGATGTGTGGCGATTTATGGTGAGATAAAAACAAAAAGAAGGAAACGATTTTCCATTTACGTTCCGACGTCGGAAGTCAAAATTTGGTCCCCGGTGCTACTGTTCCACTCAAATGTTTTAGCCATCCATCTTTGACTGTCATGGGCTTTTTTCCCCCTTTGTTTCAATGATTTTTCTTTTTGGATGCGATATTTTTCCCGGGGAGTTCCTAAGTCTCTGTGTCTCATCCGACCTTCTTTTGTTCGAATAAATCTTGCGTTTGGCTTCATTCCATTCCCTCCAGACGCGCCATTCATTAGCTACGCATCGTCCGCATCTTTGTTGCGTGTCCCACACATGACTGACGCGAGTTCTCGATTTGGAGGCGCAGCAGCCGGATAACACTTTTTTTTTTCGGCCAATCGAAAGGGCTTCTGCCGTCTTGGGGGGCCTTTCCGAAGGGCTTTGCCTATTTTTATGGTAATAATTCGGTGCGAGCGCACAAGGTGACGCTAACAATCAATCATCCAATCACATCCGAAACCTTGACGGGCAATGGTAGGGCACTGTTTTGTGACCACCATGGGCGAACGATGCCGCTAACCAGCAGCAACATTAGGGGGGCCATTGAAAACGCTCTCAAAAAGGGGGAAAACCTCACCGCCGGAAAACCCGAAAGTGCGTTTATGAGGAAGCAACCTTCCCCCGGGGAAAATGGGTTTTGGAAAACAACCTCTTCTAGACGCAAAGCTACAACGGCAGGAGGTAGGAGATGGAGAAAAAACACCCCTTTTTTGACAGTACCCCGCGACGCCGAAGACAAATGGCCCCCATTTGCAACCGGCCACGAAAAAATGGTGACGATAATGACAGGTTACGGACAGCCGGTCCGGTTCTAGCGCGCACGCGTCCGTTTCGAAAGGAAAGCAAATTGATTAATTTCGTACACTGTGCGATCGATCGACCCTGTAGGGGCTCCGTGTTAATCCGTTTGTAAAACCAATGGCAAAGTGGCCTTAAATGAAGATAAGCCAGAACGTCTTCTGCGTGATTGGGCTGGGACTGATGGTTAGCTGAGTTTATGCTTCATGGATGCATGGAGTGACACGTTGCCCAGCGAGGTTGGCCATAGGTCATGGAGTTCTTCCGTTTCCATCCCATCCCACCGTCGCCGGCGCACAAGAGTAGATTTCTACACACGAACAAACCCATTAGCGGACGCACTATCGCCCTGCTTATCCGACTAAATGTCATAACCCTCGAATAAAATATTAATACGAATCAATAAATCGAGGAATCCCAATACGAACGCGGCTTTTTGAAAAAGGGTGAAAAAAGAAGAAGAGATAGGAAAAAGAATCTTCAATGCCATACTGCATCTCCTTCCATCGCTGACCTGGAGGTATTGCCGTTGATGAGTGGCTTTTGGAATATTTTAGAAGGCATAATCGCCCATTTATCTTCCCAAATTAGCCGGGCAAACATTTTCGTAAAACGCCCCGCTCCTTTCGCGCCCCTACCCCTCGGGTGTCACACGTGTGTCTCGTGTCGCGCAAACCCCTAGACATTTCACCAGTTGGCCACCATCAGAGATGGTCGAAGCACGGTGACATCTTTTAAAAAAAAAATGACATAAAAAGCAGAAGAAAAACGCTCCACCCACCACCAACTGGGACCGGAGGGGTGGTGCATGAAAAACGGCTTCACAGGGAGCAGGGGGAGGTGGTGAAATGAAGGGACGCATCAGAGACGCGCGATCGGTGCAAAGGCGCAAGTGTATTCCGAGAGTTGCGTGTCGCGCGGGGAAACCACTTGATTTGACAGATCGTCTGTCAAAGGTAAACAACGCGCCTAAATTAAGGGAACATCATCACTCCATCGTGCGTTGCTGGCGGTAAGACGTAATGGCGGTTGGTCGCAGTGTGAAGAAGGTTGGAAATTAAAACGTTAAGGGTGGGGGGAGGAGGGAAATCACGTTGACAAAACTAGCCCATCCAATCTTGATGTTTAAGATGTACTAAATCAGTCCCATTTTCATCCCCTCGTATTGCCAGTGACACTCTTCTTTGCCTTCTCCCGACGGACGGTTCTGATAGTGTGGATAAACAATTTAATTTTCAACCCTTAATCCGGCGGCAAGTCGCGGGGGGCGAAAATGTCACATTTTTCAACACACCTGAAGGTCTGCGGTCTGTGTGCTGAACCTTTGGCGCGAGGTGCGATCCGGGTGAAGCTGACAGAGTCACTGACATTTGTCGTTTGTCTTCTGTTTGCACTTCGTGTCACACTAGCGAGCACGCAGACTTCATCAAGGGACACGCGCGATCGTTTTCACGCGACTTGGAGCACGACCGAAGCAGAAGGATGAATTATATATTGGTTTGATCATACGCAACGAGAAAATCATCCTTGGTTTCTATTTATTTATTTTATCTAAATATTATGAGACAAAATATCTACAGGATTTTTCCAGTTTGAAGAAATCTACCGTCAGATCACTTTACTTTTGTAGGACTTTGCCACTAACTATGAATTGTAAAACTTTTTCATCCGTCGAAACCCAACAATTAATTCATCTGCTCTGGTGCATCGCTTGATAGCGAAAAGTGGCACAAATGGTACATACAGATAAAAAAATGCCAAGGAAAACAAACATCGTTCTTGTGACAAAGTTTTTTTTTTTCGGGTGACAAATTACGGTCAACCATTTTTCTTCTTCTATATCAAGGAGGTTTTTTTTATTTCGTTTCAAACATGGAAGGTCTAGAAAATATTATTTAAAAAAAGTGGAAAAGGGGGGCATGAGACGTTTACATGGATTTGGGATTTTTTTCGTTGTTTGGATGAAATCGTTCACGACTTCATCCAACTACTACATAAATCGAGCCGATGACAAATCGCCGTGTCAGGATGGGCCGAAAAATTGCCTATACGCCCAAGTCGTCTCGCTGTCTAGGGAACGTCGAAGCATGATTTTTGTGTACACCGCAGATGAATTACTGGAATCGTTCTTGGTTGCGCCAAGGGACGAGAATGAGCTGTTGGGCTGAGAGGCAAAAACTTAAAAATAAAAAAGGTGGAGGAAAAAGTTGGTATCATATATAACGGTGGGAGAGAAAAGTAGAGGATAGCAAAGAAAAATGGTCTCAAACATGTTTGCATGGTTGAATGTCGTAATTGAAATTCATCTTTTTTTAAGTGTTTCCAATTCACTACAAAAAATACACATTTAGCTTTCATAAGTGTGCACTGAACAGAAGGAAAAAAATTAGATGCATCTTCGGCTCGCCCGCGTTCCTCATGCTGGTGGTACATGCTTTTAATTTTACGGCCAGTCGTTACTTTTGGGCCATGTTCTTCCACCTTTTCGTTGCTGTTTAGCCCGCGAGACCTGCGCAAATGTGTGCGATGGAAATAAGCAGCTTATTTAGGAAAATGCGTGCATTTGGGACAGCAACACAAAACAAAATTGACGGGAAACCCTCATTATCACCATCAGGAATGTACTGGTAATTTGTCCCCGTCAGTGCATCTATTTGTCCATGCATCCGCAATGCTGGAAACACGGAACTGGAGGCCCGTTTTCATTACCACCCATTTATTCATTCATTCATTCGTTCGTTTCAGTTTAGCTTAATTCCTGGTCGCGCATAAATTAAGATACGCATGACAGGAAATGTGTGTCACGGATGGGCAGCATGGGAAAACACAGAAAAAGAACATGCATCGGGTTGCCCTTTTTGTTTTCTCGTGGCAAACCGCGGACATGAAAATTAAAAACAAACAAATCAAACTGCCTGTGTTTCTGTTATTTATATACAAATAGAATTTTGGCTGCATTTAAACTCTCTAAGAAAAAAACTACCGGAGCAAATAATTTAACAAATTTTTCATAAAATAAAAATAACGTACAGAAAAAAAACGACAAGAGAGATATGGTCTAGATAACTACGTATAGAAAAATATCAGATTGATTCCCAACAAATTTTCGAAGATATAATCAATCGCTTAATCCATTACGCTGTGCTTGAATTGGTGTTCCTGCTCGCCTTCGTAGAAAGTTCCACCAAAGCCCTTGCCCATTTAATCTACCAAAATTGGTTGACTGAAAATGATTGAAAATTGCTTGCGTTCTTTAAGATTTTCCGGATTTCTTAGCTAGGTATTCGGAATATTTCCTTCCATACTGCCACTTCTATCTCTTCGGAGCAATTATCCAATCTTCATGGGAGGCCACAAAATATTTCAACCAACGACGATGTGTGTTTTTGTTGGCTCATTCATAAGAATTCCCCGAACACGATTTCGGGCAGCATTTCTCAGGCGGATTCGCACGGCGGCAACTGCTGGGCAGTGTGGTGTCGTGTTGGCAAGCGCTACCGATTTGACATCGGTACGAACACATGTTCCGCCGAGTTCGGTGGCTGTCCGCAGCATTCCAGATCCACCGAAAAGCACGTCCTCGCGGATGCCTCAGTGAACATTGACAAATTTCGTGCAGTTGCGCGCGTGCACGAAGTCCTCTGCTGCTCATTTACGGTTGGGGATGTGCACATACAGCGCAAAGGATTAATCATACGTTTGTTCGGCAATTCACGACCCACCGCGGACGGATGTTAGCAATCGAGAGTGAAAAACGCAAACATATTCTCGCGCACTCACGTCGGGCAGAACATGTGTGTGTTTGTGTTTTTTTATTTTATTGAATTTTGAATCACAAAAATGTGTTCGCAATATTTAAAATTCCAGTAATGTACTTTCGCTGCAACTCTCTCTGTCCACAATATCTAAAGTGAATGTTTCGTTGTTCGTTGAAAACCTTTTTCCAACTTTCCTTGCCCTTTCTTAAACACGTTGCTTGAATTCATAGTTTAATGTGTATGATATAAGTACAATTTAATGGTTTACTCTAAAGAGTTCTTCTAGATTCAATTTGAAAAAAATAGAACGGAAGAAGAAACTTCCAATTTTGAAATAAAAAACTCAACAAATATTTTAATAAATTTAAGTTAAAAAAATCATTTTTAAATGTGCACAACACCACCAACACAATGATTCATTCAATAATCAATTAACGTTTGACATCGGCGAGATTATCGACTAAGGAATCTCCCCTTCGTCTCCCATCGGTGGATTTTGATGCCATTTTTTCAACGGCGGGAATCTGTCGAAGTATCGATATTGATCGCGATCGTATGCAAATTTCGCCGCACACTAAAGGCCATTTGGAAATGACAACCGCGTGTCCGTTATACGGCCGGCTGAATGGCAGTTTCTCTGCTTAAGCGTTTTCATTTTGTGCCACTTTGCGCTGGGGATGAATCATTCCTTGAAAGGACTTTTCGGGGGGCAACGTTTCCTGTTTTGATCTTCAAAATTGACTGTTAACAGTGAATCGTTTTCAGGTATTTATCGGCTCTATAATTACTCTGTCATCAGTGTGCTGAAGAAGCTTGAAAAGAGTCTTCACCGGAAATGGACAGCAAAAGTCACCGCAACGCCCACAGTCGAAACGGCAGCACCTGAAGTTTGGGGAATGAGTAAGAAATTAGTTTAAATAAACGGAAGATTTTTTTTTTTTTTTTTTGGTCCGCTCCCGAGCAAATCTCAAGATCAACCCTGAAAGCGGTCCGTAATTCCGGTAGTGCGGCAATCGATTCGATCCGGTGGAATATGGCTACACAATTACCCGCGCCCGTGTTCCGTTTTGACACCCGACAACTCCACTCGGCATCAATTTTACACACGACCCAAACGTTAGTCATCCGTAGGGAGGGCTTTTGTGGGAGGCTGCGTGTAAAAAAAGGGGGAACGTGCAGTCTTCCACGGAGCACGTTCGGGCGTTCAATCAATTGTACAGTCGTTTTAACGATCCTTAGCGGACTGCGAAGTTGTGCACACTGTGCCAACGAACGGTCGGGGCAAAAGAGCAAGCATAAGGATTTAATTTCTGAGTGATAAATGAATCAATATCTAAAATCGCCGCGGAATTGAAGTACAACTAGTGACAATTTAGATGTTACGTATGCCAAATATACTTATATACTCAATAAAGTAGACATTTAGGCCATCTTCGAGAATATTCCACTCCCGATGTGCTCTTGTAGATCGTTAGAATTCGACGACACGATACACAACGTTCTTGACTGAGAACCGAACTCCTCAGAATATGCTGATCTCGGATCGCAGAATTTAATACTCCCCGATCGCTCCGAAGGGAGCGGGTAGCATTGAAGCGTACAAGGGAGACCAGACGGCGAGGTCTCCAGTGGCTCCCGTCACTTTATGACTGCATACATGCGAATGAGCCGATGACTGAGCGAGCGCTAAAAATAGCTGCTTATCCACAGCCCTTAGGAATGAATTTAGGAACCGGCGCCCGGGCGAGGCTGTGACCGATCGGTGAACGCAACGCGAATTGATTTGATTGTTTGTTTTTTTTTCCCGCTCGCCTTAAGTAACTGCCCTTGTGGATGGTGGGAGTGCAGCCGTTTGAACAAATTGCATTTTATTAGTTACTGGCACTACGCGGAACGCGTTTCCAATCATTCTTCATCTAATGATCCTTGCCATTTAGTGATACTCCTACCGTTGCGTTGTGCATACATTTTGAATAGAAAATCCACAGTTCATAGTCGTATGTACAAAGTTGACCCAAATGAAACACGATCCATCGTTACCCATCGTGTCTTGCCATGGCGTACCTCATCGATACTTAAAAAGGAAACCCAGACCTCAACGGAACTTCAGGCGACATCTTTGTTGGTGCGTAACGCGGTGGCTTGTTGCTATTCCCAGGCTTGCTGCAAGCGCAGGACCAGCTCGGTGCAAGTTCAGTTTGCCGTCGCTTCTTTCGGCACGCCGTCCCCGGCTGTCTGTTAGTCCATTTGCGCACGTTCTGCGCATCACGACTGGCTGGTAACAAGCTTTTGTCACGCCTGAGCGATCGTCGATGGGGCTTTCCGAAAAATCCATCCATCGTTCGAATCGTTGGCGCATTTGCGTACGCATCTCTAAACCAGCGCTGGCTCGAGCTTTGCTGGCGGGAAGCGTGGTGGGATGGATCCGAAAAAAAACGTGGAATACATTTGCACAAAGTGCGCGCGCGCGCGCGCTTCTCGATGATAAATGTTGTCATTGACACCGTGAACATTCGGAAATCGTAGCCTGGAGGGTTGCTGCTGCCGATGAGCTCCTAAATCGAATGCGCAGTGGCGCGAATGTTTTCCCTCCAAACATGGCCATTTGCCATCGTCGTCGTCGTCGTTGTCGTCGTCGATGGTGTTTGCCTTATGCGTGGCCCTTCCTTCAAGCCACGGAAACGAATGGTGCGTGGTTATGAAATCATCGAATCGGGCTGAAACCATAGGGCACAAGAGTTAAGGAGTCCTACCGCTGAACCACTCAACCGTTCGCAGTGTCGTTTGATGCATGATGAGGTTGAAAGGCACGTAGTAAGATGATTGATCCTTTAAATAGCTACAGCAACACCATGACATCCGTGACAAATTCCGTAGATTTACATCTGATGGTTGAGTGGATGCGTTCAATTGACCTTTGCCTTTTTCAAGTATTTTCAAGATTTTAACTTTTAATGTAAACTACATGATTCCAAATTCATCAGGATTTAAAATCACCTAAATAAGTTCAGCACAAGCTCCTTACTGAATCTACAGTGATTTTTGGAACTTGGAGTACGCTTTCAAATACTGGAGCATGGTCTCAGTGATTCCGACGGATGTTCAGAGCACTTTCGACATAACAAAAAGATGTACAAAACAAAACCAACTAACATATTTGCTCGAAGTACGCTCGCTGTTCGATGAGATTGTTTGTCAGCAAACATCGCACGGCACGGTTGAAACTGTCCTACGTGTACCGAACAACGGCAGAGCAAACACCGAGCAGCCCGAGTGTGGCACTTGCTGGCCAATGTTCTAGGAATCGGCCCCCGGTGAGCCTTTCGAGATTCAAAAGATGCTTCAGCTTAAGTTCAGGAAGTGGGCTCGCCATCACCAATGACTCAAGCCAATCGAGCCGCACGGCACGAGGGCCTCGAAACGACGGGAAAGGAGCAGGTGGGGCGCTGCAACGATGATGTAAGTTCACCTTCCGATCATGTTCATGTTGGTCATGCTCGTGTCGAAGGTCCATCGAACAGCCATCGAAAAGCCGAGTTATAACTGGAGGAGAACCTTTGAAAAGTTAGTAAACATTCCCACCGGCAGGGGTAGATTTCTGCTTCAAATGTGTTTCAGTTCAATCAAGAGGGTTTTTTTTTTGATACAATAATGAAGTAAAGTCGATTTAAATTGCGATTAGATCACGCACCTTTGCATGTAAAGTTCACTGCATGACGGCATAGAATGTCGAAATTTACCTTTACAATGTATTAAATCCATCTTTTAACGATTGCTAATGAGGTAGGGACGCAAGAAACGGGCAAAAAGGCACTGGCATCATTAGCAGCACCCACGAGCAGGGTCATCAGGGAATGGCTTACCTTTGCTGCGATAACATCCAGCAGAAAGTTTAGCACTAGACTGTGTAAGCTTTTTTGTTAATGAATTTTACTACCATCGAGTGCATCATGCAAGGGTAAATGAAGCAAAGAAAAGAACAAAAAAGCTCCTTGAATTATTGCACCTTTATCGGAGCGATGATTGGGTCGCGGAATATTTATAAGCTTTTCTGTGGCAACTAATGAACCCTTCTTCCGGGCCGTGCTAATTTTCCCCCAGGATCGCTGCATTATTTGTTGCACGGTCTCTCATTAGCAGCTGGTGGAATCGATGCAGCACGGAGATTGACGAGGGGGACTGAAGGTGGGAGGGGAAGTAAACAAACATTTTCTAGTGCCTCGTTGACGGTACGAGACTGGAGGGATGCCTAACAAGACGGCAACGTATCGAACTTGAACCTTAACCCGCTGTCTACTAACAACCAGCAGGACATGATTTCGGCGTGCGCAGTAACGATTTAAAAAAAAACGCAGCAGAACAAGACAAGCAATGGGTTAAACGAGCGGTAGAAACAGGCAGTTCAAGCTTCGGAGAAGTCTTAACAGTGGTTAGTATCGTTTTCATTGCTCAATAAATCTCCACGATTTCTTTTGACCTCCTGCAAAGTGGACGGACCTGATCGCTTGTTGGTATGGTTGAACCATACTGGCAGAGTTTAGGTAGGTCCAGCACCTGCACTCCATCGGATGTTACATGGCAGCCTTGTCACACGTCAACGGTTTGGGAACATTCGCTCGAACCGAAAACATGCGAATTTTAAAAGCGCACCGTGCCCTTCAACCCTCGTGGTTAAACGTGGCTGTTTTTTTTTAATTTTTTGTTCGCTCGATTTTTAACCGCTCCCGGCTGATGCTGGCTTCGGTTTCTTAGGTCAGCGTGGCCAAGCCCTCTCGCCTAACTCGATTATCCGGCGTTAGTCTCCAGGGCCTGCTGTCTATCGTGGCCTCGGTGACTGGGGTGCTGATTCGCTCAGATACTGAGAGTTGAAGGAATGGCTCCGCAATTTATGATTGTCCGTAGGACTTGGATTGATGTGATTCGCAGCCTGTCAAATCGGTCCAACAATTCGGCGCTCAGCTTGTGCATCGCGAAGAAGACGAAGATAACTTATTAACACGTCCATTGCCGAAGGTGTTCCAGCCGTTGTAGTTGCTCAAGCCATTTTGTTTTCTTCCACAGAACGTCTGCATGATGCAGTTGCTTGGATCAATGAGTTCAAAGCTATCAATTACTGACCCCCCCGGGGGGAGAGTTCTGATTCTCCATCCACACAGGGCACGACACAGGGTGCAAGGCTTTCCCGAACGGACGGAGGTTGCAACCCCTTGCGGCCTTTTGTGCTAAACTGCAAGATTAATCGCTATTAAAGCGCCCCGAAGCTCCAGCGTATTTGTCTAGAAGCCAGCCCCGGTCTAAACCCCCGGCAAAACCGTCAACATTGTCGGAAGGAAGCAAACATCGTGAAGGTAAGAGATTTGCGGCAACACGGGGAACCATTGCCTTCTGGGAAGAACCTAAACACCGAGACGAATCGAAGGAACTTTGCGCACCAGGAGGCATTTGAAACCTTTGGCTGGGCAAAGGAGGCGCACGGCGGAAAGACTCCGAGCCCCAAGCTGCCGTGGCTTCCTTCCAGTGGAGTTTGCCGGTCGAGATTCTTGGCCCTGACCGACCAACCAGGAGGGCGGGCAGCTAGGCAAAAAAACGCAGCCTACAGCTCAACCCCGACAGCCGCGGGAATGAATGAAGTTTTAATCAATTGTACAATGTGCTGCGAAAACAGGCTCATGGCATGGCGGATCGGAGCTGCAGGGCACGGGGGAAGCGCAGAATTCTAATCAAACAATCGGCAGCAACATAGAACTCGTTCCCTTTGCTGCATGAAAGCGATGGTGAAGGGGAAAAGGTCAGGAATGGGCACGGAGCTTCGGCTGTAGCCAGCCTGTCTACAACGAGAAATATTTCAAGGTTCCTCACGAGCTTGCGATGGGAAGGTGGGTAAGCTAGGCACGTCGTTTTTTTTATCTTCTTTCTTGGATTTATTCACTATCGGACTCGGTGCCGGTTTGAGGTTTGCTAGGCATTCTTCGGCTTCGCTAGTTGAAGTTAGGGCAGGTGTGAGAAAAATATTTTTACTCGATAGTTCAAAACTGCGTTGCGTTGCCAGCCGCTCTTGTGTTGAGAAATGTTTAAAAAATAAAATAAATATTTTAAGCCCGAAACTTACAAATAGTGCAACTAGAGAAAGGAATTGTATTTGTTAAAGTTGCGTCCATCTACTGGAACCCTAAGAGTATAGAGGCGAATACTTGAGTGGAGTGGAGAATGACGAATTAGCTTAAGTTCTTTAATGATAAGACTTGGGTATAAGGACAAACAATTGCTACACTATTCACACGTCGTATGTTTACTTTGTTGAGTCTTTCGAACAATCACCCCCCTGCAATTGTGGTCACGTTGTATGCTTAAATACAGTAAGAGTTTTTATTAATTATTAATAGCCATAATTACTTTATGTCAAGGTTTCTTGTTTGTTCCTATCGTTAAAGTGGACGAAGAAAAGCTAATTCAAACCATTTTGCTTTTATCATTTAATGGCTCAGTCCTAACGGCGTTCGTGCTCGTCCAGGAACTGCAATTATACCGCGAGAGACCCGTGCTTTGTGCACGAAAAACACATGTTTCCGGCGCCACGAAACGGTTCCCTTCGCGATTTCCGCCCCATCGTCCTTAACATTTTCTCACGATTCACGATCGCTATCACTGCCGGCGCTTGATGGTAATCTTATGCTCAATCCATCGAGGACACCGGGCGGCCTGGCCATGGTATTCAAAGGGAGCAGCATAGTTGTGGTGAACGAATTGCTTGTCACGGCACAATAACTGACAAATAAATTGTTGCACCCGAGGCACACTAACGCCTAACTTGTTCCTACTACCTATCGGTTGCAATGCTATCAAACCTTGCCATTAAATCTTCATTTAGGAAATTTGCTTAAAAATTAATTACTTCTTGCGTGTGTGCAGTGTGGATTTATTCCTGTGCGGTTCTGTGCAAGGGGATAAGAATGGAAAGCACATTGAACCCAAGGTTTAGTCCTTTGCATAGTAGGTCATGGATTCCGGACATTCGCAGGACTTGGTGGCGCTCAGTCGGACGTATGTGGATTCAACAGGATCGTTTGCAATGGGAGAATGAAGTCGTAAGGAATAAAAATATGTGACTTGGATACACGTTGCATGAAATGGAGCATGTGACATGTTAAAAAAGCGGTAAATTATTTTAATTAAGTCCTTCTGGAAAAGGGTGGTTTTTGCTACCGTTTGAACCATTTTACTCCAAAAGAAAAAAAAAATTTAAAAACGTTTCGAAATGTTTCGTTTATGCTCGGGAAGGCTGTCCCCATTCCAAAAGCCACCACAGGCAACATATTTCACAGCCCTCTCAAGGATACTCTGGACGTTCGTGCTTTAATTGTAAATTATGTCACTTCATTGTGTCCACTGCACTGGACTGACTCGGACCTGGCGTACAGTTTCATGCTGCTCCATTTTATTCCACTCCCTGGACCACAACTCGGCGGCCCATCTGCGACCCACCACTCTGCCTCGGCAAGGCGCGCCGGGATGGTCCAAATGCACAAGACACCCTAGCCTGTCGCCAGGGTGTCGCTTACGAGTTTTAAAGCGACCATAAATAATTTCCCGACGACCCCGGCCGGAAAACGGTCGCCAGTCAGTCCTTAATCCCTTTTGTCAACCAGAAGCTGCACCGTGGCCATCCGAGGGCGAAGGAGGAACCTGCTCGAGAAGATGGACACGATGAATGCGATGATGATGATGATGATGACGATGAAGTAGGCTGTGTTTATGGGCCGAGGAAAAGCGGAGGTTCGACTCAACTCAACACAACCGGGTTGGAAATGTGGTCACTTTTTTATCGCTCCTCGGTCGGAATGAACTTGTTAATTAATTATCCCACACAACGACGAGCAACAGGCTGCTGGGCTTCACTCGTGTGCTGCTGTGCTGTTCCGGTTTTTTTTTTAATGGAATTGCAACCTTAAACGGCACATAATAGATAACACGATAGAAGAAGGAGCTACTTGCTTCGAAGAAGTGAAAACAATTTGTGTTTCATTCAGTGGTTGACTGAAGTGTAGTTCAGTGTATTTTTTTTAGTACGAAATAGACACATTTCAAACTGTGTGAGTAACGCTATGAAATTGAAGATTTCTTCACAACATGTACCTTGCTCAAAAGTTCATTCTGATATTGAGGTAAAACGAACTGATATTACGTTGGTTTGGGTTTTATACCAGGATCAATTTGAGTAACTGTAAGTGCAACAGTACAATTTATAGCTTCCATAGTGGATCGAAACGCATTTGCGACGAAAGCAACTATCAGTGCTCCAATAATTTAACAGAAACACTTGTGAATCCCGCGTTGCGTTATTCTTCCTACATTCGCCAACTCGTTTGACGAGGGCGCGAGGGGAAGGGGATAAGGCTAAAATGTCTTCCTCAACGAGCGTCTTACAATTTTATCGTGTCGAGAAACAACTCATTGATCCCGGCGTGGATCCCGCGGCGAGCGAAAAGGTGTCAAAAGCAGGTGTGTAAAATCGTGTTCTTTATTTCCGGCCTTATCTCACTGAAGTCACCTCCGCCGACCGCGGCGGTTTGCCGATGGAACAAGCGGTAGTGTTTGTCGCTGTCCGATGCGTTGGATTTTAATTTTATCGGCCAATGCCAGCATTTCGATTTGCGTTCGTGAATCTACCGTAGGTTCTCTGGTTCCTCGAATAGATGATCATGTCAGCGAAGTTATGGACTTTCCGTGAAAGCTACAAACCAAATTAAAATAAAAATCAATTGAACTATTCACCTGGAACATTTAAACATTATTTTGATCGAATTTTTTGTGGATCAAATTTTTGAAGTTTTCAGGAATTTGTTAGAGGCCTTTCAATTTTGTTTAATGAAGCATCATGAAACTTTACAGAAAAATAATACATGTAGGAAGTCTTAAGAAGACAAGCACAGAGGTAATAAAACCACAGAGTGGACACAAATAACCACACATAAAATCGGCTAGTTTAAGACCGCGGATGTTGTTGGGCAAACGGCAAAAATCCCCACGGCGAAACCGTCGGAGGGATTAGTAGTATGGCGAGCGCGAAAACCGCGAATCAATTTGACGCATTTTGCATAAAAATATGATCAGATTATTGAAAGATAGAGCTACTGGAAAATTACGTTAAAAAAAACAACCAGGATTAAATCAAGCACAAATTTAAAAATAGAAGAATAAACGTTTGTCTTGCGAGAACTCGCAAGAAAACTTGCCTTGTTTTTCATAGCGTCTACATATTGACTCATAAATGCTACGAATTTATGCCATCCGGTGTTCACTGTAGGCTTCTGCTTGTGCAGCAAATGACACCATTTACATTCCGTACTAATCCGTTCGATCGTGATTTCGTAATAAATTACACTTAGTCTCCCCACGGTGGGTACAGGGGATGTTGTGTGCGTTATCAGTCGATCCCCCTAGGAGGGATCGGGTAGGGGGAGGTTGTGGAACGCTGTTCTGCCCATGACTCCCGGCTAAGATCGAATAGTGACGCTGGTTGTTTTTTTTTTGTCTTCTTTTCCCTCCGATGATAAGACTCGCCGAAGCGGAGAATGTAACTGTGCTTGTGGGAAGGAACTTGCAGCCGGTATAAATATTAATCATGCGGCAAACCAAACCGGAACAGTTATTAATAACAACAACAAAATAGCCGGTTGGCCGGTTCCATATACATACATGCGGTGATCGATCCGGTCTGGTCGGCGCAGTGTTTGAGGTTCCGGTTTGACCGACCGTCGTCGTTTTATGTCTTCCTTCCCATTAGGAACCGTCGTTCTTTCAAGTGTGCTTTCTCGGGAGAGACGCTAGCTAGCCACTGCAAAGCCGGCAAACTGAACGGAAGGGATCCCCGGCAAGTGCAACAATCACAGGAAAGCCATAAATCTGTTCCTGCCGGGCGTGGCATTGCCCTTCGCTTCGATGTGCTAGTTTTCGTTGCACATTTTGTCCATTCCGTTGCAATGCGCGGCTCAATACATGTAATGTTATCATTAGCATTACCGTTTGTAATTAGCCGTGGAGAAGAAAGGCAAAACGTGTCGGAATAGTCAGAGTCCGCCTGTTTGCATTGCTGCTACTCGACCAGATAACAGTTTACCAATGTTTTGCCTTTCGCCCGCCGGTGCAAAACCTGACTTGTTTGCACAGCTTATGTTTCAACAAGCATCAGTTTATTTCTCGGAACATTAAACAAACATGGAAAATGTACGCTGCAATAATTTAAATCTTCAAAGAGAGTTCCACTCGGTGGATTTATGAAAAAGGATCACGCTTTTACTGGTCAATAAATAAAAGCCGTTGAATGTTTAATTACATGCGGGCGCAATCATGAAGCGATGATGATAGGTGGATGATGTGCATATGGACGATCGATCAATACAGATTCTTCCGCAAGTGGAAGTAAAAGGCTCATTAATCAATGGATAAGCCGTATAATATTATCAGCAATAATTGCCAGTTTAAGAAGAAATGCAATTGCTCACTGCACGATGAATCAATGGAGTGAGTGGATATAATTTTTCAAAATGTCGTGCCAAGAAACTTTGTAACATCTGCGGGCAGCAAAAGTGGTTTAAATGGGAATTTCTAAACAGTAGGTAAAACTTTCATTTTTCTGACCAGAATGTTGTTGAGTCCGTCGTTTGAAACAGTCATATTTTGAATGCTTAAAATGAATTGACTAGTTTCTGTTAAAGAAACTCGTGAATCGACTCATTTTGGCAAAGTAAGTAGAAACCATTCACGACCTACTGATAATTGTCTTTTTCAACATCGCAAACTGCAACGTCCTTGAAATCAGGATGTGGTCATTATCAGCAAACGCACCAATTTTCACTATCGCACCATCAGGTGATAAGGAAGACGACGGCGGGTTGAAACAGAAACGGAAATAAAAAGCAAAAATCATTTGAATCACCCACAAATTGGTGCAACCGTCGATGACGTTTTTGGTGGAGTACTATTTTTATCGCCATTTATCTCCAAATTGAAACCTCTTGCGGTTGATTTTGATAGACAGCCGAACGCAGCACGTCACAGGTGTCCGTTATCGGCAGCAGCAGTAACACCGGGGTGATACCGGTCTTTATCTTGCCCCAGCCCTTACCCATCGCTTTTGGTGACGATTTCTGGACGAGAGTTTTCGCCGGAACTCCTCTACACTAATCAACGTCGGCTTAATCATTGGAACGTACTTGAGCATTGATTTGAAGGCTGTTTCCTCCACGCGGCCGTCGCCTCGTGCCGTTTTTTGAGTCCGCTTTTTTCGGTACTATTTTGTTTACTTGGTCGCGGGTCGCAGACAGTTGTCCATTCCGTGGGTCGATAGGTGATAACGGGGCTCCCGTATCGATGTCGTCCATCGGTCGCTTGTTTTATGCTCTGCTGCTCGGGACGTCCTGGCCGCGGGAAAGCAATGACGCTTATCGGTCATAAGAGTCATAGGAGGGTCGTAAAAAGGTTCACATTTCGATTGGTTGTGGGATTTTTTGTGCCTCCTTTTTCTCTAAAGTTTTTTATTCGACTCGTTTCCAAATTGTTTCGGGGTTTTTTTTTTTAATTCATTTCTTCTTCATCAATGTACTAAATAAGTTTTTTCCCCTCGTTTTGAGTGGATGCGTTTCAATCGATGGAACTGTTGAGTCACAATTTAAATCGAGAGATGATTGTCAACGATTCCCAATGTTCTAACGACTTTCATACACATCTTATAATCAAGAAGTGTAGTTTAAGAAACCAAGATAAAAAGATTTAAAAAAACACCTAGAGCATCCCTAGAGCAAGAAAAAAATCGGAAACGACAGACGCTTTCAATTCCAAAGCTTCCCTTGAGACTCGGCAAAGGCTTCATCAGTTGAGGCTAAGATGCCGATGATATGTTTCACCGTTGGCATAGGAAAAAAGAAGCAAATCACCAAGCACGGCACGGTCCAATGGGAAACCATGGACACTGGAGGAAGACCCGAGGATGCGGAAAAGTGTGCTCATGAATATTAATAACGCTTGCCGGAGTTCGATTCGGGGCCGATTGGATTGAACTTTCGTGTCACGGTGTGTCGAACGTCGAATCAAGGAGAAAGGGGACGACCAGGTAGGGATGAGGCGAGTCGTCTGATATACAAATGGACTGGCGTATGATCTTCGAGCTGCTCCTTGGCCCTCCGTGGGGAGTCGGAACGTGAATCGCATCCAAGCCAGGTCGACTCGTCTGAACATCCTCATTTCCACATCTGCATGAAACACATAAACGCACAATGTCTACTCGCATCATTATCCTTTCGAGAAGGCCACTTGAAGCCCCTGGAGTCGTGACCTTCGTGACCTCAGTTTCAAGCGTATCCTTCAAGTAGTGAGAGTCTACTGAGTAGCCGATTCGATTTCCCGACACCACCATCGTTCGTTGGGGGTTTTCTGTGAACATAAGTCGGAAAATGCAATTCTTTTGGACTCGTCTTCTGAATGATCAGCGGTTTAAATTGCAATGAAAAATAATCCTAAGATAATTTTACACAATTACATTCTTGACGGAAAAGATTCATTATTTAAATCGACTAAGACAAATGAAATGAAGTATGATTACACTTAAAACATTATTTTAAAGCGCTCTAGAAACACTATCTGAATTTGTTAGTTTAACAATTGTTCTTGAAGCTCTTGGGCACCATTAGAAAGAAAACTAAACCTGTCTATTACTTCATCCTACCCACTATTATGCAAATAAGCATAAAAACGGGTTGTCCCTGGACCTTTTAACGCTCGCCTGAAGGGGAGAGATCCTTTCGTGGGGTCTTTTCGCGGGCGGCATTTGTCTTCGGTTCGCTTTCATCGCGCCAAGCGGATAAAAGCAGCCGGTTTGCACTTTACCGGATTGCATTAAGGCGGCGTGTAACGTGTTGATATGTGAACTATGCACCGACACCAACCTTGCGATTCGATTCACGCATTTTGCATCGCCTCGGCGGTTCCTTATTGAGCGCGCTCGAGGCCTTTCAGCTTAGGATGCAAGCCGCTAGTGCCATATTGTGTCCAAATCATAGGCGATGTGGAAAACTCGCATTAAAAACTCGCTTCTAGTTTTCTGACTATACTTGAAAAAAATTAAGTTTGTTAAAGCGCTGGTTAAAATAAAAAAATAATAAATTAGCGCGTAACAAATAACATACAACTTGTTTTTCGTTAGTTTTTTTTTCCACGTTGCAAACGCCGACAAAAGCCCATCGATCAGTTTTATTGTCGCCTCGGTGAAGTGTAATCTTGATCTTTACCGCAGCAGCCATTAGGGTGGCCTGTAATTATTTATTCATTAGTATTCGCTAGCAAAACCTTCGCCACCAACCACCGATACTGCAACCCAGAAACCACTGAATTAAGGCTCCCGTCTTCCTCTCTGTGGACTGGCCTATAGTGCATGTAGATGACTCTTTCCATCCCCTACCCCACCACCGAACGCGGTGACGCACGGAAACGTGCTGCAACGGGGCAGTGCAGGGATGCAAATGCACTCCGCCACCGGCTGGCTGCCGAGATCAAGATCAGTTTTTACCTTTAGAACTCGTATGTGCCTCCGAGGGGCAGGCTGACTCCCAAGAGTTTGTTTATAAATTTGTCTCGCATGATTATTCGTCCACGCTTCGGGTGGCTCTTGGCCTGCGAAGCAGCGTTGCCTGATGACTAGAAGCACGACAAATGGAGGTGCGAGCATCACCCGGGAGTTTTGCTGCACGTGTGAAGCTAACGAAAGGCCGAATGATGAAGTGATCACTGTTCACCCGTCTTTGCTGAGGAGTGGCCGATGTTGGGTTACTCACGAGGGCGGGGGGTTTATTTAAGCTTTAATAATCTTTCCTCAAAATGTACTAAAATGTACCAATTTCTTTTACCAAGCTTAAATGTGTACTGTGTAAACTATCTCAAAATAAATGACACTACCGGCACTAAGTAAAATAAATTTCGATAACCAATATTCGGTTTAAAAAAATAGTAGGCATCATTTTATTTATCGATGATAAACAAAGAATAAACCACAACTATTGTATAAAACTACTGTGTTTTAATGTATAACTTACAAATGAAACAGTCAATTCAAGTTGAAACCATCGCTTCGGGAAGTAAGATAAAAATATCTTGACGGGGCTTTTGCTGGTAGAATCAGACGTTTGAGTGCAAGCTACAAATGAAATGGTGCTAATTTGACAGACTCAATTGTGCCAATTCCATTTGCAAGCATCCGGTTCTTCACGTAGATTCTGCATGTTTCCATCTTATGTTGAAACCACATTTTCTAAAGTTTGAAAACTGCAGTGAACAAAAAACCTATGAAAAATGAACGTTAAGCAAATGGTGCAACTGAATAAACATATCCGGAAACGTATTTCTTGTGTCAATGTTTCCAAATTGTCCTATCATATGTATTGATGTATTGTCCGGACAAATGAAAAGTAAAAGATGTTAATTATTGTACAACTGTTGATCGACCATCCCCTTCGCTTCGTCATACGGATGTATTGTATTGTTTATTCTCTTTTCACGCTTCGTGAGCGTTACGACGGTGTACATATATTAAAAACTGACACTTGTCCCTCACTCGCCGGCGGGATCCGACCATTGAGGTGGCAGGTATCGATGATTCACCACGCGTCTCCATCGCGCAGCAAAGAAAGGGCCACGAGAGAACCTTAGGCTGAAGCAGGTTCCGAAATCGAACTCTTGATACGCCCCCGCCGGTCGGCCGCGCTCGAAGCGATGATCTAACGTGTCAATTAATTCTGCAAATGTCAAACATTCTCGAGATTGAGGATAAGAAAACATAAATTATTGAAATTTCGTTTACTCCACCACAATCAAAGTTCAAACTAGCTGTGAACAGAATCAAATCGGTGACAAAATGTTGGACATTCGAAAGAAGACAACATCTGTGCTATTCAATCATTTTTTATTCTCAACTAAATTTTTTATCGGATTTTATTTGTTTCCATTCCTTTGCAAAATTATATTTGTGCTCTTAGGTATGCGTGTCAATCTTGTCATGCTTTTTTCTGATTTTTCCTATGATTTTGTATTTTTTTTAATATGTTTATGTTCTTGTACTTTTCATTTGCTTCTTCTTCGCTCAACGCACCAATTAGAACATTGCTCCTTTCGGCTGTGGTTTCATTTTTTTAAACATTGATAAATTGTTTTTAATATAAAAATCCTTAAACCCGAATTATGCATAGCCATATTTAATGTGTATGAATATTTATTTTCGTTCAAACGCGCAGCACTTAAAATTCATGTGCTTCCCTGATCTCCCATTTCGCTCGGCCACGCCACTCGGAACATCACTCGATGCCACACACGTGAACGGTTACCCGTTAGAGCCGTTTGGTTTCGTTGGGACGAGCGGTGACTTGTCAAGAAGATCCGGTAGCCTCTGCGTTGGCCACCTGATCGCACAACCTGTCCGTGACTCACTCGCGAACGAACGTTGGGCACTTCGATCAACTCCTCCTCGGCAACGACCTGAATTGTCCACCTTGACGACAAAAAAAAATGGACGATGGGAACAAACGCCACAAACACAAACACGCCGGTATGTGTGATGCGTGGAAAGATAGGGATACGTCCTGGCGCGCATACTAAACCGTTCTGCTCGGCGCACAAATCTGAGACGCAAACTTTGCCACCATTAGGACACCGGTCAGTTTAGGCTCTTCGAAGACCATCTGACTCGATGCAGCTTAGACTATTCGCGCTAATTTGTATGCTTATCGGCCGTGAGTCAGAGAGAGAGAATACCCATTCTCCATCAGCTAGTTCTGCTAACAGTTCTGAGTGAACGAATATATCAACATGACATCTTACTGAATGGATAAGTCAGACAATTTAATCTGTACAGCGCTCTGTTGGGCGCTCAAGGGTTAAAGGTACGCATCTAATGCATAGAGCGCGGCGCGCACGTATGACCCACTGACGAAGGAGGATACGCTGCATATTAATCGTTTATTTTACCACCGAGATGAAGTAGCCCCTTCAGGAAGGGAGGGGATGCCAAGGAAGACATTTAATCACCCGAGTTCAACCCTTCCCGGTCACAGGTGTGCCGTCTCCTGCCGAGCACGCCCAGCGATCCTAATCGTAATTGCTACCAGCTTCGAGAATGACGCCGCTGGTGAGTAACGAAAACCGTTGTACACGATCGGCGATCGTCGACGATGACGACATGTGCAAAGCGGCGAACGTAGATCAACTACTCATGACGGAATCGATTTGCATCCAACCAACGCGCAGCGAAAGGCAGCGCAGATACGCCAGCTCAGCTCGGTTTCCGAGAAGGACATCAGCTGGTTACAGCTGTAGTCACCGAATCCTCGGTAAGTCTTGCTTTTCTTCCGTCCACACCATGATCGACGCACGCCTCATGAATGACCAGGAACTGGAGGAAACGAAGTAGAATGTTTGGACCATTAAACTGCACACGTGTGATTCACTTATTACGAAATTAAATCGGCTGACCAAGCGTCCTCTCCCATTTTATTTTTGCTTTTCTTTTTGTCCATCCCGACTGACTGGGTGATTCGATTTAGACACGATTTGCATTGCAATCGCTTTACGCTATTATGGAAACGTTTAATCCATGCTGCACTCGAAAAGGATCAAATTCTACCGAAACAATCAAACAAAACTAACGCATTTTTCTTCTTTTTTTTTATATATTCCATGAACAAAATTTCAAAAAGATTCATTTTATTTCTTTTCACCAGAGAATAATAGAATAAACACCCATGGGGGCAGCACTGCCCGAAATGGGCACCGAGTCCCCTTTCCTCTCACTTCCGTCTAGCACCGACGTGATCTGTGTGTATTTCCTTTTTGCTGTACAACGAAAGCCTCTTCCTTCGCACAATCTCATCTTTCAGTTGGACTATGAACGCCTATGAAACCCTTTAGCCATTTAACAGCGCTTGCAGATCTCGTGCCGTTCGCGTTCCGCCACCTGTACACCAACATGTTGGAAATCCCTAATAAAGCGTGTCATTGTTTCTATGTGTGCCACTCTATTTGCCTGCCTTTTGAGTGCGCTCGCTCCGCGCGCACGCTAGTTCAATGTTCTTTATAAATTACTAAACGTCTACTAAATTCTTCTTTCGCTTGCCATCGCCTGTTTGCGTGACATATCGGTGTGTTCTGTTCCCCCTTTTTGCATAAGCAACCGTGCTACTATGGGTCCACAAACCTGCCTCCTCAAGTGATGCATTCGGAGAGGGAGGGCCAAAAATATAGCTATGTATATATGAACTTACATTCTACTGTTTTACTGTATTTCTCCACACACATGCACACACACCGCAGCCATCGCCCGGTTGACCTCCCGGGTTAATCCTTCTAGCTAATATTACATCCCTTAATCCTAGTAATTATCCAGTCCATTCGATTCGGTGCTCACTGACAGTTGCCGTTTGCAGCATCGGGAGATTTTTTCGTGTCTCAACCACAAACAATTTCGCAGGGAGACCGCAGCAGGCTGCAATAAGATGGCCACCATGCACCAACGGGTTCCTAACTACCTACCTAGGTTATAATTTCTATTTCTCGTCAGCATCTCGTTTCATTCCTGTGAAAGCCACGCCATACTGTAATCACAAGCGGATTCTGTTTTTTTTAGGGGGGGGGGGGGGGGGGGTGATTTTTGTGATTCGTCGTAAATAATTTGCATTAATAACATGCCGTCATGAGTCGGGAACTAATTGGATTAGTTCCTTATTTTTCCTGTTATCAATAATCGTTCTCTCTAACTTAAAACGAAAAAAAAAAACATCCAAAATGTGATAATGATTATAAAAATAATGTGAACTCTCTTTAAAACAAAAAGAAATATGCCATTCGCTAGCGGCGTCGTTAAAAAAAAAAAAAAAAAAGGAAAAGCCGTTCATATTGAACACTTAACTTTCTCTGATTCGTACAAATAAATAACAACTCGGGAAACAAAGGTGCTCCAGCAACAGGTTTATCGTACGTAATCGTGTCCAGTGCAGTTTTTCAGGTGGTCTTTAAGAAGTAGAAAGTGTGTAAAAAAAAAAAAACATTCCAACAAAACTGGCAGTCGCGACCGTCATCCGTTACAGATCCAAAGCGTTAACAATAATAAATAAGTAATAACTTACGAAAATAAGGTACAGCATGGACTTGTTGTACGAATGCTTGCATAAGCGTGTGTGTATGTTCGTGTTTGTGTATGACTGTGTGACTTGGTGTGAGTATGTGAACAAAAAATCTCTTATATTAAAGTAGCGTTATAATGCTTATTCAAATGTAGCATAACTTCATCTATCTGGCGTGTTTCAAGACGCTCGAAAAAATGAATTAAAAAAAAAGTCCTACTTTCTTACTCCAAGCGCCTCGTCGTTGTGGCTGCCCTAATCTGTTAGCAAAAGAGGTGAAATGTAAAGCACGCAACATGCTTCCATTCCTCCGTGCCATCTCAAAAGTTTGATCCGGTGTATCGTCGTTGTTTCGGAAGAAAAACGTCCCATTGGGAGGGAAACAGTAAACAATGGCGTGAGTATGGGAAACGTGTTCTCTTGCGTTCCTGGTGGTCCGGAACATATTGTTGGTGCCCGCTGGTTCCTCGCTGGTTGTGAGAAGGAAAACTTCAACTGAAACTGAAACGCCTCAGTCGTAGCATCGTTTCCATTTGCGACGCCGTTTCCTTCTCTTGCGCACCCACTCTCAAATAACCGGCACCGGGGTGGCGTTGTTGGTGCGTCGCAGCCGAGCGCCGCGACCAGTGAGCAGGTACGATATGTCGACCGCCGGCAGTGCGCTCGGCTGGAGGTTCAGCTTGTGCATCAGGCGAGAAAGCACCTGCTCCAGTCGGTTGCGCTTCTCGGCTAGTGTCTGATGGTAGAGGTTAAGAGACAGAAACATACAAACATAATTAATATCGTACATGGACATGACGATCGATAAGATCGACGGCAATCTGAATTCTAAAGTTTAATATAAAAATGTGGTTGTTGCTATTTTTAAACCAAGAAATTTATGTTAGTTCTTGCAGTCATTTCAGAATACACTTCAGACACGAAGGTCCTTGTGCTTCTGTGTTCCGGGAATGCGGATGCACCAAACATTGGAATGAAGCAGATATACTAATAGTAAGTTTAGTTGATTTGAATATGAACCTTTGCTCGGCTCGGCTTCACCTCCACCGTCGGAGGCTTTGGCTCGAGAGTTCGATCTGCGTTCAAGTCGATCTTTGTTTTGCAAAGGAAAAAAGAAGAGAGAGAGAGAGAAAAGAAAAATTCATCGTTAGAGGTTAACCCCAACTGCCGCAACGAAGATTGTGAGAGTGATTTACGTGATTTGTTCTACGCTAACGATGAGATGTTGAAAAGTTTATTTTGATAACGATGTGTGATAAAATGGTAATCTTCCTCCTTATTTGAGGTCCCCAACAAAACAGTATGAATTGATTTTAACCAACATGAACGCGAAGGAATGTAAAATGTGTTAAAATGAAGGTGCAACCTCTTTCCGATGAGTTGCCTTCGGTTATTTGTTCTTGAAACTCACCTTCGGAGGCGGTGGCAACAGTTGCACGATCGGTGTCATCTTCTTCGATCCGCTCGCGTGATTTCCTCCTCCTCCAACACCAGCAGATCCGGAGTTGACTGAACCCGAACCCGCGCCAAGCGGGTGACCGCCACCATTGCCGTCGTCCTTCTTGGAGCCTTTCTTCTGCTTGTCCCGTATCGAGAGCAGGTGGGCCAGGGAACCAAGATCATGGGGCTAAAAAAAAAGCGGAGCGGATGACACAAAACGATGTAATAAAAGGTCCTCACGACTCTCGAGAAATTTGATGAATCATGACGGTTACTTACGGCAAAGGTTTTCGCAATCTTGAGCTTCTGCTCGAACTTGTGGAACGCGTACGATTTCATGCAGACCGGATGCGAGTGACGGGAGATTTTCGAGAACAAGCGCGCACTCTTGTCCACACGCAGCTCACAGATGTAGACGTGCGGCTCCGAGCTGTCGACCGGTCGGCCCTTGCAGAACGTGATCGGATCGAGCACCCAGCACCTATCGACGACCAGCTCGATCGGAATGACCTCGTACAGTGGCACCCGCATTACCTCGTTCGGGTAGAAGCGACGGGTCGGCTCGTGGTACGTCTCGTGCGGCCGCAGATAGTGATGGCCGTACACGAACCGCCGGCCCTCCTTGTCCTTCCACAGGCTCTCCACGCGGAAAATGTCGCACTCGCTGTACTCGATCTTGCCGATCGTCTCGTACGTGTGCTTGCGCACGGGAGCACCCGGGGCGGCCCCGGGCTCCGGCGACATCGGAATGTCGCGCAGCACGTACACCGTGTCCGTCTGGCGGATCTGCAGCTGGCCGCGCATCAGCGAGATATAGTACTGGTAGCCCTCCTCGGTGAACTCGTTCAGCGGGATCTCGTAGTTCACCTCGCGCGGGTCACACCGCTCGCACAGATAGTTCTCCACGGCCGGGTCCGCCTTCGTGCACTCGATGTGCTGCCACACGAGACACTTCGAGCACTGGATCATGAGCCCCTCGTCCTTGAACAGCCCGCAGATGCAGCGTATAATATCCTCCGGTTGCTCCTGCCGACGACCGCGCTTCGATTTCGGTGGACCAATGTTGCCACTACCTCCCCCGGCACCACCACCAACACCAGCAGCACCGCCCACCTCGTCATCCGCCGGCTCGCGCTTTGGCACGAAGCCAACGAGCAGTTCGTTCTCCTCGCCGATGTAAGCCTGTAGCTTCGGCACCTGCGCCTGCTTGCACGTGTAGTAGTGCGACTTGAGCGCCTCCGATGCGACGCCCTCGGGCGAGCTGATGCCGTAGTACTTGATCGCGTTGCTCAGCATGATCAGCAGATCGTCTTCGAACGCCTTCGGCATCCGGTAGGCGCCCTGCTCGATGTTCGTCTCAATCTGAGCCAAATCGATCGGTCTCGGGATGCGCTCGTAGTACAGTGGCGTTTTCTTCTTCGACGGAAGCTGCAGTTTGCTGATGTACGGCTGACTTTTTTCATCTGGGAAGGCACAGAGAATTACCAAACATGTCGCCAAACGTCGAGTGTCACGTGTCAAACTTACCCTTCAATGTAGCAATTTCGATGCAAATCTCCTTCAGGGCCACCGCAATGCGGGCCGTTTTCTCCAGCTCCGGATCGTCCTCGACGAAGGCGAGTCCACGCGTGCGAATGTTGCGCGGACAGCGCAGGGCAGAAATTTGCGATGCCAGCGACGGTTTTCCGGGTCCCTGCTGATCGACTGCAATTCCTCCCAGCGTTGATCCGGCGTTCGCTTCTCCGGCACCGCCAGCCGGGACACCTCCAGGCACCGCAGTGCCACCGGCCGCTTGTGCCGCCGCAGCTGCACGTTCCTTCTGGCGGCGAATCTTGTTGAGATTGCGCAGCAGGAAGCAATGGTGCTCCACGATGAGATTGCGCTCCTTGACCGTCGGCGGATGGAAGGTGGGAATGGGCGTGCCGTTGAGGTGCGTTATTGGTTGGTTTTTCTTCGCCTGTCGCTTACGTGACCTTGCCGCACTGCGAGGGCTCAGATCGGTCGAGCTTCCTCCACCTGTTGCTGTTACCATCGATGAACTTCCCGATCCGTCCGCAACTCCCGTTTTCGCGGGATCCGCATCACCACCGCCGGCAGAACCACCACCACAACCACCACCACCACCGCCACCACCAGTGCCAGTATCGGTCGGATTTCGTCGAGAATCGGCGGCTCCAGCACAACCACTGCCCGATGCGGACGGCACCGGTTTAATGCGCTGTGACTTCCCACCAATCACACCGCGACACTGTTCCGATCCACACCGACACGGTTGCCCCTCGGACGGATTGAACAAGCTGAAGTTGTAGTCGTAGCTCAGCTCCTCGTTCGGTGGGATGTCCCGCAGCGCGAACAGCGCCATCCGGAACAGCCCGTTCACGGACCACTTCTGCATCTCGCAGTTGGGCGCACACGAATGGTTCACGAACCGGCAGTCGCTGCCCATCCGGTGCCCGTCGATCACCAGCCCACCGTCCAGGTTGAGACAGTAGTGGTGCGTGTCGTTGAGGTAGAGCGTACGCATTCGCTCCTTGAACTCGCGCTCTGTCACCACCTCGCCCAGGTACTCCATGATGAACGAACCCTTGCGGATCGGCTCGCGCGACCGGATGCCCCAGCCCTTCTCCTCCGTCATGAAGCGCTCCAGCCCGGGCGCGTACTCGTGCCGCTGGATGCCGGTGTTCTGGCAGCGGTCCCCGCACGGGCAGTGCTCCGGCACGCACTCGGTGTACACCATCCGGTTGAGGCAGTCGTCCTGGCAGCCGCTGTCCGGCCGGCAGTTACACTGCGGGTTGTCCGTCGATGGGTTCGGCTTCACGTCGTAGTACACGTTCGTGCGGATCTTTCGGTAGTTCCAGCTCGGCACCGCACTCCGCCCCGGCAGCTTTCCGTTCTCGTGCGCCAGCCACAGATCGTACGGTAGATGGAAGTCGCGCACCGTGCGCCGCAAGAACCGCTCGCAGTACGCCGGCGGTGGCAGCAGCGTCTCGGGGGGCACTTTTGACCCTAAACGACCGCCACCGCCTCCGTCCGCACCGGTACCGTCGTCCTTGTAGCAGTCGGAAAACAGGCCCGCCGTGATGTACTTTTTGCGCGGCAGTTTCCTACGCGCCAGAGCATCGCGCGATTCGACCGAGGACATTGTCGTCGGGGAGGGCGTTTCGAGCAGGCGGAAAAAGTCCGACGGACCCTCGTCCGGGGGAAGCGGATCGTGCTCCAGCTCCTCGGTCGAGCTGGCCGGCTGCAGCGCATGGGCCGTCTCCTCCGGATCGATCGGTTCCACAATGGGCTTGTGACCCTTGTCGGCACCCTTGGGTACGTTCGGTTCGCCCGTCTCTCCCACTGCCCCGGGGTCTTTCCTTGCCTTTTTGGCCGGTTTTTCCGCCAGCTGCGCCCGCAGTGTTTCGTCACTCTTGCCCCGCTTCAGTCGGGGAACGACGACGGGCAGAACGGGGCACGGCGTTGGCGTGACGGACTTTGAGGGCGTCGTCCTGGTACCGATTGCAGCTGAAACTGTAACGTTTGTAGCCGCGTGACCCGCCACCAGCCGGGCACTCTCGATCGGCTCGGTGAGATCTCCCGTCTTCGTCAACGTCGTCGTCGTCGTCGCCAACGGAACCGACTTACGACCATCACGACCGCGCAGTTTTTTCCTTCCGATGGTTGCGACCACCGTCGGGCTAGCCGTCGGTGAGGATAGGGGGGACGCAGCTGTGATGGCCAGCGCCGTCCGAGGCCGTCCACGTCCGGGGGTGCTCGGCGAGCGAGGTGTTTCCGTCGCCGTTATGGGAGAAGTTGTACGTGGGCGACCCCGGGGACGCCCGGGAGTTTTCGGGGAGGTGACCAACGGTTCGATCAACACCGATGGCGTACTGATGACCGACTGCAGGCGAGAGATGGAGCGCGAGTGGACTCGTTTCAGTAGCGGCATCGAATCGAGCGACGTCGAGTCTTCGTTGTGGTGCACCAGAAGCGCCGAAGGTCCACCAGCGGAGAGTGTACGTGCGCTAGCAGTCGAAACCGCATGTGGTGCGCTGACTTTCCCCACCCCTGCGTGATGATCGTTCGACTCGTGGATCAATTTGCCCACTTCCGCCGGATCGAGCGCCATCGAGGAGCTACGCGTACGACGGATTACTCCCTGACTTTCGGTGGACACCGCTCCAGGGGCTGGAGGATCGATCGCAACCGCGTCCTTGGTGGTCGACTTCTTCCCACCACCCGGGGCACTCTTACCTACCGGTGAAAGCTTGTTGTTTTCCTTGTTTTCCCTCGCACTGGCGCTCTTGGCAAGGGTTTCACTCAGTCGCACCATGTTTGGCAGCTGCTGTCGGTGGTCTAGGGCAGCAACCGACGCCGCACACACACTCTTGCTGCGACTCCTGTCCTTCGGAGTCACCGGAACGCCGGAAATCTTCCGTTTGCTGCCCGTTTCAGCTAAACTGGCCGTGGAGGCGGTGGTGGTGGTGGTGGTGCCTGCGGCGGCGGCGGAGGGCGACACCTTTGATGCGTCCTGTCTCGTTTTTCCCTTGCCACGTCCAGAGACCGGGGACGAATCGGCCGATTTCCTTGCCCGCTCCAGTGATCTGTGCGCTGCCAGCTGATGCTCGGCAGCCAGCGGATTGATGACGGATTTGCGCCCGCGGCCTCCGGTGGCTGGTGGAGTCGTCGCCACGTCCCGTCCACCGAGTGGCAGCTTGCCCTGCAGTTTCTCCAAGCTAACCACGGAAAGGCGAGGTCGTCCGACTCCGGTGTGCCGTTCGATGAAGCTGCCCGTCGGCTCACCGTCCTTCGGCACCCGATCGCAACTGTTGGTCGCCTTCTCGCGCATCCGCGACCGTTCCGCCTCGGAGGGCACGTGGCGCGTAAGATGAGATGAATCGAACAGATCAGGACCGACCTCCGGTTTCAGCTCAATCGCAGCACCGCCCAATGGTGCATCGTCCACCGGTCCGACACCGTCCGGAAGCTTCTTTTTCTTCTTCTTCACCGTGGGAAACCCGGTCCGGTTGGGCTTTTTGCGCTTCTTCTTCAGCAGCAGATGGTGCGCGCCAGTTTTGGTGAGAAGCTTCTCGAGCACCTTCTCCGAGGCGCTCGCAGCGACGGTGAGTAGTAGGCTTGCACCCTTCCGTTGGCCACCAATAGCGCCTCCACCGTTGGCAAGGAGCAGCTCGTCGGATTCGAGTTTGGTCGAGACGTTTCCTCCGGAGCTAGCCATATTCTGCCCTTCTTTGCCGAGCCGAGGGGAATCGAGCATTTCCACCTTCGCGATTAGCGATGGGATGGAGGCGGCGGGAGGAATGGCAAGCTCCAGGTCGACCGTTGGCTCAAAAACCCCCGGTGGTGGACCCGAGGCCATGGCGATGGTGGAAGCGGCCAAAGGAGAGGCAGGTAAGACGGAAACCGAAGCGGATGATTGTATAACGGACGGTCGGGAAGGTGGCGTCGATCGGTGGCCCTCGGGCGGACCCAGGCTTTGTCCAGGTAGTCCCGATCCACCCGTCGCTCCCGATGAGGTTCCTTGTCGATCCCGATTTCCCAGAGACCCAAGGCTCTCCCCCTGTCGGTTGTGATGTTTTTTCTTGCTTCCCCCGGCGGCGGAAGGCAAACCTCCCACGATTGCACCACCAACGCCGACTGCACCCTGCGTGGCATGGTCCTTTCTTCCTCCGTCCGTCGGTGAGTGAACCGCTTCACCGCTCGTGCCCGGCGTGCCACTACCTCCGGCACCGTTGACGATCGTGAGCGGAGAATCACTCGATTTTATTTGCTGAAGATGCAGCTCGTCCGCCGGTATTGGTCCCGGTTCGGGTGATTTGAGCAGATGGCGCTTCTTCGGTGTCACCGCTTTCGTAGCCGTCCCGGATAGAGAAGATCCGGCAGCTGCCGTCGTTGCCGCCGCCGCCGACGCCGACGACGCATTGTTGTGTGCTAACATTCGTCCACTGCTAAAGGCGCATGGGTTGATCACCGTTTGACTTCCGGATGTGATCACGTTTGCAGCGGTGGAACCCGGTGAACCTGCACCACCACCGGCTCCCGCAGCTCCACTCACTCCTCCCTTTGCCTCGTCTACTCCGCTGTTGTTGTCGCTGTTGTTTCCTTTCTCGCCCGGCGTTAGCAGATAGTGACGCTTTTTCAGTGGCAACTTGTGATCGTCTGGGCTCTGCGTCGGGACGGATTTTTTGTTGCGCCGTTTGCCCGTGCCACCACCGGTCCCACCACCACCAGCACCAACTGCCACGACTCCGCCTGTAACGCTCCCGAAACTTCCGCCACTGCCCGCCGTGGAAGGCGATTCGGTCACGTGTTCGGAGGCTTTGCGTTTCTTCACCGATCGTTTCGTTTGGTGGCCACCTTTACCGGTCGCAGGAGGTGCCACCGCTACGGTAGCAGAGGCCGCTTTTGTCGCATCCTCCAGCGGATGCTCTGAAGGACGACCTTCGTTGGCGTGACCGCCCGCCACAATACGGCACATTCCGCCGAAGGTTTCACTCAATCGATCAATCTCGATGCTGATCTTTGAATCCGGCGCGCTGGAAGTCGCTGCCCCAGCACCCGCCACGTGCTCCGTTGTCCCCGGGGCAACGGACATCGAGCGTAGCCGCTTCCTGCGCCGCTTCATGCGAGCCGCCGCATGCCTCGACCCAGCCGATCGACTGCTGCACCGACTCATCGTACTCAGGCGCCGCTGGCGAATCTTTCCGCAGCTTCCCACCACCCCGTAGCTCTTGACCGACATCACCTCCAGCCGGTCGCTGGTGCAGCTCTTCCGCCGACTGCGCTTCGAACAGACCGACTTTGTCGGTGACGGCTTCGGGATCGTGCCGTCGGCAATGCGTGCCAACAGATCGCCACCGACGGAGAGCGCGAACGAGGAGCTCGACCTCTGGAACCGCCGGTTGCATTCCTCCGAGTTCTTGATCACGTTTGCCTTTGAGAGGGGTAGCTTCTTGACTGGCGGCACCTTCCCACTGGCACCCTCCAACCCCGTCGAAGCTTCACCAGAGCGACCCGCGACGTCTCGCAGCAGATAAGCCGCGAAAGAATTCTTTGCCGCCACGGTAGAGCTGGAGAAGGCAAACACTGCCTCCGGCTGGGTGGGCTGCGCACACATCGATGCAAACACTCGGTCGAAATTGTTCACCGGCAGGCGCGACACTGCCCGTCCCCCGCCCGGTGCAAGCAGGACGTCCAACAGTCCGGATGGCGGCTTACTGATCGTCGCCATCGTCGCCTGCTCCGGGGGTGGTTTCTTCACCGAGCCCGGTGGACGTCCACGCTGGCCCGGCTTTTTAACCAACGCCGACGATTTCTGCTTGAGCGCCACCGAGGCAGTCGCTGCAATGGAGGGTTTCGGCGGTTCGACCGCCGGCTTCACTGCGGTCGCTTTGTTTTGACTTCTGCGACTCGCTCCCAACCATCGATCCCTCTCGTCATCCTCAACATTCTCGTCACCTCTCACCGATCGTCTACGATCGACGGCGCTGACAGACTTGGCGCGCATGCGCACTCCCGATGGTTTCACCGGAGCAACCGATGCCGTCGCCTTCGATGTTGCCGGAGGTTTTCGTGGAGTTTTCGGTAGCCGTTGTGACGGCGGTTTTACAACGGCAGCCTCCTTCTGCCTCCCTAATAGGGCTGGTGGTGGTGGTGGTGGTGGTCGAGGCGGGGTCGTCGGCATTCTCTTTCTCGCACCCTTCCCCGGGGGGTTTCGTTCGGAGGCGCTCGCACTGGGAGGCACCACTACGGAGGCGGCCGAAATAAGCGATTCTCGACTTCCGGAGCTGCTGCTGCTCGTGCTGCTGCTGGTACTGCTGCTGTCGTCCTCGTCGCTCGTGCTACCCAGCGTGAGGCCGTCCTTGAACATGATTTCCAACTCGCCGACACTGGCCGACTTGCCCGAGCTGCCACCCGCATCGGAAGCATTGTTGTAGTTCTTTCTGTCGTCCAGGTTGTTGTTGTGATGATGGTGCTGATGTTGATGCTGGTGCTGCTGCTGTTGTTGCTGTTGCTGCTGCTGCTCGGACGGGATCTTCTTGCGACGTTTCCGACGCACCTGCTTCCGATGGCGCGTGCTGCAGTCGCTCCGATAGCCGCAGCTCTTCGCTCGCCCATAGTCGCTTCGATAGCCTCCACCGCCACCACTCCGGCCACAGCTGCGCCGCGAGCGGACACTGTAGTCCGATTTGTAGCCGGAAAGTCTACTCCGGCCACCACTCGCCCCAACACCGCCATAGTCACTGATGTAGCCACTCTGCGAGGCGAGTCGCTTGCTGCAGCAGATCGTCGAGTGGCCTCCGTCGCTCTTGTAGCCACTCAATCGCGGCTCGTGGAACTTCTTGCTGATGTCGATCTTCTGCCAGTGCGGATCGAGGTGGTCCTCGATCGACGGGCCATTCCCGGTAGCCGTGGCCCTGGCGATGGCGGCCTGCTGCATCGAGTCCTTTTTCGGTGGCCTTCCAACGCCGCGCTTTTTCGCGGCTCGGGGCGGATAGAGGACACGCTCGGTGGCGTACGTATTTCGATCGAGGCACGAATTGATGGCGTACGATGTGGTCGCGCTTCGACTGCTTCCGGCGACCGCCTGTGCTAGGGAGGAGCTTCCGACGATTGCGTTGCTCGCATTTGCCCCCGATACCAACTCGCCACGGGCGACTTCCGATTTGCTGCGCCGCGAACCCGTAGCCGAGGCGATGGTGCTGAACGTTCCCTTCGATTTTTCCGTCTTGGGCGACCCGGTCGAACTGTGCGTCGAGAGGATTCCCGAATCGGGCGACTCGCTGACGGTCGGAATGCACGGAATGGCGGCGGGTTTTGATGCACCGGTCGCCTTTGCTCCAGCCGCCGAAGCCCCACCGGTCGCCAGGCTCGATTTTGGTGGTCGCCCCCGTCGTCTGGGAGCTGCCGGAGCTGGTTGAATGCCAACCGTGGGCCCACCGGCCACTCCGTTCACCAGGGGCGTACTACGACCAAGGTTGGATGGTGATTCGGTTTTGATTTTACGGACTTCCAACTCGATCCCAGGCCCACCGCCAGGCCCTGGCCCCGCACTGCCTATCGCAGGATCGAGCCCTCCTTCCTCCACCGAGGATGAGGACGATGAAGACGACGATCCTTCCGACGACGACGAGGAGGAGGACGACGACGATGGTGAGCGTTGGACAACGGGCGTCTTTGATGGTGCGCTGCCACTGCCGCCACCACCAACAACTAAACCACTTCCACCCGTCGGCGCACTGCCTCCATCAACCGAACCGAGCATCTGCGTCTTCACCACAAAATCCCGCAGCAAACTCGAAGTGTAATGCTGCGTAGGGCCGGCATTCGCGCCCCGGATACTCTCCGCGTCCGAGCCGCTTTCCACCCGCCGAATGGCGGCACTGACCAGGGCCGGAAGTTCGTTATCGCTCGAACAGGAACCACCTTCCGCCGTGAGTCCCCCGTCCCCGGTGGGTACGGGTGCGGCTGCGGCTGCTGCTGTGGCACCAAGCAGATTTCCTCCCGCAGAGTTGTACGGTTGTTTTGCCGGAGTGGAAGAGGAAAGGGGCGGTCGATTCAGCGGACCCTCGCCCACCGTCGGCAGGCCGTCGCCATCGTCCCTGCTGCTTGAAGCGGAAATTGTGGCCGTCGAAACACCGCCCATTTTCGCTTGTGCCGTTGGCTTCGTCTTCGTACGTGGGTGTGTGGATCGTTTATCGGCCTCATCGGACGAGCTGGAATCGCATTCGCTAGATTCGTTGGCAGCCACTCGACTTCCTCCAGCACCGGCACCGGGAGTTACTTCCTCGTGCTCATCGTCGCTACTGCTCGTCGAGGCGCTTCGGTTTGCCTGGAAGGGAAGCAACAAACAAACAAACAAACAAGTGTTAATTCAATCCAATCAATGCTCTATAAATAATGGTCTTATCTTGATGGCGTCTTCAATGCGATTTAAGACAAGATAAATAAGTAAACCTACCGGAACTGTTCACATTAAAGCCCTGAGTTCCAGCCTCTATCCCGCTTCTCATAGATCTCATAGACTACTTTAATGTGGTCAACAAGCAAACATCTATCACTTTCATCTCCCATTTCTTGTTGTGACATCAGACAATTACTCAATAAATTCAAAGCTTCGGGATCTCCCAATATTTGTGTTAATCCGGCGTGACCCACAACTCAAAGACCAACACAGGGATCAAAGGGATTGTTGTGGTTGATAATTGTGGTTACCATTGTGTGCAAGGAACATGTCGCGATAATATCGATGGATTACTCCGTCATTTTCAATCCTATGCTGGGGTAAGAGGTGGGACTCATCATCATTATTGCAAGTTCAAAGTGTTCTTGATTCCTTTGGTCAGCAAAACAACGTAAATCCGTCACACAAATCAAACCTAAACGGATCATGGAACAGAGAAATCACCCACTTGCATTATTTGTTACATTTTTATATCTCAAATGCTCTAAAAAACATTTTCATAATATATAATTTTAATAAGGAGTAATATTTTAGAGCTTTGCAAACGAATTCAATTTACAATCGATTTTTGATGGGAAATTAAATTAATCCCTTCTCAACTGATTTAAAATTGATGTTCCCTCGTATCACAATTTCCCGCGAAGATGTAAGAACAATGTTTCCGATAGCTTCGAAATTATGATCGGTCTCGACTAAACATCATTGAATTTCCCCGAACAAGACCATGATTTTTTTTTTGCTTTACCTTTTTTCTTTTGACAAGTTTCTGCTTCTTGCTGCCTGTGCTTGCCTTGCCTGCAGTCGTCCTTGTGGACATGGCGCTGCCTCCACTTCGTCTCGCCGTCCTCGTTTTTTCACCCTGGTGAATGTTGCCATCGTCCGCCGCACTGCTACTCGAGTCGCTGTCGCTGTTGCTCGAGTAAAACGAAAGGGACGAGCTGGGCGAGCTGGAATCACTTTCACTGACACTCTTCTTTCTCCTGTCCTGTGCACTAACCGTCGGTCGTTTGCTTCCCTTGACTGACTGATTAGACCTTCCGTCTGATGCCCCCCTTTTATTGCCCTCCGATTTCATCCTCCTGGAGGGCTTATCCGAAGCGGTGGGCAAACAATTTCCGTTTCCCGCAGTCATCGAAGTGGAGGATGATGGATGGTGGCTTCCGGTGGTACCTCGGCCGGAACCGTCACCCATCGTGGTACCCTTTTCCGCGCAAGCGGAGCCTCTCTGGTCGTGGCTGCCCTTGACCGATTCGCCCGCGCTTTTGCTCGGCCCGAAGGAGCAGGAGGCAGACCCGGCCGAGAGGAGGCCCGCTGCTTGCTGCAAAGACGATGCAGCTGATGTTTCTTTACTGCCGTTTTCAACGCTTTTCTGCTTCCCATCACCGGCTCCTGCAGGCGATGGTTGCTGCTGATGGTGATGCTGATGCAACCCAGTTGATCCGGTGGACGTTGGCGATGGTGTGGGAGTAGCGTTGGATTGGCTTCGCGGAATCGCTATCTTCATTCGAAGTCTACCGTCGGAACTGCAAGTAGGAGCAGAAGAAGAGTTAGTTTCGATCAAACGCACCACCCAGCGTATATTAATTACAATGATTACTAGCGATCGAAAATATTTGTTTTATAACAAGCAGCTGCTTTTTGCCGCCTTTTCATATCCGTTCAAGTGCAAGTTAAACATTTCTAGAACTTTACGAACGATAACTTTTTAGTGTATTTTTTTTTTTTTTTACAAAAAGCGGACATCAGTTTACGCTACTTGCACAATTCGCCTTTTCTTTTTTTAAGATATTCATCGAACCAACAGCAAGACGGAATTGCCAATATATAATTCTGTTTCAATGGCGATAGGAATCTCAAAGAGACTATTTAAAAATATTTATACACTTTATGTACGAATTATTGTTTAGCACATTTGAGCGTGAACACAAAATATCGTTCAAATATCTGTTTTCTTGTTAATGCAAAGTTTGACAATGTCTTTAAAAAAGTGAACTCAATAATTCATGTTAAATTGTGCACCTAGCCTAAGCGACATTGAAACGCGTACCTCGTCACACTAAACTGCTGGGGTTTTTCTGGTGCCGCCTGTCCTCCGCTGCTTTGCTTGCTGCTGGTTTTGCTGTTGGACGCCGACGAGGAGTCGGACTCGCTCGACGAGTCGGATCCATCGTCTGAATCGGACGAGGACGATGACGAGGACGAAGAGGAAAGGGGCGATTTGCCATTGTCGGGCTGATTGCCCTCCGTGGAGCTGCTTTTAACTGTGCTCATTTCTGCCCAGCAAGGTGTTGCAGTGTGTCTTTATTACGATGGACCCTTTCAATGTTGCAAATATGCTGCTGCAGGTGCAATAATCCTTCCTTGCTGTACTGTTTCACGTTATGGATTTTTGGTCCTGAAAGGAAGATGGGAATCATGAAATGAAGAAATGACTTTAAAATGTATGCTTGTCATGTCATAAAGCTACAATTTTACTGTTTTTCAGGACTAACACAATAATTTGTTTATTTTAAGCTAGAAAAAGGGTATTTTTTCTTCTTTCTTTTTTTCAATGACCAACATTGGTCAAAGTAATAGCATTCTCCTTTCTAGTTGAATTTTTGGAAAAGTTAACTTAACAACACGTAGCAATAACAATTACTTTTTGCCACGACTCTTTTGCTTCCTGTCGTTGCACTATCCTTGCCCTAGGAAGGTATGGATGAATCCTAATTTCTTTTTGCAGGTACATAACCTTTTCTTCTCGCTCCTTAAGGGACCGGTAGGATCATAAATCTTTACCGACGAAGCCCGATCGAAAGGCAACGGAAAAACGGAGATCGATGAGTGATTTCAAGGTCAGTTGTTTCGTGGGTGGAATTCGTCCTTGCATTACGTCACGTAGGCAAGTGTCGTCGACTTTGAAATGCACTCAACTGGCATTCGGCAGAGTTTTACCTCTAAAATTTGTATTCCCCATCAATAAATGTGTAAGAAGGGCCCGTCAGCGAGGAACCCGCTCAACAGGTACGTTCCAACGGCTTGCGTTTCTTTTCTATTCTTGGCTTAAGTTTTCGTGTACGTGTCGCTATCTAATGCACCTCTTCTTTCTTTGTGTGCAACGTGTGCGCCACTGGCAAACATGTTGAACCAGCCCGATGGACCCAGGCAACTTCAGGGGGAAACTGAAAACCTGTTGAAATTCCACTATATCAGGGACAAAACCCCATTGAAAAATATTTGGGTCATCTGCAGCTCTGGAAACGTCATCAAAACAAACGTTCATTCTAGGTTATGGACTGTGTCAGCTGATGCACACAGATTACTCTTTTAATCCTAACAATGATCAGACTACTGAACCGGAACAAGCGATATGATAATCGTTCTATAAAATAATTTCCCTACAAAAATGCTGTTGACGATAAAATATGTTTACGTTCGACAACTTTCGCGCGAAATAGAAACAAGTTTGACAATCTCGAATACCGCACACATCTACACGAAACACATTATTACCTTGCAGTGATCTTTCACGCACACACAAGCTTCCACACCTCGCCTACGGTGGTGTTAGAAGTCGTCTGTTGTGACTGGTTCCGTCGTACCAATTTTACCAACGCACCGTTAGAACAACAAAAACATCAACAATGCGTTTTCCACGACGTTTGCTTCATCACGCCATCCGTCAGTAGCGGTTACCACGTTTTGCCGTTTTTGAAGCACACAATAAAGCGACCGACTAATGATCATTTGGCCGTAATTATCTTTTCTGTCTTCACAAGTTAAAAAAACGAATCTTGCTGCCAGACAGAACAACAGCTGCTACTTCGATTGTACACTTTTGCACTCAGGGCAGAGACACACACACATCCCGTCTCGAGACTTGTTCGCCAGCGGTATTTGGAAATTATGTACTCCGTGGCAACCAGCGAACGGCAGACTTGCGAAACAAAACAAACCCGCAGCACTCACACACGCTTGCAACCGCGCCGGCAATGCCGTTGTTGGACGTGACTACGTGTGTGTGGCGTAGTGTAATGGTATTCTTCGCCGCTCGCTTCTGCCGTACACCTCGTCAACAGAAAACACATTGCTCTTCTCACCAGTGCCACGTGAAGCACCTTTTTCTACCGTTGAAATGCATCGAAAACACAGACACTGCGAATATTCATGCTGATTAGCACTTCTTCCACAGATAGATGAGTAGAAAATTCCGCCTATTTTCTCGTCAACATTCTACATGTGCACAACAAACATTCGCACTCACACACATACTTATGCACACCTTTGTACGCACTCGCTGCTCCGTGAGCACGATATGCAGCTGAAACTTCACTTTTTTTATAAATACCACTTTTAAAATGGCGTCTCAACGTCAGACGGCGTTGGACGGTCAGATGTTATGCGGGCCGTGCCAATCAATAATCATTAATCACTGCTGGAACTATTTCACCGCGGTTAAAAAAAGGTTGCCACAAATGCGAGTCGCTGTATATTTATTTTCCAGGTTATTGCCCCCGCGGCCCATTATGCCATCGCACCGATCTTCCTTGTGAGCCCGAAGGTCATTACTGCAAGGAGCGGATATGTTTCCATCATATTTCGGTGCGCTGGTTCGCTTTCACTATTAAACTGCACGCTTTGCCGAAAGTGCAACCCGTGTTTCATAACTCAACTGAAACGCACCATCATTGATGATGAACAGCCCGCGATGCGACTGTGTTTACTTGCACCATTTCCATCATTCACCTTCACGCGAGTCGCACTGTCGGGAGATGGACATTCGATCACTTCACTTTTTCCTCGCACAGATGCCTTTCACAGGAAAACTTTCGGTGCAATCACGCCGTTCACAACATCGCAAATGGAGAAACAAATCGAGACACATGCAACAAACTGAATATACACGCTCGGTACCGTAATTGTAAGCTTCCGCGTGTCCGAACGCGATTCTTCTGCTATGCACGGCGCGACGATGTTCACGATGGAAAATATTTTTCGTTTTTACACTGCCTAGCACTGAGCGCGCAGATGGAGTGCAGTCGGATTCACTAACATCAACACGCAGCATGTCAAAAAAGCGCAGTTGCTTGCTCTCACGCACACATCTTGCATCCAGTTTACAGCTCGCAACGTTTGACGGTGCAGGATGTCTGTGCTGGGTGTTTATATTAAGGACGAGCGGTTGTTTACCGTATACCCTACGCCATATTCATGACATCCTGATATAGGATGATGGATCCTGGAGAACGTTCCGCAGTATTGTGCTCATTCAATCTAGCCGTTGGACGTGCATAAATACACAATTCCTTTTGCTTCGTTATATCTTTTGAATGAAAAACAACAGTAACATACAACCTCAAGTCTTAATGATATGCTTTTGTTCTGCTTGTTAAAAGCATCATCAGTTAAAAGTCCCTAATCCCGATCACATTGGATAAACTGGATTAAGAATAACCTTAAAAAGTGTGCTTAAAATGTTGGAGTAATAATCTGTAGAAGATGTAAATAGAGCAATATGATTCATTTCGGATCACATGCAATCGTTATCAAGCAAGAAGGAATGTTATTGGACGCCATAAAGCCCTCAACAGTTCCACCTTAAGCGAAGCTAGTTGAACTACTCGTTACTAAAATGCACTACATCCACCCACACAAGCTTCATCAGTTCAATCGACAACTTTGAAGAGTCGTTATCTTTACCATCGCTTCCCGCTCTGTCTGATAACATTTTATCAGGTCCCACAGTCCTCTCTTTGCAAGGCACCAGCCATCACAGTATCGACGACAGCAATTAATGAGCAATCTCAGTTGACTGATGGCAGTTTATTGCTAGGCCCCCGTGCGCGAACCGCTTTGAACTGTGATTGATCGAGTTATAATTCGCATTGCGCAAAAATCTCGCCGGATCCGGAACCATGTTTCGTCGACAAGAAACCAGTGGATCCAGAGGGGGCAATGGACGAGTTTCCGAAACGCACTACGATGCCGCCCCTATACCGGAATTCGATAAAAGTGAGTAACGCGTAGTTGTAGAAGATGTGCATAATGTAACATAAACGACCGCACTGATTGGAAACCCATTTTCAGGGCCAGCATTTATCCACATTCTGCTGCTGAATAAAACAATCCGGCTGTTCGTGGTGCTCGGTTTGGCCAGTGTTGTCATACCGGTATTCGCGTACCTATTCTTCTTCTCACGGGAAATCGGCCACGACAGCAAAAGAGACATCATTGGCACCTGCGGCCATCCTACGCTGTACCACATCCCTTGTGGCTATCCCAGCAACCTCAGTCAGGTCGAGTGCCACCAGCTGGGCTGCTGTTACACCAGTCTGGCCACCTGTTACCACTCGCTACCATCTGAGCATCAGTACATCATCGGTACCGACTGGACTAGCGGAACTCCGGCCATCCTGTCCCCATATCGCGCCGTCACGCCGTACGACAGGACGGCCTTGCCGGAAGTACGCTTCGACGTGTTCGTCGCGGAGGATGGAGAGGGAGGATTTCGGTTTTTGCTTTCCAAAATGAACGGCACCGTGGGGACGTCGGCTTCTGCGACTGGCAACACTATGCGGCTAGAAACGACCGACCTGATGGTGGAGGTTTACAGCCCTACCTTCTTCATCGAGGTCAAGCGGAAGGCCGACGAGGAGGTGATCTTTTCTTCGGCCCGCGGTCCGCTGATAGTGACCGAAGAGTTTATTGAGTGGACGCTACATCTGGGGGCCGACATTCTTTTTGGACTCGGTCGGGCGTCCCTCGAACCAGGCTATAAGTATCTCCTGCTCAACAACCTCAACTCGTCCGCCGTACCGATCGTGATGGGCTACAGTAGGTTCAATCGAAACAGTTTGTGAACATTTTATTTCATCTACTCTCATCTGTGGTTCTAGATGCGAAGTTGAAGCTCTATAATGGATTGATCTTCAACACGCCGGGGCTGACAGAGGTGGAGATCGTCGGATCGCGTCTGATTGTCGTGCGCGCTCAGCTGGGATCCAGCTTTGATGTGCAGTTCCTGGCCGGTCCGACGCCGGCCAAGCTCTTTCTCCAGTCGAAGGCCGTCCTGAAGAATCGGTACACACCGCCGTACTGGGCGTACGGGGTGCATGTGTGCGATCAGTCACCGAAGCGAAACCTCACCCACGTCCGGAACGATTTGGAACTTCTCCTCAACGATACGATCATGTTCGACTCGCACTGCCTGCATAACGATCAGTTCTGGATCTCCGACACGATGACACTCGGCAGTGAGCTCGAGTCCTTGCGGCAAATTCTTTGGGATGCTGGCAAAAAGTTTGTGCCCTCGCTGGTTCTCACGGTTGGCTACGGTGGGAATCCGACGTTTATAGATGCCCGTGAGAAGGGCATCCTTTTGCGCCATCCCGGCAATCTACTGGCCTACCAGGGCCGTGTACGCAATCGCACCGCAGTGTACGTCGATTGGCGTACAACTGACCGTTCGGGAAACCTCACGGAATGGCTGGACTTGCAGTGGCAGAAAGTAGCCAACCTTGCCGCCGATGGCTATACGCTGGAGGAAGTAAGTCCTCGGGATGAACGAAACAGCTCACTACCGTGGCCGAAGCAGTTGCTGTACCAACCGGACCAGTTGAATGACACGTTGGTGGATTTGCTACCCTGGAACACGTTACTTTCGGACCGCTCGCAGTTGGTACTCGCGCAGCATAACCTGCTCGGTGTTAGTGCCCTCGAGGCCATCCAGAAACGCGCAGATCCGGACAGTCTACTGATAGCCGCAACCTTTGGTATCAACAACCGAGTTGCTGTGCTTCCAGCGAACGTGTCCGCCAGCTGGATCTCGCTGCGGAGCGAGGTCGATCGCGTTATTGGTCTCTCGGTGGTTGGAATCAGCTTTACCGGCACCCCAATCTGCGGCAATGCACCTCTAGGAGCTGCCAACGCTTCCGAAGAGCTGTGCATTCGATGGTACCAGTTCGGGTCGCTTCTTCCTCTGTTCCGCGTCACGGCCGACAGGACCCCGAATCGCTTCACTCGCTTCGCACGGCGGGTGATGCATGCGGCCCTACGGAAGCGCTTCTCGCTGCTCGAGTACCTTAACACACTGATCCTAGAGGATGCGGCCTATCTGCGCCCCATGTTTTACCACTACGAAGAGGCGGCCAACTTCACGACGGAGCTGTGGGAGCAGTTCCTGATCGGCGAGGCGCTGCTGGTGGCTCCCGTCTTGCTGCCACAGATGACGCAGGTTGCCATCTACTTCCCGGAGACATTCTACGAGCTGTGGAGTGGCCAGGCAATGCCGGGCAACGATGTCCTGCAGTATGCGGTTGTCGAGTCGGATTTGCCGATGTTTCTACGACCCGGGTTCACCGTGCCGCTGCGTGACATCGTCGAAGAGCTGGTGCAGCTGGAAAACGGCACCGCCACGCCGGTCACAGCCGAACTGTCCCGCCTGAAGCCACTGTATCTAGTGGGGGCGTTCGAGTGTAACACCCGCCGCTGGAAGTGTTCCACTTCGGGCCGGATGCTTCTGCAGACCGGTTTTCTTCTCGAATTCGGCGCAGTCCTCGACGAACGGCTAGTGGTAAGTGTGCAGGCGAACGTCAGTACAACCGAGAGAGACACGCTACGACAGCTGGCATGTTCCGACCAGGCCACGCTGAATGTCACCATTGGCAGTGTGCAGCTTTACGGCCATCCCAACTTTTCCCAGCCTCTGCTGTACGAAATCGAGTACGACTTTTGTCAGCAGGAAACAAAGCAATTAGAATTCGTAAATCCACACCGCAAGGGGCCGTCGGATCCTTTCGCAAATACGTTGTGAATTTTCACGTTTTTTTTTTAAATATTCTAGCGATGGAAAAAAAGACGTACTAAAATGTTCATATCCTACAATGCTTCTCTCGTTTGTAGTGTTGTGACCTCCTTGGAAAGAACATGCTCCTCTTGATTCAAAACCATGAAATGCAGCACTCTTTAGCATCTGCATTGTTCACATTTTATGGAAATCGAATGATTTAGTATGCATCCATGCTTCGCACTCTAAGCAAACATTTTTTTTTGTGTGCGATATGTTCTCTCATATTCCTTTTTACCGTCGACCTTCAGGTGTACTCCTTCCGAGAAGATAGAAGTAGAAAAGTGTGCTCTAAAGCTGCAAAAGGCTGATTTAAAACTTCTCCTTTAATAGTTTTGCTCCGTACCAGCAAAGGAGAATTCTTTTTGATCTCTTTTAATTTTTTTTCCCCCTGTCAGTCCAAAAGTTGAATAGCTTTCTAAAGGAATAAAATGATGATTGCGCCAGGTGTTTTTTTTTCTCGCATTTCGTTTGCTTCACCGCAGTTTAACGAGATCAGCACTCGTGGCGTAACTTTGCCGTTAAAAAAGTGCGTTTTTTTTTTTTAATGGTGGCATTTTATTAAAGTGATACAACTATATCGGTGCTAGGTAAGGAACTTAATACCATGCTTCCAAAAGAAAAGTGCCATGTAGAATAAATAATTCAGCGAGCCATTTTAATCCAACGAACGCCCACGTTGGATTTGTTTAATTGCATATGGATGCTGCGGTGGAGTGTTGCTCGTAAAATTATTTTTTGTTTAAAAAAAAAATCGATACACGTGGGCCTTCACATTCACACCGTACGTCAACGTCCGTTGTGTGTTATATGTGCTTCAGCAGACGGAAATTATTTTTGGTAATTTTCGGCCAAAAGGCGTGGAAATTAACGTGCATCGAATCACGTCCAGCGTGAGCAGCGTTACGGGCGGACAGCTAATTTATGCAATGCCCCTTGACCTCTTTCGGAAGCGAAAGAAAATTTACATTTATTTGATGATCCGGGAGGGGGGGGGGGGGGTGGAGTCTTGATCGTTTTTTTTGTTTTTGTTTAAGTGGGCCCGATTACTAACCGTAAGGCATATTGTTAATCAAATTTTATGTAATTAGGATACTTAATTAAACAGTTGAGCCATTTTGAAGTAACCCGATCATTTTTGAATTCAACCTTCTTTTGTTGGCCTTCTTTTTTGCTCTCGAGTTCTGTCTACTACCATTTACTAGGCTGCAAATAGCAAAAAAAGCGAGTTCAGTAAAGCAATACTTTTACGTTTCATTTACTTTCACTTTGAAATTATAAACCAAATTACCAGTTATAAAGGTGATCCTTGACAAAACGGATATGAAAAGAAAATGGTCGGAGCCCAAAAAAGGTAAAAGTTATGTTGTTTAAGGTATTTGTTTTTAGTTCAGCATGCAACCTAGTATTTTCAACGCCCTTCTTTCAATTTAACAAACCATGTGCAACGCCTCAAACCATGTGCAAACTCACCCTTCCTCCCCCCCCCCCCCCCCCCCCCCTGAAGTAAAATTCATTCATGCCCCATCCTGCATCTCAATACACCCATTTTCCTTTCAGTTTTATTAAGCCTCTTTTCCAAATCCTTTTTTTTCTATTTTCTTTTTTCTTCACTTTTATCCAAGTTTTGATTCGTAAACCCTAGCAAAAAAAATTGTATCGGAATGGTGTTTACAGGGAGCTTTTAAGACGCGTTGTTATGTGATTAATTCGGTGTCGCAAGTTAGGGCGCGATTTTGGCATTTAGCTGATTTGCCGTAAAATAATTGTATCGGGATATTGGAAAGCAATTTTACGGATTTCGTTGTATGCAAACTGTGTCACGAATAGGATAGCGTTAATTTAAATAAGATACACATCTGCAGCTGGAAGCTACATATCAATCTACGTTTTGAGGGAAATAGATTGGAAAAGATAGACGATCGCTTAGGAATAATGCAATTTGAAACGATGACTGTTAATCTCATTGATGTTGGCTATTGCAAATCTCGATTCCAATCTATTTCATCCGATTCTAGAAATGCTAAGTCAACATTTTTAGGAGAGACGATTCCCTCGAAGGTTTGCAAATGACATTCTTGGAGAGCACACACAAGATGCATAATGTTGATTCCCTCTGTTTGCTGTACAAATGAGTTTATCTAGGACCATCGGCAGCGAAGTTTGATGAAGGTTTGCCCAACTTCATCCCATCGCTATGTTTGAAATGTTTTAAATCGATAATGCCTGAAAATATGTTGACTTCTCACTGCATTCTACGGCTCCTCAATCTATTATTACAATACGTCTGCTGGCAGATTGAAGCCGTAACATTTGCGTCATCGATAAATTAGGCGAAGCGAGTGGTTCATTATGAACCACAACTTTGTTGTAAATTGAATCGAGAGGCATGATTTGGTCGTTTTATAATTCAGATTGAATGATAACTTTATAATCATACCAATTTTCATTATGGCTCACCAAGGCATACTTCTAAGAAAAAAAAAAAGGTTATACGTTTTCCCCCCAAATGTGGTAACGCGCGTCGAACCGTGTCAATTACGCGAAGCTTTTAACGATGCTTTTCCTATTTCCATTTATCAACAGTTAGAAAACAAAGGGGAGAAAACGATAGGTTAGAAAAAATGATACGGTTGGGTGCTTCAAGGAAAACGCTTCCGGCCTCTCGTAAATACCATTTAAAGTTTAATATTCCCCTCGGATGTTCCGTGGAGGGAGCGGATGCTCTGTGCATTGTTTTAGTAACAAAATTGAACAGATTTTCCTGGCAAATCAAGTTTTCAGTTCTCTAGATGGGCGTAACAAACAAAAACCTTTTTAAAAAAAGGACAACTAAGATTGGTACATGTCTTGACTCAAGCGACGGAAAACCTATAGTCATGGAAATCAACTAATTTTAATGTTTTTACCATTTGTTGAGTAAAAATGTGTTGAGTTTGTTCCATTTTCCATTAAAATCTTTCCTTGAAAACTCAAGGAGGTACAAGAGGAGAGGTGGAAGTATAATCTAGAAAACTCTGGCATAAACATTACAAAAACAAACAAAAAAACATTGTACATATAAATTTATAAGCTAAATCTTTCTTATTAGCGAATGCAATTTTCCAGCATAACACGAGGAAAAATAAAACGTCTCTTTAAGAGAAACCGAATGAAAGGTTAAAGACGAAACATCAAATTCAAACCAACACAAAAATTTGATTTTGATTGAAGTAAACAAAATGATTTAATACATCATAAATTTTATGCACAGTATATTGCAGAGAATAGATAGGGCTGTGAAATGCAGGATACAAAAATGTCCATTCCGATGAATATTTATGACGTTTAATTGGATGTTCATATTGATTCCATCCATCATATTTTATTTATTTTAAAATTGTTTAGTATCCGTGTGGTTTTTTTCATGTGCAATGGAGTCCTTTGCGGGAGTTGAGTACAAATTTGTTAAGCCTGATCTGCGGCCCATACGTTGATTAACAGGGAAAAATTGTTTGCTTCATTGGATGGATTTTCCGATATTCAATTCATGCATGTATAACAAAAGGCAAACATTAACCAGAATGAAAAAAAGAAACATGTAGAACTTTCTGCCATTTTAATACAAAAAAAGCTGCATGTTTCCCTAAAGAGCATCCACTAACAACCCATGAATGTGTGGCCGTCCTTTATTGTGAAAACACAGGAAATAAAAACTCGCAGCTCATACGAGCACGTAGAACGGTTGTGTCGTTCTCCGCCAGAAATGTTTGCGATGAAAATTATTGGGCTTGTAGGCTAACGCACCCTGTTTGAGCATTGCAGTCAAACGCGTCCATAGGACTTATGTGAGCCACGCTAACTATCAACTGCTAAGTACATCAATTTTGGTCTAATGGATCGAAAATGCAGCTATACAAACAGCGCTACGGTGGCCCGCACGTTCTGGGGCAGGAAAGTTTTACAGGATATCGTAGAATGCATCGTGATCCGACGGAAAGGACTGAGTGATGAATATTTAACAGCAGTACAAGAAAGATACAATCAGTGTGGTGTGGATCACGTGGAATATTTTCCTATTTTTAACCTTTTACTATTGCTCCCAATTTTGAAGTTTTTTTTTTAAAGCACAGCTTATATACTATACTCTTAAAACTTTTTCGTAGAAACTTTTTGCGCTGTTTTCGTCGGTTGATGCTGGGGATATTGGCTGTTATTTATTGACATGTTGTTTACTATGGCAAGCGGTGCCTGACACACTCGCTCAACATCAAATGGCTCGATTTAACGCACAATTAGTACAATATTCACTCCATTAAGCTGCAATGAAAAAGCGGAGCAGAGCAAAAGTTCGTGTCTGTGGTTTGGGTTTATGCAAAACCCTGCTGGGTGGCTTGGGGGAGGGTGTAAAATGTATTCCTAGAAAACCTTCCCCTCCTATAGTTGCCATGGCTTTACATGTTTGATACGGTTGACGATTTCAGATGCTTCCGATGCCAGAACTCAGAATTGAGGTAGAAAAGATGCTGTGCACGAATGACGGACGGATCGTGGTTACTAAAACATTCTTGCATTCGCGGTGTATGTATTCGAGACGAACTTCAAATTTAATTTTGCCGAAGAAGAAAAAGTATCATTTTCCATTAACAGTTCCGTTTATTGATCCTCATTATCCTGATCAATAGCTTAATATATCGCAATACACGGTTGATGTACCATGGTTTTCCCTAAAATGAATATAAGTGTGTACATTTTTTTGAAAAGAAATTTTTACCATCATGAATGCGAATTGTGCTACCTACATAAAGCTTGCGGCTCGAACCAGCGTCTGTTCCCCATGTTAGGGGCGGCTGTTTTTCCTGTCCTGGCATCCTACGGGGCGTAAAACAACTAGGATGCGTTGATCCACCGACGAGATAGGAGGCGGGGGGAGAGGCCTTGCAAGCCACCCCCTGTAATATTGCAACGAATAGTCACCATGAAAAATTACCGATTTGGACCAATCATGCCCGACCCACGCAACGGAAAAAGGACTACGATTGGAAACTCGGTACATGGAACTGCAGGTCTCTGACATCACCCGGGAGTACCAGAATACTCACAGACGAAGTGAGAGCCCGCGGCTTCGGACTAGTAGCACTTCAAGAGGTTCGCTGGAAGGGAGTCACGGAGCGTCGCTACCGCAGCGATTGCATGATCTACCAGAGCGGTGGAGATAAGCACGAGCTCGGTACGGCGTTCCTTGTTATGGGTGCTATGAGGAAGCGTGTGATCGGATGGTGGCCGATCAACGACAGGATGTGCAGGTTGAGGATACGTGGCCGTTTCTTCAACCTGAGCATTATAAATGTGCACAGCCCGCACCTTGGGAGCAGCGATGACGATAAGGATGCCTTCTATACGCAGCTGGAGAGGGAGTACGACCGCTGCCCACAACACGATGTGAAGATCGTCATCGGGGACTTTAATGCTCAGGTCGGGCGGGAGGAGGCCTATAAACCAACGATTGGAAGCTTTAGTGTCCACCAGCTAACCAACGACAACGGCCTCCGGCTCATAAACTTCGCATCCTCGAGGCACATGAACATCCGTAGCACCTGCTTCCAGCACAAACCTCGTTTCAGCTACACCTGGAAATCACCCCAACAGACCTACTCCCAAATAGACCACGTTCTAATAGACGGAAGGCACTTCTCGGACATCATCGACGTACGGACGTACAGGGGCGCAAACGTCGACTCGGACCACTTCCTGGTTATGGTGAAGCTACGGCAGAAGCTCTGCGCTGTAAACACTCTGCGTCACCGGCCTACCCCACGCCTAAACACGGATCGGCTGCGGGCACCTGCTGTTGCCGAGGGATACGCGTCAGCGCTTGGGGAAGCGCTACCGGACAACTACGCGACCGCCACAATGTCCCTCGATGACCACTGGCGTATGGTGGAGCAAGTCATCAGCAGCACAGCCGAGCAGACACTAGGCCACAAGCCACGCAACCAGAACAAGGAGTGGTTCGATGACGAGTGCAGGCGGGCACTATCCGAGAAGAACGCAGCGCGCGCCCGAATGCATCAGCGCGAAACCCGTCAGAACGTGGAACACTACAAACGACTGAGGACCCAGCAAAACCGGCTCTTCGAGAGCAAGAAGCGTCGCTTCGAGGAGTCGGATGAGCAACTGATGCAGCAGCTTTCTCAGTCGGGAGATTCTCGCCAGTTCTACAGGATGTTGAAGAAGACACGAGGCGGCTACACGCCTAACGTCGCTATGTGTCGAGACGAGGAGGGCAACATTCTGACGGACGAGCGAGAGGTGATCACAAGGTGGAAGTGCTACTTCGACGGGCACCTGAACGGAGCGGAATCAGGGGAGTCCAGCGACGGCGCAGGCAGAATAGAGCAGCACATTAGCCTGGAGGTAGATGACGATGTGCTCCCACCATCCTTGGACGAAGTCACTAGTTCCATCAAGCAGCTGAAGCAGAACAAAGCAGCTGGTAGCGATGGGCTGGTGGCAGAACTGTTTAAGATGGGTTCGGCAGAGCTTGCTGTCAGTATGCACCAGCTAATTGTGAAAATTTGGGACCAGGAAAGGATACCGGAGGACTGGAAGCTGGGTGTCATCCACCCAGTGTACAAAAAGGGTGACAGGATGGACTGTGCCAACTTTCGAGCCATCACAGTCCTCAATGCTGCCTACAAAATCCTTTCCCAAATTCTCTTCTGCAGACTCGCGCCCCTTGCTACAGATTTCGTCGGAAGCTACCAAGCTGGATTTGTTGGAGGCAAATCCACCACCGACCAGATCTTCACTCTACGGCAGATCCTCCAGAAGTGCCGAGAGCACCAGATCCCGACGCACCACCTCTTCATCGACTTCAAGGCAGCCTACGACACCATAGACAGGAAGGAGCTATGGAGGACCATGCGGCAGTACAGCTTTCCTGAGAAGCTGGTACGGCTGTTAGAGGCTACAATGGAGGGGGTGCTGTGTAAGGTGAGGATTTCGAACTTGCTGTCGGATCCGTTCGAATCTCACCGGGGTCTGAGGCAAGGTGATGGACTTTCCTGCCTTCTATTCAACATCGCTCTGGAAGGTGTCATGAGAAGCGCGGGGTTCGACATCCGTGGCACGATTTTCACCCGTTCACTCCAATTCCTCGGCTTTGCGGACGACATCGACATCATCGGGCGGAACACCAGGACGGTGTGCGAGGCGTACACCCGACTGAAACGCGAGGCCGCAAGGATTGGACTGATGATCAATGCGACGAAAACGAAGTACCTGCTCATCGGTGGCTCTGACAGTGACAGAGTCAGGTTGGGGTGCAGTGTATCAGTGGACGGCGACGAACTCGAGGTTGTGGAGGAGTTTTGCTACCTCGGAACTGTCGTAACTTCGGACAACAACGTGAGCTGCGAAATCCGGAGGCGCATTGTTCAGGGGAATCGTGCCTACTATGGGCTTCACAAACTCCTTAGGTCCAGAAGGCTGCTCCCCCACACGAAGTGTGCAATATACCGCTCGCTGATAAGACCGGTCGTTCTCTATGGGCATGAATCTTGGACTCTGCTCACGGAGGACGCCAACGCGCTCGCAGTCTTCGAGCGGCGCGTATTCCGGTCTATTTTTGGCGGCGTGTGCGAGCAAGGCGTGTGGCGGAGAAGGATGAACAACGAGCTGGCTGAGCTATACGGTGAGCCGGACATCCTGACGGTGGCGAAGGCCGGCAGGATTCGTTGGTTGGGGCATGTCATGAGGATGCCGGACTCATGCCCCACCAAGAAGGTGCTCACCAGCGACCCGCCCGGCACGAGACGACGAGGAGCTCAGCGAGTTCGGTGGATGGACCAAGTGGAGCAGAACCTGCGAGATATCGGATGCGACCGGGGATGGAGAGTTGCAGCCATGGACCGAGTATCCTGGAAAGCGATTGGTGACCAGGCCATGTCAGCAAGACGTGCTCAACCGTGAGCGGGCCAGTTAAGAAGACATAAAGCTTGTACTTCCAATGAATCCCTCCCAAGAAGGTTATCGCACTTCCTCGCGAGTCACTTAAAATAGACCTCGCGGCGTTGATCAAAACAGCCCTCAGGCGTGTCAATTATAGCTCGGCCAGTGTGGGATGCCTTGGTTTGGAGCTAACCGTGGCGGAAGGTAAACAGCCCGGCGGTAAATATCACCCGATTCATTTCGCTTGCATTTGAAGTACAGACCGTTAGGGGGCGCAGTCACGTGTCATGCTCGCACGCAAGCAGAACTCGCGGGCGTCTGCTTGTATTTACTCTTCTATGGCTCCCTTTTTCCTGACTCTGTGGTTGTATTTTTAGTACCAACAGGGGTTCTGCCAGCAAAGGCGCACCAACTGGTTATTGCGTACGATTGAATGAACTTTGTTTGTCTAAGGTGGCCATTTGTATCAATTCCGGAGATGGTGGCACTGGGAAGGGAAGCAATTCGTACATTGGTGATTGTTTTTTAGCTGTTGTTCTATGGTTGTTTGTTCTATTTGGTTCGATACACATTTTGTGAGGTTCAATTTAACTGATACCGAGAAAGAGAAATGCTGGTTCGGATTGATTATCCTGGGTTTACGAAGCTGCTAAATATTCTCTACTGACTCGCATCAGTACCTTGGTTTCTGTTCGTCCACACCAAACCCGACCAGCGGCCGGCCGGTAGATGCTTTGCGTCTGTAAGGCGTTTGAAGTGCAAATTCCAATCTCGCTAACACAACACCCATCAACGTTTCCCGAGGAAAATGGTTCTACAAAGCACAAAATCAGCCGCGGAATAGCACCACAAATGCAAATATTTGTCAAGCCTAATTGAATCGGCGGTAGTGCGAAATTAAAAAAAGTATAAAGAAAACATATAACGGATTTGTGAAGCAGAACAGGGTCCAGGCATCTGCGGGCATTGTAGACTCAGACTAAGTACACGCAAACCCAAAAAAAAAAAATAACTCGTTCCTCCCGGGACCGCTTGAGATCTGCTGTTTTCTGATCCGTGGCTGGATAAGTTGAAACTTGTGGCCGTTGAATAAAGAAAAAAGGGTAAAAGGGCGTTAAATAGATTCGAAATGTTTCTTTCCTCAATCAGCAGTAGGCACGCGTTGTTCGAGTCAACAGGATTTAGTTTATTAACTTTTCCTTTTTTCTTGTAACTTCAGGACGTGTTTGGTTTTCATTGGTTCGCACCCTGGGTGGGTGGTGCCCGGTGAGGCCTCGTGATTAACCAAGTAACGGTCGCTACCATAGTTACACCGTGTTGCTAAGCCAGCTCAAATTCATATTATACACAAGGTAACAGCGAGAACGTTAAAGCGACGAAACGATGGAAATTATGGTCTGTCCTGTCGCGGGTGGTGGCACACCCACCAAATTGCGCCAACAAGTTACTCAATACTGCTGCACACACAGGTACGCCCAAAACGGATGAAATTAAAGTTATTTACTTATACTTGAGGCAGTAAAATCACGGACAGGGGATGGGTTTGTGGCGCGTTTTGCACCCATCAACAACATGCATCCTTCTTAATGCCGGTGGTCTTTGATGGTCGCGCAGGCGTCGAATATCAGTCCGGCGACACGGAGCTCCTTGGACGTGCCTTTTGTGTTCACGGCCAGCGACGAGAGGCAGTTGAACGCTTTCTCCGTTAGTTTTGTAATCTTTTCGATAAACAGATCACGACCCGACGTGGTCTGAAGAGTGGCCTCGTCGGTCTCTGCAAACCTGAGCGGCGGTCCGTAGTTGCTATTGCTCACCTGCACGAACCAAGTGTTGTTGAGCCACGGCGTGGAAGGAGAAAGGGAAGGATGAGGACCAAGGATTGTCGGGTTTGTCAGTAAAGAAAAGAGAGAGAGAGAGAGATAGTAACGGTCAGTTCGGTAAAACGCTTTCGGAATGGCACCCTCCTTCTGTCCAGGAACGCCGGCACGGTTTCTCATCGATTCAGGTAGAATACTTGTCCGACACTTACTAGCGTATCTAGGTAGTCGGTCAGCAACGGCCCGACGGCAGCAATCTGGCCCCACGAGCTCGGGTTGGCCTTGGTGTAAAGTGCCAACCGGCGACCCGCTATCGTCAGCAGCAGATTCGCGAACGTGTGGTCCGCGACGACGTTCTCCAACAGTTCGTGCGCGTACGTGTCCCAACCATGGGCGTACAATTCGATGATCTGGAAGCGCAGGAAAGAATCCAAAAAGCACATTTTGTCAATATAATGTTTCGGTACAACCAGTGTTTTCCGAAGAGTTAAATTGAGCTTAATTTAATCGTATCTTTAAAGTGAATTTCATCTTCCACCCATTCGGCCTTTGTCATTACCTGATGTTTGCGTATATCGCCAAACTCTAGCTCCCAGGCCCCCGCCAACCGCTCAATCGTGTCCATCCAGGTGTTATGGTCCGCATAGTACACCGTCTCCATATCCTCGCGGATCAGGTCCATGGTGGCGGTCACCGTGCGGCACAGGAACTCGAGACGCGCCTTTCGCAGCAGCTGGTCCGCCTTTGGCAGTGCGCCGGTCGTGGTCAGCTGCCGGTTGATCTCGGAAAAGAACGCCTGATTCGCCATTCCGTCGAACAGCTGCTGGATCGGTTTGCTGGCGTGCCGCACGCTGAACGACGTTAGTATTAGTAGGGCTGTTGTCAGCTCCTGGTGCAGCCGGAGCAGTGCCATGTTGGCCGAGTTCTGCTGCGTGGCCAGGACGGTTAGCGGCACGGGCCCTTCCTGCAGCAGATCCTCGAAGCGCAGCTCAATCTTGTCGTGATCGATGCTGCCGGCAAACTGGTCGAAAAACTCCAGGCAGCACTCGAGGAACTGCGGCACCAGCGCGTCGCTAATGCCGATATCCTGCAGGCAGAGTTTCTCCTTCGGCAAGCGGCCCACCTTGTTGACTAGCTTCTTCGTCGCTTCCAGGGGAATCTTTAGGTGAGCATTCCAGATCATGCAGCACAGGCCGTGCTTAATGGAATACTGCAGCCGTGGGATGGCACTTAGGCAAGCGAGACCAGCCTGCAGACAGGCCATGTTGGGCATATTTCTGCTCCATGCACCGATGTACTCCCAGGCCAACTGCGCCAACAATTGGCCCGAATCGAGACTAAACGGGAAATGCAGTCGTAGAATGTTCAGATTGTACAGCACCGGATCGAGTTCCTCCTGCTCGCCGCCTTCCTTGGCCGGGCCGTACTCGGAAGTTTCCAACAGGTTCGCTTTGAGCAACGCCAATCGCCTGTTTCGCTCCTTACGATCACCGCGCTCTGACAGCTCTTTTCCCGGGGAGGAGCTCGCCTTGGGCTCCCCATCGCCCGGCTTCGGTTCCGTTTCGGTCGCCTCTTGCGGCACCTCGATCACCAACATGGCCGGCTCGATACCGGTTGAGGCCACCCATTTCGCCGCCAGCTCTGACACGATCCCCTTTCCACCGGTCAGAATCTCCTTCAGGCTCACCACCGGCTTGTGATACTTCAGCGTGGGCCAGCAAGGCTTCCGGCAGCGAACACACTCGGCCAGGATCGTGCCCAGTATCGCCACGTCCTCCAGTTTGTAGATGAGCAGCATCCACTGGCAGGCTTCCTGTGACACCTGCTCAAACTGTTCGCCCGCCGTGTCTCCCTCTTCGTCGCTTCGGCGGCGGTTCTCGTGTCGGAGCGCCTCATTGCGACACATGAGCGCCGCTAGCAGTCCCCTCAAAGCACACGGCGACTCGAGTAGAAACTCGCGCACCGCCTGCCACCACAGGCAGATAGCGTTGTTACCGAAATGAATCTTCTCGCGAGCGAGAAGACAGATCTGGTGCAGCACCGCGTTGAACCGGTTCAGATCGTCGACGAGGGCTGCCGTGTCCCGGTAGGTGAACGGCAAACGCAACCAGTAGGCAAGAAACATTCGCAACAGGTCCTCGGGCATCAGACCACACGCTTCGGCTGCCTGAACGAACCCTACCAGGCGGTGCTGATCGAAACGGTACAGCCTCTCGAAAATAATCTTTCCGAGGCTCGCGTACGCGCTGGTGCCGTGCTCGTCTCGTAGCAGGATAAGCTCTTCATTCGCAACGTTGAAGGAGGACAGGTACTCCATGAAGGTTGCGTTTCGAACTCCGGAAGCTGCACTTTCATCGAACTTTACGCCTCTTGAAGCGGACGGCCCACTGCCTGCCACCACACCGTTCTGTCCAGCGTGCAACCCTTCCGATTCGTTCATGCGGATAAGTTCAATCAGCTGCTCGATCACTGTTAGCTCCTGATCGGAGAGTTTAACGTTCATTTGCTTTTCGCCTGTTTTGTCATCCATCTCCTCCTCTGCGGTACCCTCGGTCTTAGGTTCGGCTTCCGCAGTTTTTCCCTGTTGCACTTCCTCTGCATCGATCGATGGCATGTCTCCATGAAGAAACTGATAAAACATAACTAACCTCTGATAGTTCTCACACATCACCCGCAGTGGACCTTTGCCTGCTTGCATGCTTAACGATCGTGTGTCCAGGCTGTCCTCTAGATGGTCCTCCAAATCTACCGAAAATTCGGATGGCCCCACAGTTGCGCTCGTGCACGATCCTTCCACAGCCACCTCGGCAAAGATGTCCACAACGCCGGCGAACAGCTTCGGACGGATCTTGCGCTGCTTGGCCAACATTTCCACGCACTGCAGCCGGATCTCGTCGGTTTCGAAGTTTCGGCACATGTCAGTCATCTCCTCCAGTTCCTCTGCCTCGCTGCCGTCACCCGTCTTCAAGCATATCTTCAGCCGCTTGAGCAGATGCAGATCCTTGGCCACCTTCGACTTGGAGTCGCTCAGCGCACAGTGGAACGGTATGACAATCTCCTTCAGGCTACAATCGGTCGGATCGAGAAAGGTGCACCCGTGCCCCGTGTACTTGATTTTGCTAGCGCCGCTCGTCACCCCCATCTGGCTGTGCGTGTTGTAGATCAGCTGACCATTCTTGGCCGCACTGAATGCGGCCACCTTCGGGCCACCGGAACGGAGCGACCAAACCTCCAGCACCGAGCGGCGGGGAGCGTAGATGACGAGAAACAGCGCCTTCCGGCGGTCCATTTTTCGCGCCGACCCGGTCGCCGTCGATGGTTCCTTCGGTAGCTTCTCCGGTACCTCGACAAAGCCGCACTGTGCGTCACGATAGCCCTTCCAGATGCGCAAAGCGATCCCTCGTTGGCAGTCGACCAGAATGATGCGACCGAGATTGTCGGCCACTGCCGCCTGCTGGTAATTTGGGGCAAGCCACACGGCAAACGCGTTTCGCTGCAGATCGCACAAGCCAAACCGACAGATTAACGGTTCCGAAGTGGGAAGCTGTGGTTCGCTGGCCGTCTGCGGTTGTGTTGACGTTCCACCTCCACCAAGCCAAGATCTAAGAAGTGATGAAGACCGTAGAATGCAGTCAATTAAATTCAACAATTGGTACTTACTGCTAACAAAGGTGGTACTTACGGTAGGGCAGACTTTATTTTACTGGCCACCGCGCGTGCAACATCTGCCAGGACGGGTTGCGTGAAGCCTTCCTTGGCGTAGTGGAACCCGACGTACGGTTTGCTTCCCGTAGCAATAATGAGCGAGTTTTGAGGTGCCGAATGCCGATACTTGGCAAAGAAACCACCCTCCAAACTGGCCGTCAGCAAATGATCAAAGGTGCAGCTTTTCTGCGGGCCAACGACGACCGCGTCCACGATCGTCATGCCTTTCTCGTAACTCCACTTGCGGCAAGCGATCGACTCCTGCGCTTCATTGATCTTCGGGCTACCCGCACCATACCGATTGATTTGCTGCCGAAGACTACGAAGCAACGGAAACACCTGCGAACCCTGCAGGATTACACTGCACGACGGGTACATCACGTACAGCTCCTCGTTGATATGTTTGCCACTCTGCGCCTTGAGGGCCTGTATCGGTTCCTGATGGAATATCTGCGAGTGGATGAGCGTGCCATTTTCGCCGTAGAACAGCACCTCCCCGCTGTCGAGCCCAACGATGATGTAACTGAAGTCAACCATCGACTGCGAACTCTGGCCCTGGCCAACGATTGGCGTGCACAGTATGCTCGTTATGATTCGGTTGGTGTCATCGATCGCCCCTCGCCAGACTGTTTTGTAAACGTTCAGCTGTCGCTGGCGGTCCCAGCGGGAGGCAAGCACCACCAGTATCGATCCGTGGCCGAGCGCCAGAATGTCCCCCGCAGGGGAGAGCGAGTAGCTGACCGCATTCAGCCAGTTTTCCTCTAGTATGCAGAAGAAGATAAAACACACATAAAAAAAACATCATTGACCACTAAAGATTGAAACTAAACGGGGACACAAACCTGATCTCAATCCGAATTGCTCCTGCACTTCGTTCAAATCGTCGATGTTCGACAGCAGTTTCACTTCGCAAGACATTTCTAGCACAGCACACGAAACCTACCAAATACTAACGCAACGAACAGCAATCGAAATGTGAGTGGACGCGCAACATTTGCTCATCAGATTGACCAATTTGTTCTAGTCCTTTCCTGCTAATTCGAATTTATTGACACGAAAACAAAGAACCTTCCGTGTTGTGGGCAAAAATTTACGTCCTACAAAACGAAACAAAAACATCAACAATGACGTTAGCGCAAACGTCAAAACGGTTCCAAAACAGATGTTCCAACATGGCACAGTGGGCACTTTGGAACCCAGGGCGGGTTAAAATATATTTCCCTTTAGTTTTATTTTCGATTGATTTCTTTTATTTATGTTAACCAGAAACAATTGGGGCTTATTGGATTAAAAAAATAAAAGAGACACGTTTAAACATTTTTAAAATTGATAGACAATACGAACACACAATTAGCTTATGGTGTTTTAGCCTAACTTATTCCCACTGTGCAAAGACGGAACATTTGGAAGGGGCTCGTAGAACAGTTTTCTGCACAGCAACTGTTCTAAACTGGTAACTGTTATAAATTTAACCGCGAAATCGAATGGGAAATTAAAAGCATGAATGTTTAAGTTATTAAGGGTTTCCAAGAAATTTAGTCAATCCCAAAGGAATCCCAAAGTCAGTTCAGCATTGCTAAATTCATCGTGTGGTTTGTGGAAACACGTTGATAAGAAATATTTGCCTATCGGCTACCTATCCCAATTTCAATTTCATGCACTGAAGTGCTTAAAGAGAAACGGTTCTTATGCAACCATTTGTTTAAATCGAAATGAGGTGGAAAAATAGTTTTTAAACGAATATAAAAATCAACAAATACAAAGAAATGTTGAACTAGAATACACAACATTCCTATTTTTTTAGCAACAAAGATAAACAGAGCGCAAGTAGTGAATTTGCATTATTTTTTGTACTCACTTTTAATAGGTAATGAGAAACAAAAACGACCAGCCGGTGCCAACAGCTCAGAGATACAAAGTGTTGTTCAAAACAAAACCTGCAGCACACAGAGGTGAGCAATCTAAAAGGAAATAACGTAGGAAACAAAGAACGATAGAAGGAACGCGTTACATCAACGGACCTCCAGATGCCCACAAGAGAAATCATAGCATCTCGGACAACAGCATCCTTCTGGGAGATTCCCACGTTAAAATGTTTGTTATACCTTATATTTTTTGTTGCAATTGTTTAAACCATATACCGTTTTCCCTCACTCCAGGGATGATTTATTGTGCTGTTTTCCTGCTTTTGCGATACAGCTCACTAGAGACTATACCTGAACAATCTATTTATAGCGAACATTGTAGTAGACTTTAAATGATGCGTTTCTAACTTGAAACAAGCAACTATGGTTTAAGTTAAGTTAGAATACTCACATTTTTCTGAGCATTGGTTGAAACACCCAGTTGAACGTAGTAGAAGGTTGATTTTTTTCAGTATTTTGTTGTGTACCCTTCACGACCTATGATTCAAATCTTTATCATACCCTGCATGCTCGTGCGTCTAGTCTGAGTGTTCCTACAGAGGTCGTAGTAGAAGTGCATCATACTTCGTGCGTTATATCAGTGAATGTCACGATGGAGCAATTTGTGTGCTCGAAAGATAGCAATACTAAAAGAAGGTCTTTTCTAAATCTGCTATTTCCGTAAACACGCCACAAGCAGATGTCAGCATGAAATTCAATTATATATTTCAAGGAAATAAGCTACTCATAGCAACGGAATGAAAATCGGTTTTCATTTCCAGATAATAGAATCGATGGAATGACTAGCGATGATTTTCTGGACGTTTTTTGCATCGATATAATTATAGTGGATACTTTGGCACACCTTTTAGTGGGGAAGCGGACTTTCAAAGGAAGATGAATGATTCTCAGAAGTTTTATGCCAAGTATCAATAATAATTTGATCCATATTATTAGCATAAAGATATCAAAATCAGATTAGTATAAAGCTATCAAAGAAACGGTGGACTGTGAAGTAGTAAATTGGTTTGGAATACGTAAAACAACAATTGAAGGATAAGAGTGTGATGGAGGCGCCTCGTACTTCATAGTTAATTTAAAAGTGCCAAAGCTCTACTATGTTTTCACATAGAATATACATTTATGAGATGTGATAATATTTATACAAAGAGAAATATGGCATACTTTAAACACGTTGGAAACATATTGAATTAAATGGCAATGCCATCGAATAGCGTTGAATACGTTTATTGAAAATTGAATGTATGTCCATGCAATCCGCTAAGCTTCTACCACCAGTATGCCCTCCTTCTCTGATGATCAATGAATCAATCAATGAAATTGGAAAAAATAAAATAAAGTTGATGGCAGTTGATCAAATTTTACCCTCACAAACGATACACATGAGCGAGAAAAAATGTTAAGTTCATATACGGCAACTGTTTCATTTTTAGTTCTTCCGTGTACCTGGTGTGAGTAGGTAAAGTGAATGATCAAGCTGAAGCAATGCGGAAATACGCAAGCATGTAAAAAAAAAACGAAATAACGCAATTTCCGTCCGTGGACTGCGCGGTGATCAACAATAGGATAGAAAACGGAAATGCCATCAGTTACGAATAAAATTGAGCACACTTGGAACTACGTGAAAATGGATTGTGTTGTCGTTATGTTGCCTATTGTTCACTTTCGTGAAATGCACTTCGGGAATTTGAAAGAGTAATATTTCACTTTATTGAAATCTGACCTTTTCCTTCTCGCTTGCACAGGTTCGTAAGTTTAGTGAAAAGATAAATCTTGACTCGGTGATATCTAAGATATTTTAATAATTGGCCACAAGGATTTCTTATTATAATATTATTAGAATATTCTAACATAATGTTCAACCTTTGTCTAAATTAAAATATCATTACAATCCTTTGCATGTTTGATGCTTTGATGCAAAAGGTTATAGTATTGGGGAAATTATTTAGCACCATGCAATTTTGTTAGAGCTACGAAACAGAGACGAAGGATTCGATGAGAGGAAAATAAAAAGATAAACTTAGAAACGGTCGGTAAACAGTGAATGAAAGTAGATGGGAAAAGCTTCCATTCTTTGGCGCATTTAAGGTGAGATGCCTGCAGCATTCTTCTTCCGAGAAGGAATTTTCTTCGCGTGGGTCGCAACTGAATGAATGCAGTAGCAAATAGACAATACGGTGAATCAACCATGGATAGGAGATTCACAATGGTAGCATCAAACCGTTACTGAGCAATGGCACTACGAACTGCGATTCCTTTCATAAGTTTTAAATCCGATTGCTCCGCGGAAATCTTCAACTGTGAGTAGGCGGTAAAACTTAATGCCATGCCTCCTCAAAGCTGATGCGCAAATTTGCAGCGTCAGTCCCAACGTCCCTGAACGCTTACAAATGAGCTGATAGTCGGTCTGTATTTAACATTGTTTTCCCAACTGTATCTCACGACCATTTCATCGTGTTCCTGTAGAAAGTGTAGAAAATACTTCTTCCCTGGCAATGAAACCACCGAGATCCATGTTTATTCAAGATTAAACTGTTAGTTCTGTTCTAATTTCTAACACGACAAAGAAATTAACCAAGTGGCAGTTGATGATGATTGAAATTGCAACATACTCCAGTGAAAGTTTTAGAGAAGCACTAGTAATTTAGATGTTTGCTAGGAAACGTTCGTTCCGAGCATACGAAGAGAGCAATATTGTTTTCATTTACGTACAAAAGTTTCCTAGCGAACATTGACTAACTTGTTCATCGTCGTACTGAACTGATAGTATCTCGTAGCATTCGTTTGCAGCACCTACTAAGCAACATGTGCCGTATCCTTCACCGCTCGAAAAGTATTTATTGTAGTTGTTTTAGGCAAATACTCATTAGCCAACAATACGAGCGAAAGTTCTTTCTTTCGATTGGGACGTATGCCATGAGATGAATTAGCACATTTAGCAAATAAGATTATTTAACACATGGAAGAATGAAGAGAAAAGTATGTTCTAGTCCTGGCAACGTGGAAAATGCAACCATTTTCTCTCCATCCGCAGACAAAACACACGCTCTGGCTAAACGGTAACGACACAAAAGTTTGTTCATTTTATCAGAACTCCTTCTCGGGCCGTCCTTCAAGGCGTTTGCAGATGGTTGCGCGTGGAAAACTCCAGCTTATTCCGGTTGAAACAACCCCTATCCTTTAGGGAGTTGCCAGGGAGTTTACACGTGCCTGTTGCTTCATGAACATAAAGTGGTGAGAAAGAACGTTTCCATCACCGATCCTAAATTATCGTTCGGTGGTCTTCACCGACCACCATTGAGTTAACGTTGAAATAAATATATTGACAGCAACTGACAACAACAAATTCCCAGGTCTATAATATCTCATTTTTCGATTTAAACATCGTTTGATTCACCTTCAACGAGCTGCCCACTGAATTGTCAATGGTGTGGAAACGAAACTGCCAGTGATCTCTCTTCGGGTAATAAAACAAGTTCTGCACATTGGGAGGAAAGTAAACCACCAGCCCAGCGCTGCTTGAACTTTCACCCACGACCGAAGTATACAGATTCAGTGGTTTGGATTAACGAAGGGTGGGTGCATGGGCGGACTGCCGTTTTCCATGAATTACGGAAATGTTTTGAAAATGAACCCATCGATTTCTGCACAGAACTACTACAAATCTTTTGTTGTTAAGTCTAAATTTAAAAAGTAGATTACTTTCAGCGGATTGATTAATTTATTGTCTCTAAGAATGAATTCTGCAGCGTAAAATGTATGTAAAAGATTATGTCGCTATAGGATGCACTTGACCGATTTTACATTCCATCTATCTATCTCGCTGCACCCAAATCAGGACCACAGATGGTGAAGCGAAATCGGTATGATTATCTTGGTCTTAACTTAGACGTGGTCTTGTGGCGGTATTTCCCCGCCTGCGGATCCATTAATTTCCATTCATTAAACGCTTGTCATTCGACAAAACGTCCACCCAGAGACAACGGCGAACTGGTTCAGCAGTTGCCATTGGCAGCGATTCAAGGAATCGATTGGAAGTTAACAGGCTTCGCCTTCCCGCCCACGAACCCAGCGATGAGACAATGGTCGCACGCACTAGGGAAACGATATTTAAAATGAGCTTGACTACAAATTAATTGGCCATTATCATGTCCCCTATCGGTGGAGTCCGTTGTTGTCGAGCCGCCGGTGATTGGAAATGGTGATTTCAAGTGCGTTTCTAGCGTGCAACGGTATGGAAGGATCGGTAAGCCCACGTTGTCCCGGAACACCCCCGGCAGCCAAACCCAAATGCTTTTGCAGCCCTGCGCTGGTGGGTGATAGCGTTTGGTATTGCACAGTACAAAAACGTCCTGAGGCTGGACGTGACCCGTTAGGAAACCAAACAATAACCCTGCTCGGTAGAATCACAATGCATATGTCTTCGTGTATCTTGTCGAATTTTCCTCGGGCAGAGTTAAAATTGAAACTTGAAGGTAAGCAGACAAGTGGATCCATCGAACAATGAATATTTTGTTTTCGATATATTCGATGCCATAGCCACTAATTTCGTTTTGTTCACGATCATCAACAGGAATGTCAAGGTAATTAAGAGTTAATTCTTCTATCGAGTGTGGAGCTTGCAAACAAACTTCTTCACAGAAACATGAGAACATGGAGGCGTCATTTTTTAATTGTGTCGAGGAATTGAAACGAGTAGTAGGCAAAACTAATTGGGTTGAGGTGACACCCCGTGTAAATGTGTTGTTGTTTATCGAGAAGTTAATAGAACAGCGTTAAACCTTTTTTTAAACTCACACCCTATATTTTTCTCTGTCCCTTCTTCCTGAATGCGAGTGTTCACGAGAAGGGTGGCAAACACAAGCTTACCGCAAGCCAGTCGCCAGAGTACGGATTTCGCAAGCTTCCGTTACACACAACGCCATGCAGAGAAGAAATAAAGTCGATACGATTCCCCCCCCGGCGTTCGTGTGTTGATTTCTGTTTCCGCTTTCCAATCAACCGGAATGCAATAAAAAACTGCCTTGTAGTGGGTGAAAAACGATTTGCAAATTCCGTAAACCGCTGTGCAATGTGGGAGAAAAAAGGATCCAATTGAAGGCGTTAGCCAACGTCGATTACGCGTAAAACCGTCAATGGATCGTAGTGATTGCTTCTTATGATGTATGTTATATTCCACGCCCGCAGCTGAACGTTAACTGGTTCAGTTAGATACTTTTATTCGATTTTATTTTCCAACCATCGTTGACGCATTCCGCCGGTTTTCACGCATACGGGCATAGACGAAACGGGTGTTCCCTTTTCAACTTGCGAACTGACGACAAACGGTGTATGAACCGTTCCAGATTCATCGACGTTGGAGTTGCTTTGCGAGGTCAATCGTAGCAGAATCTTGCCCAAAAAACGTGACATCGGCAATAGTTCATTAATAACTGTGAACGTCGAAATCAGGTTAATTTCTGTTTTTTTTTTCTTCTGAATGGCAACGTGTACACTAATCCTTTTTCGTTGTAGCTTAAGCTCCAAAGAAGCTAATCTACAAAAAGACATCGGTTGCGCTCCAGCACGTGTTTAAAATCCTGATAATGTCTAATCGTCTTTTCTTCAAATTCTATTATATGCTTCGTGGCACGTAGCAAACATTTTTAATGGTAATTGATGAACCCCTGTCTGTGCTAGATGAGGCCGTGTAGACCATCCAAAAAGGCCATTCAACTCGAAACTTCGGCGTGTGGGGTGACAGAAGTAAAAACGAATTTATTTACTAAGCCCTTGCCTTGATCGGCCGCCTGATTGGCTACAAAATCAGGGCGCTTCCTCCAGCTTAAGAATCATCCCATAAAAGCTTACTGTTGCTTGTTACTTCCGCCATCGAAATTCAATTGCACTCGCAGTACACCAGAGCGATTCCGCGGGCACTCGAGCTGTTTATTCCCGCACGACCCGGGCTTCGCTGGCTCATTTATTGGCTATTTGTCGTGCGAGTGGTTTCAGTTTGATAACCCACAGCCTGGATTAGCTTCCGGTCGCCCTAAGGCTGTTTCTTTTTTGAAACGAAGGCCATAACAATATCTGTAAAATTGTAACACAGTTCGTAATTTAGTTTTTGAATTCACTTCTCAATCTTCTATTGCCACTCGTTCAGAAAAACGCACGGATAAGGAAGCTATCATTATGTTTTTCTTACCGATTGAAAAAAAAAAAACCAAACCTAACGACCGGCGATTCACTTTACACCCACCGGCTGTAAGAAAGGAGCTTATCAGTGCTATTTATATTTCCGATTCCACATCCTTACTGGTTTGCAGTTGTTTGTGCGTTAAAAGTCACCACCTGCTGCGCTGAAAAGACTTCCGGAAGCCAGGATAATACGCTTCTGTCAGCATCAATCAATCTCCGTCCTTGGGCGCGAATGTGTTCCCTATGTCCTCGCCTCGAATGGACGATGTTTTCGCTCAAACGGCCGACCACATTGCAACCACGCTCACAACATACACCGTAACGATGTGAACGGCCGCAATGTAAGCACCGTGCTTTCTTGGCAGCAACAGGCGATACACCCCATGCTCTTCCCATTGCCCACCATACCTTGTAGGGACGAGCCATAAGGGAACAACGAGAACTTGTTAAACGATAAACCCATGTTTCCCCGCCCAAGCACACCAGGGGGAATCTAGTGATTACAGGGGAAATTTTACAGAGTGCCTCTTTACTCACACGCATGCGCCACCCAAAGAGGGAGCCCACAATTAAGGGGAATCGTGCCGACGCATTTCTCCAACCGTGTGAACCGCAGAAACCGGTGCCGCCGCCTGGAACCAACTGCTGCAGTCATAAACTTGACGGCGCCCGAACCATTCGAACCAGTCGCAATGTGTTCCGAAGCGCGCCGACACCGAGACCGCAACAAGATCGTCCGTGACGTTTAAAATTTCCAACGGTTTGTAGCCATAGTGTCAACCTCAACTGTCCCGGCCGTATCGTGGCCACAGGAATAGATTCATCTCCATCGAACGTAGTGATTAATGTGTGCTTCATCCCAACCAATGTGCTGTGTAACTTCGTGTGGTCAGGCATGCGACCGAATTCGATTACGAGATAGATTCTAGAGTCTTATCGTCTAAAGCCATAGGATTACCTCCCTTTCGAGAAGAGCAAAGAAGAATGAAGCCTGAAAGTGATTTTGCGCCTTCAGCCATCGAGTTCTGTTATTCCCCAAGTGTTAGTCAATTAAAGTAGGCTTCATGTAGTGGCTAGCCAAAATATTTCTTTTTAAGCCTACTATACCAGTGCTTGTGGATGTGCGTCAGTGTGTAAGTCGATGTGAGTCTGGTTGTTTGTGTGGCTAGATGAGGTAGTAGCAAAACTTAACCTTACGAAAAACATATCTTAGTAATTGCAATCTGTGAACTTGGTAGCAACAGAAGGCTCAACAATCTTCCGCTTACAGTTACAGAGGAGGATTATACCACATATCAAACGAAAAAAAAAGGCAACGAACGCTGTTTGCAGCTCGTTAAACATCATCTTGTTCCAGCTTATCGTGAGGTTGTCTTACGAGTGAAAGATAAGCCACACTTGGCAGATAGCTTTATTCCTCGGAGAAGTTCGTTGTGTTTCGTGTACGTGATTCCGAAAAGTGTCCACTTACAATCGCAATCGCCTTTCAACGGAAGAGCCAGTGCGTACATTGGAGTGTGTATGTGTGATCGTTTTTCGCAAGGCTGAAGTTGCTGCCGAACGAAGGCGGCACCTCCCTTGCGGATGTACCTGGCAGCAGGACTATTAAACATCATGGACGTCTCGCTCCAGCATGAATACCTGCAAGAGTACTTCCAGAGCGCGGCTGGCCTGGGCAACTTCTCCGGCACGCTTCCGTACGGGGTCGGAGTTTTCGGTGGCCTTTCGCCGAATGGAAGCGGGCTGCTGGGAGCGACAGACAAGAACGGCACGGAGGTTACCATAACAGCTCCAGGTAGGGGTTTGCAAGTCAATGATGGCATTATCATGCCACAATATCATCCGTCCGGCTGCATCCCTGCAACGGGCCTTTTCACTTACGGCAAAGTTCTGCAATTTATGACGCCCGGAACCTCCGATCGGTGATAGAGTAGTAGCACTGCGGGGAATCGTAAAACTTAACCCCGTAACTCAATCCTACCGCTGATGAAACACTACGCGGGCAAAATTTAGTCAAACCCTGCCTGGAGTCATCGAGTCGCGGCATGCCGTGGCGATATCGTAGCCTAGCTGAGGTTGGGTCGTAACGGTTCCGGCGGCTGCTCGTTTGCAGCACCATTCTCGGCATCTAAGGCCGCACGGTAGGCCACAGCGGGACCGGGGATGGATTGAGCGGGCGTTGGCGAGGACATTCTGAAGACGTCCCCTGCCGACTGTATAAATTGTAGTTTATACTCGGTACATAAATTGTTTCCTTCCGGCCAACCAGGCAGCGCGGCAGGAGTAAAAATAAACTTCGCGAACGGATTGCGCCACCGGATGGCCTCGGCTTCACTCACTGGACGTTCCGTGTGTGGCTGATGGCCATTTGATACGGCTGGAGCACTGCCGACCGAGTTGGTTACCTTTTTTTTTTTGTCACGAAGTTTAGTGGACCAAACCGCGTTCCCCTGCCTCACTGGTCGCTGCAGTCGGAGGACTGCTGTAAAAGTTTATTTTACCGCGTGATAAAGGGTCCAATCATGGTACTTAGTACACAATTCTGGCCCATTTGGAAACAGGACTGCCCTAGCCTAGCAATGTTTCTTAGAATATGGACGTTGATGGCTGTTTGTTATGGTTGAAATACAGCTTGAATTGATTATGCTCATCATTTATAAGAATCCCTCGATAGATTATTGGAATATCCTTCATAAGTCAAAGCGAGCCGATTCGACTTCGATTACACTTTTTGGTACAACAAGAATACATTGCAGGTTCTGCTTCGTCGAAATAGATTTCTAGTTTTCCAGGATTTAAACATTCCAGCATTTGCCTTGCTATAATTTGTATTTTTGCTACATTTTAACTATACGAATTACGAATCTACGAATTCAAACAGTTTTAAGCAAAATCAAATCCATACGTTAGACTTTTGTACTTGCAGTGAATTGTTTAAATACTATAAAATGGAACGCAACTGCTCGAAGTTTTGTGCACGTAAGGGAGGTGCTCCAAACGGGTCAAGCGTGCAAGGAATTTAAATTTAGGATCGGTTTTGAGGCTACACATTCTGACGGTCAATGAAAATTCCTAACCTATCTGCTATGTTGCAATGCAGAGTATGCGTAAGTTAATCACGTGTTTACATGATAGGTGCTACTTGAAAATATGTTTCATGTTATGCAATTACTGCATATCATGTTATCGAAATGCCTTGTTCACCGACATAGGCAATTCAAATGGAAATTAGAATATCTTAAACAATGCTTCAACATCAGAATGGAATTTGAACTGATTATCAGCTTGAATATTTTGATAATCAAGAGAATTTCCGTTGAATTAGGCCAATATTATTCGATATAGCCCTTGACCAAATCATGCCACTAAATCATGGTAGTCTAAAAAACCAAATCATAAGTTAGGAAATAAACCATATTTGATTAAATTAATTAAAAAATATTTTGCATACTATGAATCTGGTACTTTACCAAATAGTGTTACGATGGATTTTTTCTTCAATCTCTTGTTGACCAAGACACTGCACTTCCTGCTCTGAAATTCGGTGCTCGGTATTCTTTATCCTCTTAAAGGAAGCACCATCTCTTCTTGTTGTGTTTCAATTTCCGCATTTATGTCAGCTCTCAAGACGATTTCATTTCAACACCCTAGAAATTTACACACAGGCAAGCGGAAAATATTCGTATGCGATTCGCCTTCTCTTATGCTCAATCAACGCTCGAGCGCTAGTACGTGCATATTTTATTCTGAGAATGATTGGCACAAAAGCTCCTTGGTTATTCAAGATTAGTCAGCTCCTTCTGATGCAACAGCAAATGCAAGAGCAAAACGATAGGCTTTTATTTCCTATTTTCCACAGCTTACGTCGAATCAATGAAAATGGTGCAGAATCTAGAAAGGCAGTAGTCTTAACGTTATTTTTTATTCAAAACGAATTTTGCTTCTATGCTCTAACTCCGGACGGACATGTCAACGGAAATAAGTGACGGAACTCAGAAGTCACACAGGAGGAGAGATTTAGCTTGCTTGATTTAGTGCTGAGACACAATTCACTTTATCGTCCTCGTATCAGTTAACCGGTCGAGTGGGAGTGACATTATTTATGTGGGAAAAGCTGGATTTGATGAGCCAGCGATGGAAACTGCATTAGAAAGGCGCCAGTGAAACTTAATGAATACGAAATGTGATGCCATCGTTGCTGAATGGGATGCAGCAAAGATATTTATGCGTAGGTGGGTTCGATTTATGTTAAAATTATGTCAATAAATTGCGATCGGCTAAACGGCTTAGACACTCTAAATTTTTCAAGTTGCTAGTAAACCTGTGCCTAGCGAAGGCCTATTGTTTTCAATAATTCAATGCATCAAGTACGAATTACGCTTCATTCCATTATACCGATAATACTCTTCGATGTCCGAATAAACTATTCAAAATATACTGAATCTAGTGAAAAGTGATAAACACACGAATACGGGATTATATTGCGGTTGTGAACGTGTTACAATATTCTGCGCGTCAAACCGGTAATGAAAATGTATGCAAAGATTTTCTGTTGGATCCTATGAATAACCATTGCTTCATTTACGGTGCCTGTTTCTTTGATGGCACATTTCGCGCAACGAGTTCATGTTGCGAATTGACAGAATTGCGTTAATCAGACAAGATTGGAACCAACTCGTCGCCAACGCTCCCCAGGTGCCGGGTAAATGAAAATGCGTGAGGAATCAAACAAGTGCCTCATTTCCAAGGAAATTATGTTGACGGCAAGTATCTAACGCTATGCCAAGGGAAACAAATGGTATGAGAGGGGAGGATAAACCGCGCAAATTAAAGATGCGGCTAGACGAAATCTGTGCAGCCTCTCGAATGAATGTCTCGCCCGGCATAATAAATCATAATCATAATTTCCATTCGAGCGCCGAGGGCGATTTTTGTGACTTCGGACGTTTTGCGATTAAAGGCGTGCGTGGGCAATCTTCGCCGTCCCGTTACGGTTGGTGTCGTACTGATCAGAATAAGAAAGGAGGTATGCGTATTTCCTGCCATGAATGAACGGATAGAATGATGGAACTATTGGAAACGAAATAATCCGGATGACTTATGGTTTAACATAAACAGAAACCATAAACATGCCTTGGAAGGTATTTATCGTAAAAGAGATTTCCTGCAGGCTCACACGCATATCAGGAAAGGGTGCATTTTTATTACTCATCCAAGCTACTCCATCAACCCTCCGAATAAGAGATCACAAAAGACCAGGAGCAGAGAAATAAGTGCAACCGAACGCGAAGAATTTCTGAGCAAAGGTTGTGACGTGAAATATTCCGTTTCCCGTCAAAGACTCGCATTGGCACAACTACGACAAGTTGATTAACTTCGGGATATTATAATTTCGTCTCCGCTCGTTTATTCCTTGAAGCCTTGAAGCACAAGTAGAAGAAAACGTTCGTCTCCATGGTCTGCAAATCCTTCAGTACCAGTAGCCGTAAGATTTACACAGAGTGTAATGAACATCTTTTATGGCCCAACCACAACCAAGAAAGATGCGCCGTATCTTTCTACCAATAACCACATCTCTTAGGGTAGTTTTGATGAGTACAAAAGAAGAATTTCCTTTTTTTCTCTATGGTATTCATTGTTAATAATTTTACTTACTTATCGCTTCCTGCAGCTCCATTCGATTGATGAGAGCTCCTTATTATCTTTATTCCTTCCGATACTTTGCCTGACACCTACGGGCATCAGAGTGTCAGCTCCCTTTTATCGATTCAGAGGATGGTTAATAAAACAACAAAGGGTGTAAGCCATCTCATAGACGTAGTCTAAGTGTGTAGGTCTCTTAATAGACAGTAACGCGCTTTTCTTGGAGTGGTAAAGCTAACCACCAAAGAAATGCACCATAACCCCTCCAATATCACCATAGTTCCATTAAAATGTGATCGTTGCTAATGCATTGATCTCACAGTTTTTTTTGTTCAATTTTACTGTACGCTTCATTTTCGATGAGCCGGATGATTCAGGAAAGTGAAAAGGTTCCATTAATAACATTAATTTACCCAAGCACATCAACGGAGCTTATTATGCGAACCCTTTCAGCCCCAAGCTCCCACAGTATCATTTTACAATGGGAAAAGTAAAGCTTAATAATGAAAAAAGAAAATAAAAAACTTAAACAGGCTTGGAATAAGGGTGTTGAATACAACTTCCGTTGCTCTGTTTTGCGCAAACGTTAATTAATGTTATGAATAAGTTATGTTAATTAATGACGGGAATTTCAGTAAAATTGATAGCGATTCAGAATTAAAAACTGTACTTCACCATACCTTCTTATTTCCCTTATACTACAGCTAAGTTTTTGATAAAAGGTTTAAATCTTTTACATTCACTTTTCCCCGAGTACACACTAACGTCAACAGAGAAATTAATTGTCAACTTTATAATTCGTTATCATCTCCATCGCTTTGCGGAAAGCTTTTCAAAATGAAATGAAACGCTGTGGCATCTCTTCCGGGCAGTTGGGCAAGACTAAGTGCCATGACGGTAGCACTGTTACGTTAATCTTTGCCGTCATTTTTTCAGCAAAACGATCGGCATAGCATCTTTCGCGGCAAGCCACAGAAAAATCCATTATTTAACGGTGGTATATGAACTATATCAAGTTCCCACCAATCGGCCATGGTTCGAAATGGAATCACTTGAAAAACGATCGAGAATTTTTCCTCTTGTCTGTGTACTACACATGGACTCTTAGAAGCGTACTACACATGCACTCTTAGAAGACGAAATATGAGATGATTTACTTAGAAACAAACGACTGTCTGGAGCAACTGAGTTCTTCTTTGCAATGGTTTTGCCATAATGTATAAAGTACTCAAGAAGACAAACTCTCCAAGGGGAAATGATGCCAGTTGAGTTATGGCTGAAGCATATACAAAGAATCCAGCAAGCATCTTACGGCCCAAACGATGCTGTCCACCTGTCGTGAAGATTCGCTACCTTTCTAAAGTGAGTCCTTACATATTTTCTACCTAAGCTTCTGTACCGTCAGATCGTTGTGATCCACGGGCAAATATGGAAAACAGAAACGGAAAATATTGAATTCAAATGTGAAACACGAGACGTTGCAGTTCCTTCACGAATCTGCAGTACGTACGAGATATGAACACATCGTCAAAAGGATCCATGGTGAAACCACCATTCTACGGCGCTAACATTCCTGCGAGTTCCAGTGGCGAGTTAAGTCAAGGGCTCTTCGTAAAATTTCCACTTGGCTGTATTCTATCGATAGGGGAAGACGGTAACGGATGGAACGGTTTGGTGGGAATGAAGTCCACGTGCTAAAAGGGATCAAAATTGCGAGTGGAAAACCATTTTGCTAAACAAAAAAACGACGGTTGCGGTTGGATGTCGCCATTGTTTAGCATTGCTTTCGGCCGTCTGAAAATAGCATGAGAAGAAAGTTTAAAGACCCATTTAAAGCAAACTCATCCTCTCTCTTTCTCTCTCGCACTGTCTTGCCTGTATTACCCTACCTGTATTCCTTATTCTCTCTCCCTATCTATCTCTCTCTCTCATTTCATCATCTGTGAAACTAGGCAGGATCCTGAAAGTTGTCCTTTTTTTCAAAACGGGAATAAAGCAAGCGTGAACCGATAGCATTACATCAAGCGGTAGCGAAGAATCAGGATGTCAAGCTTCATGTCTGTGTAATTCGTGGTTTTCTCTTGTTCTTCCAGTAAAAGGTAGCAAAGCTATCTTACATGGCTTCGTCGAGCGTTGTGTGCCACAGTGGTGCAAACGGTGATGGCGGTGGAAAACAGACACACGCCAACATGCCGGAGGAAAATTACTCCCAAGATAACTGTTAACATCGGCACGATTATCGGGTTCGTTCCAGTACGCTGCAACACACCACGGGCAAAAAAGGCAGACCAAATACGTTTATCATTAGCATCCCCCTAAAGCTTTCGGGTTTCACTAAAAAGCTTTCTGAGTCAGGATTCGGGTTGCCAGCATGAGATTCTTCGTCAAGCGCTGAGTGAAGTTTAAACAGGAATCTTCGGCTCACAAGACCGGCGCACGGTTTGGCTTAATGTTGGACATATCACATAGATCCACTTCAGGATGAAGCATACGATATTGAATATGAAATTCTAAAGAAAACGAGAATTGTATTACAATGTGTAGAAACTTTAAAGTGCGCCTAAAGACAAGCATCACAGCTCGCGGTCTGTTCTGAGAATGATTTCAATATGACGTCCAAGTCTGACGTGAGTGACAGACGCACACGGAACTTGATCGAAGCTAAACAGCTAGGGGCAACGAACGAAAACCCCTCCAGCTGTTTGTAGGATGCTTATTGGCGTTAGATACGTTAGAAATCGATCCGAACATGAGCTCCATCCCTTAGAGTAGTTGACGTCAAAGAAGATGGCGGTGAAGTCTAGCATGATTGCAGATTTATTAGCATTACCGGCGCATGTCTTCAGACTCCATTTGCTACGCACTGCCCGGGAGTGTAGCATACAAATCTGGCAGGGGGTTTGAAAAAGTATACATCAAACATTGTTTCAAGCCGCGGCTACGGTACGTGTTTCTAAGAATGTTTGCTGAAGCTAAATTAAACAACTTCACGATAGATCTGCGTTTTAGGAAAGCTTTGCTTTGATTTGTTGTTTCTGCTGATACAAACACTATGTTGCAATTGTTTGTAGAAGAACCGGTAACGGCATTGAACTGTAAAGGATTGAAAAAGACCTTACAGTCACAACAAGCGCAAGCTTATCTCAAATTCTCGCAAAGCGGATTGCTGTTGACACCTCTGCCAGGTGAGAAGAGTGGTGTTAAATCAAACGAAGACGAAAATGACTCTGGCAACGATGTGTGCAGAATGTCTGTGATGTTTTAGGATGCCGGTGATGTATCCAGGAGCTGCTCAAATTTATCAGAGCCTTGTCGGTGGCAAATAGGCAATGGTTTTTTTTTCCATTTTTTGACGTTCAAAGTGTCATCAGATGTAATCGGCTTTCATGGGCAACTAATTTGAATGTCACCATTACCATCATCAACGCCATCGTGCGAAACCGGTTCTTGCCGCGTTAATTAGTCGCTGGAAGATTGGGTATTTAATGTAACAGGAAAGTTCAGATATTCAATGTGCCAGGGATTGGGAGGAGTAAACGAGCATGTGAAAGAAAAAGCGACACAAATAAATCCTAACTGGCAATTCCAATTAAGCCTTTCATTCCCGGGTGCGTTTCTGCTGGACCTGGACCTGTTCTAGACACACGAAATGAATTGCCCACAACCGAGCATCTGGCGACTGGTACTGTGTTGAATTCCTATATATTAGGATGAATGACGGGATAAAGCTTCCGGCTGAAGGTACCATTTGGGCGCGTTTCATGATTTCCACAGCGGAGAATACGGATGGTGCAATAAACGTAACCCCACATGTCCCATTATGCGAAGGACAAACAAATTAAGTTCCTCCACTACTACTTCCCCGGGGCACGCTTGAGAAGCACAACACAGTCAGACCCTGCAACTGGTTCGCATCGCCACCAGGTCCAAGAATGACCATCACGGACGTACGCTCGTTGCTTCGGTTAATTAAATACTTGGCATACCGGAGATACGAACCACACACGCGCATGGCATTTCGTTTTTCACCTCCATTCCGGAGCCGCTTGCAATTGCCGTGATTGGAAGGAAGAAGTATGAATTGTGGGAAAATTAACTGGTGTGCAAAACATTTTCCGAACACTTTGCTGACATGCTGGGCAAAGAGTACGTACAGGTTTAATAAACCAACAAGCCTGTGCAGAAATATCAAATAAAACCTGCGCAAAGGTGTGCATGAAGAGTTTGCTACTGGTAAGCAAAGCTATGCATATTTATAAAGAAAGTAGATGCGCAGCCAATATTCAAGAGCTTTCAGAACCTTAGAAGCGTGTAAATGTAAAAACACTCCCAATATTAGAAAACCTCGAAGCTTTAATGTTGATAACAACGAATAACGTACGACTTCGGAACAAATCGTTTATAAACTACCTCACAGGGCTGCTGTAAAACGAATACTGTTTGTTCAACGTGACTGGCCTGACCGTTAATCGTTTTTGCAATAACTTATTTATGGTTTATTTAACGGCATGGCATTTTCACGGAATACCAACCGATCGGCAAACTAATCGATTCGGTTGTGTATAGCACTGGCAGCGTCCTCTGCCAAATTGATTCTTTTGGCACGAACATTTCCTCATCCGCGAGATCGTATTGGGCACCCGGCACTGCATGATACTTAATTAGTGCAACCTTCACCAAGTCCTAGCCAAACCTATTTGGCGACGTGTAACGTGTGTTGTTGAACGCGATAAATTTTAAACTTTTTGGCAAGCGAACGAAGCCGCGCGGCACACCGAAAACTATCCCGGCTATTCCGCGGGCGTGGGACGAAGGAGCGTTTAGTCAGGTGCCAAACATGTTACCCAAGCAAACCAGTTTCCACGAGTTCTAGAAATTACGTAGGGAAATAGTGGACACGTTCGCCAGGAGTGCAGCTTCCAGCATTGCTCGCTTATGGCTGCAAACGCGCACGTATTTTACACAGTAGGTTGCTTAATGGCTTTGCCGGGTCAGTTTTGGATGGATGCACATTGTTTTGTAGCTTAAAATGGATTACCATGGCACAGTTTGAACGGGCGGACGGTTGAGAAATGCACAATTTCGTGCCGAGATTTTGGACACCAACCTAAATGCACTGCTGAAACAAGCTCAACCGTGGATGAAAACTTAATGAGAAAGTGTTTGACAAGTTAGGACACTGGTCGAAAAAACTTTTTCAATTTGATTCGTACTAAGTTTAAGCGCTTGTAGGTAGACTGTCCTGTTTCGGAAAGAAAGACAGTATATATGTTGGGGATGAAATCGGTGTTGATTGCTACTTCAAAGCTTTTAATTTGTTCAGGACGAATCCTTACTTCCATTCGGTGTATCCCAACATGGATTCCATTATAACATTGAGCCAACTCGTTGCTGCAAAGCAAAGAAAGCACTGCCATCTTAAATTTTCCTCGGTTACTGCTTTATACTTTTTCTATCCTTTCGTAAGATACGTATTTTATCATATTAATGCAATGAAAACTTTTCCCGTTCCCGAAGAGAAAATGAATTTAAAACGCTGAAGTTGCGCAGAAATTGATCAAACTCGCGAAGCGTATGCCGCGCAAGGTAAATAAAGGAAAAAAACTTTTCATTTACCTTCGTGATTGAAACGACGACCCACGGCGGGTCGTTTGCCCGCCCAATCCAATGTTTACAATAGAAAGTAGCAAAAGTGAAGTCTGTTTGGGTTCGCGATTGCAAAACTCAATAGGAAATCGATGGGATGATGATCCATTGGTTCGTTAAAAAGCTTATGGTGATACCGCATCCGATTTGCATACCGCAGACATGCTACGGGTGAAGATATAAGTTTGATCAGAAGTTTAAGTTTTAATTTTCTTTTTCTATTTGTTTCCACCCAAAGTGTTTTCCTCCATTCATTTTTTTTTTCTTTTCTGCACAACTGAATCCGAAGCAAAGAGATTTTCCCACATTCACTAAACATTTACTAAACGATAAAATCTTAATCTGTTTTTTCGAACGGTGTTAAACAGTATTGCCACAGATCTTGCGTGTTGTTCGGCTTGGACGATGAAGAATGTGATACAATGAAGAGGGAACACTAATTTTATTTGTTTAGCGATGGCTTGATTCGTTCATGCTTCACTACAACTTATCGCTGCGATATCGTCTAACACGATCGACAACAAACGAGGAAGTAGAACTCTTCGGATTCCATTGTCAAAGAGTTGATTTATGCAAATTCCTTTTTACCCACGGTCGGCATTTGCTCTCTTCGTTCTGTGCCGACTGTCCCCAGCCCAACAGCGGACGATGAGAAAATCAACTGTTGACAGATTCGCCCATTGCGGAGTCAACTGTGGGCTCATTAGCATTGTGCTGGTGGGCGTTCTAATTGATTTTCTCAATAAAGACTCGCCGGTTTGATAATGCGGACGAATAAATTATCGCCGAGCAAATTAAAGAACCATATTGACAATCATCATTACCACTTAATATTATAATCTGCAATTTCGATTTGCTTAAAAGGTAAACCCCCCCTTTGGGTAACGGTTGAAATACGAGACTAACGAGGTACTGGACATGCTAATTTAAGAATTCCGAGTGGCAACTACCTTCCTACATACTAGCCATTTATATCTGCGAAGGAAATGCTAATTAATTTTCCATTCAAGCCATCTATTACGATGAGCAATGATTGTCAAAAAAAAGCACGGACACGTTGCCAGGACTTCGAGCTTTCTATCAGTTTGGTCTTTTCCGCGTTTTGTCACGTCACAGGCATTTCTATTCACTGCTTCTATAGGCAGACCATAAAATCAGCATTCGAAAATAAACAGACCTCTGGCACTAAAAAAAACCTTATCTCCATGACATTGCCAGTGTAGCGTGGTTGAAGCTCGAGTCTATAAATAAAATGACCCAATAATAAGTAAAAGTACCATTATTGCGTGTCAAACTGATGGCCGGACCTCGCCATGAAAAAGGAAATATAATATTCAGAGCATATATGTACTTGCTATGCTGAGCACGATACACTTGATCAATGACATCAAATACCCAGCATCATTTCATGTTTCAAGCCTCATTTCATGTTTCATTTGCGGAACATACAGTTTCAAGTTCAGTTAGCCAAATGTAAAGGAGAATGATAATGTCTCGCATCGTTGATTTGCTTTCTGGACAACCATTATCAATAGTGATTTCACTTGGTTCAACGGAACTTCCATTCTGTTTTCACTTGGTTGGTTGCATTTTATGTGTACATCATCCCAATCACAACCGCGAGGCCGAAGACCGTAGACCGTATAAGCGTAGTTTGTCTTTGCTCGTAATCGGCATGGGTCTGTTATAGACACCATTAAACACAAGCTCCGAAAAGAGCGTTGGTGCTGGATTTGGTAATCTATCCGTACGGCTTAATTTAAAAACATGATAATCAACGAACCATCCTATGTGGTCGGTGTAGATCCCAGTAAAAATAACGTATGCAGTATAATATCACAAACAGTGTTTTTTGTGTGTGTTTTTGTGTTCATGTTCGACACATTGTACGATAAACCTATTTAAAAATAAACTTTTTTGCTCGACACAGCTGAAAGCAAATATTATAACACCCGTTCAACCACAAGGCTGATTTTCATTCATTCCATTCCATTCATACAAAAACGAGCATCGAATGGGTTTCCCATGTTCCCCGTGCACTTAAGCGAGTGGAAAGCCCGTAACACGTTCATTGGATTCCTGCTCGCAACTACCAAATCCGATCCATACCTGCCAGCTTGGAAAACGATGCCGAATCCTTGCCATCATGCACACATGATTCTCACTGGCTCAAGCAAGCAAGCAAGCAAAAAAAAACCGAAGGAATTTGAGTGTCGTTACCGGCAACAGCATGCCTGGCAACAGCATACCTGTTCCAGTTCACGCCAAATGAGACCCGTGCAGCCAGAGATTTATTTGCATTCATTTTTTAACAATTGATTTCCAACATAACTGTTGGGGATCAGTTTTTCCATCAATTCGATATTGTCGAGAAATGCCGCTTTTGTAACCTCAACTTGAAAGGGCCAATCCGAAGCAAGTCAAGTACTTTTTTGTCATTCTAGCCTCATCTCGAGGGTGAACGGATAAGTACAAGTTAGTTCTGTTTGTGTTTCCCTTCACAGTCAAGAGGTTGTAAATTAGAACCATTCAAATTGTCTTTGTGCAGCATGATGCGTTTTTATGAAATTGGAAACAGAGAATATCCGACGGTTTGCTCCCTGACGTCTTTGAGCTTTCTCAGTGTACACTGCCTGCAGCATCGACTCTTGAGCTGCAGTCTTGAGGTACGGAATCAAATTTTTATTGAAATACTTAAGTAATAAGATAAAAAGCTAAGCGCTCTTGTGTATCTGTACTTTAGTAATCAAAAGTTTCCAGCTTTACCTTAGTTATAACTTCTGTCTATAGAAAATTTAGTGGCCTGTGATGAAAATTCTCTGTGTTTCCCTTATTTCCGGACAGCTGATCAAAGTTGGATGAGTATTTAATAGATTTAGCCGGCTTCTTCGAAGCGGCGTGGCACAAAACGGTATGGCACCAAGCGTGGCACACGTATTCCTGTGTCCAATCCCAACTGTCTGTTGGAATTGCAGCGTAACCTGCTGTATTGTATTTTACTTATTCCTCCCACGCATTACCAGCTAAGATGGTCCAAGATTTCCAGCCATGTCCCATGTGTAGCCATCTGACAAATTTATCAAAGCCCAAGAATTTCCTTGCATAATCAAGAACGTATAGCCTTTCCGTCGTTGTGCTACTCATAGTGAAACCATATGTAAGCGAGGCTATTACCAATATCCTGCAGTGACAGCCTTCGAGAAAACTCGAGGGTTGCTGCTCGAATCGTGCTATTTTACGTCTCAATGTACACTCAACCTTCTCTTTCTTTTCTTTCCTTTCTCGCATGCGCATATTCGACAAGGACACACTGATTCCACCGTCGCCGTCATCGTCGTGTACTGCATCCTGTTTGTGATAGCGGCTGGTGGCAACCTGTCCGTCGTTATTACGCTGTTCCGCTCCCGGCGCCATCGGCGATCGCGCGTCAGTCTCATGATCTGCCATCTGGCGGTGGCAGACCTGATGGTAGCGTTTATCATGATACCGCTGGAGGTAAGTGAGAGCCTGCGGGAAGGCTCACCAACGGAAACTCGATGCACTTTCGCTGCAATATCAAAGATGAATAAGGACGTTTAGACGCGGTGGTATGCCAAAATTATGAATTCATTTGTCGATAATGCATAGTACCTACGAAAGAGTTCATGTCGGATTTCTTCGGATTGTTGAATGGAGCCAGCTCGCATGGCTTAGTGGATGAATATTCCCGGAGCTCTTGGTTATTCTGTCTGTTCAACCATGTTTCGATGTCGATTCACTTTGATGGCTTCCGGTATCGTTCCTATCGTACGGCATTCGAGAGATAACAGCATTTTCAATAACTATCTCCAACCGAGCTGCGCAGCCCACACGGGATCGTTCAGGGGGACACAATGGGTATATTCAAAGGTTTTTCTCAGAATATCTTGTTTTCTTGAGGTGCCACTCCCATTTCCAACCATTCGTTCTTATCATTCATTCATCTGAAAGACCGTTTTCGTTTTCGGGATTATTGGAATCGCACAAAGATTAACAGCATATGATTGAACTAATATTCCAGGGCTAGTGTGCGGTCTATGTGAATAATCTTCCTTGCCCCTATCGGAAGCGATAAAACGGCATAATTATAACTTAAGATACCGGAATCAGTATAAATGCGATTGATTGGGTTTTGAATTCCATGGGGAAAGTGCATTTTACTGCCCGCACCATCACGATTGGTAATTCAATGAGTTTTCCCGCCCGTCCAAGATCAGCAAAGAAAGGCAACACTTTCTGCGTGCTGTATGCTGTGTCATATCGTAAATAAAGTTTCGGAAAATTTAATGGTTCAGTAATTTATTCATCACGAAATTAAGAAGAATTACTCAGCCATTACCGCTCGCAAGAGACTTTCTTTACAAATGGTATAACCTTCTTGAAAAGTAGGGTTAGCTTATCCTAGACAGTGATGAATATTTTTCTAGAACGCCTTCCTGATCCCCGGCTATTTTTAATGCACTTTTTCACCACCTTTTCCTACTATGTGCAGGTCGGCTGGCGCATCACGGTGCAGTGGCATGCGGGTAACGTCGCCTGCAAGGTGTTTCTGTTCATGCGAGCCTTCTGCCTCTACCTGAGCTCGAACGTACTGGTGTGCGTGTCGCTCGATCGCTGCTTTGCTGTGATATATCCATTGCGAGTGTCGGCCGCACGCAAGCGGGGCAAAATCATGCTCGGCGGAGCCTGGTTTATTGCCTTCGTCAATGCCATGCCGCAGGTAAGTACTCAGCACAGTTGAATCTTCGGAGTCCAAACTTTCCCGGAAAACCTTTTTTTATTTTATTTTTTCATACCTTCCGAAAACTTGCGACCGTTGGCGAATTTGTATCTTCGCTTATGGCGTTGATGAGACTAATTAATTTCGCTTTCTTGGAAATCTGCATGCTCTGGTGAATTTCGTCAATTGAAAACGAAGTGAATGAAATACTAAGCAGAGAATCCAACAGGAGGTTCCGCGGAAGGTCATTTGTAAAGCAAACAACTACCGGACGTTATCAGTTTATCAAATGGTGTCAGTTGCAAATTTTACAGTTTCCAAAAACAGATCCATCTTTGAATCGATGGTCTACGGAAATGTTCCTTATACATAAGTGTCAGTGCAATCTCCGCGAACAATATTTTGGTTAGATAAAAGGTTGGTTAATTTTTTTAAATGAACATCATATCCAATTTATTCTAGCATCGGGTAGATTTATGTTTGGTTTGAGAAAAGGAAGCATTAACTGCATTCATATATATATCTGATCTCTGATTCACCTTTAAACCCAAAACTCATGTGTCATGTGGCTCACAAACAAGTCCCACTTCAACGAAGATGGCATTTGATATATTTATGATTGGGTCATTATCGTCCGCGATGCCTTTACGTGTCTATACAAGCTTTCTCAAGTGGAAACTATTTGCCAACCGATTCTGGGTTGCATTCCAAACAGACAGGTCCAGCAAATTGCAAATAGTTCTCCCCTTTCCCCTACTCCTCTACATTTGATTGGTTTTTTATCGGTTGTTATGCAGAAACCCGTGTGCTATCGATACGTGTATAACCTGAACCTTTTCCTGTCAAAAAGCCTGTAAGTAATCAACCTGTCAAACCGGTACATGACAGTTCCTATTTTTGTATCATCGGCCGTTCAGGTCAGAGCATGCAGAGCAGAGGCGTGTTAAAAAATGTAAATTTCGTCACATAAAATAACTGAACGCTTTCAAAATACAAATTCCTCAATTTGCCATCAATCTGTAAGCGGGGGCTTTGGACTGCAGCATGGCGAGCGACGAATCTAATTTAACTTTATAAACAATGGTGAGTGGGCTAGCTTTGTCCGACACCAATTAACGGAACTTCTGCAATAACTGTTTACCTAACTCAATTTCTCCATAACGTTTCATTGCGACAATTCCAGCCTGTTTTCAGCGTGAAAAATGATTCTCTCGCACTAGCAAATATAAACTTCCCCTTAAACCAGTAATCTGCCTGCTGTCTTCGCATCCAGACTAAACGAAAGTAAATGACAAAGCCACAAACTGTGCAGGGAACACCGGATGTTTTAACAAATTTCATTTCTGCTCGTGACTGACTAGAAGCTGCCGTAAAAGGTTCAGCTTTCTTTCGCCCACTGATCCTGCGAGATTGAATTTTCTCTTGGCCGAATTGTACGTGTGTTGCTTCTTCTGGCGAAGAAAACCGAAACCAGCAGGGCAAACCCAGGCACAGCGGAGGGGAATGTTTCCATTTTCATATTCGGATTTTTTTGTATCCCCTCTAACAATCCCGTTGCTGGTAGTTTCCGGCTTGTCCATCCCTGGTGACTGCTGCGACAGACACAGTTGTTTCCCTCCAGCCGGCGCTGGTCCACTCGCCGGTAAATAATGGAGTCCGTCGGGGTTTCCGGCTACCATCAGTCATCACTTCTGCCCGGATCCCTTTTGCACGTCGCCTATCAAAAAGAAAAATCCGTCGAATGGAACCGGAGTTGGAATTGCACGTTCGGCCAAACCGGAAAAAGGCCTTCCATCATCAATGAGCATCGCCTCTCTCGTTCTGGAGCGTGGATACGTGTTGTTTCGCCTTTCTCGCATTCCAGCGTCATGCAAAATTGGCGAACATTTCACGTTCCTCGTCATAAAGGCTTGCCTCAGCAAACGATCGTTGCTTCACTTCACCTCCCACTGTGGTTCTTAACGTGATTGAAATTATTTCTTTTATTATCGCATGCCTCGAGTGGCCTTGTTATGCGGAACTTCGCTTGCGTGCCCCTTTTACTCGTGTGAAGGGAGGCTTTTTTTTTTTTTCACCTTCACCTAACGTTTGTTTGTTCTCCCATCCACCAGAGCATCATTTTCCGCGTCCAGCAGCATCCGCAAGTGCCCGGATTTACGCAGTGCGTCACCTTCGGCTTCTTCGCAACGCCGGGCCTCGAGACGGCGTACAACCTGTTCTGCGTGATAGCGATGTACTTTCTGCCGCTGATGATCATCAGCGGTGCGTACACTGTGATCCTGTGCGAAATTTCCAATCGTTCCCGGGAAAAAGGTAAGCCTGGAGGGTTCTTCATTGTAGGGTTAGTTTGTTTGTTTTTCTTGCTTGCAGCGCAACAAAGTGGCAGATAGGAAGAGGAGGGTAGGCTTCTGGTGTGCTCGACTACAGCCATGACCCTTTCATCTCGTTTTGTGTATAGTCCCTAGCAAAAGAGAAACATGTTTAATCTGTAAACTTGTTTGCACAACAGGGACATTCTCTCAGGACTGAGCTGTGAAAAGGTGAACTGTGAGCGTGCATAAGCAATTTAAAAATTGTCCGTGTATGTCCAACAGGGTTAATTATTTCCGAAGAACATGTTCAACCATGGGCTGATATACTGAAAATGTAAACTAAAGATTCTAGTTTGGCCAGTAACTGTGAGGACAAAATGACAATTTCGCCGCGTTGTAGTTCCCCTGGGCGCACTTTGGCGTTGACATTAATAACTATTTAACTCTTTAACTACATAAAATTATTCTTTTTTGCAACAAAATCAAAGTATCTAAAATCAGTGACATAACGTGAAAAACTAAAAGAATGTAGTACTGTAAAAAATCTCGGGTACATTTATTATCAAGCGTGTGTGATGCACGACAGCTTAGAAAATTTCTATGCAACGAAATAAGCGAGTACTTTGTTGGTTTGAAAGCAATATAATACCTATCTGCCACGTGGTAGTTTGGTAATCCTTCTCCTTGATGATTATTTTCATTTGACAATTCCCGGTAGAGACGAGCGATTCAAACACCACCGGAACGATGCGCCTACGATGCAACGATCTGACGCACATCGAGCGAGCCCGTCAGCGCACCCTGCGCCTCACCATCACCATCGTTGTCGTCTTCGTATGGTGCTGGACGCCGTACGTCGTCATGACCCTCTGGTATGTAGTGAAGAGACTCATTCAAATTCAAACCACGAGCATCACGGTTACACCAGCAATGTAAAATGGTTTTTGATCCTTCGATACTCCACGGGACATAGTTGTGCTTCGTCAAAGGATGTCGATTTTATGCACCGACGATTTGCAGTATTTTTCGTATACATGTTACAGTTTGCATCGATTTCTGCCCACCCATTCGCGTCATAGGTACATGTTCGACCGGGAGAGTGCTTCGAAGGTGGATGTCGCCGTGCAGGACGGCCTGTTCCTGATGGCCGTCTCTAATTCCTGCATGAACCCGCTCGTCTACGGTTCGTACGCGATGAAGTGCCGGCTGCCCTGCCGGCGACGCAGCACGCCCCCTGGTGCCCAAACACCGAATGCAGCCCAACGAAGGTCAACCGGTATGTATGCATTTGCCACCACTATGCATGTGTGATAATGGCTGACGTGCATGCCGCTTACAGAAACGATCAGATTCTGGTTGTTATTGGTTCTGTGTTTTCTATATTGTGCTTCTCCCTCAATTCAAACCTTCGCAGTTCTCTTTGGAAGCAATACAACCTCAGTAATAAATGTCTGTGCACAATCACTTTAAAAAATTTGATTTGCCCTTTACTCTCTATCATGCATTCGTTTTACATCTCAACACTACGGTTCACATGTGTTGAGAAGCAAAAGTTAGGTGATTTTTTGTGCACGTGATTCTTTAAATACAGCTTTATTGGCTCGTGGCTCGTTGCACGTGGCTCGTTGCTCGTATAAAAAATCGATGTGTGAATCTCCGTGGTTCCTCTGCTACTACAACCTCTCTCATCTCCGTACCGGACGTAGTTTTGCGCGTACTTTCCTTGTGCGTTCTTTGGTCTTTGTGGCTGTTTAAAATTCCCCGTAAATTCCTCAAGCCGCAGGCTCGTGCGCTTCTCTCATTCTCAAAAACCTGAGATGTAATCGCTATGATTTATTTTTTATTTTTTCGCTATGATGTATGAGTTCGCTAGCGTGAATGAGCACACATTACTGATAAAAAATCAACAACCGATTCTTCCTGGTTTAGTTAGTTAGAAAGCCCACCTTCTATCTTGTCTTTATCTTCCTAGATACGAAATTTTAGTTAACCTGAGTAGCAAAACCCGAACCGATCTATAACCGAGTACAATGTCTAGGCTAATCTACAACATTTTCCAGTACAGAAAGTGCATGGCTGCATGACATCCTAGACTAACTGAAATGTCAACCGGCATTTCGTAGAGCTTGTTGAAATACACTCGAGCAAAGCCGGGTGAATCGAACCATTTGTAAATACAAATTTGTATTCGCCTGCCGTTGCACACGTTCTACTTCCAGATGCAGTATCCGGCATCATTGGACCACACTCGGACCGACTGACCGGTCGTGATAATAAGGACGAGCTGCTCGTTGCAGATCACCGAAGCATTGCAATGAATCATCTCTCGCAGAACGGTAGCATAGCGTTACTGCAATCGACAGGTACTGAGACTATGTAAATCATCTGACCACCAACGGCACAAATGGCATCGCAGAGCTTTGCTAGCTATCAGCCACTGGGCGTCTCCATCAGAACAATGTCCGATGGAGACGCCCGGTAGTTTATACTTCGATGAACAGGCGTCCACCGCTGCCACAACAGGATAAGCAATATCAATTCCTTATCTGCGAATTGGAATTGCATAACGAGATTTTTAGCTGGTAGAAACCACTGACGTACGCACAAAATGCCATAATGTCTATTTTAAGCAAACATGATGGACATGCATTGTAGAGGTTCCTTGGTACATACTCTAGCCATTTTTAATTAAACACAGTTTTGGTCACGATTATTCTTTCACAATGTATAAAAAAAGAGACAGTCAATTTTAATGTGAATGTCATGACACCGTAGTAATACGCTGAATTCTTTATTCTCTACGCTGATGCCCTTTAATTCATTATAATCGAACCGTTGCACTGTTGTGTTTCAAAATTAATGATTTCACTTCTCTACCAGCGAAATTCAGAATTGCGCAATTAATTACGCTAGATTATGTTCCCTGGCCAAGGTTATTCGATTGAATTACATCACATCATTAGCCTGAGTATCTCTTCAACGGCCCCTTTCAGCCATCATTGATTGTACAACCTTGTCTGAAATTATTGTTCGATGTATCAGCCGTGTTTCCCTAGATATGTTAAACTTTTCCTGAAAAGACGAATAACTGCTTACTCCTACATCGTTGCATGAGTTAATTTATGAACAATTGCTACTTGTAATATTTTCCATCCGATTGTTCACTGAAATAAAAGCTAAGACCACGAAAATGTCTAGACCGAGATGTGAGGTTCATGAAGAATTTTTAGTTAAACATAGCCCGATTGATTCAGTACATTTCAAACAACGCAATCAAATAAATTTTGCTCAACCGGTTTTCTTTTGGAGCTTATTCTCTTCTTGGAGCTCATCTTTTGTAATTTAACAATGATTTATGGTTTCAAATGGTTTCATTTTGTTTAAAAAAAAACTGCGCTTATGGAAAATATAAACAAAACTCCACATTCCCGTTGAATCCAGAAGACTAAATAAATTGCACTCTTCTATGTCCGATCCACAAAGAAAAGGCTCTCATTACGCACCTTATTATGAACATCATATACCAGGTTTTCTAACCTTGTCGAGTCGGTTTTGCTATTCCATCCATTTTCCCCTCTCTAGCTCTCAAATTCCTCTCTTCCGCAGCATCTCAACTGCGATCGACTGGAGCTGGTGGTGCAGGTGTAGCTGCGGTGGGTACGAGCCACGTCACGACGGCTACGACACGGTTCTACAATCGGCCCAGCAACGGCATCACCAACGGCGCCAATTATCACACCAACACGCTACGGCTCATCTCCGGAGGCGCGGCGACGTCCGCCAGCCATCGGAAGGGTGGAGGCGGTGGCGAGAAGGTAACTTAATTCTGGCCCATCTGTGCATTCCCTCCTGCCCGTAGGCAAACTTGTGGCAGTGGTGTTAATTGATTGGGTTGATGTGGGCGCCCTGCGTTACCGAATTCGGCCGCAAACGTTTGGGTAGTGTTGTACGCGAGTCCGTACAACCCCTTGATGCTGGCCTGATTCTTCCATGTAAATAAAAACTGAAAGAAAGTTTGTTGATTGCAAATTTGTATGAGCTGCAAAGTAGAACGCAACGTGAGTGAGCAGCAACTCGTCCCTACAAACAAACTCAATTTCAGATTGTATGAATATGACCACTAAAATGATCGCCGTAATAGGAAGCAGTATTTCCCTGACCATCGAAGCAACCTTTTCCGTGTTGAAAGTATGCCTTGGATTTAAACTAAGTTCTTTCGCTATTCGCAACAAAAGGGTCTAGGTTTTTTTTTCTAATCTTGTGCTGTCGTTAGGCTCAGCAATCTAATTAGAAATGATAGACATTGCATGTAAATTGGATCAATTTCCTCACAGGCTTACAACTGTGCAAAACCATATTTTATCGTACACAACAACAGCACTGGTCCTTCGGAGGATATTTGAAGCGTCACTCAACACTTGGCCGAGTAGCATCTAATTTATTCAGGCAGCTTTAGTAGAATTTCTTTTTTATTTATTTTACACATTATTTTACTGCAACGAAATCTTTCAAACTCCTTTCCGTCCCAGTGGAAAGCGTGCACTGGTGCGTGCGTGCAACGAACATTTTTTATCGTAACGTTTCATGTTCGCACAAATCATTTGTTACGCACTGATGAAGCCAATAAATTTCAAATCCGATCGATGGACCTGCGTAGCTGTTGTATTGCGATTCGGGTATCTTGCGTATCCTTTAAATGAAACGATCCCTTTCAAATCATGCAATGTCATTCAAAAAGCCAATGTGAGGTCAATGAGGGGAAATAACATTTCGCATCGCTGACGATTGAAATTTATGAAAATGAAATTTATGAAGCCGGCGCAAACAGCGCAGTGGGAACTTTTTCTATCATGCCCAGTTCATGTTTTGCGGTCATGCAAAATTCAAAGATTCAAATTGCCTCCAAATCTGCTTCGTTCTTTAACCCCCATGTTCGCAAACTACTCGGTCATGTTCACGAGCAAGTGTACCGATTTTGAGTGAACCTCCCGCCCTTATGACCCTCTTCCGTCCCTCATCGTTTCAGCACCACTCGCGGACGAGCTACTGGCCTGGAGGAGGCAGCGGGAAGAGAGGCTGCCAGCCCAGCTACAGTGAGTTCGCGATGCTGGCGGACGAGCACTCGCTGATGCTGTCGAGGCCATCGTTCTATTCCGACCCGACGCCGCACGAGCTCGACTCCTCGATGGAGTGTGGGTTGACGCGCAGCCTCGACACGGGCGGTTGGCGATGATGACCGCAACAGCAGCGCCAACGGTGACGCTCGACCTCGCCCCGCACGAGCCCCTGCTTCTGCTCGTGCTAGGTCGGCACGACGCACCGCACGGATCGATCATCGTATTTTGACCACGTGAAGAAAACAGGTGTCGGACATACGCGCTTTGATTTTCCTAAAATGACCAGCATTGATTTTAATCTTTTCAAACACCAGACAGTCGCAGCTGATCAATCGAAACACGGACAGCTTCACCTAAGCGCTGGAGGCCGAACGGTTTCGGAAATAGCCGACAGTTCGTTCCGAAAAGTAGTTCGATTGGCGTGAAAAACTTTTAAATAAGAAGCATAAAAAACGGTTGAACACCGGGCTGGCAGCTAGAACTAGAATAAGAAGGAGATTTGTGACAAGTGCAAATGTGATGAGTGAAACCATAGATAAAAATATAGATATCTAGGAACCAAGTCCGAACGGAATGGAGTGCTACGCATCGAATCGTCGTCAAACGAGAGAGGAATGCATATATTTACATAGTTTCAATTTTAATACATATTTTTCCAGCGATAATAATGTTTTCATAAATGTACAAACTTGATGGAATGTTCGAGAGTGAAAATCAAACACGACCTACAGTAGTTATCAATCAATATAAAGAAATTGTCGTAAAATCGAGTATCCTGAAAGTAAACTTTTAAACGAATTCTGCGAAAGATTTTCATAAAAAGATTAAACATAAGAACTGGAAACAAAAACTGTCGTGAAACGCTACATGGCCAAGATTTGCAAACAATAAAATAAGAGTGAAATTAAAGCCGATCTCAAGCAAATTTAAGAACATTGTTCAAGTTCAAACATTCGAAAATGGATTCGCATTTATGTATTCTAGATCCAATTTCAGCCCGAGCGTTAAATAATCACGAATTTCCCATTTTAATGTTGGCGTCAAACATGTGCTCAAGAAAGCTTCGTGGTTATGTGTGATTCAATAGGTATCCGTGTGCCTTCAACACATTTCCCTAAGGATTTTCATCGGCAAGAGTTTGTTATTTTCAACGAACCTATACTGATGATGGTTTCATAAAGTCCTTAATAAATGGTAAATGGTCTCAAATGTTCTAAACATTTTGTAATTGAATTCCCTTGTTCAATTTAGCGCTGCACACATTCAGAATAATGATGTTCTGTTTGCTTATTGTGTCCTTTTGCATCCGCAGTACAAATGCAAATAAAATACATAACCTGAAGCTTCACCAAACACAATAAACATTCGTTTAACAGGTATCCTTCGAGATTTCAACAATACCATGGCCCAAACCTGATTTCAAATGACCAGGCCCCGAAAATTCAACAACACTGCTAATGGTTGTTGCGTCTCCTGGCGCTGCGTGAATGCGATTGTTTTGTCTTCGTGTTTCGCAGCCAGCGCCAAGCACATAATGACTAACCATTAAATCACTTGTCCTCTGCATCATAGACTGGTGGTGGAAAACGGAAAAATTACCAAACGTTTTCCTCGACTGGTGCCACCGTGCAGCGGGTTGCCGATAATTCACCAGTTGCCAAATTGATGGCTAAAGCACTACAATGGAAAAGTTTGTGCACGAAATTCACTGATTTCTGAAATCATTCACGCACCGTAGACTCCGGTAAACATTGTTCCCAGTTCCCAGATTCGGAACTAGAGCTAGGTGGAAAAGTTCTGGAAAAGAAAACGCTGGGCCCTAATGGGTACTCAGAAATTTCGTCAATGTGTATCATTGAATTTAACAGAAGACTTCACTTCTATCTTCGTCCATGCAGCGTTTGAGCAGAACCAAGTGCGAAGCTACATCTAGTATTTTAAGATGTACAATTTGCCGTACAGCAGATTGATTATCAAAGAGCCTTTTTCGAGAGTTTATCATCAGAAAAGGCCGCCTTTCTTTGAAACATGTTAATGTTAAAACGAGAACACGTTACAGCCACTCAGACGTTGTTCTAGAAGTTTTAGTTGTTACCAATATATATTTTCTAGTTGCTGGTTTAATGAAAAAATTCTCAAATGGTCCATATAACATGTAGCCCTTTTTTTTTTGCTTAAAAATTAATGTCGCTCCAGAGAAGGTTTTTAAGCAACCAATTTTTGCATGTTTTAAACGATGCTGGCCGTGACACAACAACTTTTGATGAGGTGTAACAAATGAAATATGGATACAGCTTCTATAGCGAGAGACCCGGCGCGCACCAGACGAGCAGGTACAGACATAAATTTTACAGAACAGGCAAAAAACGACATCCCTTAAAGAATTTAATGTCATCAACAACGTTTGCCCACAGAGGTTAGGTCTAATTTTTTATTTTTCCTCTTACACTCAACAGCTTTGTGATGTATTTTCGCCATGGAAAGAATCCTCTAAGAGCCCTAAGACCGCTGCAAAAAGAAAGAAACGAAGCGACCTGCTCTCTTGGATGGTCCCCGAAGAGGGACAGCCAGAGAAACCCTCGTCATTTGGCAACTTTTCGGCTCCGACCCCCATTGAGCCTGTGAACAAGACAGCAAACGCCACATCCGTATATCAAATGTTAATGCGAAGCTACAATCTGCTTCAGTGCTTCTGTTCCCACTGCTAATGACACTCGAACAGATGAAAAGGATCTGCCTAGCGAAGTGACAGGGACAGAAACGAATGCAACGAAAACGAACCAAAAAGCGACGGTAGAGATAATGCACAAATGGAACAGATGGTAGAGGAATATAAAAGGGAAATCAACGTGTCAAACTGGCGGGACAATGAACGCTCCCGCTCGCGTTAATTAATATCCAATGTTTTACTCTGCATACGATTTTTTAACCATCTGCAATTTGGCTTCATCTGCCCTCTTTCGAAACGGAAAAATCATTTCTGCTCTCTCGTAATTTCGCTGCGCATGAACAGAACGTGGCGTCCAAAAGCTAAATGTTGTCATATGAAATCCATTTCAAATAAATCTATGCTGTAACGCCTATTGCTCACATATTTATAAAAATTCTACATTCGACCTTATCTCAAAAAAGTACAAACATATCTCTGCTACAGGATTAAGGAAATCCATTGCTTCTCTCGGACCGTACGAATGCACGTATGTTTACGCAAACGCTTTGTTTGTTGCAAGCCTTTTTTTGCGACAAAATCCTTATTCTACTCTTGAATACTAAAGCCCCCTAACGGCTGGTTCTTTTTTTAAACAACTGCAAATATTTAGAAAAAAGATCTTTGGTGTCAACTATATGACCAACAAGCAAGTTAATTTAGAAAAAAACCGTTTCAATTTGCCAAAAGCTCAAATTGAATTGAGATTCACAGCACACATTTCACACGCCAGAGAAATGGCAGAAAACTCGGATAAACAAAAGCGAGGTTTCATTTACTCCGTGCTTTTGTAACGACAGTAACATCAAGGAACCGGAAAAAGTATCTTTAATTATGCAGAACTGGACTCCCGAGGTACTTCATAACAGGTCAAAAAAGTTTGGGCGAATTTTTAATATTCTGTTTGTTTTTTTCACCCGCGTTTTTGGTCCCAACTGGTCCCCTCGTTGGTCGATTTCACTTTCAATGCTTGCGTGCATAAAATATCGATACTGGCTTTTTAATTTAGTTAGCCAGTGGTTTGTAACTCGCAAACAAGAAACTCGATCCATTTGTAGCTGGCTATTAAAGTTGCAAGCCGACTGTCTTCCTGTCACTTCAACGTAGGCCAGGGAGGTTCCTTTCGTAAAATTACCCGTACATCCAATGCCAGCCCTCAAATAGGAATTTGCAGCCAGCTGCTACATGACTTACATATAGCTAAAAATGTGCAATTCCTGTAATGAATATTAATTTGTCTTCTTTTTTCTTACAGCAAACTAGGGGGTTCAACTCCAGGTCCACTGATCAGTTTTATGGGTTCTACTTCTCACGTGACTCCATGTTAATTCAACATTAACCTTCCCTGGAGAAACCCTCAGATACATAAACGAAAAACATTCCCTACTCCCACACCCCGATATGATGGGGAAAAACCCCCTCTACGATAGAAACATTGCTGAGTTCTAATAAAATATTAATGCTAAAACTCGCCCTCGCTGATAACGTTCACCAAGTGAAGCCGCTTCGTTAATAATTAATGCATCTCTCGTGAAACGCAGCCTTGACGTGCAAAAAAAAAAGAGAAAGCTAAAATGTTCCAACTATACCCTGGGGAACCGGATATATAAACACCGGTTAAGCGTGAGACCAAAGTTTTATGCACCCGGCCAGCGGCCTTCTGTGCCCTCTCTGACCTACTTTAAAGCTTCAATTACTTCCAGGGGTAACAATTTTCGAGCGCTTGCAACCCACAGGCCCTTCAAACAAGCGTGCACCAGAAAGATAATCAATTTTCACGCTCGACTTCCTATCAAAAACTGATGCTGATGATTTGTGCAATTCAGGATCTGCATGTGCTGGCAAACTTTAGAAAAATTTCGTTAGATTATACAATTTCGGCCAGCGAATTGTGATGGACGGAAGCAACGGATAAAAGACAACAGATTAAACCCTCTAGGGTAGCTCGTGGACAAGAGTGTCTAGGTGAGCACTTTTGTATTTCCCACGAGGCTACTGGCGCCTGAAGGTGTTCGTTTTGATATGGTAATAAGATTGTGTCAGAACCTTGAAGCGTGGACGAGGAGGGTATAATTAGAATCTCAGCCAGCCTAAGACATTATTCCACGTCACCTCATCGAACACCGAGCAGCTGCATCTTTATTGACAGCTCGTTGTAAAGCGAGCGAAGGGCAAATGCTGTTTTTTCACGAGATTTCCTTCAGTCTCCACCATTGTCACCACCATCCGAGGTTGTTTATTTCCAACAGTTTTCGCGAGAAATAGAACCTCGCCGCGGGAGGTGGCATAAAGCTAGCGGAAAGGGTGAGTAGCTCAGCAATTGCAAAGTGCATAGTCTGCGCTTCGCTTTTGCGCTTGGTACGTAAATCAAACACTGGACCGTGGGAGTATGCTTGTTGTAGGCTAATTTATTCCATGCACGAACTTCACAATCGTTCCATTTAACCTATCTTTTCCATCATCCTTTTTTCCTCATTGGTTATTGCAAACGCTGAAACGAAATATCATTTCAAAAAGTGTTGTCATATATTATTATTGTTATCATATCATTTATCCAATGCTCCAAGCAGAAGTGATGGCAAACGATGTATAGTTTATCTTAGATAGACGCTATCCGGTTACGTGCATGCTCAGGGAAAACTTTGTTACTCTACTTGGAACAAATACGAAAAGTTTTTCTCGACATTTATACCCTCAGCAAAATGGATATTCTCCGTAGTTCGACCTTTGATCCAGCAAATCAAATTTCGTATTCTCCTCCGGTGACAACGCCTCAACCATGACTGTCAATTGTCCGGACGAGTGATCTTATAGGATGTCTGGCAAGAGGATAACCATCATGTTTAAATGCCGGTCGATCAGGCAGCAGCCTAAGCAACCGGAATGCTCCGGAATGTGCTGCCTTTTATTGTTGTATATACACTCCATCGGTGGCTGTCATTGGGCTACGGAAAGCACGGAAGCCGTTCAAAGAAAGCATTTCCTCGCCTAGCACTCCAATGATCCTGGCCGTGTTCGATCCGCCCGATACCATCAAGGTCTGGCGCGCGTTTCGGGTTTGCAGGAAAAGCAGTAAAGAAAATCTGTTATGTTTTATTAAATATTCAACAATAGCGAGAGCTTCATGTGGCTCGATTTACCCTTCGGTGTGTTTTCTTTCCGGTTTCGATTTTTACTGTTGGTGTTTAAACAGAAACGGTGTTTCCACACGTGCCATAAACGCTTCCTCTGTTACCGCCGTTCAACGAGCAAGTATTTTGATAGGCTGGGATAGGATGATAGGAGGTTAGGTTTGGTTTTTAATTTTCCCTATCAAAATATTGCTCGATATGAGCTTCTTGTCCGCTCTTTACCAGTCGCATTTCGATATCCTACTGCTTGTAGGTAGCAAATACAAGCAATATTTATTTTGCCTCATGGTTAGCGATACCCGAGTTTTAGATTCCTCCCGATTGGAAAATTGTAGCGTTCACAAGCTTTATTCGGCTCAATTTTCCATTGCACTACATTTCAGAACAGTACCGTGAACAGCAGACAATTTCCACTGGAAACGTGGCTAAACTAAACGACCAGCCATTCTAACGTGAACCGCAAACCGTGCGATGGTATACCATTTTCGACTTTCTCAGCAGCTTTACAGCGCTTCGTTTGAACTCGTGTACGCTGTTTGCATTCATTTGAATAATCCAACATCTGCGCTTCCCACCAGTTTGCAACAACATCGTAACATAAGTGCAGGAATTTGATGAATGTTTAAAAAACATGGCAAAGCATTCTCGCAAATTTTAGAAGCGCGAAATCTTGAACCTGGCATTTCTTGCGGCACACGTGTTCCCGGGACCTACGAGTTGTAGGGAAAATGTTGCGGTGAAAACCAAAGAGAATGTTTCAATTGCTACCGTAGAAATCTGCGAGTTTTTTTGTGCTTATTTCATTTTTTAAATTCTCTACTAACTTGAGATGCTTCATATAGTTAGTACAAGTGCACATGGTAAGAATCACATCCCCTTAAAATGGAATTAAAATCCAACTCCAAACTACTAATTCGCAACAAACTATTTTTCAACTACTAAAAAAAAAACGCTGCTAGAATCCCAACGAAGTTTTGCATTCGTTTGGGGATTTATTCATTTTTTATTCTCCACATCGCTCAGGGTTGTTAGGCATCGAACATTCGAGCAGTAATTGAATGAACGAAGGGCAACAATTCTTCTTCTTCTTCTTCTTCTTCTGCGAGGATTTACACCAGTACGGCTATTGAATCCAGCTTCCTGGGCCTTCGCAAGCTAATCAGGTGACGTAGACCTCTATGGGTTAAGGACCGGCAACTCAGGCCATATGTCCCAATTTTCTAAGTATATTCCAACCTCCGTGAGGAAAGTAACAATTTTAGCTTTGCGATTAGTTCGGTGTTCTGCAAGTTATTTGTTTTGACTGCTCAGATAGGAGTTTCCTTCTGTCATTAAAGTTGCTGTTTATATCAGCCGATTGAGGACTCAAAACGAGCTCAAAGGGCTACGCGGCTATTTCATTCTAGAAGTTCGTTTTTTTCCAACTTTATCCCACCCGATTTTGTTCGCGACTTAAACTATATTTACGACGGAAAAAAAAACCTTAAGGGCTACCGTTCTTGGGACCTCGCAAAGTTCGCAATTTCTGTTAGAAGCAGCTTCCTCTTGTGAAGCCAGAAATTACCGTAAACGAGTCCTGTTATAAATTCCAGCCTTGCTCTGCCTGCATTCTTGAATATTTGCATGAATTCTTGTTTAACATTTTCATGTCCTGTTCATTTTGTGTTGTTTTTTTTGTTGGTTTGTTTGTTTGTTTGTTTGTGTTTTCATGTGGTTCATATTAGCCATTAAGACATCTACGGAGTAGAGAGGAAGTGGTCTTCCTTCTCTTTTCTTTCGATCTCTTGGATCATAAGCTCCACGTCGCTCATAGATACGGATTTATCTACCACTACTTCTGAGTCGCTTATACTCAGAGTATCCTCCATGTCATACCCTTCTGAGGGAGTGGGCGATTCCGCTGTATTTTTTTCTTGCTCTTGTTCAATGTTACTGTATAAGGAGGCTTTCTCCTCCGGGGTTTTGTTCTGTTGCTTGATCTGTTGTTGTTTGTTAATCTTTGTTTTGTCTGTTAATGTCTGTGTTTCATTTTTGTTTTGTGTTGTAGCCTGTTTCACGAGGCTAGTATTAATTTCAGTATTATTTTTTTCCTTTTCGTTAATGTTGTGCGTGTGTTTACTATTACTGGCCGTGTGTGCGTACGATGTTTCAGTGGTGAATCTTCTCGGTACTGTCGGGCATTGTCTGCGCCGGATTCTTTTAGCTTCACCATAGGTGACTCTGTTGATGGTCTTTATTTTTTGTATTTCGACTTCATCTATATACACCGGACAGTTCTTGTTTAGCGTGTGGTGGTTATCACCGCACGATACACATTTTGTGTTCGAGCATTCGTTCTCGTGGTCGGGAAGGCTGCAGTTTCCACATACCCGTTCCCCTCGGCACCATTTCTTTGTGTGTCCGATTTTTAGGCACGTTGTGCATCTCATTGGATTTGGGATGTATAGCTCGACCAGGATCGGGTACAATCCGAAGTCCACCGAGCGAGGTACCGTAGTCGATTTGAACAAAAGGATTGCTGTCCTGGTGTTCTTCAATTCGCCGTTGATTTTTCTCTTCATTATGGTTACCTCTGAAACCTTTTGCGTTTTTAAGCCTTCTAAAATTTCTTGTTCCGTCAAGAATTCAATGTCCGGGCAGCGTATAATTCCCTTGGAAGTATTCAGCGTCGGGTGCTCCTCCACCTTCACCTCGATGTCGCCTATTCTATCCGGAATTCTCTTAATTTTTACGGCCTTGCTCGCCTGTCTGTCATTATTCAGCTTCAGAAGGAGCTTCCCTCCTCTCAAACGGGTTACCTCTTCAGGCTTGCTTCCAATGGCGCTTTCGATAACTTTTTGGAGCAAGAAAGGGTTGCATCTGCTAAGGTCACGTCCCGTTACTGTCGATTCCATTATCATGAATTTTTGTTCACATGCTTGGGAGGTGATTTTCAGCACTGGAGTGTTTTTTCTTCCTACTTTTCTTTTCGGCTCACTAAAATCACCTAACACATCGAAATAGTTACTGAGGGGGACTCCCCCCCCAGGGTCTTGGACCCCCATTATTTAGAAAAAAACACTCTTATAAATCTCCTCCTTCTTTCACTTGTAGGTAAAAAGTATTCGAAGAATACAAAGCGAGTCTGACAGAAGCCTTCACTCTATTCAAAGTCGCAGAAGAAAAAGTAAGTCAGTAACAGCCAAATCAAAACGCGTGCGAATCCGTCAAAAGCTAACTGTCGAATAGGGCAACAATTCGTCCCATAAAAGTGGCCATACCTTCCCAGCCGGGCGTCAACCGTTTGAAGGTGCAGTTAGCATTCAATGCCGCTGCTTTCATCTCGTTGCGAATGGTGGCGCCGGATCGATACTCAATCAAAACTACCGAGAAGATCTCGTACAGCCACCGAATCCTCCAGAGCCTTTCGGAGCCGCAAAGTCACACCAGCTCGGTCCATACATCCGTCTGCACGTATTGAACGACTATGCGGCATTTGCGGTGTTCCTGGAAGAACAAATCTGGAGTGCGTGTCCCAGTAGAACCGAACATTTCTATTCATTGTGTTTTCCTCTGAAACAAAATGTTGCTACAGTTGCTAGGCTGGATGGCCAGATGCAAAGGTTAATTAATTTACTTCTCCTGGTCATGTGTGGTTCCAAAGAACCACCGCAAAAAAATAATGTTAGTGTTAGTAGAATAATGTGTACTAACCACAGAAAATGAAAGCAAAGAGGCATGCAAAATACTTGGATAAAATTATTTTGACAAAAACATCGCAAAAGAAAAAGTCGTTGTTTTTACATTATACTTCGCTTTGCTGCAACATACTCGGCAGCAACCTTTAAGGAGAAAAGCCAAACGCAAAGAGGTTGAGAGGAGCTGAAAAGTCTGAAGGAGCGAAACGAAAAGCCTCATTTATTGCTAACCCAAAGACACGCCTCATTATTCTTCACGTAGGTTACGCACCCTGGCGTACGATTTCGTCTGGGATAAAAAGTAAACAACATCCTCCTGCCTTCATTGCACCTCACTATAGCCCCTGCTGCGCTTTGTTCCAGGTACAGGTACGGAATCACTCTGATCAATCATGACCTTTGATATAAGATCCGCTTCTTAGACGAGCGCCAACAAAAACCGCCTCGCGCGGAAGGTTTCGGGTGACCAGATCGACCAGAGATTTTAGGACTTGTCTAATAAAACACTCCCTCGAGACGATGATTTCGCCCTAGGCCTGACGGCAGTCTAGCCGTGTTGATCCCGGAGCAAAATAATAGTAAAGCAGGAGCATCGCCCAAGCCATCCCGGTTTTGCGATTCCTTTGTCCCCCGTTACATCCGCTTCCTGCACCAACGGATACTTGCGGTACACAAGAGTAAACCGTTCGCCTCGGCACGGACCGCCGCTTTTCCACACCGTCAGGCTTAATTAGAGAAGCTTTGAAGGGTCGACACTCGACCGGTTTGAGCCGGTTTGAGAAATCCCCTTACGCGGCGATTGGTTAGGAGGAATCCCGGGGCAGGGTTCTTTTGCAAATTTTCCAATGTTTGTGCTTGGTTTGTTGGTTCCTATGCCTGTTTAAAGCCATCGCAAGGTTTCATCGCCTCCCGAGCCAAATGAAACAGACATGATGAAGCACCTCTTTATTTGTATCATTCATGTCTGCTGCGACGTGTGCTAAACGTCTCAGCCGGATGCCGCATCTGCGCACCCAACTAGAGAAGTATTCGAATAGAAACAAAAGCATCAACTGGACAGACGTAACATGGAAATGCTGTTGGACGCTTCTGTTCACTCGAGATTCCGTTGAAGGCGTAATGAATTATTCATATGACTAGGATTGGTAGTGACACGTTCATCTCGACGTTATTTCACTACTGTACATGTTGCGGCTTCAATTCGGCCCATGGTTCTTTTTATTTAGACAAGAGGACAGCATGAATCAAATACCACAGTTTCCAGGAAGTTCTGATTTGTCTTGTAGTCATTTAATGTTGTTTACCGTGGCGGTGGCGAGGCGAAAGACAAACAACCCACTAAAATGCTGAACAAATCAAAAACGGGTAAAGAAAGCTTTCATCCCACCTTTGGCATTGTTTTCTTTTGCGCATACACCTGTGGGTGTAGAACCTGGTTCAAGGCATCCAGTTGCCCTATCAATCTGTTTACCTGGGCGTCGTTCGCCCTCAAGGGGTCAGAAAAGTTGAATAAACTAGCAAATACAGTGAAAACACAACATAACCCATCCCGTACGACCAGTGTCGCAATTGCAATAAAATGCAATCGTTGGAACCATACAAAAATCGTCTGCCCTTTCGGTGCCCGAAGGTGTTCTCGAAGGAACGGCTGCGGTGGAGAACCTTAAATCAGATCCTAGAAGCGAGGGAATCACGTGTAGGGCCAAAAGCATTAAAGGTACCGAGAAAGCGCCAGAACAACAACTGTGGTTTGCGTTCGTTTGTTTCGAAAAAAATTTGCTGAGGTCTGGAAATACTGGAAAGCGATATAACACAATTGCGTGACGGTAGTGAGAACAAATGGTAAGTCCTAACTTAACGGAAAAATGCCGTCATGTACCGAGATCCCGCTAAAAAAGGGTGAACGAAGAATTTTAGCGAACTTTTTACCGCAAGCCCGAGGGATGAAAAAAAAAACGTTAGAAAGCGTTTTGACCCTTTTTATCGCCTTCGAACAATTTCATATAAATTTAACTCAAAGCCAAAGTGTTTAGGAAACTCTAGAAGAGTTTCGCTTCACCAATTATTCGAACAAAACGAAATAACGAGCCACTTTGAGTGATGAAATAAAAGAGACAAACTCCTTCGAATTTCCAAAATGATTTCTAAAATGAGTTTGGCTTTTGTGTTTTCATTTACTGTTTTTACGGGAAGCTACCAACACGGTATTTATCGTGAGCAGCAAGCATGCAAAGGTAGGAGATTTTATCTTTCCCAACCATACAAAGTTTCTCCTCATCTCCTTACTTTTTTTGTCAGCTCTTTAAAGAAGAAAAACTTGTTAATACTACTCACACATAATCCTTCACAAGCAGTCACTTTTCAACAGAATTAAAAATTGTGCACTATGCAATGTTATTTTTGCAGCTAATTAAAAAAAATAGTTAGCTAAGAGTGATTCTAAAAAGGATTTAAAAAAGAGCAAAGAGTAAACCCGAATCGTTTGATTCCCGTAAAATCCCTATATAATTTTCCCCAACATTCAATAAAGTAAATAAAATGTCAACAAGATGCAGGATGATCAGCATCATTCGCATCAATCGGGATTCCAAAGTTGTTTTCTGGAATTTCCTATCATCTTTGTTGCATCCGCTCCGAGCACTCCTGTGAAAAATCGAGAAATTGCGCAAAAGTCGTCGAAGATCAACGTGAAAGCATGTGTAATGTTTCGACGTTATCCACATTCTCTTGTTAATGTCAAAATGTAAAATAACTTTGCTTTGCTTTTCTCTTGGGTAACCGTTGAACTATTCGAGAGGAAAGTATTTCAACATTCATGGTGTCTTGTAACTCATAGCACAGAATGTAGGAAATTGATTTTCTATATGCAAAGCATTTTGGAATTTTAAAGGGAAAAGGTGCCATCAGGGAGAATATACATACATCTGCTCAGCACGTTGTTTTATGACTCGTATGTTTTAGGGAAAACCATTTACCACAGCTGAAAATTGTGGCCACCCTTATTGTCTGTCCACCTTTCGCCTTTCGACTGCAGACGCAATAATTTGAGCTTTCGACGGCAGACGCTGAGTGTTTATGAGAAGTGAGTGAGTGAGCGTACGTTCTATGAAAAACCACCCGCATCCCTGAAGGTTCATTCGAATACATGAAAAAACAATTTAAAAAATCGCTGCCGTGCTAAAATACCTTCTGAAAGGTGAATTAACATAAAACTCATTAAACAGAGGATGCTATCGTTGGCAAATATTTGCCCATATCCTGCAAACTTTTAAATGTGTGGACGCGTGAGTATGGACGTGGACAGCGACGTTAAGGTCCGCTCCCTCAAACTCAATGGTTTTCGTCAAGTAGCCAGGAGGTTAAAAACGAACAGAACTTGCCGACCTGTGACACAGGCAGGCGTACAATGTTGGCTGAATGCTAACGCGGCGAATATGCCAGCTTCCTTGAGATGAAAAATGACCTCGAAAGAATGAACGAATGAAACGATTATAAATGACTTCCTCGCGCACCAATGAACATTCCAACGGAAATTTGTTTTGCCAAAACTGGTGTTGGAGTAGATGTAAACGGTTCCGAGCAAGACAACTTTCATTTAAATTTCTTTTAAATTCGCCAGTACCAAAGCTAGTCTTTTCTTTTCTATTTCTTGAACTGACAGTAGTCACTCTGGCGTGTTCTACATTTGGGAAAACCCGAGACATTTTCCTACGACTTTCACAACCTTCACGACATTCACTGCGGTATCCATTGCGGAGGAAGAATTGCCATAAAGCCAGAGCAATTAATATACGCATCCACCTGGCCGACGGAGGGACAAATTGTGTAATGCGCAGCATGTTTCTTTTAAGTGTTCCCTTTCCACCAACTCCTCGCGACGCGTAAACGTATATTTCTTAATTTCTGTCTACCTTCTTCCCGTGTGTTCTGGCCTAACGGCAACACAGTGTGACAAATGAAAAATTATTATATGCCAAATGGCTACGGAAACGGTGCTAATGTTTGACTATTTTTCACGCGAAGAACGCGATGTTTTCCGTGCGAATGTTGACTTCCTTGGCTATGGCAACAAATTCTCAAAACTCGCTAGTCTTCACTGCTTCACGTAGTCTGGTGAAGCTGGTTTAACCTTTCCAAATGATATCACACTTTTTCGTTCAAAACTTGGATCCGGTTGAGAATGTAGCCAATTATGAACTTTAATTTAAAAAGTTCTATCTGCCACGCACCCTTTGAAAGTCGCGTTGCGCGTCGAACACCAAAAATATTTGAAGAATGAGTCTCTTGTTCTTTTATTAAATTGGTATCATCCTTTAAATTTGATTCCTTCGTCGCCTCCACTTGATGGATTTTGTCATTAAAACACCTCTTGTTAAATAAACTACCAGCATGGAGAAAAATAGACACTTCCTTTTGAATTCATTGCGAATAAATTATCCATTGGAGAATCCAGCAGAACAGCAGAATAAGCTTCAATTGCTTTACTGCCCAAGTAAAGTACTATGACGGGGCAACATGTTACCAGTTATAGTCAATAATGTCCTTTTTTCCTGACAATCTGAACATCAAATGAGCATGAGCTGGCAGAAGAAAAGTAATCACCAACACCAGTTCTCCCTAATCGAACTAAGCATGAAAGCAATTCCATCGAACGCTGTTACATTGATTGGACATTGTTCACAACGTAAAGCCGCGATTGTTCATCGATTGAATTCAGGCGTTCGGGCGTTAGCTCTCGCACAAATTGAAAATGGCAAAGCGAAGCAAAAAGCTGCTACGCAGTTCGTTTGATAAGAATTTCGGCATCTCAAGTTCATCTTTCGTTTCTCAAATAAGACATTCTTTGCAAATCCAAAGTAGCAAGCAGGGCGAATCGCATGCCTCCGAGGACATCGACAGGAACGTCCAAAATACGCCAAAACAAACAGGAAGGGAGGAGTAGTGCAAATAAATCACCATCTTCCAACACCTCGCCGGAGCATCGTCACCTGCGGAGAGCACCCCACGGGACAGTTGGCTGGAACAATCGGCAGCCAAGTATTAGCACGAAGGAATCAAACGGAATACTGAAGGAGAAAAACGCAAAAAAGAAGCTTAAAGAATTCTTGGAATCCTAGCAGCACGCAGGTCAGAAGCAGTGACAATATTTACGAACATTTGCAAAGATTTTTGGCCACCGCCCGATGCGCCTTTTTTCTACATTTTTTAACCTTCGCCATTGCCCAACAATGGCAATCACATTTCGGTTATCTACCTTTCAGGTTGACTTTATATTGGCTCAAATAAATGGTTGAATGTGTCGTAAGCTTCTCTTTGTATCGTTTTACAAGAATAGCAACAAACATTAAAAAGGTCAATCTGTGGGCAAGTCCTTCGAGCAGCTACGCGTACGCTGAGACAATAAATAAAGTACTCTTGTAAATATTAATTTTGGCTTTGCTCGGCATATCTTTAAAGTTTAGATGTGCTCAGTGTGCTTGCGTACCCTCAGTTACACGGGCCGCCAAACATGTTCTCGCAACAAACGCGATATCCGAAAGGATAACTAGAAAACAGTTCAAGAGACGATGGTTTGCTCGTGCGAGATCATACTGTTGCCTCAAATTTACATCCATGGCTTTGCAAAGCACCGTTTTAGTTTACCAGAAATGGAACAGACCCACAAATAAAGGACTATGTACCTCCGGTTGTTAGTGGACCCATGAAACTGAGAGACGTCCAGCTATTTACACAAGCCCTCACTGTCCGAACAAGCAGCTGGGATTGGAGCTTGCCAGCATTTAAGGGGAAATTGTTTAATTTGTGGTGAATTTACCCACAGTTTAGATGGGGAAATGCTAGTAACAAGAACCCTAGTCAACCGTCCGTTTCATCGACAAATCTTATGTAAACAGTTGTTATTTTGATACAAAATTATTCAATTTTACATGAGTTCAGATTTTACATTATAGAAGTCAATCCATGCGAATGTCTGTTGAAACAAATGTTGGTTCTTCTCGCTACTCCTTCTTAATACGCCCGTGGCATACAAAAACTTACCACTCCGAATATCCAACCCCTTTGGAAGACAGCTGGTATAGCTGAGTTGATGGTTCGACAGATTGTTTTTTTCCCGAGTGTTTTATCTCCATTAGAGGGGTGGTACAAAACACCTTCTGTTCTCCATGATGGCGACAAGGCTGAAGATTGAGGCGGGGGGTGAAACAAAACTCGTTCGTATTCACCAGTTAACTCTCATTGTTTCACAAAAGGCACGACAGAACGTGAAACCGCAGGTCACTAAACTACACATGGCACGAACACGTGTACTTTGGGATGAAGCGCTGTAGGCCGTAAGATCTTCCGACGGGCACACCAGTAACCGAAATTGCGTACCGGGTTACATTTAGAGGAGTTGTTGGTCGGGTCGGATTGATCAGGGAGCGACCGTTTCACTCTGAATTATTATGATTAATTTTTCTCTGTTTCTTTATGCTAAGGGCAAAATGGATGCATCTTCATTTTTGGCATACACTGTATCAGGCGAGTTGTTTGTTTGTTTACGCGCTCGTTGGATTCTTTGCGATCCGTCAGCCTCAAACCGATCAGACGTTATCAGTTGTACGGATCGATTCATGCCATTGCCAGTGGCAACTACTCCAGGCGAAAACAGAATACGCGGCAATGCTTGTTACTACTCTTTTCACCGCAGGACAGTACGGAAGCCTTTGCGAATACCAATCAACAAAATGAGCCGTAAGTACGACCGAAGTAGCCATCGTTTCTAGTAAAATTCCGCCAGACGGAAAGAATAACGTTAAGCGGCGGAAGAAACAAATCGTAACAGCAACAACTCAACCTGCAACATTCAAACCTGGTTATTCTGGCGGTTCGCTAAAACTATTACAGTGTTCCTTAATGGCCGTAGCCTCAGCTGTCTGGTGTGTTCAAAGTCCAGCGATTCCTGCTTGGATCAGGAGCATCCCCTGCAACGCTTGCTGTCGTACGATGAGCTGATCGGAAAGTACGCACGGAAGATTAATCGTGAACAGCACGATGGTATCGGCATCTACACCTGCCCCTACTGTGGCCTAGACCGTCTTACCATTGACGCACTGTACACACATTCGCGCGGGACGCATCTCCCTGGCAGTGCGGGGACAACCGAACAACACCCGCCAGCGGTTCACTGTCCCGTGTGTGTGTGCTTCCGATTGGAAAACTGCACCGCCTTTGTGCAGGACACGGGCGGCCTCGTTGAGCACATGCTCAGCAGGCATTGCTTTAGCAGCACCCATCAGTACAGTGACGAGTTCAAACTTCGCAGCGACTTCTGCAACGATGACGAATTTGAACTAATCCGCTTTCTGGCCACCTTTCTTCCGCCTACCGTGATAACGTCACAATCAGCGCATGAAGAAGATGAACTAGCTCAGGTTAGAAACGGGTATGTTGCTACGTCCTATCTCTTTTTGCGACAAATGACCATCGCACTGATCGGCTTTACTTTTCTTTCCTTATGCAGAAATAAATTGCAGCAGCATCAGCCATTGGTGTGTCCCATATGCTTGGAGAAAATCGAAAATGATGAATGTAAGGATTTACCGCTATGTCGTCATAAATTTCATAGACCCTGCATAGAACGCTGGTTCGTGGAAAGAAGCTGTTGCCCGATCTGTAGACGTGATTGCACAGCTCCATGATAGTGGATAACAGGGTCTTCTTCGTAATACCCGTACAAGGGCACATTTCACTTGCGAAGTACAAATTTATGGCGATAAAACATTCGAACAGGTCTTTTCTTTTTTAAATAAGTTTAGCAAGTACGGATAGAATGCATGAATAAAAACATTTTGTAAATGAAAATTAAACATATAGCAACAGCAGGCATTTGAGGGATGTTCAGCAAAAATTATCTACTTTCATTCCCTTTTTCCATAAATCACAAAATGTCCCAGTATTTGCGTGTTTTCGTTATCCCATACAACATGTTTATCTACCATATCGTCTTTAGGGGCTAGATTTAAAATTTAAGACTTTCTCAAGTGCACTGATTTACATCGTAGCAGCGCCACCTGTTTGTCAGATATACAATCTCAGGGAAATGCATTTTCTTTTTTAAATATATGACCACGAGCTCATACAGTCCGCTTGACAGTTATTGTTTAAACTAATGTTTTTATTCTACTCTTGTTTAGTATCAAATGTTCAGAGCGTGTGGTTATGAAAAGCTGTATCTTTTGTAACTCATTAAAAAAAATTTAAAAATACTTCCAACTCATTTACTGCTCCGACCGACCACGGAAGCAACGCATATATTTTCACGTTCTTAAAAATTAAGCACTTATACAAAAACTTTAAACGCAAACAGTGTAAATTACGATACACTTTGGAAAACGCACGATATACGCCATGTTTGCGGGTTCTACCATCGATTTCCTCCTCCGCCACCACCTCCTCCACGATTGCCACGGAAGCCACCGCCACCACCGCCGCGTCCACCACCACCTCGGCCTCCGCGGAAACCACCACCAGCACCACCACCACCGCCGCCTCCACCACCACCAGGGCCTCCTCTACCGCCACGGAAGCCACCGCCACCACGTCCACGGCCACCTGGGCCGCCACGACCACCACCGGGCTTGCCAACTCTGCCACCCGGTCGCCGGGTCTGGTTTCCGGGTAGGAACCGTGCCAGAGGTAATAATTTCGAAGAGTCAATGAATAACTTCTGCTTCGACTGGAACCCGTCCGGCTTCATGTTTTCCATCAGCTTGATCGACACGTAGAAATCTTTCGGATTACCAAAGATTTCGTCCACCTTGCCAATTTGCTTTTCTCCTTCCATGTAGATCGGTGCGTTGAAGAACGGTACATTCTCCACTTCCACCTTGGCGATCAGATCCTCCTGGCACGGGTAGTCGTAGAAACCGAGCGGAATGAGGTTCTTGGGACCTTCGTCACGGTTTCCAAAGCTGCGATTGAACCCGCCACGGCCACCCCCACCACCACGCCCTCCACGGCCACCCCCGAAGCCGCCTCCGCCACCACCGCCGCCACGGAATCCTCCTCCACCGCCACCACCACGTCCACGGAAACTCATAGCGAACAAACTGTGAAACCGATAGAATGTAAATAAGGAAGACATTAAAGTGAGGTTATGATACTCCCTAAGGTGCGATACAAAACAGTGCGCGCTACATGCTACTTTTCAGAATAAAGATGCAGTGTTTTTGATTTGGAAAGAATAGTGCGCTTAAATTTTAATGAACTTCTGTCGAAAGGACACAGGGACAATGCGAATATTATCCCAACACATCACTCGACGCACATTTTAAAGTAACACATGGACGCTTTGCATCGCCGGCGCATTCATGTTTCTCAACTCGGCCGCAATTGAACTTTTACAGACTAACTACTTACCAAAAATTATTAACACTTCGTAGCTAATGCAGGTCAAGTATATTCAATTTCGTCTGGAATAGAGTTTTTCAAGTATTTCCGATCTCGAGACCGAAAATGCTCACAGTCTCATTGCACGTCCGCGGTACTGCTTCTCAAACAACGTGCACGTGTGTTTACATCGTAGGTTCTCTCATTCGTAAACGGTTGTCAAAAGCGTGTTCATTTGGCCCAACTGCAAGAATTGGGCCAACACGTATTTTCGTATTTTGAAAATTAAACACACAAAAGGCTAGAAAATATCGAACGCCATGATATTTCATGTATCTTAAAACTTTTCTAGTTACTGTGATCGATGTTGTAACTAGTTAAGATGCAAATGTTGTGTGCCCTTATAATTTTAAATCAAAATTTATGTGTATAAAGTATGAAAGCAGTAGTCTATAAACTCACATTGTTTACCTCAAGATATGTCAAAACATAAAACATTTTGACTTGAGGCATCACACCAGCATCGAAAGCAAAAAGGCGGCTTCGAAAGGATATCCATTTTGCTCAATCTCAATTTCTGCTTAAACTTGCAAAGTGCGATAAAATGGCTGAAGAAGAGCAGGTATTTCCTTAAAGTGTGGCACCGACGTAGAATTGCCTAACTGAGATAATATCATCATCACTTTTTTTTCTAGATGCCCATCATTCCAGTGAAAGAACCTTTGGATCTTATCCGGCTCAGTTTGGACGAAAAAATCTACGTGAAAATGAGAAACGAGCGTGAATTGCGCGGACGTCTTCACGTAAGCTTGAGCTAGTTAGTAAATGCTTTTGTAAAGGGATGGAACGTAAAAGGTTTATTTGTTTCGTTTCGCAGGCGTTCGACCAACATCTGAACATGGTGCTCGGCGATGCTGAAGAAACAGTGACGACGGTGGAAATCGACGAAGAAACATACGAAGAAGTGTACAAAACTACCAAACGCACCATTCCGATGCTGTTCGTGCGAGGTGATGGCGTCATACTGGTTTCACCACCGATGCGAGTCGGCAGCTAAAGATATCCCATCTGAAACGCCTGCACACATGGAACAAACAAAATGAATTGTGTTGAACGGAAATCCAACAAGAAGTGTTATTTTATTTATGAAATCACCCAACAGCATATCATTACCCACGTGGAATTTCAGTGTACATGCATGGTGGTAAGCTATTCGTGGGGTTTGTGGCATTAAACTTCCGATATCATTTTTACACCTTTCAGCCCGGCAAGTATGTTGCAGCCCGTAATACGCGACATTTCGATACGCGTTTCAATATCGGCACTACCGATATGTGGTAAAATGACTACGTGCGGAAGCGTGAGCAACGGACTGTCGAGTGGCAGCGGCTCGGGTGTAGTGACGTCCAATCCGGCGGCTTGTATTTTGCCGGACTTCAGTGCGTGAATCAAATCGTGTTGCTCCACCACTCCGCCCCGACTCGTGTTTATAAGTATTGCCGAGGGTTTCATGCGCGAAAATACGGCGTCGTTGAACAAATTCGCCGTCTCCACGTTGTACGAACAGGCGATGATCAGAAAATCGCTAGTTTCGATCAATTCATCGAATGGGACCTGCGTCACGCCCAGATCTCCCGCCGTAAGAAACTTGTCCGTGCGACTGGTGAACTGAATGTGGGCCGGCTTGAAGGGGATCAGACGTTTCGCGACCTCTTGACCGATACGACCGAACCCAAAAATACCTACGATCGAATTCTTTACCCCTTTGCCGCACATCCACATTGGCGACCACGATTTCCAGCCACCGGTGTGCACTTGCTTGTTAGCTTCAAACATACGGCGTGCGGTGGCCAACAGTAGGGCCACGGTGAGCTCAGCCGTCGCATCCGTAAGCACGTCCGGTGTGTAGCCAACGCGAATGCCTCGCTGTTTGCACTCCTTCACGTCTATATGGTCGTAACTGTGGAAAAGCAAAAGTGGAACATTTTGGAAAACAGGTCCATGGCCCCACCATCACGCTCTCTTACCCAACGGAGATTGTTGAAATTACTTTTAAGTTTGGCCCCGCCTGGTCCAACAGCTCCTTATCGATGCGATCGTTCAGGGAACAGTAAATTGCATCCTTGCCAGCTACATTTTTAAGAAACTCGTCCCTTGGTACAGGGTATGCCTCATCCCACATAGAAATATCACACCTGCAAAGGATTGCAATCTGTTACAAGGGCTCGTTGACACCCCTACTTCTTCCGTGGAAACTCCGATGTTGACAACTTACTCTTCCCTGAGCAGATCCAGTCCGAGTCTGGCGTAATCGTTTCGTGTAACGTACACCTTTGGCTTCATCTCGAAGCAACAGTATCGACGGCTGCTGGTGGCAAACTTTGGTCCGTTAACCACGGGTATACGATGCTGCAGGACTCGGCACGCCTCTCTTTGGCTGGCAATGTTAAGCGCTACGGAAAACTGAAGAAACACCCGATTCATTCCAGGAAGACGCGTATGCTTTTATGCGTGCAGTAATCGGAACAAAAACGTAAACAAACACTGCTTGATTGAAATTAAATAGGTCTGCCTGAAAAGCGTTGTTGTGAGGGATTGTGAAGGGAAAATGAAACCACTTCACTTGCCTTATGTAAGGTTTGTGTACACAAACCTAGCTATTTACTACCACCGTTGTTAAACTTAGAAACGCGCAAAAAGGACGACGCTTTTGGGCAATTACCAACCGGGACACGTCACACAGTTCGCTCAATCAATTTCGCTACATTTTGGTTGTACTCGGAAGCTACCACACAAGCAACGCTTGTGCAAGAGTGTGCTTAAAATCTTTGCGAATGTATTCAGAGCACAGCGCTAACGAAACTCTCAACAGGGTCAAGCGCAGAGGTGGTGAAAGTGAACGTTCACAGTGCTATTGCCCAATACTTTCTTCCTCTATCAATCACAGACAGACAACTTGTGCACAAGATTAACACTCGACGGGTTTGATAATGGCCCGAGGTCACACCGACAAACGAATCAATGTCACGAAGCTTTCTCATCCGCAGTTCTCTTCGTTTTGATAAGCTTCGACCTGTTAAATACTCACACTGCGTGTCAAGTGTACAGTTGCTCTTTATTTCAAACAATGCATTCAATTATGCTGAAGAAGTGAAGTAGAAAATGTTAAGTACCTAATGAATCTAGAAATGTTTTGTTGTACCACCGATAGCTTCTTCCACCAGCTGTTTGTTGGAAAATTCGCCCCCTCCCGCAGAACTGTCAAAATCAGCTGTTTGTAAACAAAACATTCAAGGTAGAAGCTACGTTGGCAAGTCCCAATTTCCGCCGGAGTTTTGTTTTGGTTTGGCCTGCACTTATGCTGCAACGCATCAAAGCAACTCTCCTAGTAGCATCGCATCTCAGTAAACCGCACGTATCAGTTCGGATCATGTCAAAAAAAGCCGGCAAAGGAAGTGGGAAGGTAAGTGGCAAAAGCGCAAAACCGGGCGGCGAGAGCAGCAAACCGGCAACGAGCGGGCCAGTGTTTGTGGATGCCAAAACAGGCAACGTTTTCATTAAAATATTGGCTAAACCGGGTGCCAAAACGAACGGAATCACGGACATAAGCGAAGAAGGCGTAGGCTGTCAAATTGGTAAGAGTCGCAGTCGTGTTGCCCGTGGACAAACGATGTGCTAATGTTCTGTTTTGTCTCTTTCTGCATTGCTAGCTGCCCCACCGATCGACGGAGAAGCAAATACGGAACTGATCAAATATCTTTCCAAACTGTTGGAGCTTCGAAAAAGTGACATCAGCCTGGATCGTGGTTCCAAGTCTCGCCAGAAGACGATCGTTCTGAACAAAAGCGGCTGCAGCCACAGCCCAGAGCATTTGTTGTCCATCTTTCGTAAGGAGGCCACAGAAACTTGAATGCTAGAAATGCAACGTAAAACAAAAACAACAACGAGTAGATCATAATATATTTATTTATTGATGATTACTCACACTCCGCTATGGAACATCGTACAGCTTTTCTATAATCCAGAAATAATTTTACTTGACCACTATTCATTCACCCGTGTTGAGCGAATGATCGTCAATTTGAAACGTCCACGTAAAGTGCAGTGTTGCGCAGGGAAGGATAGATTTCTTACTGCGCCTAGCAGCTGGCTGTGCCTCTCTTATCGGTTTAGTAAACATCGTTGCAAATTGGTGTTATAAAAGGGTTACATAAAATACGAACAGTGGAATTAAAATTGATTAACAGTTGTTGTTCACACATCTTTTCCTCAACGAACAGAGATAACAAAGAAAAAGTACGGATTCTCACTTACAACTATTTTACACCGAAAACATAAGCCAAATACTACAAGAAAAAAAGGGGAGGAAAAATAGGGCTCTTTTTTGCAATAAATACCAACTTCAACGTATGGGTTTGGTTAAAGAACATTGATAAGTAAGATCACTGAATCCATTCAACATACGTGTGTATCTTCTAACCCTCTTCCGGAGGAGGAGATAAGGGACCGTAGCTAATGTCTCACTCGATATTTCGCTAGGTTCTTTTCTGCCTGTTCGGCGTTGTGTTGATTCTTCATAAAATTAACTAAATTCTCCCCCCACCTTTTCGCCCCCATGTCTCGCTATACATACTCAACACGAACGGCCAGAAACTGTTTGTTCGGAATGTGAGGTGATAAAATGGCCACACGATCAAGCATTGCCCACTCATCTTTAAGGTTCACCGAACAGCATCTCCGAGCCGGGCGGTATGCGGCCACTGGTCGGGAAGCTGAAATATTGCGCCGATTGGAATACATTTTGCAGCTGGGTGGACGATGTGACTGCAGTTCCACCCTCGGCCGTTGTAGCTACCGTCGTTAGCGAGGCCATCGAACCGAAGTCGATCAACGACGAATGTTTGCCTTCCTCCAGCGAGATAGCGGCTGCGTCCGTCGTTGGCCCGCTGGTACTGGTGGCTGACGTACTGTTCCCCGAATCAATTTGGAGGGTCAGATTGTACGGATCGTTCGTGTAGTCTGTGTAGATGTCGCATGCTTCTGCCGGCGGAGCCGCATGATGATGCTGTTGGACGAAAACGGGCGCAAAGCTCTGCGCTATACCGATCGGCACGTGCTGCAACGAGGGGTACTGCGAGCCGGCAAGGCGGTGGCTTAATGGCACCGTCGGTTCTAGGGCATGTTTTGGTGTGGAGGTTGGTGTTTCTGCTTCATCGCCTACTCTACACAATCCTTCATCCGAGCGATGTTGGGGTTGCAAGGGCGCCTTAGCAAGCGTTGTCCCTGTCGATGCTAACGAGCCAACGGAGGGGCTCGGGGACATGTGTTCCAAAGCTCCCGCGGGTAGCTGATGCAGATTGGCTTCTCGCACTGTGCCATTGATCGACTGGTCTGTTCCTGCCCTGTGAATCATGTCACCACCAAGAGAACCAAATGTAGACACACCATCGGTAGATGGTTCCGGTGGTGGTGGTAGGGTGGCCACACGTGGTAATACCAACGGGAGTGCACTGAAATCGGCCGTTGTCGTACTGCTCATGAGTAGATTGTTCGGTGTCGCACGGTGTACTGGCGTGCGATGCACTTCCACCGGCTGCGATGTAAGCTGAATGTTACCGCTTGGTAACAGGTGCTGGGGGAATGCTTCCGGGGCCGCGGATGGTATGTTTGCGACCGACGTAGGATGAAGCATCACTCGGGGATGTGTATGCTCCGCAACCGGCGAACTGTTGTTGTTAATTTGTCCTCCCTCTAATATATGCTGCTGCTCCCCTGCCAACGTTGGCGCGCTGGTAGGTTGGGAAAACCCACCGGTACCATTTACACCAGTCCCCTGCTTTGCACCAGTAATGCTAACGGATGCACGAACGGCTTGGTAGAAGACAAAAAAAAACCACAATTAGTATCCCTCGTTTGCTGCTGCGGCTTTCCACCTACCTTCATGTTTGAAAAGCTCATCTTTAAGGTTGGGCAGAAAACCAGATATCCGCTGCCAGGTGACATCCCACAACATCGAATGCGTAACTCCATCGGTGTTGTGGAACACGCATACCTTCGGACAAAACGAAAAAAAAAGAAAAAAAAAGTTAATTGTTATTCATAAAACCCCAAAAGATTAATTCCTGTTCCTCCATACCGAGTGCATGACGAGCAGCATATTCTTAAGACTTTCCAGTACGGCCTCGTACAGCATATCCGAGCCAGCCGTCATGAACCGCTCAAAGTAGTCCAGGATCTCGAGCCACAGCTCCTGGAAGTTTGGCAGCGCAATCAACGGCGTGAGGTGGTGCAGGAAAACCTTCGACATGATCGTCGCCGTGCGGATGCGCGACTCCTCGAGCAACGAAACCTCCACCGGCCCGGTCGCTTTCTCCTGCAGCAGCTCCTGTAGCAGGGGGAACAGTACCTACAAACAGAAACGAGTGTAGTGTAACGGGAAGAAAATCGGGCATTTAGCATGTAGTAACTAGGTGGTGTGTTTTCCGTCTGCTAACCTGCTTGAAACATCCGGCCCATTCGAGTCCGGTCAGTGTTTGCAGATCCTGCACGAGCAGGGCACGCTGAAGGCAGGTAATGGCGCTTGTGCGCACCTGTCGCCGATGGTCGTTGGCAAGGCGCGCAATGCCCTGCAACAGCGGACACCAGCCCTGTGACCACAGCGACGAGCACTGCGGTACCGCGCCGCCCTCCTCCGCCCACCAGCGGAATATTTGCGCCGTGCGCGTGTGCAACGTGTGCATCAGATCGAGTAGCTGGATCGAGATGGACTGGTAGCGCTCGGGCAGTTCCTCCGTGTCGCTGTCGCTACTATCCGGTGCCACCGAGGACGAGGACGACGAGGACATTCCACCGCTCTGCAGGGCTGCCGATCGTTGACGCTCTTTTGCGCTACCACCCCCGGCCGCTTTCCGCTGCTGCACCTTCTGGCTTCCGGGGCCGTGCGGGTCGCGGAACTGCTGCTGCTGGCTCATGGAAGCCTCGACGAAGGTGCGAATACAGCGGACGCAACTCTCGAAGTTGTACGGCGTAATGTGCGCCACGTTGCGCACGATGAAGGCCAAGCTTTCCCAGCACTTGACCAGCGCAAACGGGGAATGGTCGAGCAGCTTACACTGATACTGGATCGAGTGGCGGGCGGGCGAGGCCGATGACGGTCTGCCAACGGAACCGGAACCAACCGACCCTCCCGGCCCCATATCGATCGCGTCCTTGTTCACCAGAATCCACGCGTCAGCGGGCGTCGCCGTCGGACTGCTAGGCACGATAGCCGCTGCCGGTAGTGGTGGCGGCGTTGTGGCCAGCAGTGGCAGTGACGTAGCCGACGAGCTCACTTCCGGATCGGAGATGTAGCCCCGATCGCCCGGTAGTCCCGAGTCTTCCTCACTCGTGCTGAGCGCTCCTTCCGACTTTGCCGAGCCGGCCACACCTCCCGCCACCGATTCGACGTACTCCGGTGGCATAGCGCCGGCTCCCACGCACTCCAACACGGTGAACACGATCACCCAGTCCGCCTCGGTGTGGATGTTCTGGGCGCTTGTCTTCAGCAGCTCGTACATGCCGATCGAGATTGGCTTCGAGATGGCGAGAATAACCGCTGGTCGTAGCGCCAGCAGCATCCGCAGGCTCTGCAGGATCGTCGAACAGATCTCCTCGTTGCGCATCAGGTAGATGGCCAGCTTGAGCAGGGCCACCGTCGTGCGTTGCAGCAGATAGCTGTACTCGTACGTGGAGGCACCCACCAGCAGGGCGTACAGTTTCTCTTGCACGCGCGGCCACACCGGCAGCAAGCGATCGCGATTCTGTATCAGCACCTTCACGAGCAGCTCGAGCAGAAACACCACCGTACACTCACCGTACGGCACCGACTGCGATGCGGCGGCGGCAGACTTGTGCGCTTCCGGTGGCACGATCATCGCCAGCAGGCATCCGATCAGCTCGTCCAGCGATTCCTGCTGCAGGAACTTCGACTCGTTCACGATCTGCTCGATCTGGCAGTCGCGGGTGCACTTGCGCGAAAGCTTGATCACCTCCTGCTCCTCGTAAGTCGGCTGCCGCTGGCCATCGTTCGCCAGGTAGGAGTAGAGCGAACTGAACAACCCGGCACCCTCCGTCTTGGGTAGGGGCGTTTGCTCGCGCAGTAGCGTCACCTTGCCGCTCGGCTCGCAAAAGTCCTCCGCCTCCATCAGCGCCTTCGGGAGCAGCTTGAGCTTGAACAGCTGCAGCAGCACGTCGATCGTATGCCGCCAGCCCTCGCGCATACATTCGCCGTGCTCGTGGATCAACCCGAACACGGTGCGCATTGCCAGCTGCGCTTTCACGTTCTGCCCGAACATTACGCTGGCCGTGATTTCGTTCGCATCGTTCGGTGGCGGCGCCGTCAGCAGTGTGGTGAACTTGCACAGTGTCAGCACGAGCGCATCGAAGTCTCCGTGTAGCTGGAAGTGCGCGGCAATTGCGGCCGATTTGATGAACCCTCCGATTGCCTTCTGGTAGAGCGTCGCGTTGTCGAGCGATTTGTCGAACACGAAGCTGAGGGCGGCCAGTGTCGAGCCCTGGATGACGCGGTACAGCTCGCGATCGTGCTGCGCACCGAATACGTGATGGAAAATGCCATCCTTCGTTGCGCCCCGACGCAGCAACACTTTCCACAGGTAGTTCTCCCGCACCAGCCCGGTTTGTTCGGCGGGCATTACTATTTCCTCGTTTCTAAAAAAAAAAACAAGCAATCACACACCCCGGGGGCTCAGAAATTGTTCCACGTCGTCATGCAGTCACGTTGAAATTGCCATGGCCACCGCTTACCGTATCGAGTGATAGATTTTAGTCAGCATTTCCTGATCAAAGTCAGAATTTCCATTCAATCCACGCAGATTGCGCAAAAAGTCGTCCACCGTCATCGGTACATTTAGCCGCTTCGCATTGTGGTTGTGCTGATCCATATTAAGCATAATGACTGCGTATGCCAATCGAAAAGCGGCGTCGGTGTTGGCAAACGGTTCGTTGTTACATTCCTGAAAGACGATCAGAAACAAACAGTTTAGGTTCCACACCACTGACGGAGATTTTTTTTTGTCCAACGGTCCAACACTTACGTGCCAGTGATCAGCAAAGTGCTCCATGACGAGTGAAATCAGCGGTGCCTCCCCGGGCAGACGGAACGATTCCAGGTACAACCGCAGAGCCTGATCGATGGTGAGACCGGCAAAGTCGAACGACTTCACAAACACCTCCAGGATGCGACTCTCCACGTTCTTCTTTTTGCTGACGTACTCGCCAATCATCTTCTTGTCGAGGCCGGAGTTTTCGCGCAGCAATTGGGCCACCTCCTGCGGATCGAGCACCGCATTCAGCAGGCCATTTTCCTGCAGAAACTGTATGCCCTTCTCCGGGCGCTGGTTGAACAAGTCCGTGCCCTGGGTGAGCAAGCGTTTCTTGCGCTTTATTGCCGCCAGCTCCTCGTGCGACAGTGCCCGCCCTGGCCCAGTGGGTGCCAGCGCCAGGCAGGCGGAATCATCACCCCCGGCAACGATTGCGGCAACGGCACGATCACTCGCACCACGGACCCGATCGCTTTGACTAGAGTGCAGAAATTTGCTAATGTTCTCGACCACCTCTTCATCGGGGACAGCTGCGGGGCTGGTGTCTGCGGGATCTCCGGGAATAGCTCGGCTATTCGCTGTGGCGCCGACCTGTGGTGCGTCAAGCACAATCCGCTCCGTGGCATACGAGTTGTTTCGCGAATGACGCATGTAAGCAGGCTTCTGACCGTTCTTAGCCTGCACACAGTTCCGCTCGATCGACTCGACGATCGTAAGCAACGCGTCCATCGAGAGCGTGTGAATACTGTAGATTGCTTGCGTCGCCGAGAGTGTATTCTTCGACAGGAGCTTCGTCAAATCCTCGAACAGGTTGGTGCAGTAGAGATCGCAATCGTAGTTGATGTACAGCTCGGCGGCGAACCCGGGAATGCGCCACAGTTGCAGCAAATTGTCCATCGCCAACTCGCGCGCCTCGTACAGTATGCGCGGACTGTCGTTCATGATCATGTCCGCCACCCGGGTGAGGTAGTGCTCGAGCTGGAACTTCAGCTGCGCCCGTAGCGACTCGAACATCAGAAAGCACAGCTGCAGATCGGCGGCAAAGATCGATATCCGTTCGGTGGCGAGTAGGGCGAACAGATTCTTGCACAGATCATCCTTGACGATCGCGAGCAGCGAGTCGTACCGCCCGATACTGTCCGCACCCACCTCGAATGTCACCGTGAGCAACGTGAGCCCCATGTGGATCATGACGTCGGTGTTCTGCTTGTCCAGCGGGTTGCAGAGCGAAATCAGAAAACGGAACAGTTCTCTGATGCAAGGCAGTCCGTAGGGAATATGGGAAACCATCGCCCCGACCGATGCCGGTGCGATCTCTTCGTCCGGTTGCTGGGGCGTAAAGCGAACGCCAACGGAATTGACAAACGAGGGGTCGCTGGCAGTAACCTCTTCATTGCCCTGCGACTGAGGCATTGGTGCCTCTTGCTCGGACTCGTTAGTAGACGGGACGTCCTCGGGGCTTTCTGTTGCTGATTGCTTTTCCAACGACTCGGTTGCGGTCTGCGAGTCACGCGGAGGGCCGGTTGGTGTTTGTGAAATCGAACCCTGCAGGTCAACGATAACACCGGCCGGAGTAGCTGGCGTTGTAGACAGCGGATGGGCCTTCAATCCGCGGCTCGGGGCCGTAAGCATGACCGGCGTGACGGGCTCCTCTCCGGAACCAATCTGATTTGATAAATCATCAGTAACGATCTTTGGCACCACTGTCGTCGTCGTCGTATTCCCTGGAATGATCGCTGGTTTGGATTCCTCTTTCATGTTCGTTTTGCTATATTTGCGCCGCTTGCCGGACTGATCCATTGAGCTGGAGCGCATCTTCAGTGTCTTCAGCGTGTTGTAGGTGCCGCCCTCGACGAACTGCGGCAAGCGCATGAAGAGCAGGAGCACGACATCCTTCAGCGCGTTTTCGGCCGTACGGCGCACGAGCTCATTCAGGCGCGGCTCGAAGCACAACCGAAAGCAGCTCAGTATTATGTCGCACATGCTCTCGTCCGACAGGGCACTCCCTTCCGGGCTAAGCACGAGCGTGCGCAGCACCTGAATGATCTTCATCAGCACAACCCCGTCGGACGTTTGATCCGTGCCGACGAATCGTGCGTGCGTCACTGCGTCGGCTATGTTTTCCACCGTGGCGGCGAGGGTCGAATGTGTCGGATCGATAAGCCCGTACGAGAGGAACTTGTTAACGGCCGACAGTGCCAGGCTTGTGACGGGACCCGTTGTTTCCTCCGATCGGATAACATCGAGAAATGGTGCGAGAAATACGCTCGGTTCCACCAACCGCAGGTCTTCCACCTGCAGCAAGATTTCTTTGAGCTCTTGAAAACTCTTCAGCAAAACATCCTTATCGTCGTCCTAAGAAAGAAACAAGTGGTAGAGTAAAATGGTACCGTGCGTTTTCCCTCTCCCCGGACGGTTCCAGATGGTAGGCTGGATGCCAATTGATTGCCTCGGGCAATGTACCTGATATGAGTTGAAGCTCCACCTTGACCCGCGGCGCATCGCCGTGGTCAGGGTGGACATTTCGCCCCGGACGACAAATATTCCATTTCCGGGTGGCGACATCTTCGGTCCGATGTTGGCAGTGCCACACACGGTGTACGGCGTATTTTAACTTCACCAACGCAGTTTTACTTCGAAACAGATTGAAACTGTGTCACTTTTTTCTTCCTTCCACCATTACTTCCAACTCACAGTAGTGACGTTTACTATTTTTTTCCTCCCGTGTCTCCTAAAGAGCGCAACGTACGTGATGACGACTAGCCGATCGAACAACTGACATATTTGTTTGCGATAGTAGTAGTGACGGCGTGTAGTTGCCCTTGATTTTATTCATCGTCGAAAAGAAATTCTATTGTGCAACTTAATTTCGTTGTCCATTTTTATTGGAAAGAAATCTCAACAAAACACCCATGTTTTGCAACGAACATGCAGCTAAACTTGATTGTTTTATTCCTTTTCTTAAAACTATCCATACCTTGGTGTTGTCAACAGCACCCATCACGCAACCATAGCAAGCTTGTCCAGTTCTTGACAGATGCATTGACAGCATGTTGTAAACAGCAACACGAAGCACGAGGATCAACTACTGGAGAAAAACTTGGTTGTGCAGCGGTTTGGTGAAATAAGTGCAGTGTAAAACCATGGGTAAACTCAATGTAACGGTGCTCCGTTACCTCAGTAAGGAGGATTTTCGAATATTGACGGCGGTAAGATTAATATGATGAATAACAACAAACACCTCCTAATCGATGTTTCTGGTTGACGTGCCTTGACTTCCTCAGATTGAAATGGGCATGAAGAATCACGAGCTTGTACCGGGAGCGTTGGTTGCCGCGATTGCAAGTTTAAAATCCGGCGGGGTGCATCGGCTGCTACGTGAGCTGTGCAAGCAAAAACTCCTCACTTACGAACGTGGAAAACGGTGTAAGTAGCCGGAGCACACTGGACGGCAGGAGGGGGACTGGTAATCTCTACTGACGGTATTACTTATTTCAGTTGATGGCTATCGCCTAACCAACATGGGCTACGATTATTTAGCCCTGAAGTCGCTCACCCTGCGAGGATCTATATCTGGCTTCGGCAATCAAATTGGCGTGGGTAAGGAATCCAACATCTACACCGTCGTGGATGAACAAGAAACGCCTCTTTGTCTGAAGCTGCACCGGCTCGGCCGAGTGTGCTTCCGCAACATCAAAGAGAAGCGTGACTACCACGGTAAGCGGCACAAGATGAGCTGGTTGTACCTGTCGCGAATTTCCGCCACTCGCGAGTTCGCCTACATGAAGGCGCTTCACGAGCGAGGCTTTCCCGTGCCCAAACCGATCGACTTTAATCGCCACTGTGTCATCATGGAGCTGGTCGACGGTTACCCGTTGACCAATGTTTGCGAAGTGGGCAACGTAGAAGCCTTGTACGACGATCTTATGAACTTGATTGTGCGACTCGGCAACTGCGGTGTGATCCACGGAGATTTTAACGAGTTCAACATCATGATAACACAGGATCAGGTTCCCATACTGATCGACTTCCCGCAGATGATCTCCACGTCGCACCCGAACGCCGAAATGTACTTCGATCGGGACGTTCAGGGAGTCCGGGAGCTGTTCCGGAAAAAGTTTGCGTACGAAAGCGAAGAATATCCACGTTTCAGCGATCTCGAGCGCGATGATGAGCTGGACCGAGAGGTGCTCTGTTCTGGGTATGGATTTACGCAGGAAATGGAAGACGATCTGCTGAAAGAGTATCATCCTACCAATGAGAATGACGATGAATGCTCGGATACCGATGATGCAGGTCTTGCTGGCTCCGACACCGAAGAAGTCAGCGAAGGGCAAGAGATGCCGACAGTTGACGAGAAGGAACTGGAAGAATGTCGCCGGAAGTTGGAGGAAGAAATCAAACTTTCCGAAAACCCGTCGCAAAAGACTCCCAAAAAAGGCAATCCAAATGCGGCCATTTTTAGCTACCTGCAGTCCATGTCGATCCAGGAGGAGCTTGAAACTCCCGATCTCGAGGCATCGGAAGAAATTGAAGCACAGGCTAACATTGCAAGCGATGTACAGAAGCTATCCGAACTGGCTGGCGTGGAAGAAGAACAGGCCAACCAACATGCCCAGGAACACGAACGCAGGACCAATGTTGAATCGGACGATCCCGACACCGATCCAGAAGAAGAAACCATCGATCGCAACTCGCGTCAGTACCGAATGGCGATGGTACGAAAGCTGCTTGATGATGCGCGTAGTGTCCGCTCTTATTCTACCACGGCCAGTACGATTGCACCGTCGGTGATTAGCGATAGGATAAAGGGTGACATGCAACAGCGTGAGAAAAAGGAGATGAAAAAACGATGTGTTCCGAAGGGGGAAGCTAGCGCGGTTCGTCGAATGCGGAAGGATAACAATTATGTGGTGAAGGAACATCGTGGATGGGATTTCTGAATGTGTTCAATTATTCAAATACCTTAAGAAAGTATGTATCAGTTCTTTGCTCTTCGGCAGGGCCCAAAATAAACTGCTGTGAATGATACAACACCATAAAATAGACATCCGTTGTTCGTTACACATACAACAATAGATATTTATTCATCTTTGAAATCCTTTGACATGTAAATCTTTAAATTAAAAGTGGAATGGAAAATGTTTTGCCTTTATGGCTCAGACTATTTTAGAGTTAATACGCAATTTATGGCAAAGAGTTCCTACGATGATGCATCTTCTTGCAGCATACCACTACCATGGGACAGCTCAAGATGCAACCGAAAGGTTCGATCACTTCGGAATGTTTTCGAGCATACTTCGCAGCGAAGCGCTGGCCGCGTACGAGTCGTTCGCTCCCGTTTTGGCACGGTCTCGTCCACAACCAGTCCGTGCACCGTACGGAGATGTGCGTTTAATAGGCGCGGTTTTTTGAAAAGCCGTGCACAGTACGTGCAGGACAACTGATCGCCCACCCGGTGATCGGTTATGTGACTCTGGAACTCGTTCAAGTCGAGAAACTTTAGCCGACAATCATTGAAGGAACATTGTAGCACCTGAATTCGCGTGTCTGCCGGATGGAACGCTTCGATGTGTGCCAGCAGCCGATGTTTCGCTCGACACACCGTCAAGCAAAGCGGACAGCGGCGTGAAATAGGCCCTCCGTCGCCACTTGGGTGCCGTTTTTCGTGAAAGTTTTTCAGATACAGCGAAGCGAACGGCATCGAGCAGTATTGGCAGCGATGTGGTCGCTTTTTGGCGTGTGTTTCCAGATGAAACAGTAGATAGATGTTCCTTGAGAAGGCACGATCACACAACTTACACTGGTAGTGCTGATGGCCAAGTTCATGCTGCAGGACGTGTTGTTCGTACGGTTCGGCCAGCACGTACAACTTCCCACAAATATCACACAGCAAAGGTTGGGGATTTCCGTCCATGGCCCCGGCCGGTGTTTGATTTGTCTGACGAGAATGGAACTCGCTCACGTGCCACTTGTATGCCTGTGGGTCAGCAAATCTGCGCTCGCAATTGTCACATTTGTAGGGCCGACCGGGCTGGTGGTAGGCCATATGGCGGTTTAGATTCATCACCGTGCGATGCTGAGTGCCACAGAGGGCGCAATCTTGCGGAACGTCCAAGAAATGGGCAGGAAAGTGGTTCACAAGTTCGATGTCGTTTTGGAAGCTTGTTTCGCATACATAACAGTGATGTTTTGGATCTTGGTAGCAATCCAACTCTTGGGTTGGCCCTTCCTGGCACGGTCCTGCCTGTGTTACGGATTGATTATCGAGATTTTCCTCGGGTTGGCCTCTTTTCAGAAATGCTCTGTCGGGGTACATTTTGGTAGGCTGTGGTATAGAGGATGGTTCTGTAGCAACACCAGCGATCGTTGCCTTGGAGTTGGTTATTTCCTGCCCATCCAATCGAGCAACCTGTGCGTTCAACTGTTCCATCAACGATTTATTCAAAGCCCCATCCGGATGGTTCCATTCCGTCTCGTCCGTCTGCTGGGGTTGGTGTTGCCCGAGATGAGCGTGCAGTAGACCATCCGTTTCTCCAGCCTGACGCTCGTAGCCTCCAAAGCCCTGCAAATAATAGACGGTTTCGTCGAAAGTCGCATCCGTAGGAGCTTTTAAAGGAAGAGTGTTTGCCGACCCTGCCAATTCCTCCGATTCATCACTGATGCTATAGTCCTCTTCGATAATGTCTTCCAGCGCTACTGACGATGGCGACATCGCATGCAGATCGGCGTGCACCACCATTTTAAGAAGACTATCATTTCCAAGGTTCTTTCGGTCCGTTTCAAGACACATTTCAATGAACGTACGGTTATACTCTTGATATTTTAGATACAGTTCGTTCATCGAAACAAGCGAGACGATACACGGGGAACAGACGTTTTCGTACGGTGAAATGTCCTTTGTGATAACGATACCGAGACACCGCTGGACTATCTCTGCAATAACATGTCCGTTGGCAATGCTGAAAATAGACACTGTGGATGTGTCGTTTCCGGATTGCAAACACAATCGGCACATGGCCGAGCGAAGTGTTACCGCCATCACCGTACAAACTTGCCGCGGCCACTTGCGTGGTGCTACCGTGGAAGACTCCACGCCATACGCAAGCCTCTAAAAACAAGCAAATTTGTTTACAAGTAGGCCTATCGAAATACAACAAGATCTATAAAACTAAGGTGTTTCTCATGCCCAATATGACATATTGTTGACAGAGCTATCCTTTTCACCTGGAAAACATAAACATTGCCTTTCTGAAAATAGGTACGATCCATCAGAATTTAAGGAAAAAGGAGAATTCCTTTTCCATTCGGGCTCTCTAGTAGGTTTGTATTACCATGGACATGGTACCCACGGCAATTTCGGTACAAACGTGCCGATTTTGTTTATCGCCGAACGAACAAACGAAATCATTCTTCGAACGATTCAATTCCGAGGTGTTGAGTTCAATTTTAAATGGCCTGCTTGGGATACAGGTTAGTTGGCCAGTGCATTTAAGAGGAAGCTGTTTCCTTCAAACCGTTCGTTTCTTTTACAGCTTGATCCGTCCGACCAGTACAGCAATATTTGTGAAAAATGCACCTCAAAAGTCGAGCTAATCTTTAGCCTAATGACCGAGTTTCGGAAGGCGAATGAACTGTTTTGTTCTCTGGTAGAGTAAGTAAATAACGGGCAATTATTTATTTTTCATTTTTTTTGTTAATGTGCTTCTAAGATCTGTTGAAAATTTATATATTCGTTAGGCAAAAGCAACAGAACGACATCAAAAATAATTTAAGGATAAAAATCGAAGTACTGGCCCAAAACGAACTCGATTCTATCGGCAGCAAATGCAAGATTGATGATAGTATAGTTTTGCAGGGAAGCGAAAACCTCACGAATACAAACCCTCCAACGATACAACATGAAGATAACAGAGACCTCATACATGAAGAGTTAATAGAAGAAGAATCTTACGAGGACGAACCGCACAATGAATCATCCGACGGTACAGATGCAACGAAAGAACTTCAACAAACCGAGGAAGAGCCTACCTGTTTTCTGTGTAATGCGTTCTCGGGAACTCACGACGCGTGGACAAATCATCTACAAAAAGCGCACAGCAAAATGTTGCCGTATCGTTGTGAAAAGTGCGTGATAGTGCTGGAAGATGTCCGAGATTTAAATGACCATTTTCGAACCCATCGGACCCCTTTCGGGTGTTTATACTGCGTGGAAATGTTCAGTTCAAAGGCCGACCTGGACAGACACATTTCCGAGTGCATTGGTTATAGATGCGACGGGTGTGGCAAGGGTTTCTTTTTGGTGTCACTACTAAAGGAGCACACCTGCAGTTCTTCCAGAGAGCAGAAAGTACATATTGTTAGTCGTCTAATAGGGTCCCATCAAAAACATAAACCACACACACCCTTGTTTTGTCCCGTTTGTAATGAAGAATTCGCAAGCAACGCAAGTCTGGCACAGCATTTCGAACGGGAACATCCAACGAAGTTGATTACATTGCACCGTTGCGATCTATGTCCGCAGAAGTTTACCTCCCTCGTTGCTGCCCGAGAGCACCGCATTGCCCACAAGAAGGAGCAAGCTGTGAAGAACGGTAAAGCAAACGAGTGTTCCATCTGTCTGAAGAGTTTCAAGTTCAATCAGGAACTTTTGCTGCACTTGGAAAAGGCGCACGTGGACATAGCCGTAACGCTTCACCAATGCACCAAATGTAATCGAAAGTTCACAACCGAAGCGAAGCTACAAAAGCACGATTATAACACGCATCAGGGCCGGCAGCCAAAATTTTTTTGCTCATTCTGTGGCCGAGTGTTCAACAAACGGATCGGACTTCAGGACCACGAAAACATTCACAGAGGCGTCAAGGAATACCGCTGTTACGAATGTAATCGACATTTCGCGTACAAGAGCTCATACGATCGTCACATGCAAGTGGTGCATAATGATGCAAAACTGTTCACCTGCGAATACTGCCAAAAGAGCTTCAAACGAAAACCCACGCTGAAGGTGCATCTACGGTTGCACACTGGGGAGAAGCCGTACCAATGTGACTTTTGTAGTCGACGGTTTACGGATCCAAGCTCTTTTCGCAAGCATAAACAAAAAGATCATACCCTTACCAACTGCTAAACGCTAGCAGAAACAATTTAACAGCATCGATATGCCTCTATGTTTGATGATAAGTATTCCCTTGACTCGAATACATAGGTTGTACAAAAGTAAATGAGTAAACTTTAGTTTAAAAACATATATAAACACTGCAGCATATCGGCTACAGTTCTTCAATGTTTGAATTAGATTAGAGTTTTTTTAAATAAAGAATCAACCACTGGAAACTACTATTACAAATCATTGGACGATTACTTTTGTCCGAGAATATTTTTTTCATGCCAAAAGTTTATAAAAATATTTTTATTTTATATATTTATCTCCATCGGTTAATATATTTGCCATAAAAATTCAAATATAAAAAGTCCGACTGATCCAAGCTACGTATATAAGCATCGTACGTTATATAAGCATCTTGCATTTTGACATTTATAGAGACGAAAGAGGCCAGCCCGGCTCAAGTCTCTCAAAAATTTCAACAACATTTTGACATTTAGCTGTTGCAACATGATGACTCATGAATGGGTTAGTCTCGCCATCATGGCGTCGCATCATTGTTGCTTAAATCGGGTATGCCTATGAGATTTGGACAAATCATCAGGTATACCTATGAGATTTGTTTAAAGTGCTTTGGAACTAGGCGTTATAAATATTCCTCGAAAACGTAAATCATTTTCAAGCAATGAGTTCGTTAGTGTGGCGATTTGCACTAAAATCTCTTACTGAAAAGAAACGGCACTTCTTCCGCAATTTCTTCATCACCTTTGCTCCGTTCGTGTTTCTGATTGCCATAACAAACGTTCCGCAGCATCAACAAACACAGTATGACGATGGTAGGGTTGGTACTATTTACGAGGTAAGTCTTCCGTCATCAGGAGAGGTGACATCTTTTTTTGATAACGCCCATACACCTGGAGGATGCAAGGATGATTGCTCTGAGGAGAGCTAGATTAGAACACGAAACAGAGATACCACACACTAGTGATGTGTTCCGAACTAAAGACTCCGGAGTTCGGAACTGAATCCGTTGGTTCGAAACCGACTGCGGAGCCGGTTCCAGGGCCGTTAGTTCGGAACCGGCTGGTCGGAACACAAAAGTGCTTCGAGTAATTTTTGTTCTTCCCTTTTCAACAGGATGACTTGGCCGACGAATTGCCTGGTGAGATTATCAATAAAGTTTACTACACACCGAAGACCACCCTAACGGAAACCATCATTGAAGAAATGCGCATGAAGCTGTACATGCAGGATGAGAGTAAGTTGTCTTGTAGTTCTTGTCGATTAATGCTACGGCGGCATTCGATCAGCTACTTATACATATGTTTCCCCCTTCATATTTGCTTGTAGGAATTGTGCCGTTTAACAACGAAAGGGACCTGGAATATGAGTTGCTAGACAACAAGCACATCTGCTACGGGATTATCTTTCAGAACATTTCTGACGATGGACAACTCCGGTACACGTTGCGTATGCGAAACAATAACTTCCGGTCAGATGAAACATACTCGCGGGATGTTTTCAACGTGTACAAGAAGCGTGATGATGAATACGTCAGCAGTGGGTTTCTAGCGATCCAGAATGCGATCGATCGGGCATTCTTGTCGTACTTAGCGAATAGGACAAACAACGGTGAGCGCAAAATGGAACATGTATCCATGCGTTACGGACACATTCCGGTCGATCAGAGCCGTGGCCCACGTGACCCATCGAACGCCTTCTATACAATCATTTGGTGTGTCGCAAGTGCCACTTTCGCCAGCGTATACCTGCTGTTGCTGCTGCTCGTAGAAGAGCGGGCTTGCGGCGTAAACGAACATTTGAAAATAGCTTGCTCGTCAAGCTACTGGAATGAGGTGACCCTATTTTTCATCTCTTTCATTCAGTTTTTCTTCGTGTTTTTCATCAGTTTTATCTACTGCCTTTCTTATGGCCTTTGGGAAACCAGCCTAGCCGAGGTGAGCCATCTGGTTTTGCTAGAGGTGTTGTTCCTTGTAAATTTGATTGCGTTTACCTTCTTTTTGAGTTCTACCCTTGAATCGCCTACCGTCGCAATTGGGGTGGCACCGGTTTGTTTGTTTGTTCCTATCTTGCTTGGTCACATTAGTCAGTCACTCAGTGTTGCCCTTAGCGTCTTGCCCGTGAACGGTTTCTACGCTGGGGGATGCATATTTCTTTCCTTCAAATCTTCCGGCCATGTGATGAAGGCTTACGATCTGTACACCTCCGCCTATCCCTCTGTTGATGGGTTGAGTCTGTCCAGCGTTTACCTGCTGCAGATTCTCGGTATCTTTTTGTGGACGTTTCTGTGGTTTTATGTCACGAACGTATTTCCGGGTCGTTACGGCACTCCGAAGTCCAAGTGTTTCTTTTTGTCGATAAACTACTGGCGACGGGTGCGGGGCGTAATGACCGGAGCAAATGGAATGAGGCAGACGAACAGAGTCATGGCCGAAAGCCGACGGGAGCTCCAGCAGCGGGAGCCGAATGGCTCCGACCCCGACTACGCTGGTGATACCATCAGCTTAGAAATGGCTGTTCCTGAAAGAATCGAAGAACTGGCTCCCGGTAACCACGCGGAACCGTTGGTTCGTATAACGAAGTTGAATAAGGTTTTCAAAGGGCGCTGGAGCGCCGCCCGGTCAAAGATGGCGGTGAAGGATTTGTCCATTTCCATCTACAGCCACAATATCACCGTCCTACTCGGGCACAATGGTGCCGGTAAGACGACGACGATGAATATTATCACCGGCATGGTGCCCCGGACTTCGGGTTCCATCGTAGTGGACGGGGAGTACGATCCCAATCGCTACCGGCAGCGGATCGGCTTCTGCCCCCAGCATAACGTTTTCTACTCCTACCTGAACTGTCGGGAACACTTGGAGTTTTACGGACGTTTAAGAGGTTTAAGCGCTGAGGAGGCGGAAAAGGAAGCGGAAGTTGTCCTCCAGAAAGTTAATCTGGTCGACAAAAGTAAACACTTTGTGCACACACTGTCCGGGGGTATGAAACGACGACTCAGCCTGGCCATCGCAATCATTGGCCACACGAAGGTGTTGATCTTGGACGAACCAACGTCCGGTCTGGATCCGGAGTCCCGGCGCGACATCTGGGATCTGTTGCTCAAGCTGCGCAAAGACCACACGATCCTGCTGACGACGCACTTCATGGAGGAGGCTGACATTCTGGGCGACTGGATTGCGATCATGGAGCACGGCGAGCTGGTCGCCTTCGGAACACCACTATTCCTCAAGCAAGTGTACGGCAAAGGATACACACTGAAGCTGCAAAAGGGATCGCCGGGATTTGACACGAACAAAGCGTTCGAGTTAATTCGGCAGTACGTACCCAATGCCACCGTGCGCGACTCGGTACAGGAAGTGTTCGCCGTCACGTTGCCGTATGATTCATTGGATCAGTATCCATCGCTGCTAGGAACATTGGAGGCACAACAACATGATTTGGCCATTGATGCAATTAGCATGACCAACGCGTCGCTCGAGGAGGTGTTCTTAAAGTAAGTGTGAAATAAAAAATGAAGACTGTTGCTTGCAGCTTATATAGCGCGAATAATAACCCCTTTGCCATGATTCATAGTTTTTACTGTATTTTTTTAAATAATTATAGTCCAAATAGGTGACAGCGTAAAACAACAATCAAATTTGATAATTCTAAATACTCTTGATAAGAGGTTGGTTTTAGCTAGTTGAAATCGCGCAGAAACTCCCAAAAGTAAAGTTTAAGCTTTGTTTTGTCACATTTAAACAACGTTGTTTTGTCACATTTAACAACTGACCGTTGCTTCACGACATCTTATTAATATTTAAGAGCATGACCGACTCGTTTCATCCAGGTTAAAAGCTTTTTTTTACCATTGTTTGATTCTAGTTCCAGTAAATCGAATAAAGTGATGCAACATCACCAGGAAAGCGAAGATCGCGTCGATAGTCCGTTTAGAATGCCGCCAACGTCATCGATCATGCTGAAAAAACCCACCAGCATATTTTCGCTCGCAACGCTGAACACTTGCCAGGCCATATGGCGCAAAAAGTTTATTCACATGCAGTGTAACAAGCACATCTACGGTTCGCTTCTTTCTCTGCCGCTTATTGTCACAATGGTCTGCTTTTGGATTACAACCGGGCACACGGACGTTGCGACCGCTCTGCCGGCCGTGACGCTGAACTCGCTCAACATCCGGCGGGCGCTGGGTATGATCGTGATCAATCGTACCCCGGAAGATGGAACCGTACCTTCCTCGTTCAGCAAAGAAGCTATCCTATCGGGTACCTACCCAACGCTCATTGGCATGGAGCTGTTGGTGGTGGAAAATGTGTCCCTGGCAGAGGCAATGCAAGAACTCATCGAGAAGGATTACACGGCATATCGCGACCGGGTGGTGGTCGGCATTGAGTGCAACGCATCGATGGAACGTTTGGAGATGACGGTATTGCACAACAACAATCTCGTGCACAGTACCGGCATTGGGGAAAGTATCGCGACAACGCTGCTGCTGCGGTACTATCTCGGGCTGCCCGAGGCGATGATCGAAGTTCAGAACATTCCCTCCACCCGTAGGCTGCTGATCGATATCGGAACCCCGTACTACTTTACGGAACTCGTCTCTATTGGTAAAATTCCTGCTATGCAATGCTAGGTCATTAGGAATACTAGCAGTTAATTGTTTGTTCTCGTCCCACAACACAGCATTCATGTTCTACATACTGATATTTATGCAAGTTCCCCTGCTCGAACATCAGACCGGCTTTCGGCAGCTACAAAACGTCAACCGGTACATCTACTGGGGCAGCACGTACGTCTTCGACGGTGTTATACATATTTTACTATGTGTGCTGGTGATCATCCTGGCGATGAATCTGGATCGAAAGGATGCGTTTTCATCGCCTATGTACGCGCATATCTGCTGCGCGCTGCTGCTGTACGGCCTGCAGGCCTTGCTGGTAGTTTACATTATAAGCATGTGCGTGCAAAACTCAAACACAGCGATCACGATTATGAGCTATTTGCTGATAATAGGTGGTAAGTACTCCGTCGAATAAGAGATAAGCCTCCGGATTTGAATGAAAGGACGAATACATAAAAAAGGAATGTTCTACCATTCTTCCTCTGCTTGAATCTTTACAGTTGGCGGTGTGTTCCTTCTTTCGAGCGGTTATGATGATATAAAAAACAATTCATTCTGGATAGGTTTACTTCATCTGGTTCCGGAGTTTGCTTTAAAGCACTCAATGCGCGTAATTTACGAAAATCAAAAGCTGATTGTCTATGAAAACCATTCGACAACTAATGTCGATTACGACGGTCGGAAGCTCTCCCTGCACAAACTATACGCCGTTCCGGTCATTGTGATACCATTGCTGGTGCTGATTTTGAACGAAGTCGTTGAAAATATTCATCGGCGCGAAAAGTTTTCCCTGGTGCATTATTTGATTCAAAGTTACACTAGGCGAATATACAGGGCAGTTTTAACGTGCGGCTCGTTGCGGCACCGGAATCGGAATGAGCATTCTGGCACGGAGCTACAGGGTGTCGGTGGAACATCGACCCAAAGCGGTGATGAAACCGATGGTGGTTTGATGAGTTACGTGCAGGAGGAGTCGGAAACGGTGGAAAATTTACTGGGCGGTAGGAGCACGCAGGACGAGCGGGCAAAGTACGCGATAGTGGTGAACAAATTGCAGAAAGCGTACTACGACGAGCATGATGCCGTGAAGCGCATCAGCTTTGCCGTGAAGAAGGGGGAATGTTTCGGCCTGCTCGGCATGAACGGTGCCGGAAAAACGACCGTGTTCCAGATGCTCTCCGGCAACCTGCCGCTTTCGGCCGGTGAGATCTATCTGCAGCACTGCGAGGTGCAGCAGGCGAACGCATTAGAATACCGGGAGCAGTACGGGTACTGTCCGCAGATCGATATGCTGCTCGATTTCATGACCGTGTACCAGACGATAGATTATTTTGCGCAGATCAAACATATTCCGGCACGCGAGAGCCACATCACACACTGGCTGACGGTGCTGGACATACTAGCGTACAGGGATCACGCGGTTGGTGAATGTTCCGGCGGCACCAAGCGCAAAGTCAACACGATTCTGGCGTTGCTCGGCGGACCATCGGTGGTGCTACTCGACGAGCCGACGACCGGCGTTGATCCAAAGTCGCGTCGGTTTCTCTGGAAGTGCATCAAGGCTATCCAGCGGGAAGATCAAACGATCCTGCTGACCTCGCACAGCATGGACGAGTGCGAGGAGCTCTGCAATCGGCTCTCGATCATGGTCGCTGGAAGCCTTCGGTGTATCGGTAGCATTTTGCAGCTGAAAAAGCGCCACGGGCAGGATTATACCGTACTGTTCAAACTAAGTAATGCGTTGATGCTGGAAGCTCCGGAAAAGTATGAATCGTTTATTCGCGAAGCGACGGCTCGCTTAAATGCAACGCTTAGGGAAGAACATCAGGTATTTTTGAGTGCAAAACGACAAACCAGCTCATGAGCTCATTACCCACAATGCTTTCATTTTTTTTTTTTCCTTTTTAGGGTATGGTGAAATTTACCGTCAATCCCCCGTTCAAGCTCTCTGAGCTGTTTGAGCTAGTGAATGAACTAAAAAATGCACGTGGCGATGATATCATCAGCTACTCAATTAATGAAACCTCCCTCGAAGATATTTTTATGAAATTTCGCCCCAAAACAGCGGAATGTTGATAAAATTATTCACGGATTCTCTATACTGAATTCGCTAGTTGCCCTAAGCACGCTTCTGCAAGTGTGGGTCGTGACCTCAAAGAGGGTATGCTATTCTCAAAGTATTTGCTTTCTCAAAATGCAATGTCGTTACCCAGAAGAACAACGTTGTGGGACGATTGGGCACGAAATGTGGGAAAAGGTTCGCGTTGAGATGCAAACCTCTCGACGGGATGTTTTTTAAACTTATGTTGTTTGCAGTCCCTTTTACCTGAACCTGAATTCATTTTGTGATCGTCAATTTTTGTGCATCATCCCGTTTGAGGTCACGACCCACACATCTTTATGCTTTGATTTTGCAAAATATTCTTCTGTAGAACAAAATACATCCAATGCGCTGCCCTATTCTCTCGAGCTGCTAATTTAGTTTCAGGCGGCTATATGTATGTTGGCCTCAAATCAAAACTGGATAGATGGAGCTTTAGTTCCAACAATAAATTAGTAGATTTTTTTTATTGCGGTGGCGCTGGAAAGTATTTTGCTACTGAATCAAATGGAATTTTTCAAAGGCTAAGCTTATAAATTGCTTGAGTGCCTTAGTAAAGTTCTTTAATTCGAAAAATGTACTGTATCATTGGCAGGATTATATCATTAACTCCCAATATCTAAATAAAAACAAGTATATCTTGAGTGCAAAACGATTTTTAGAGGATTCGCATGAAATATCAGTATTATTATTATTGGCTTGAGCAATGAAGTATGTATTTATATGGTATTTAAGTAATAGGGTAAGACATAATACCAACAAATCATCATATGTATTACACATCGCAAGAATAAAGCATCTTGAATTTTCAAGGCACAGTTTTTCACTCTCTCATTTGGTTACATCGCCGTTGTCGCAAACCGAGTTGGCCCAATTGCAAGATTTCGTACCTTGCAATTAACCCAAAAATATTATGGATCAGATTGAAGTGAAGTTGTGAACGTAAATTATAAAACTGTATTAATATAACTGTATTAATAACACATAGGTGATAGTAATAACAATCGTTTCAAACACCATCAGGTTTTGTTCGAAAATATACCTATTTCGAACAAGGATCATCGTGATTATTTTTGTGACCGATCTTCGAAAGTGAATTTTGTGTTGCTATAATGATGTAGGTGATTGGTTTGACAGTTGGTTCGTAAACCGACAGATTTCGAATACGAATCATCTTGAATCAACTCCATCATCTTGGATTTCGGCGGCACCATTGTATATACAAAATAAGAGCAGGACAATGAGTGAAATTACAAATCCGATACTGGTTGAAGTTGCCTGCAGCCGAGGGTAAACATAGAGACACAGGCGCACAGTGAGGTAGTTTTAGATTATCGTTCGTTTGTTGAAAATCCTTTATAGATTCAACAAGTTGCAGCAACGCAGCGAAGTGTTCCAGCATGTGCACGCGTTCGTAGCAGAGCCAAAACACATTCCAATCGGTACGGTGTTCACCATTCCGGTGCCCTACGTGGTGGAAGTGCAGTTATGTACCAACATCGACCAGTTTACGCCTCGCTCGGGTCTTCAAGTTAATTTCTACGTGCTAAACGATGCAGCGCCCGAGGAAGAAACGGTCCCCCACGGCGGAGAAGAGGTGGAGATCGCACAGCACTGGCTGCTCCCATCGCGAGAATTGCACGGACTTTGGGAGAGTTTGATCTACGAGGAAGAAATCAAGGAGGGAATGTTAGCGTTCGCTGAAACTTCCATGCTGTTCTCGCGGAAGGGTGTCAGGACGAATTTGGTCACTTGCAATCGGCTGGCACTGTTTCATGGCCCACCCGGCACGGGCAAGACATCCCTGTGCAAAGCTATCGCGCAGAAGTTGGCCATTCGGCTGAACGAGCATTACACTCATGCACATCTGGTGGAGATTAACAGCCATAGTTTATTCTCACGATGGTTTTCCGAAAGCGGGAAGCTGGTGAAGAAAGTTTTTGGCGAAATAACGGACCTGCTGGAGGATCCGAAATCGTTGGTTTGTGTGCTCGTTGATGAAATCGAGTCGATCGCTTACGCCAGGGACAAAATTTCCTGTATGTATTTTTGACCTGCCCTATTTCCGGACCGTTGTCTATTACTACAATTACTATTTCACCTGTTGTAGCGAATGAACCAAGCGACAGCATAAGGGTCGTAAATGCCGTCCTCACTCAGCTGGACCGCATCAGACGCTTCTCGAACGTGTTCATTCTAACGACTTCCAACTTGACGGACAGTATCGACGCCGCGTTCCTTGATCGAGCGGACTTTGTGCAGTACATTGGCTATCCATCGGCGCACGGTATCTATGAAATTTACCGCATGGCCTTGCAGGATCTCATCGAGGTGGGAATTATTAAACGCGAAGAAACATCCCACATCTCCTCGCAGTCCCTGTCAAAAAGTTGGCTAGGCGATAACATCCCCAGCCACGGCGATGCGATCAAAATCGATCGGGCACCGTGCACTGTCCTCGAGATGCTGCTGCAGGTGGTGGAGCTGTCTGGAGGCTTAAGTGGCCGCACGCTTCGGAAGATCCCCTTCATTGCGCACGCGTTATTTGTAAAGAAGGAATCGGATAGCCTGCTAAACTTTCTTTCCGCCATGCGGCAAGCGGTGCGCAAGGTGCGATCCGACAATCAGTTGTTGGGGAAGGATGTGAAAACTTTGATGGAAAAAGTAAATGGTTTACATTTGGATGAAGATGTATTATAAGTTCCGCCTGCTTACAATGATATTCGAAGGAAACACAACGCTTGCTATCAATCTCTCAATGCTTTTTAACAAATTTGTGTTACATAAATGTCAGTACGGCACAAAGTACATTCGTTTGTAGAATCGTAAATCCAATGAGGCGATGTAGAAGAATTATCTTGCCGAACTGGGAGCACGCGACTAGATCAATCAACATAATAAAACATAGTGGTAACAGCTGTAAAAGTTCTTCTTCGTGACTATACTGGAAATGGCAATGTAATGCAGGCAGATGTTAAATGTTAAGTTGCCATTTTGATATTGTTATGGATAAAACAAACTTACCGATATGAAACATCGTAGGATATAGGCAAGGAACAGTAGACCATGAGTCTGAATCAGAAGGATGCGTCGTGGGGAAAAAACCGTACCAGAATCGACATCGTTTCGTTCAAAGCACAGGCGGAGTATTGTGTACAATCTTTCGATCTATTTTGGAATAGTTGCAAAAGAGCACATGTTTATTGCAGCGCTTAATGTAGTTAAAGGTTCGATTTCTACGTACCAGCAGCAGCCAACAGCAGGAAATAAGGAGTATTCTTACATCGCGAAGATCGGCCGGCACTACCCTTGAACATAATATTCTAAGTGTTGAATTGGCAGAGATCGGAAGAAAATCCAGAAAAAATGCAAATTGCGACCGTGGCCACACGCAGTAGCCCGCATGCAAACTGGCGTCCATGATGGTAAGCCTGTGCTGTTTCTAACGATTGGTATATTGTTTGGTTGCTTTCTGTAAACTAATTCTAATAAATGTGCAATGCAATGTCGCCGTCTACTGCGATCGTTGGATTATTATTTCTTTCTTTTTAACATAATTGGCATAACAACAACTGGGTACTTGGCCTGCTGAAGTTTGCTGAAGACCGCTTTACGGACGCTGGGTTATCTGGTGCCATGATCATTACAATGTAATCATCTTTAAAAATCACCGGCAAAAGGAACTAGTAAAACCATTGCCATCTTGTGTCTTGCCTTTTTTTATTGTACGTGTATTTGTTCACATGAGCGTACTCTGAATAACTAAACCTAAGTTGTTCGTGTTCTTATTTAAGGATGCACTTTTGACCTTTTTGAATATATCTTAGTTATATGTATTTAAAAAACTTCATCAGCCACCTTCCTGGCTCGTGTTTCTCTTCCTGTATGCAGTAGCATTCTTCCATGGCGAAAATGAGAAAAAAATTAACACTAAAACCAAACAAAAACAATAGCTGACTAAATTCTTCACTCGTGGTGGCTGATATGAGAGATCCAACACCACTATCATTAACGCTTCTCTGTGTAGTTTTCCTACCTCAACTAGTAAAAAAAGAAAGAGAAAACGTACGTTCCCAACTGCTTTCCTTTGCCTAGCGGCTTAACATGTACTCTGTTGGTTTCATCTCACTTTTGAAGCAAAAGTAAACTCCTCGTGCACGTTTCGTGTTCTGTTCCTAGACGTCCATATTTGTGTGCAAATCAGCACAGACCTGTGGACGCTGCAGGTCAATGGAAAGAAAAACGAAAAAAAAAGATCTGAATGCGTACATTTGCGTCACGTTGTGAAACCGGATCTTTACAGTCATTCGTTCTAAAATGTTCTCTCGATTAAAATAATGCAAGAAACAAAAAACAAAAATCCAGATGCGCAGTGCTCAACAATGGGTACAAACTGTCAAAAAAGAAAACCGGATGGTCAAACAACTCGTGCGCACCAGGATGCGATTGGCCAATTCGGCATAGCTGGAGGATTGATTACGTCACTACTCAAGAGATTCCACCTTCAAAATTAAAGCACTGTTGTCGCAGCTTATCGAGTTGACCGCCCCGGAGGGTGTGCCAACAGCGTTGGTGCCGGCCGTGGCGTTGCTCGTTCCCAGGGGCGAATGCATTACGGCAACCGGCTGCTGTTGCAACTGATTGCTCTGTTGGTTTCTTTTCGTTTTGACTTTTGCGTGCCGCTTGTGCGACCGTTCAATGGCATCCTTCATCTCGGCGACGTACTCCTCGTACTTCATTTTATCCTTGAACCAGGCCACTGGGAGGGGTGGAAGAGGGAAAGAGAGGGAAAAGATTAAAGATTACTTTTATTGCCTGCTCGTTTGCTGCTTTCCAAGTTCCGTTTCCACTATGCTCACCGTACAGCGAATCGCTGAACAGGACGACCGTGTTCAGCCTTAACTTTTTGCCAGAATCCCACGAGACGGCATCGAGCACTTCGTCGCTGACGATCGACGTTAGCGCATTGATGACGATGTTTTGGTCACATTCCAGTCTTATTTTGGTGAGATGCTCGAACAGCTTGTTGTACAACGATTCGTCGCCACAGATGCTCTTGTTCAGCTCGACCAGCTCCTTGAGCGAGCGGAGCGGAAACTTAAAGCACGACTCAACTTCAACCGGTGGCGTTGCCAGCTGCTGCTGCTGCTGCTGCTGTTGCTGGTCCTGCTGCTGTTGCTGTTGTTGCTGTTGCTGTTGATGCTGCTGCTGATGATGTTGATGCAACGCCACGTTCGGCTCCACCGACGTCAACTGGTTGCCGGGGGCGATTGTGGTGGTCTGCAGCGTCACAGTAGCAGGCTCCTGCTTCAGCGCCGTCAACCGACTTAGACTCTGTTCGGCCACCATCTTCAGCAGCTCCTCGATGTTGGACAACTTTCTCAGTATCAGTTTAATGTCTTCCGATTGCGAGCCGACATTGGCGCTTTGGCATGCTAGGCTCGCACCGCTGTTCGATGAGAGCGATCCTCCCCCTCCCAAGGACTGCTGCTGTCCGAGCGAGATGATCTGCTGCTGCTGTGACTGCAGCTGCACCTGCACCGTGTGGCTGTTTCCCAGACCCACCGTCTGCAAACTGCCTCCAACGGTGGCGCATGTTGTACTGTTGCTGTTACTATTAGTCGTAATGCCAACCAGCGTGGACGAGGACGACGGTTCCTGATGCCGAACACGCCGCAGCTCCTCCGAGTCCATGCTGTGATCATCGTCATAGTCGTGGTCACCGGAAGTGGCTAGAAAGGGATTGGAAGTAAGGGTAAGAAAAGCAAATCCAACTAGTGCTACGCAGAATACCATAGCGAACAGAGACTCACATGGTTTTTCATCGTGCTTGTCCTTGTCACGGAACTTTTTAATGATTATGTGTATGTCATCGGAGATCGGAATACGTTTCTTTTTCGCTACAAAAAGCATAAAATAGTATAGGTGGTGAAATTGTGCTTCCCGAAGCACTTTCCGACGGATACCAATGTTTCAACACTACTTACATGTGGTAGCATAGTTGTGGCAATTGTCCATCTTTGCAGCCTGCACGATGAATGCGATGCTGTTCCCGTTCGTGTTACTGAGCTACTAAAACGATCAGTCCACTACGAGGCGGAGTGCATCTGCCCAAAGCGAATATGGAAAAAGGGTACCGTATTGCATAGACTGCGTTGGCGTGTACCGCGATGGTTTTCCTTTTGAGCTAGTGCGGCGCGTAGCGATCGCCCACTGCGAGATAGTTTCGGCAAGGGCCGTTTCCGCTATGTCTGGCCGATGTCCGGAGTTATAGTCGAAACGAACGAGGCAGATTGCACCGTAAGCACATTGGGAGTCTCCCACACGCAAAAAGTCTCGTGAACAGTCGAACAACAAACGAGCGAGAACCTGGGAATCTATGCAATTAATGGAAGAAAAACATAGTTTGACAGCTGTCAACGGATCGAGACAAAGAGGTGTACGGGAGGTGTTCTCAAGTAGATCTTTACAGACACGCACTTTTGGTCCATTTACGATTTGATGTTGTTTACCTGTTTTTGTGTGTGGGACAATATTTATTAATTTACCAACAAAATAAAAATCGTTCATATGGTTAATAAAACCGAGCAGAGATTGTCTAACTACGTCGAAATGGCGTTAAAAGAAATATTTCCCTGGTTAACATTGAAATATTTCACAGTTTGGTCAACTGCTTCGTGAAGGTGGCTGTCTGACATGTATAGTAGTTTTCATTGCGGACTCTTGTAACGTAAATTCGAAATTTAAATAAAGTCGGGATGGCCCACGTTGCAATTGCTAGATTTTTCAATTGCAGCTTCCATTGTTTCTGTATTCAAGCAGCTTTGTGTTTAACGAGGCTTGAAATCTGAAGTATTGAAATATAATAGCACATATATGCAAGGTGCAGTTATTTTTGTAATGTTTATGTTTAACGTGTACCAGCACTAAATTTGGGTTATCGGCGGGTTGAGTTGCCATCAACAGTTCTAATACTAAGAAGAGCTTAATTTTAATGTACTAGAATAATCGGCAGAGCGATATCCATATTCAAATGCAGTTCAAATCGACCATCGTATTTAGTGAATCATTCGCCCAATCATTCATACTTTCGGATCTCTTGATCAACGTGTTGTATGCAAAACTTCATACATCATTTTCATTTTATTATAGATCATTACGATCAGCTTAGGAAGACAGGTTAACTATGCTATTTTCAATAGACTTCTAACAATATACATTTACAATTTCTGCAAGCTTCACGTGCAAGCGAAGTCACCCTCTCTTTGCAAAAAAACGTGAGTCATAAAATATTTACAGCCTTCTTGCTGCGCAGATACCGCAACATTTACATAAAGATGCTTGTCCGCGCGTTATTTAAATGTAAATCGACGGTATAGTTCTAATAAAGCACATTTTGATTAAGGCAAAGTAGCGATAATTAGTCATAATAGATACGCATTAATCTTTCATTTCTCACAAGAATGAAAGCAATGGTGAAATTGGTTTGTTATCTACTTATGGAACATAACATTTCTTGAGGCCACTTGTAGTGATAAGGATGTGCCTCCTTCTAGCTCTTTCTCTCTCTCTGTTCCTGTTGTATTGACTCAGAAATCACTCCTTAAGATATCGTTTTTAATTTTATCGCGTCTTCTATCAGAACTGGCTTGGTGTATTCCTTTTCTTTTGTATTGTTGATGTCTTTTTTGCAGGCATTCCAATCATGATTTGGTAAGCCTGCGAACAGTGTTTCCATGCAGAAAAGTGGAGCGCTATATTTAATTGAGAAATTTATTAACTACATTCCAAAAATGTCTTCCTAGAGTTTCAAACGGCCGTAGAAAATATATACATAAATTAATGGAGCTACAAATCAGCTTTATGCTATGTCCACTGTGGATGTTTGAATAGGATAACTTTTAATAAGTTCTCTCTTTCTCTCTTGAACTCTCTATATCTCTGTCTTCTCTTTCTTCTCTGCTCATTTCTCACTTGCGTTCCAACATTTCCGTATAATTTGTAAAAGTTACACATTACATAGAATCGACATTGATTTCTTCTCTTAGCTACTTTTTCATACCTAAATATTCCGCCCGAGCAAACTCTACGTCATATTCTATGTTCAAACCAATGAGGAAAAAGTGAAACATTAGAACAGAACTCCATGCCACCGTATCCGTGTTTTTTTTTTCCTCGAGTTTAAACACTCGTTTCTTTGCTGCAGATTTAATTTACCTTGTGGACACAATCAGTCTTTTAGTTGCCGTATGTAAATATATGAATATTAAATTACTTATGTTCGTTTGTTGCTTTGTATGCTCATGTTGCCCTTCCGTTCTTCCTTCCCTCGCCTGTTTTATCAGCGGCATTCGATAAATCGTACATCTTTCATACCGTCCCCTTATCACGTGCTTGCCAGCTTATCACTCGCGCAAGATCCGTATCCCGTTTCATGCTACCCACATGGCTTCTGACACCAGCGCACAAGCTTGACTATTGTGAGGTGTAGTATTTTTATTGCAATGTCCCTAAGATGTCTGCTTTTATCGAAACAGGTGCTGAAGTGGGATTTTAGCTGCCCTCTCTAGCGGGCCTCCTCGTCAGCTATGCTTACCACTTGGTTTTCATTGTATCCGATTTTGAGTATTCTTCAGTAGTGTCCCTTTTCTATATTAGCAGCAATGGAGCGTTACGGCAAGAGTTAATCATTACACGCTTTCTGCATCTAATATCATGTGCCAATAGACGATACGAGTTTAGCCCACTTCGCTCTAAACTTAATTCCCTTTAACTTAACCACCCTTCACGAGCCCCTCTTACTTCCACCCAACCAAAGAGCCAAGGCGGAGAAACAGTTGTTGAGGGCAGCTGATCCTTTAATCGAGTGCTTCGAGGATTTTCCTATCCCAACCCGGTGGGGACAACGCCCCGTGACGTTTGTCATTGGCCATGGTCGAGCCGTGCACTCACGTTTTCGCATTCTGGTTCAACATCAGCTTGCGCAGACGGAGCAGATTGGCAAGCAGATCTTCGCCCTCGTCCCGTTCGCGTACGTAGAACAGCTTGCCACTGCTGGCGCTGCGTCCCAGGGGCACTATCGGTTTCATGCTGGCCGGATGGGCGCAGGTTTCCCCGATGCTGGCTCGGCGATCACCCGCCGCCACTTCTGCCACGAGCGTCATCTTAGTGCCGGCCGCATAAGAAAGATTCAACCCGATCGGCTTCATCTGCTGGCGGGGTCCTGCGTCAGCGTCCGGCACCGTCTGATCAAGCGCGGGGCAACGATCCAGCGGACAGTCAGGCACACTGGTGTGTCCAAGGAGAGGAAGAGAAGAGAACAAACAGAGCAAGACATGTAGCAAGCGGATAACAGTCGGGCGATATGTAAATCACTGATCAAAAGGAATCCTAACGGTCGACGAATTGGTGCAGGGTGAGCGTGTGTGTACACAAACGATAGAACGACAGAAAGATGCCACCGGGCGAGTTAGACCCATGATTGCCTAACTGCTAAAATGAATGAAGAAGATGTAGAATTCGTCCATTTTCTCTGTTCCTTTTCAATAAATGAAACCCTCCTTGTGGCGGGAGTTAGTCATGGACAAAGCACACGACGGACCATGCTGTTGCGCCACCTGCATACGCTATGCCACTACGGAACACACTTACTGGGCAACAGATCGGATTCCAACGCAACGCGGGGCGGCTGTGGGGTGCGCGCTGCGTTCGTGGCTATTTTATTTTCCTACGAAAACAGTTCAGCGCCGATGGCACCCAGTTCCAATTGCAGCGGAAGCAGCTGAAACGGGCGAACGGAAGAGGCCAGATAACGCACCAACGATTGTCAGACTTTCTTGTATGCAAGTGGTGACAGTGCGCCGGTGAAGTGTAAAACAAAAGTCATGAGAAGGTGTACTTCAAAAACCGAACCATGAGCTCGAGTCATACAGTGGGTTAGGTCGATTAACGGTGAATAAAATATTGCCTACTAAAGGTCTATTAAGAGGGTAACCGGAATGATCACCTGATATATCGTCTGATAATAGGGGGAAAACAGACTAACAAAGAGTGCATAAAGTGCAATAGAGCACCTGGCAGCCAGATAACACTCTACAAGTTCCGTCTCAATTACTTTATCATGCCATTAATTGGAAACATATTGAAACCAACCACTTCATCTCAAACTGTGCGATTTCACAACAATACCGGCCCACTACGGCAAGCTATAAGGAAGCGAATGGTAGGAAGTGCTGTCTCGGAAGCCACAAGTGCACGAGATCAATCGGCCAAATAGTGGCGCGTGGTCGGACACACTCCGTGTGTGTGGCTTGCTCTCAATGGCACCTTTCGCGCGGGGTAATAAACGGCCCGAAGGCCGTATGGCCGACCGTCTGGGAACCGGTTTTCTGCACTTCAAAACGCTTCGATGCGTAAGGGGCACACGCGTGGCTGCGTCAACCGTAACCTCTTGACCTAGTCTTAACGTTTACGGTTAGGTAATGTAGAATTAGTGGTGATTGTAGGACTAATATTATTAGAAGTTGTGGCAGCGCACATGTTGATGAAAGATGATGCCAACTTTAAACTCCCGAAGGGATTGGTACCACGTGGTCTGGCTGCTCTTGACGTTGCCTTATTTTATGGGTAAAAATAAGTGTAGTAATAAACTGTAACCTCTACAACTAAGAGATAGCCAAGCTACACTCACTGCTACAGTCTATATGTTCCCGTAGGATAATTCAACTAGTCCCACATTCTAGGTTCTAGGGTTTACGACTCTCTAGTAGCTTTCTTCAATGGCTAGTGTTTTAATGGCGCAAGCAGTGACACAGACATGGAGCAGGGCGAGGAGTGATTGGCGAAGTGGTGGGTTGGGGAGGGGGGAGAGATATCTACACGGGGAAGCTTATAGCTGACATTTGCTTTGACAAATTACCTCCTTGGAACGAAATTCAAATCACTTTCACCATCGTTCTGTTCGCGCATAGCGGGCAGGTGCTACTGGGGTTATTCATTGCGGGCACATTAAAATGTACACGCACACGCACACGTACACACACATACACACGCACACACGGACGCAAAGTTTGGCGAGCACACTCGAAAGGTACTGAAGAGTCCGCTGTAGGGCTGTTCACTAAATCATGCATTGCTCGATAGATGAAACTTGTCTAGCACGGTTCGGTCACATGATGTTGTTTTTTTTTACAATTGTTTTGCAAGAATCTAGAGTATGATCACTCCGCGTTTATCCTATGCCGCCGTAGTATCAACTTCAATCTAGGAATTAGTCCGGGAAATAGTGCCTTCGAGTGCTTCGATGGTGCGATACAACCCGTTCTCGTCATTGTGTTATTTGTGTACGATGAGCATAAGACATGATGATCAGGAATAGAAAAGTTAAGCAAATCTCGAGAAAGATTTTTTTTTCTCACGGCCGTTAACTAAGCTGTCAATCAATTCATCTGTATCGGCCCTTTTTCAGTTCCGTTCGCCTATCGGAAGCGGTTCAAAACGACGGTGCAAATGACGGCTTCTGTTTCCTACCCTGCGCAGTCTTTCATCTGCTTGCCTGTGTCTTCGGTACTGCAGCACACTCTGCCTATGATTCTACCACTCCTTGCCATACCCAGCTCGCAGGTTCAATTGTGGCTTAGTCGATGCCACCTTCCTGTTCTTAGCCTCCCAAAAACTTGCTCCTAATATGCGTAGCGGATTGTGCGGAATGTTCCCTCGCAAAGCAGCACCCCCGCAACGCACCCGGGTCTACCACAAAGTTCCACTAGAGCGTCAGCCGTGACTTTGTCCACAAAAGTAGGTTTTCTTGCACTGTGACCGTGTGACAACTGGGACTTCCGGCTGCCCATTCACTCTGGATCAGGCATCGGCTTCGGTATTCCGATTTTTATAGCCAATTGATGCCGCTCTTCTCGGCGAATAGCGGTGATGGTGGTGGCGGTGGTGAGTTGCGGTAGTGTAGAGTTCTGTTTGTGTGGTGCTGGGAGGTTTAGAGTTTGGGGTTGCGGTTGGCTGTTTGCATTTACCAGTAGGGTCCCGTTTGCGATTCGACCCTCATGTCGGTCCAGGTGTCGAGCGATGCACCGGGCTCGACGTAGGGCGACGAGAAACTGCCGGGCGGCGTCGTCGGGCCGTTGCGCCCGTTCATACCGCTGCTGTACGCGGCGGCGGACGATAGGAACGCCCCCGAGTCCTCCCGCGGGGCAATGCGGTTCGTCAGGGAGTAGTTGCGACCCTGTGGGGAGGGGTTGATAAGAACATTGATGACATTTAAAAAAAAATCGTTCAACTTCCCGATAGGTTATCGGCCGCGGGTTAGAGTTAGCAGGCCACACTTACATCATTGTTGTCCCAGTACTCGACGCCATTGCACTTGAAAGCGGCGCAAAACTCAATCCGTCTGGACTTAGGAGGAAGAGTAAGCTTGAAGGAAAATGTGTCGTATATCAGATAGGCTGAGATGGCCCCGTTGCCAACCTGCGCAAGAAGAAACGAATGGTTAGGCGTTTCAACTTAGTTTCACAAAAGGTCACTGACATGAGGAGCCGGAGTCTTCGCATGTACCGCTTCCAATGTGTGGTTTCTCCTCTCTTTCCAAACTTACCACGCTGTAAGTGCAGAAGGTGTCCTCGTGCGTTTTCCAACTATCGCAGGACGAGCGAATGATGACCTCCTTGTGGTAGGAGAGATTTTTCACCTTCACCGTGCCGACGATCAGCTGCTCCGTCTCCTTGATGATCACGTTTTCAAGCGAAATGTTCCGCTCGTCCAGCTTTATCCGGAAGCGCACGTAGTCGCTGGCCGGCTGGATAAAATCCACCACCCACTGTTCCTGCGGCACCGGACTGATCATGCCCTGGGTAACGTGCGCCAGAAACTGCAGACTCCAGATCGGCGGCATGTATGACGGCTCCCGCATCACCCGCACCTGCGTCAACTGCCGGCCGTGGTCGTCCGCGAATACGACCTTCTTTTTGCTGCGCCCGGCGCTGACCGGCCCTCCTGCTTCTGCAGTTGTAGCCGCCGCAGCCGCAGCCATCATGTCCGCGGCCACCGACACAGGTTCCGGTTCCTCGGGTGTGGTCGGTTCATCGGGGCGCACTACCAAGCAGGAGCGCCTCGGGGATGCCGGCCCCTTGCCCCCAGTTGGGCTGAGGCCCCAGGGTGGAGTGAGCTGGCGCTGGAACGGGGGCGGGCCGCCGTTCTTTTGTGGTTGCGTCGTCAGCTGGAGCGAAGTCGGCCGGCAGTAGTTGCCTACGCTAGCGAAGAAAGAACCCCCATCGTCGTTCCCACCGCCGGGCGATCCAGGTGTCCCACTGCCGGGCTTGTAGTCGGCCGTCGGTAGCGAGTGGCTGTACACCGGGGGGCTTTGCGACACCAACATTTCGGCAAACGCTGGCATTCAGACTATTTGTTTTGTTACTGGCGAGCTATTGAGTGTCTGGTGTCTGAGATATTAGCAGAATCCGTACGGGCCGAACGCTCTGCAGACAAAAGAGGAATAGAAAAAGATGGAAAGTTGAGTCACCGTCGACTAAAATAGTAATCAGTGCTTTTTTTAAAGCATAAAATTTAGTTGACTAAATATCAAAAAAGAAAAACAATAAAAAAAAATCTGACAAATGCACGAATACTCTTCCCAACCGGGATTTGAACGGTGGGCAGTAATGGATTCTCAAGGAGAAAATAGAAAGCATCCCCCTTCCACCGCATTTTCTCTTCAGGCGCACCCAACACTTGTTGCTGCACTTATTAGCAGCTGCATTCGATTCCTTTGCTGTACCGAAGTATTGGTCTCGGTTGAACCATTTCTTGACAAGAAAGGACGTACGTCAGAGAGATGTACTGTAATTCTATGGGTTATTACAGAAAATGAAAATCTCTGTCCTGACACGGCAAGGCCACAGATTGTGGAAATTCTATTTTTATATGCATCCACGCTTTATTTCTTTCCACCGGCGTTGAACGGATGCAGTACGGTTCGGCGAATCTGGTGATGACGAAAACTAGCAAAAAAAAGTAGGACATGGTCAACGAAGAACGAGGTTGACAGGCTTACTACTTTTGCCGGAAAGATTTAGAGCCAAGTTTGCCCATCGGAATGATAGCTTTAAAATGACAGAGGACTATTGATGTTTCTTGTGCTGGAAATTAAAAACACAACAGCTTTTACAAATTGTTTTAGTTTTCGGGCGCCTGGAATCACATATAACATGATCAGGAAAAAAATAAAAAATGCACGTTAGTATTCATACGTTTTATCGCTGCTGCAGGATGAATGAAACATTTTGTTTCTTTTTCCCTCTCGATAAATTTATCTTTTGTCATCTGCATGTTTACGATCGTATTTATCCCATTGATGATTCCCATTTGGTACCCTGTTTTCATCGCTGCCGGCATCGTTTAGCCGTTTTAAAATGGCCCAAAGGAATGTAATTGAAAAGAGAACTCACCATAGCACAGCACCATTAAAATGTCTCTCCGGAAGTGCATCATGCTCGTACAGCAAATCCCGTGCGCATCAGCGGCGAATTATTGCCAATTGCTTGTTTGTGAGACGCACCGAGAGGCGCTCCCGACAGGGACTTGCACCATTTCTTTTCGCGACGATTTGCGAAGGACCGGTCTTGGTGATTTATTTGTTTACTGGCGCGCAACCTGTTGCCGCCTATCGACGTCATTCGGGATGCCAACGCAGATCTCAAACGTCACGTAGGGCATTAACACTACCAACAGATAGATTCGGCAAACACCGGGACATTTTGAAGTGCTCGTGGCAATTTACCATTGTAAAAAAATCCATAATCCCCTAACAAACCGATTTGAATTAGGTTAAGTGAAAGAATGAGTAAATTTAGAAGTCTCGCAAGATAAGAATAATCGCATGCACGCTTGACATCATATGGTCTGATATTTGGCGGCTCTGAATAATCACCACGCTAGCGTCAGCTGACCGATTTACAATAGCGTTTAGAGAGGCGTGTACGCACCAACGTTTTGCCAACGATGAGTTTTTTGTGTCCCGACGTTTAGGAAGAAAGGTTCGCGCTTCGCTCTTACGCGTGCACGAGTTAGTGAAAACTGCCCCCCGGTGGAATTTTCCACCCGTCGGAAGGAACTGAGCCACGAAGCATTCGCCACTGGCGCCAGTTGGGTTGCCCCGCCGAGGCGTGGGATTATTTATTTTTGTCTCCCGCGAACCCACGCGCTTCAATAACAACGCGGCAAGCCTGTTGGTGCAACAGTAGAAGTTGCGACGTGCAGTTGGTGGAACGGCGGGAGAACATAGGGAGGAAGACGGATCTCGACGGATTGATAAGGCTTAACCCGCTCTCCGCAGTGTGCAATGGGCACGGGACGGGGGGAATTGAAATCCATAAATAGGATTCACTTGATCGACTGATCTGTTCGACGAGATGCCCATGATCACGAGGATGAGCAGTGGCAGCGTGTGGCAGGATGTGTCAGGACGGAGGAGGCACCATTCGGCGGGAGGAATGCTGGGGCAGGCTTATGCTCCTTCGCCAACGCCACAAGGTTATCAGCGGCGGTGCGCAGATTCCGCGTGGACCTGTCCATCTCGGATTTGACACGTAACAACCTCGGAAACTGTTTCCTTACATGTAGCGGGAGAAGGAAAGGAGTGAGAGGGAAAGGGAATTTATGCTTCTTTTGTCTTGCAACCGGTATCACGCACGTGGTAAAACGACACCAAAGTGTGCGGTTTTGGTTACATCGGGTGGGCGCCGTGGCTAGACATTTGAGTAATCGGTTCCCTAAAAGGGTGTCAATGGCGGTAATGTCCCAGCTCCGAGTGGCCGTTTTTCAAAGACACCATCCCCCTCTTCCATAGCAAAGAACCGTTTTGTGCGACCCGTTCGGAGCACGGGTGCAATAGTGAGTGGCTCGTGTGGCACATGGAGTCTGGCGTAAGAGACAATTTATTTCAATTTTCTCGTTTTTAGGGCAGTGGCCTCGGCCATCCTAAACGGCTTCATGAGCAGCAGTGATACGGGTAAACTACTTTAGGACGAATTCGAGAGGCGCGGTGCCGACGCGGTGTCGACCCTATTGAGAAACGCAAGACACAACGCGCCCCATCAATTGATGGCGATTGAAATTTTATTCATCAGCCAGTGGAAACCTGACCTATGAGGGAACCGGTAGGAGGTGCACGGTGATGATAGAAAATGCAGTTTGCCACCGTGCTGTAAGAAGTTGAAGCTCGGGAAACGCTACCAATCGGATAACCACAGAGACTAGACAGGTGGAGTACGTAGTAATTTGCAGGAATCCGGGCTCAAGGTGTGGAGTACTGTGGCAACTTGATCCGCGTCTTCGTTGGGAAAGTGCGCGGGAAAGATTGCTGAAAGCAAACGGAGATGGCACATGAATCATGAGCCGATAAGGCGGTGAAGCGCAAGCACCCGTTCTGGTCGAAAAGGAGGTTATCATTGCTTGATGGTACTTGGATTTTGGTTTTTTATCTCCGCCACAAACAAAGACGGATGCAAAAACAGACCGGCATTAGCTCAGGCTATGTGGGGATTGTTCTTTCTTCAGAAAAATAACCCATGTTTTGCGGGGCTTTCGCCATGAGCTCAGAAACTCCGACGGACAGGAAACACCCAGTCCGCTTTCACTATATCAGTCGGCTTTGGGTGTTGTGACAGGCTGAAAGTGGTCGTAAGGGGTGGAAGGTGGGTCGTGTACAGTTCTACTTGAACAGGGTGCCATTGAATCGTACGATTCCACGGTTCGTTTATACAAACCTCTTCGGTCACTTCCGAGCCGTTATCAAAAACTCGCTCCCTTCTCTCAGGATGGTACGGATGGGTCCCTTTCTCCTCCGTAGGTAGAGGTCACGACCTTACCAGTGTTCAGGTTCTATCAATGTAGGTGATTCGTCACTTTCCTGGCCGAGAGGGGGGGGGGGGGGGGGGGGGGTGAGCAACGGCAATCCAGAAGAACCAGAATTCCCCTGGAAGACCCAATTTGTGTGAGGGTGCACGACGCGGAATCTTCCCTATGTGGTGTGCGTAATCTACAAAAAACGAACGGCAGTCATAAAGCAATTGGCTGCTCTACTCTTTCGTTTTTTGGTTGATTGCGAAGCGCCTATCCCGTCCTGTTAGCTACATTATATCCTCGATATTTTCGCCGACGTGTGGACCGTGGAAGGGGATGATCTTCCAATAAAACGTTGGTCCACGCTTGACGTCAAACGCTTCGCGACGGGCCGCTCCGGAATCGGAGGACGTTTGGATAAGGGAAACGGACCGCAAGCGCGCCGCCGATTATTTATAGGTACAAATAATATTTGCACCGCGCAACCACCACCGGCGGATACAAGATGACGCGCGATACATTATGGGCCAATTTGGAACCGACCAGAATGTGTCCGGTATAGACAAAACAAAAAAATGAATAAATTCGATGCGATCCGATATTTGAGTAGCAATTCTATCTTCTTCACCCGACCCGACCCGTTCGATCGGTTGCCCAAGGAAGTTATTTAATTTCCCAATGGGGTTCGAGCAGCATCGGATTACTAACATCAGTGGTTCGGTGGAGACATCTGGCGTTCATATGTGACGTAACGTAAGTCAAGCACTGGAACCAGGTAAGCGTCGTCTCTGGTGCAGTGAACATGTAACCTCAGCATGGAAGATCGGGTACTCACCAAAGGGAAATGACCTACCTAACTACATTGTACCTTGGTACCTTGGTCGTTCGATGGGTTTGCGATGCGGTTGAATGATGCGCAAAGCTCCACCGCCCATGATTACAACCCTACGCTTCGTTTGGGTGTAGAGTGTAGAAAGTGTCAATAGTTTACCTATCACGCTCGGCCCGCATGCCAACAGACAAGCGGCGCGTTCGCCACAGTTCATCGCTTCACTTTCTGCTAAAAATAACATCACCCCGGCACAACACACATTCTGTCCGCGTAAGCGCGACCGGCATCTCTATCTGTTGCTGCTGCAGGGAAGTCTAGTTTTTCTTTTCTTTTCATATTATTTTTCTTCTTTATAATTTGTTGTAGCCATTGTGGTGGGAATCCGGTGGTTGTCGCCTACTGACGCCTCTTGCCAGGCGAGGGTGGCCGAACTGTGGGATCACCCATTGCATATTGTAGTACATTTTGTTCGCTTTTATTTCGATGATCTATTAGCTGATCACTCGGGCACGACGAAGACACCCTCTGAATACAGCACCGTGAAGAGGAGACAAGGACTCCATGACGCCAGGTAAGGGCAAAGGTATCTTAGATTAACTACAAGCTCTCCGTGGTGGAGCGATAGGAGGGGAGAGTTTGCTGACCCGCTGGTGGCACATCTCCCGCCCGCGGGCGCCATCTTATCTTTTCTTTCTTAATTTGTTTGGTCAGTCCTGAAGCTGGCCCGTAAGAGGGGTGATGGTTTTGGCACGCGTCCCAACAACAATGAACCGTCGTTTCCTTCAGTTGTCTCGTCTCGGGAAACATTGCTTTGCACGGATTTTGTTGTTTCATTTTTATGGGTCGAAACACGACACGATCGCCCTTGTTTTATACCCGCTTAGCTGATGAGAGAGGAGGAGAATGGCGGCGAGGTGGAGATAACGTATGTTCGACGGACAGGCCTCGGTATTGCACTTGGCAAAGAAGAAAGCGCCACTTTTTTACAACCTCGCCTCTTGGGCCCCGCAACGATAAGAAACCCACCCACCCTGCGGGAGTTGTTGTTGGCCTGGGAGGTTGGCCGGTGTAAAGAATCGTTCGATTCGCCTCTATCGCTATTTATTTCGAATACGAATCCTACTGCCGTACATCAAGGAAGTGAGGAATGCGATTCTACTGCCTGACGCTTCGGTTCACGGAAGTGTTGGTGGCGTTTAAACGAGAGAGAAAGAGAGCATGAGGGAAAGTTGTGGCTATGTCCTATTATTTCCTAAGCTTAGCTTATCTTGGCATCGAACTCATATTATTCTTGCTCCCCTCAGCAAGCCACTATGCTGCAACAGTCAATTTTAACAGTCAAATAGAATTACTTTTAAACAATGGCAATTTATACCTTATCTATCTCTGGATAATCTATAACCAAAATAGTTTCATAGATTTTTTTAAATTATTTCAGATAGACAAACGAATTTAGAGAATACCTTGACCCACATAGAGGCTCCGAACGGAGGAAAGCGTTTGGGACTGAAGGTCTTGAAGGGCCGCAATCTAACAGCTGATAGGAACGTGACGGCTCTTATCGGGACCATATGAGATTGGTACGGTCGGAGGCTTATCTTTTGACCCGAGGGAGCCAGAGGGGCCTCCTAACCGACACGACCCTATTGGAACAACGAGGCAGGTCTACGACCTGCGTCAAATAGTCTTCCGATCTTCGGTAGAGTTTGCATGGCTCAAACTCAACTGGTCGAGTCAACTCAATCTCGAGACCTGCGGGATGCCAGTTTCTCCCATAGCAGAACGTCAGGGTGACGTCTTAATCGCCAGCTCTGACCTTCGAACTCGAGTACGGGAACGGGCAGCTGCGTCGTACGGCTGGAAAGTGTGTCAAAAGTTCCAGGTTCATCTAGCCTCCCAAGGCTTCGGGAAGTTCGCATTGACGTCAACCGGAATCTGGTGGTGAAATGGAGCGAAGAAGATTTCGGTGGGCTTGGAAGATGCAAAAAAGGATACAGGCCAGGACTACAGGTTGATGCCTCCGAATGTCTGGCGAGGCCTATGTTTACCAACTACTATGTTCTTCAGTGGGTTCGCTTAGAGATTCGAATGCAACGATGCATCATTAATCGGCAGCAGGGAATCGTTTTTCATCTCATAGTCATCATCTCTTTCTCTCTCCCTCTTGCTGTTTCGCAAAGGACGAGAATCGGCGTCCGCGATCCGCTGCACTTCCGAGTGTATACGCTCGGCGGACGGTAATTATAGATTACGGGGTGGCATTATTTTTACAAACCGTCGCCACTAATCCTGCTCGATCGGAGTGGGGCTTGCTAACCTCTTGATTCGAACGGACCATGCTTTCACGCACGTGCTCTCGCCACTTCGTGTCGCCAGTAGGCAGATGATCACGCGCACGGTGCATGGGACCCGAGCCATCCGTGATGAGAACGTGTTTGCACCACCGCCACTACGACCATCAACGCCGTGGGGAAGAGGTCTGGTCCGGTAGGATTTACCTCCGGACGTTATCGGGCGCGCTGATACGACGAGCAGTAGAGCAGTTAGGGGTCGCGGTCAACAGCAGGAGTCCCACCTAATCCAACGCTTCGGATCAATCTAAGGGCTCTTTAGTTTCTCTTCCTCGTTTCACTGGTCCGCATGCCTTTATTGACTTGCTGGAATTGGGATATCTGTTTCTTCGATGTTAAGTTTCCAGCGGAGAAGGGCTTCGAAGGGCAGTGCGAAAGGAAACAAACGGATCGACCGATCGGATAGACCTCTGAAAATGCATTTCATTCCACGGGTCCGAGCTCAGGGGAAAACTTGTTTCCCTTTCACAACGCGGTACAGGGCAAACCAAGGGTTTTAAAACCCACGTAAATCTGTGGCCGCCAAACGGGACACCGGTAGGCTCTATCTAATGGTTGCTCCGCTAGGCACGACTAGTGGATTTTTTGTCGGCTTTCGAGAGTGCCGTGTGTGACATCGTGGGCTGTATGCGATCGAACGAAGAACGATCGCAGCGAGGGAGGGAAAAAGACAGACCACCGATGGCTTTTGGTCTGGATGATAGATTGTCCGACACGCACCAACATGGCACATTGGTCGGTGCAGCACACGTACGTGCCGACGTTTTCCGCTTTCTGGTAGGTTTTTGGAGCCGGTTGTACGGTGGCACCGTCTTACGATTGTTCGCGCACCATCGTGGGTCGTTGGCCCGCCAACCCGGGGTAAGGCTGGACTGGACGAAAAAAAGGGTTGGAATACGTCTCCGCAAGCATTAATCTATGCCATGCAGTTTACTGCGTAACGGAACGAGTGCAATCTACGATACGACACTGTTACAACTCGAACCGATGGACCAATAAACGAACATAGCGGAGTGAGCGGGTGGTTTGGAGTTCGATTTTTTGTTTTGCCCCTGGTCGTTGCCGGTCGAAATATATTTATATGTTCAAAAATAGCCATGCCGACGCGCCGGGTGGAATGTCGCTAGTGGGCGTGTGTGCTGAACCGATCCTGCAACCCTTGGACTGGGGACGGAAGAGGTGGCCCGAGAGAGCTAAACTCAACCACACACCGACGATCGTCGGGGAAGGATAGAGCGCTAGTGGACGCTTTATTTGGTGCATTTCTATATTTGTACATGATCGGTTCGATGTTTCGTTCCCTTCCTTTTATTTTTGCCAAAGCTGCCACATGCAAATTCAAACGACGACCGGTAGATCTGTGCCGATGCTGGTAGGAAACAAGAAGACGAAGAGTAATCAAACACGCCCCTATCGCCGATCAGGAAAATTAAAACGCAAATGAACGTTTCAAAGATTACCACCCCGCCGCTAAACCGAGTGATCAGTTTCCGATTGCTACGCGAGCACACAAGACATATGGCCAAGTTTTTTTTTTCTTTGCAAGCTTTTCTTCATCTGCATCCTAATGGGGGCCACCCCCGGCATGCACCGCCGGTACCTGCCAGTATCAACAGTACCATCACAGGGTTAGTTGTGGCTTGACACGGTGGGAAAAAGGGCGAAGAAACTGATTACTCCCTGTGTCCGCGAGCGACCGATCTTGGACTGAACTCGATCCATTTGTCACGGTGGGAGCGTGGATAGATCGGGGATCGTGAAATAGGAAAAAGGGATTTTACCGATGTGGGATGTCCGCGTACGCAGTACGATCGAGCAGTCGGTTGGAATGCAGCGATAGAATTGGTTGGGATTCGTAAGGCGTAACGGGTTTAGCCTGTAAGTTGAACGGTGCCCACGCATCTTCCGGGATAACCTAGGGTTGGTTTGAGAAAAGTAGAACAAATATTTGTCCACATCATCATTCTCTGACCCGAACGGAAGGTAATTCTACCAACGTATCATGATCCTGTCCGAATTACTCCTGCTCGCGATATCTCAATATGATCGTTTGCTTCACTCCGTCTCCGACCACCTAATTGACGGTCAGCTTTCAGCGCCCTCAAAACATGGCGCCAGCTTTTTATGTAATTGTCTGCGTGTGCGTCGCAACGCCGAAAACTGGTCCGTCCTGCCCGATCGCCCGAATTGTATGGTGTGACCGGCTGTACGCTCCTCTGGACCTGGGATCAACCGGCAGCTAATTGGTGAACGAGCGCTTGGCAGGCCGCAGCCGTGGGGTGCGATCGTCGATCGAAATTATGACCTATCCAGTTTCGGTGCCGCTTCAGGTTCACACGCGGCGGGAACGCCGTAGCATGCGCTGACCGCATGATCGGAACCCTCGTTCAACGCGATCACACATACTTGCTCCCGCCGAGGGAAACCTGAAGGTAATCGTTGGCTCGGGCCTTTCGTTATCACCAACGACACTTGCGGCGGTGTCGGACTGGTTCCAAATGGGGAAATCAGAAGAAAAACGGCATAAAACCAACCGATATTTCTGGCCAGTATTTTTAATGCCCCCTGTCGTGGTCTTAATGAGAGAAAGTTTCGACGGTCAAAATTCGGGCCATAATCTTAAAGGAGCAGTGCTATACTTTTATCCCGATCTGTTAAAACCAACGAGCTGGTTCGCAAACCAATCAGACGCCAATGGCATGGACGGTAATAATTGCATTTAACTGCATCGTGTCCACTGCATGACACGGTTTGTCCCTTGTTTCCCGAGGTCGCCACCTCCTCGGTGCTGCGATCGAAATCAAATCGACCACCGTCCATTCACTGTCAGCCGGTAGGATCGGCGCTAAAGGTCACCGGGGAATGCTGATAAGTGACTTATGCTAGCTCCTTAAGCTTCCCCTAGCTTGTGGAAGCCATGACACGAGGGGCAATGAGTTATAGATTGGCTCCTAGAGTGGAGCAGAACCCAATGCATGTGACGCGTTTCCTTCGGTCCTGACGGAAGTGATCCTGAGCGTCGAACAAAAGACACATCTCTTCAATGCCGCCAACGTTCATTAATGTTTTCACGAGGCCACTATCGGCGATCATTGGTTCTGATTGTGGCAATGATGAGAGCCTACCTAAAAAAGGACCGAGACACATTATTTTCTAGGTCGTTTCGTTGACCATCAGCGCCGACAGAATAGCTGGCCGGTATTATTTAATAGAAGGTGAGATAATACATAAACTGCCAACCTTAGTGCCCGAAACAGAAGCAAAAGTCCTTGAGTCACAAAGAATAATGAATGTTGGTGTTTGGTCTGTAGATGTCCAAGTGTAAGTGAATGTCATCCGTGTGTGACCACGTGCCTTGAAAATTGTCCATGTCCATCGTAACGGCATTGGCTTGGCGTGTAAAGTGTTCTAGTTCTAAAATTAGCACCAGAACTTGCTGCTTTAAATGGCCACGAGCAGAATTGGGGAACTTCGCCATCCGAAGAGCACGTGGCCTATGTTCTTGAAGCTAAATCTCTCAACGAACCAGACTGAACACGTTCCCTTTCATGTGAGTCCCACTCCCCTAGAGGACACTAATCATAGCGGTTATCGAAGCCGAATAAAAGGTTACGACTTCAACTTTGTAAAAACATAATCTCTCAAACGCTAACGCACTAGCACAGACTAACCTGTCGGTCCGTTCTCTCATAGCTGGGTGATACAGATAGAAGAAAAACAAATACAAACAGTGGGACAAAAAGGTCGCTTTAACCCTTTCCTTCTAGTGACCAAGCGCGACCGGTGCGATCTCCGGTTCTTGAACTTCCGTCCACGATCCGGTGCACGATCGATAGCAAGCTACGCGTGATTGTCGCGTGACGAGGAAGCGTTTTTTTTGCAAAGCCGGTTCTTGACTAAAGCAAGAAACATCAACACACAAGTGGGGCATGTTCCACCGCGCTTAGGGGGGAGCGGCTAGCAGCGGTTTTGGCGAGGTGTGACTATGAATTATTTATAACATCCTAACCTAACCTTGGCGCACTGTCGTCAACCGGGGTAGGACGCTGATGTCGCCTGGCAAACATATGTGCGTATACCTTCGTATGCCGAGTGCACGAACCGCTCGCCGGACTAGGCTAAACAGCTGAGCCGGAGGATTACGTTTCGGGCAGAGCCGTGACCGAAAATTCTGGGTGACGATGCGTCATAACCGCGCTTACTCAAACACACACGCTGCAGCTTCAAGTTCACTACCAACCAAATACCAAAATGTGTGGATAGCATTTGTACGATATCCTCGACAACTATGTCAGTGGAACCAATGAACATTCCATTTGAGGAAACATTTTGCAGTGTTCGAAATTGCGAGATATTCCTAAACCGGAAAACTGTTAAAGCTCTTCTGCAAAACCGAAATACTTTTGCAAAGAAAAATCAGAATTTAAAAACATCGACAAAAAACATACACTTTACGGACTTAACCCTGTCTTAACATATTTATTTCACTTCATACGTCACAGTATGAAGCAGTATGCGGTTTCAATTTAAATGGCAAAGATAAAATAAGCCTAATGACTAATTTGTAGATAAGTGTAGGATTTCCTAAACTTCCTTTTTTCTATCAAATTTTTAATCCTTGCTATGATTCTGTCATACGAAAACCTTGCAATTCTTTCGGTAAGCAAGGCTGGGAGCTGCTGCCTGATTGCCCAGATATCAAACTTGACCCGGCGACCGATATTCAGCTTGACTACCAGTTTATGCCGCTCGTCCGGTCGGTGACCGCGTTCGCGAATTGCCTGAGCATGACTCCGCCGCACGAGCGACGATTAGATAAGCGACGCCGGCTTGGATCCAATCGAATAAGATTGTGGTGGGTTTTTGACCGAGAAGAAAACAGTTTTTGTTAAAAAGAAAATCAGAAACAAACAAACAGCCTATCCCCCCATCCCAACAACCGAAATTGAACGGAAACCGAAGTCAGTGAAATGGACAACGATAAGGCTCGGTTACGTTACAGGTGCATCGATATGGCAACAGGCGAGCGTAGTAAACTCATTTCATCGTAGCGTAGTAGGACCGGGCCCAAAAACATTGGCATCTAATTCAAGCTGCAGCACGATTTGCCGTTTGCTTCCGAAAATAGTCCACATCGCGCCAGTCCGATCGATCGACGCGGCGTTGAATCACTCGTCGAGTGAATGATTTCAGGAGTGCCTCTCCATCAGCGAAACTTCTTGCCCCTCACGGGTGTTTCTATATGGTTCACGTTGATAAGTTGTGTTTGGGTGTTTTGTTTTTTCGGGTGACTGAAAGCACCACACAGTCGGTTGTTTTCAAGCAGCCAAGCACGCATGTGAGCATCGCTGGCAAACGCAGCAGTGGCCCTCCGTGGCTATCTGGTGCCCGATGACCTTTACCGTAGGGGTCGCAGTTGAGCGCGAGATGGATGGACTGGAGATTTCCCCAAGATTGCTCAGCCTGCTCCCCTCGGCAAGCAGCAGCATCCCCCTGAGGTGACCTGAGTAGGCGTTATCATGGCGCACAATTAGACTAAACGACTTTCTGATGAGGGCTTTTTATTGATTGTTTACCTTTCTCTCAGTGTATAGATAGTTGTTGGAGCTAAAAAGGAAAAAGATCTAGCACGATCATCGTATTTAAGGTCAGGGAACAGTTTAAGCAACCAAGTGAAAGTGCATCAGAGTCGATTTGTTCATCTTTCCAACCTACACAGCTTTTTTTACTCATCTCTTTTCCCTATTTATTGCTCTGAAGCAGGAGGAAGACTATTCATCGACTTTTCAGCAGGCAGCACCCAGAAGCGTTGGTCGTTTTCTCAGACCCTTGCAAGGACGACACGATGCATGCATGGCAAACAACATCTTCTGCGTATCGCAACCCAATCCCCGGAAGGGCATGATCAATTTGTTGATCCCGCACATCCCGCAGCCAACTCTTGACACCTTCATGCTATATGCACGCAGATAAATGTACACGCCGAGGATCAGTTCAACCCACCGGCGCAACATTGTAGGCGCTTTGATCTTTCCCTGCGTTTAATAGGAAAAATCGGGGGGCGGAGATAGTCGAATCGAACGATAGGCCGTGAGCTAAACTCATAACTCAACGTTTTGTGGGAAGCTCCCTCGTATTATGAATCCGCGGTGTGCAAAGGGAACACCAGGTTCCATTCCAAAGCCGGGGGACCATAAACATGCACCTACCGAGTGGTTTAGCCGATTGGAGCAAATCGCCGCCCAGGGCTATTCTCTAGTGGCCGTGGACCATTTTCCATGATTGTCTTGCCCTTCCCTTCCTTCTCTCGCTTTCTCCCCAAACACACACACCGGGGCGTCTGGATGTGACGGGTGTGTGCGTAGGTGGCGAAAGCATAAATTATGCCGTACGTGAACGGGAACGGATGGGGCACGATGTCAATGACTTACTGCGGTGGTCTGTCTGTGCGCCGAGCCAATTACAGCCGAAGGTGAAGGGGGAAGGTGGAAAGAAGGTACTTGCAACTTGCACCAACCAATCTGGCTTCTTTCGGGCTTCTCCAGATAGAAAAGTACGAAGGAATGTTCGTAGGATGTTTGAATGGGTGAAGCACTAGGTAGGTGCGTAGGCCGTTAGGAAATGACATGGTGCCGTTAGCATAAAAACCGAGTCTTGGACTTCTTTTTTCATGCATACTTGTCACCATTCTGGCTTTTGCATTTCAACTGGATTTTTTCGGGCAAAAATTTACGGAATCATTTACGGAAGGATATTCTATAGCTTATGGGAAATTTAATTTGAAATGTATTGAAAAATATAAGTAAAGAAGGAATTACTAAAGATTGTAACTTACCGGTTTACAGTTAAATATTCAGCGGATCCGATGAAACGATCTTTCCAAGAATATCCCACTTGTGGTTGCTTCTGGAATTTCTTTTGCTTTCCCCTTCCGGAAACCTCTTGAAGATCGTCCAACAGGGTCGTGTGCGTGATCGATTACTGCACACTTTTACCGAATAGAACCGTCCGACCAGCTGTCAAACCTTTTCCGCGGGTCGCGGATTATTATTTCGCACAGGTGTGACAAACGCCGACACACACGCACACATATACGCACACATGCACGCTGTTAGGGATTGTGACCACCTCGAAACTCGAGCTAGTCGCGTTCATGGAAGCGAGCTGCACTGACTAACATGTTGAAAACGTCGGCGGCACGAACGAAAAAGACGACACGTAACATAAGAAACATTCGCACGCAAGCACTATGCAGCGCCTTGTTCCGTCCGGAACACACCTTTCCGAGAGGAGTGCATCCGAATCCGAATTACAAGGTACCCGGAGGCAAAAGGGAAAAGATTGGCGAGCGTGAATTAGATCCACATCATTGCGTAAGGAGTTGACGAATGCCCTTTTCTGAACGGCACTGAAGGTCACTCTGGTAATGTCCTTTCGGGCGTTGGTTGAAGGGACAACTGCAAGTCGAGTCCTGCTTACTGCACCTGCGATCAGGGTTGAAGGCGACCTAATTTCTTCACTTCACACGCGCTTCTTTTTCCTGTTGCACTTGAGACACACTTCCACAGGGTTTCTTGATGCTTCGGGCCTTGTTAAGAGCGGGGACCTCTTACAGTCAGCTGATGCGAAAGGAATGACCTGCCGTCGGAAACAAGACACTCACGAAAGGTCAGATACTTTTTCAACAAAACGATCCTCAACGGTTTCGAAGTTGGACGATCACTGCCGACAAATGGAGAAACCACTGTATCACAGCGATTTGGAGGGAGTGTCAAGGACGAAGGACACTCTGAACCACGTAGAGCAGGAAAATAGGGCTGCAGCAAAAACGGCTGTGCTCGATCCTTCTAGAAAAGCATCCGGATTCTCTTCTCTGCAGCACACTTCCGGTATGCTTTTGGTGTCCTGAAGCGGAGTACCTTGATCGGTAGGGTTCCGCAAGTCAGTCTAGATTGAATGGGCTGGCCGGTCCCAAAAATTCACCTTTTGCAAATGGCTTTCTTTCCGCAGCTTTCAAACTGTTTCGTTCCGGAAATCAGTTTGATCGTATGACTTTCTCTACCGTCGGTGAGGATGAGACTGCGAACAGCGATGCACTGTACCGTCCGTACAGTGTGCTTTGGATGCTGCTGCTGCTGCGGCTGCTTCTGGCGAGGACGTGCACGACGACAGTCGGGCAGGTGGTGCTGGCGGCGGCGGTGATGATGTCGGTGGGAAGAAAAGCCACGTCCATTCGCTTCGACCGTTTATCGAAGACTGAGCGCGTCGCAGGGCCGAGCGGCTGAATTAAATGTTTAGTTTCATTCATCACACAGCGCGCGCTTGCATGCACCTTCACCAGTGCGAGAGCGCGATCAAGTGGTCAGAGAGAGTTTGGGGAGTGTGTGTGCGAGAGAGAGAGAGAGAACGGTTACTTCCTATCGCGGTCTTGCGCGAGGTTATCGCATCCGTCTCGCCACGCACTCGCACAAACACACGGTTGCGCGGAAGTGAGATGCACGCGAGACAACTTGAATGCGAGTGTGAGAGAGCGTTTGCTCTCGAAACACGGAGAGCTGCCGGCGATCGATCCTCTAGGATCTTCGAGATCTCTTGAAGGATAATCGGTGTACAAACACACTCTCATACAAGCATGGAATTTACGTCGGAAGCTGTACAGCACCGTGAAAGGAAGAGGAAAAGGAAAAACCCCCTAATGCGTGCGCTCCCGCTCTCGCCACTATTTCTAATCTCCTATTTGCCTATTCCTTTGCTGTTTACAAACGGATTTGCTGCATGACGCGGAACGGCGTTGACAGAGCGTGATTGCACGGATTGGGCGCAAGACAGACACGGCTGCTTTCCGTCACAGTCTTACAATGTCACTGGGCATCAGTTGTGTGAGATAATAGCTCAGGGATTAAAGATGTACCGGCGCTAGCCTGTATGGCAAAGGGCGGACTTTCTGCTTTTGACTTGAACGCCCGTGGCTCAACATTACATCGATTAACCTGGCCAAATCTGTGGACAAAACCAATATCCCAAACGACGATCAAGTAGAGAAAAAAAAAACAATACTCTACTTAAACCTCAAGTTGGTTTCTGGATTTTTTGTGTCTCTGAGGCTTATCAACGCTGGAGCATAGGCGACCGAGTGTGTGTCCTTTTCCTCGACGCCCGCGACGACGGCCCTCCTGGTTATGATGAGCCACTGGGGGAAAAACAGCATTAGCCATTATCGGCAGACAATTGCGAAGGGTGCACTCAGCATTATCGCGCCCATCCGTCGTCGCCCTCGTCCTCGTAATCGTGCCCATTCCTAGACGAAGTTCCTGATGTAAGCCCATCAGGCCACGTCGTGACAACGAGGTGCTGTCTATTTGTTGAAGATCAGCTCGCTACCGATAGCACACAGAGAGGAACGCGAGTACCTCCGGCTAGTCGGGGTTTGACCCGTCTCGAAGAATGCCCCCGTACACACGCGCCGTTTCGAGTACGTTGGAGGAAAGGATGTGCCCTAAAATAGCCCAAAAGGATACCCCCGTTTAAGCAAATGAGGACGCTTGACGGGATGACCATTGCGACGTTGTTAACACTTGTCCACCTGGCACAACACGCTTATTAACGAACAGAGGAAGTATTTATAGGTTCAGCTTCCTTCCTATTCGAGAATATAGAACGCTTGTGCACCTTATTGGATGATTGATTGATACAAAAATGATCGTGGGATCGTGTTCACGATGACGTTCTCCCAAATCATTGAAAAGGGTTCGTATCAGGAATAGCACATCCAAACAGCGTGCCGGTCACACCCCCTCAACTGCAGATAGACACCGATGGGATGCATAAGATGGGGCAGAATGTAGGGTCACAAAGGTTTTTTTTTTTTCAACCCAAAAGGTTAAAACGGCTTCCGTTAAATTGCATTCACATGCCATATGATGACAAACGGTATCATCTGAATCTGACCCGTGTGTTCGTACCCGATAACTCTAATCTACAGCTCAAGCGACAACACATGGCAAAACACGATCCAGCACGCCCTGCTTTCAGCGGTTTCCGAAGCAAAATGGCGCGTCGGTGAGTGTATGATCCTGGAGGTAGAAATGACAAACGACCGGCGATGGCACGGCAACTGTTTCAAGAACTTCCTGAACGCACAAACCTGTCCGTGCCTTGTCCCTGATGATTCACGCTCATCTACCGAAGGCTTGTCGCAGAAACAACTAACCATTATCACAATAACAGATGTATCATAATTTAAAAAAAAATAACTTCACAAAACGAATTAAAACAAAACGAAACTTTTAACAGAGTGGCCCATAGTGATCGAGCAGCGGCAAGCGCCGAACACCGTGGGAGGCTTTCTTTACACTGACTGATCGCATCGAACGTATCCCCTTAAGCCGGAGATCCCCAAAATTGCCCACAAACATGTAGTATTGGTTCTGGCAATCCAACTGGAAGGTAGTAATAGTGCGTGCCATCGATATCTGTTAAAGCGGTGGTTGTAGTATGACTAAATATCTGATATGAATTTGGAATCTTCATTTCGCATTATCAGGCCAAAATTAAATTCGACATTGAAATCAACTAGGAAACATTATGGGATAATTATTGTCACAGATTTTGTTCAGCAGACATTCAGTACAGCAGAGCATTGAGGTAGTACGTTTAAGCCGCATGGTGCGATAGTCCAATCGGCGCAATAGACAATAAGTCATTTAAGATGAAGGTGTACCATTTTACTCCAATTTAGTGCACGTAATTGAGCCAGCAGTTTTAATCAGAGGCGCTTACAGGCGCCAACGATGCACGATGCAGAGCAAATGGAAATGGTACGCTGATAATGTGTGGGCGCTAGAGATACGCGCCATCAACCAACACCAGTGTGGCAACGATCCGGTCGCAAATGCGAGCCACCGAACCCGAGCTCAAGCGATAGTGCGGTTTAATAGGTGTGTGCATCTGGACGATCAACGAGGAGCTGGAGGTAGATGAGGCTGGGACAGGGACGGTAAGATCCAAAAATAAACAAATCATGCAACGGCCACATGCCGTCGACGGTCATCGCATGCAGTGGCTCCGCGTTATTTACTTTCGCCACTCAATCCCTGCCTTAGCGTCCTTGTTTTTGCTTGCCACGGCGGGAAGAACCACATCAGCTTTATTATACTGATCATCGAGCCAACGTTGGATGTCATCCAGTGGCTGCATGATTGGAAAAGCTAGGGTTCTGTCGGCCTTCGAGATCGATGTGGGTGGTAACTTCAGCGTAGCGATAATCAGAATGCGAAAAGCTTCATTGGACAAATTTCATTCTGAGCAGATAGAACCAATCTGTTGTAAAGCAATAGAGGGATAAAACAATGATAGGCCACAGGATCATAGCATGGATAATACTGAAGATTCAGTTCAAAATCAATAAAACAATAGCGGCAAATGGAAAAGACATAAAAAATATCCGTACATCAATACGGCAAACTCTGCTTGTGTTTGTCTTTTTTAACCTTCCGGATTCTTACAGCGTTTTACAGGTCAACTTCGAAATCCAGCACCATTCTTCGTATGTCAAACAATGATTTTCGTCAATGATACAAAGGAAGTTGAAATGCGAACATCATTTTTCAACTGAGCGGCATATTTCAACTTTGACGTCATAATTCATCAACAACAGAATGAATGTAGTCAAATGGGCAACCTTTTTCAACACGATGTCATTTCGCGCAGTGCTGGTTACTTTTTTCACAGGGGTAAAAATATACTACAGTTTCTGTGTACCATCCCGGGGTGTAAACCTTTCAAAATTCCAAAACAAGGCGCCCATTTTGCATGTTCGGTTTTTTGTACATTGTAATCTGGTCTGATTGAGAGTGAAATAACGAATCTAAAAGGAGACAATACGTAAAAATATCTCCTGTTGTGTAAAATATTTTTACCCCTGTGAAAAAAGTTACCAGCACTGCGCGAAATGACATCGTGTTGAAAAAGGTTGCCCATTTGACTACATTCATTCTGATGTTGTTGAATTATGACGTCAAAGTTGAAATATGCCGCTCAGTTGAAATATGCTGTTGGCATTTCAACTTCCTTTGTATCATTGACGAAAAGTATTGTTTGACATACGAAGAATGGTGCTGGATTTCGAAGTTGACCTGTAAAACGCTGTATTCGGAGCTTTTATCAAATCGTAGCTATTTTGACTTGTGTGTTTTTTATCCCTTTCTTGGTTGCTCACATTAACGTACTCTTCCCAGGAACAAATCTCGGCGGTTCGCCGCAAGCCAGCGTGACTATTAAATCACTACAACTCTGCCTCATCTTGCGACCGTTTACAAGCTAAGCGTTTCCGCCTCGGTTTGTCTTCACCGATTCCTATTTTCCATGCGGCGCTGACGACCGTGTAACGGTTTGTCAAGTGGACAACAAACGGCCCTTTCGAATTTTCGTTGCAGTTGAACACCAATTTTGGAAGCACTCCAGACAATGGTGGTACTTCGCGTCTGTTCCGCGCAAACACACTTCAGTGTTGCTGGAATGCGTCTGGCGCCCTTTGTGACCGGGTGATGCACCGCAGTTGCTGGGAAGGGAAAGAGTGAGAAAGAGAGTAAGGGGTCCCTCCATGGCTTCCATGCACTTCGTGGAATCCGGCCTACGTAGGCAGACGGGGAATGCGCACTCCAGAAACGCTTCAGCCAAAGCCCGGCGATCGTAAAGTCCCACTCGTTTTCGTGGTCCCTTTTGTGTCTGGCGGATTGATATTCATCAATCAAATGTTGCAGCGTGAGGATAGCGTGGTGTTAATCCGATTGTACCAGTGGAAAAGGGTATCTTAAGACGGAACCTCTTCTGAAAGCGTTGAGGCTAGCAGATGGAATTCAACTTTGATACATAGACACTTTGCTCGACTATTCCCTTTGATGGATGTTTATTCTACTGTTTTAGGTTTATTTTATGTTCGCGGCAGGATTGATGGACACTTTTATAACGCACACTGCGAGGTAGGTAATATTCGTCAGTGGATTGGATGGCGTTGATAGAATTGTAGTTTGATCGTTTGATCCTGTTCATGTCTTGTATGTTTACTAAATTTGAAACGAAACGAAACGCCGTGAATGTGGAACATTCAACAAACATAAACAGAATGTCGATCAGTTCATGCACTTACATGCGCCACCCTTGATCCGTACCGTGACTACCAATTAGTGATCGACTGAGATCGACGACAGGCGCGTGTGATTTGCGAATTGTCAAACATTTCACGGTAATTTTTAACCACCTCTCCCGGTGGAAAGATTAAACCACAGGAAAGAAAACACACTCGCCCTCCTATCAATAGCTGGGATCTTCACTGGCGCCAGAAGTGAGTTTGAAGCAAAATCGTGTTGGTGTAGGATGCAGTTCAGAAAACGTGGCTAAAGTTTTCCATACCTTTCGATGCTCCCTGTGGCCACCGTGGTGCGAGGGGCAACTGCAATACGATGCTCACGACCAAGGAAGTGCCGGTCACATGTAGCGTCCGCATGATGGATCCGTTTACATTTAGTAACATTGATCTTTGGCTACGACCGGAACTGAAGGCGGATAAGGAAGTTTGGAACGAGCCCTCCGTTTGGCATCGACACACAAAATGGAAGGTTTTGAATGACCAGAAACACGTGATCCGAAATTTTATGAGAAAAGGTATTCACATCTACGCGCGCCTTGCAATCGATCCCGAATGGGGTTGGGTGAGCATTGTTACTGTGCGCCACATTTCGACACTTATGTAGCGACGTTCGTCTGTTTGTAATTCGATCGATTAGTGGCGTTAGCATGCGCCATCTTAGGGAAAATTGGAGGAAGGGTTTGTTGGCGCTGTGTTTTCCTTTTTTTTTTTTTTTCTTCTTTCGTAGCATGTCCAGTCGATGGCGGACTCTGGTGACATTTCCATGCATTTCGCAGAAAAACTTAGCACGCCCGCGATGAAGAAATGTTACGGAATTGGGTTTCAGCTTTGTTTGGCTGGGCATGTAATTTGAAGCTCGAGAGGAAACGGCCGAGAAGAACAAATGTACCGGAAGGTCGTGCGGGGCCTCACTGTGCGTGGCAATGTTAGTGTGGCGAGTGAAGAAGTGAATTGAATTTTTCGGACTTTTATTTTATAAGTTTTGTTTGAATTAAAATAAAATGGAAGGACAACTTTAGATATGTTTCCTACTCTTGCGGCATTTGAAGAATTTATTATTTTTTTATAGTTTGCTATGTAGACACGCATAATATTAAAGGTACGGCATAATGCAATCAAAATCTTATACAAACCTGTATGTTTATGATTATTATTTCATAGAGCTCAGAGAGGACCGCTTTAATCCGATTCACTTTCACTCTCCGACTGGAAGTCACCGACGTTGATGGAAAATTTGTACTCCTGATCGCAGCCGAGGTACGAATCGCTCATGTAGTACAGCGTGTACTCGTGGTGGCCTGGGCTCGGGGCGACAAAGTTCAACTTAACCTTTGCTTTCTGCTGCAGCGTGAGGCGTTTGATCGACAGAAGCGAGTTGGTCTTCGGATCGCCAATTACCACCCACCAGCCTTCTTCGCGTTTCTGCGGAACGGGGAAAAAGAGAATGAAGAAATGATGGTTATTAACAAATGTGGTAGCACGGTATAGGTTTGATCAAACAAAAATCGGGCTAACAGCCATTCCCTTATCCTAAACATTAAACGAAAATCACCGCCATCGGCTTCCTGAACCGGAGACATTCAATTGGAAAGGGCACCAGTTCCTCCTGGAACTATCTGAAAACTACTCGCTTAGTGAACGAAGTGGCAGGCAATGAACGAAAAAAGCCTCCAGCCATCCTATTGTGGTTTCTTATCGGTTTTTGTGGTTTCTCATCTTCGCGGCGGAAGATACCTCAGCAGCTTTGTCCTCTCGTTGGTGGGCAGGAAGGAAATAGGATATATTGCCGGAACACGACCACCGGGGAATGGAACACCGATCGACAAACCGAGGCGAGTGCACATGGTCGATCGATTATCGAAGTTTTCGCGTACGGCTAGGCGTTGCAGGTGGGTCACATTTAATCATCGATTGATTTATTAGCCACCTGCCCTCTCCCCCTTATAACCCCTGATAACGTGCCTCGTGGTGTTCGATTACGGCAGGTCGGCGGCGGACGATCATCAGAGATCAGCTTACAAACAATCGCGCCGCACGTACCACCGTCATTGGGATCATCTACAGGTGAGACCCGAGGATGCAAATTTTGCTCTTTACCAGCAGTGTCCTGTGGTGCTTTTTGCATGTCACTGCCTGGCAATATTAAATATTTATTTCATGAACCTACTAACATTATCAGGTATCAGTGTAATTGATTTTTTTTCAACATGTTTAAAAAGGATTTAAACACTTTTTTCCAATCGTCGCTAATCTCGTTGATCGCAACGAAACGAAACAACTGTTGCAGGCGATATCATCGCATCCACACTTCGTTGAACATCCTGTTTACTGGACTCTACAATCCCGGGTCCAATGGAGATTTAAAAAAAAAAAAACAACAAAACAAAAGCTTCAACCCATCCGAGCACGATCTGTCGTAGTGGGACATTCGTAGCACAACGTAGGCCAAACCGTTGCTTATCAAAGTATCGCGGAATACTAGGAAAACAACCGGCAGCGCCGGTATGAACGTCAATAAAATCGATCATATTTATAAACCCTTCAATAGACTGTTCCTGGGTAGACCGGGCTACCACCCCATTATTTTTTTTTGCTCCTGGGGTCCTGAGTCGATCTATTGTAGTCGTACCCAGGCGAGGCAAAGCATTGTGATACTTCACGGAAAATGGTAAACATGAAACACACGCGCCCTCTCGATCGTTATAGTTATGGCAATAAGATCGATCGATTGCATTGTATGCCAATTTTCACCGAACCTGTTATTTCGACAACCTTGAACACACGCCTCAGAGATAAGCTTATCCTTAATAGGATGTGAATGTTCTTTGTGCCGAAAGTTTCACATACGATAGTTTAAAGTTCCAAATTGAACGAGTGATCTATGCTGTGCAAATTAATAGCGACATGCGAGATTGATTGTGATACCGACCTGCGGGAAGAAGGGCGCAATGACCGGACCGGTTACATCGTCCTCACGCTCCAGATTGACCGCCACATTCACCGACGAACCCGAGTGTATGCGATCCTTCTCGAGCACCTCGAACGTCATCTCGATGTTCGGATACCGGTTGCAGAAGCGGGCCACGTCGGACATCTGCTGATCGGTCAGCTGCAGCAGCCGCGTCCGATCGTCGTCATCCAGCTCCATGATGTCAAACACCGTCTCGATCTTCTTCTCCTGGCAGCGCTTGATGATGTCCGCGCTAAAGTGGGGCAGCTGCTTCAGGTACGAATCCTTGCTCCACATCGCTTGCGTCACCATCTGGGCCAGCTCCATGGCGGCGACGGCCGGTGAAAGCCACCCGTTGGACGAGAGCACGTCGACGCACGCCTGCACCAGTCGGATCGCTTTGCCCAGGATCTGCTCGGTGTCGCCCTGTAGCTCAGCGCCGAGCTGCAGCCGGGAGAGGTGGGCCTGCAGCAGCAGGTTTGTCTTGATGTGCGGGTCGTTGTACTTCGGCGCCGTGCCGTTCGGTCCGGTCAGCTTGTTCGGCAGTCGGTTGGCGAGACTGCGCAGGATGTTGTCCTCGTGGTGGCGCACGATTAGATCCTCGTACTCGGCGGCGGATGAGATAATCTCGAGCAGCCCGCGAATCTTCGTCTTGCTGTTCAGCGACAGGCTGAACAGCTCGATCGTGGTGTAGTTGATGTAGTAGTACGCGGCAATCATGCCCAGGTTGAGCGGCAGCGTGTCCATTTCGTCCTCCACACCGATACACTTCGATTGCTCCAGATCGGACAGGGTCGATTCTACCAGCTCTGACAGGTGATCCGACAGGTGCCGATGAGTGACTCCTTGCAGGTTGTAGTAGTTTGGGTTCTGCGTTAACCGCCGGTAGAGGAACGTCCAGGTAAGGTAGTCGACCGCGTCCTGCTTGTTTTCGATCGTCTTCGTCACGATCTCGGCGTTGAAGTGGTCGTGCATGCGATGATCGAGATGGCTCTCCACCGGCAGCGGTTCGTTGAGGAACTTCTTGTAGAAGTCTTTCTTGGAACTCTGGCACATCAGGACCGCCTTCGCGTCGTCGTCCTCGAGCGGTCGATTCGCGCGTCCCACCATCTGCAGCACGTCCGTTATTGGGTAGTCTTCATACGAGTGGCTACGCCCGTTGTAGTACTGCGTGTCCATGATGATCACCAGATGGGCGCTGATGTTGAGCGCCCAGCAAAGCTCGCGCGTGCAGATGGCAATCTGTACCGCGCCGGAATCGAACAGCTGCTCCACCATACGCTGGTCGGACGCCGTAAGCCCTTCGTGCATGTACGCCACACCCTGAGAGAGTGTCTCCTTCAGCGTCTTGTCTGTCATCCGGTCCAGGAACGGTTTGATGTCGTCCTCTTCGGCGTGGAAAAACCGGTTTGGTTGCAACTCTGCCGCACAGTACGTCAGTACGTCGATCGCGGTGAGACGAGCGAGCTTGCGCGACGTCACGAACACGATGACGGGCTTGTGCGGGCTGAACTTGGTGATCGCATTGTAGACCGGCTTCGACATGGCGGCGATACGCGATGCGTTGTGTGTTATGTTGAGCCCCTGAACGTGCAGCTCGAGCGGAATCGGCCTCACCGACGGGTGAAAGTTAAAGGTGGCGTTCGTGCTGCACCCCAGCCATTGTGCGATATCGCGCGCGTCGGCGAGCGATGCCGAGAGGGCCACGATGCGGATCGGTTGCTCGATCTGCGACGAAATGTAGCGCATCCTGGAGCAAACCACCTCCAACACGGGGCCATCTTCACCCCCGATCAGCTGCAGCTCGTCAACGATAAACAGCTGCACGTTCTGCACGTTCTTGCGCTGCTTCCAGCGGCGCGAAAGAACGTCCCACTTGTCGGCCGTCGTCACGATGATCTGACCCTTGGCGATCAGCTTCAAATCGGTGCCGGTTTCACCCGTGAGCTTCACCACCTTGCAGCCAAGCGCGGACTGCCCGAATCGCTGATGCCACTCGTGGAACACCAGCTCCGCCAGCGGGTCCCGGGCGACCAGATACACTACGCGCCCGGCCGGATTCTGCGACAGTAGGCGCAGCACGGCAAATTCGGCAATGGTGGTTTTTCCCGAGCCGGTCGGTGCGCCCACGAACACATTGTCCTCGCTGTTGTAGACGGCGTTGAAGACCTGCGTCTGGATCGGGTTGAACTGTGGGAACCGATCAGAGTAGAGCGCCTCGAAGCTGGCCTCTCGCAGGGCACTGATGGGCAGCGGCTGCAAGTCGAGCAACTCCGTCGGCGGAAGGTTCTTTTCCGGTAGTATCAGATGCCGGAAGGACACCGGTAGCTGCGTCTCGGCTCCGATCCATCGGTCTGATACGATGCGCAAAAAGTACTGCGGTGGGAGCGGCTCGAACACCGGTACGAAGAACTTCACCAGATGATCGTCGGTGCAGTACTTCGCCTTCAGCAGGAAGTACTCATTGTGCAGGATCACCTCCGAGTCGACGTCCTCAACCAGGATCCAGAACGCCTCTGATTGACCGTGCACCTTCTCGTCCCACTGAAAATCGGGTGTGATCGTCAGCTCCACGCGCAGCGTCGAGCGCGTAATCGGCTGGATGTGCGTGGACAGTTCCAGCTTCGGGAACTGGTGGATGTATCGGTAGATCGTTTTACCGAGCTTCGGCACGCGGATCAGCTCGCCGATTTCGTTCGCCTCCAGATCATACAACCGCTCCCAGGGGAAATTTTTCTTCTCGATCTTCTTGACAATCTCCTCGGGCATCTTGCGGAACTGGCGCAACGGGGACATGCTCTGCCACATGCGCCGATCGATCATCTTGCACAGCGTGAGACACTTGTCGGCCAGTTGCGCCCAGCCACGATGTAGTACGATCTCGAAGATGGCCCGCAGTAGCCGCGAGGCGGACTGCGTCACGTACACCATGTCCGCCATGAGCGCGAAGCCTTCCAGCTTCAGCTGGGAGATGTACGCTTGCAGCAGCACGTTCACCTTCGCGCTCGGCTCTTCGATGCTCTCCTTGATCGGAATTGGCACCCGTTCCATCAGCTTCTGCAGCTCGAGCTTCTCCTCCTCACGCACGGTAATGTTGCGGAACTCGCCCGACAGCGAAAACACCCGGAATAGCTCGATCTCGCTCAGCGTCGGCTTCAGCAGCTGGTGGTACGTGAGCATCGTATCGTGCGTGCAGTAATAGTGCGACGCGATTCGACCCACTTCCGTCACCTGGAAGTGGCCGCTTTTGCGGTCGTACTTCACCAGTCCACTACGCTCCAGGTGTAGCGCGGCCGTATGGATCAGATTGGCCCGGAACTGCTCCAGCAGGGGATCTTCCTGCACCGCATCGATCGACACGCCGTACAGGGTCGGCTGGCGGAGCATGCGGATGTAGAGGTACGTGTAACCGAGCCAGGTGACCGCATCCTTCACGCTCTGCACCGTGCCGAGCACGATTTCGGCGTTCAACATGTCCGGCAGCTTGGAGATGAGCTGCGACTCGATCGGGAGCTGCTGGTTGAGCAGCGACAAGTAGTACTGCAGTTCGCTGTGGTTCGTGATTAGGATACCTTCGCCCTTTGTGTCGTACTGAGGTCGACCGGCACGACCCAACATCTGCAGCACGTCCAACGCTCCCAGCTCCACCCAGCGACCCTTCTCCGGGTTGTACACCTGCGTACCCTTGATGATGACCGTGTGTGCCGGCAGATTCACACCCCAGGCGAGGGTGGCCGTCGACACGAGCACCTGGATGTGCCGATCGGCGAACAAATCCTCCACCAGGGTACGGTCGACACGCGTCATACCGGCGTGATGGATCGCAAAACCATAGGGAAGCAGATCCTTAAGCTCCTGATTTTTCACCTGATCTGCTTCCGAGCGGAGAACTTCCATGCTGGCGGAACCTTCCCGCAGAAACGAACCGAGGGTGTCCTTCTCCAGGCACATGTCTCGCACGGCCCGGGCCGTTTTACCCGTCTCTTTGCGCGAGTGCACAAACACCAGCACCTGGTTGCGGCCGGCATGCTCCATCACCTTCTCGTACACGATGTCGTTCATCACCTGGAAGCGCTTCAGGGCTTTCTTCTCCGTCACACCGATGTACTGCTGCTCGAGGGCTACCGGACGGTAGCTGTTGTCGAAGTAGAATAGACCCGTTTCGGGCCGCACCCGCAGGAACGTTGCCACGTCCTGATAGTTGGGCAGAGTAGCCGAAAGACCTACCAGTCGCACATCCTCCTGGGTCGTTTCGATGTTGCGGATCGTACGGGCAACGAGTGCCTCCAGCACCGGACCACGCTCGTCGTGCAGCAGATGAATTTCATCGATGATCACCAACCGCACGAACTGGGTGTACGTCTTTTCGCCACCCTTGCGCGTGATAATGTCCCACTTCTCGGGTGTGCAGACGATCACCTGTGTGGCCGCAATCTGCTCCCGGCTCAGCTGATGATCGCCCGTCAACTCCGCCACGGTCAGGTTGTATGTGGCCAGTCGACGTCCAAAATTTCCGACCATTTCCTGCACCAGCGAGCGCATCGGAGCAATGTAGATGATCTTAAACTCGTCCACGTTAATCGTGCCGTCGTCATTGATGTGCTTGCCGATCTCTCGCATCATCGTAAGCAGTGCCACGTTCGTCTTACCCGCACCGGTGGGAGCGCAAAGAAGCAGATTTTCATCGCTATCCAGGGCGCTCTTGTACAGCCGGCTCTGGATGCGATTGAGCGTCTTGAAGCCACTGAAAACTGGCTGCACATACTTGGGAAGCTTCTCGATCGCAATCAGCTCTTCGTCGTCGTCGAACGGGCGAGGTTTCAGGGCCGGCACGTGCACCTCCTCGTATCCTTTCCTTTGCTTGCGGAACGAACCGTCCGGAAGCTGGCAGCGTTTGTTCGCCATCAGATGAGAACCCTGGGTGAAGGCAAGCTCATCCAACTCCAGCACCGTTCGATTGCCAACGATCTGACCGCCGCTGGCGGTTACGCCTTCCCCACCGCCAGCGCGTCCCTCCGAATCTTCCATGAAACTGTCCTCCAACCGTTCCCGACGCGCACGCAGAGAAGCTTTCATGTCCGCGCCGTCCATCTCCGACCCGTTTGCGTAGTCACGACCCTCCTGCAGCTCCTGCTTCCCGGTGTCCAGCTGACGGAGGATTTTAGTCAGCGCTGCGTCCGATTTCATCTTTTCCCGCAGATTCGAACGATCGCTTTCACTCTGCGATTGGGCCAACATCGTGCAGTAGAGAATCATTTGGCGATTTTTCTTGAGCTGCTTGATGAAGTCGAAGCAATCATAGCCCAGCAGCAGCACCAGCTGATTTTCGCACTCCCGATCATCACCCGATTCCTTCAGCACGCTCAGCACCTCAAGAGCCTTCGCCTGCGACATCATCGAATCGTTGTAATACTTCCGCAAGCATCGCTGCAGCCAGTGTGCATCAATGTCCCGCGGGTCGAGCGCTTTCTCCTTCTTGTTCATGTCCTCTCCGCCGCCAAGGTTTTCTGCGTGCAGAATACCGTCGTCGCGTGCCTCCTCACCCTCGTCCTGCCCATCGTCTTCACGCACCTCACCGTACTTGTCCTCGTCCGACTCCTCCTCCGATTCCTCAAAGCGCACGTTAATGCCGTACGTTTCATCGATCGGCTCGTCACCGCCGGGTCCAGCCTGTCCCACGCCGCCGGCACCGATTGCTGTGGCCGCATCCGACCCAAAGTCGGTAATCTTTTTCCCGAGGTTCACCAGCAACGCGAACCGTTCATCGGCGACGCTACCCAGCAGACCATCGATTTCGCGCTTCTTCTCTCGCTCCTTCATGCGATCATTCTTCAGCACCGCGAGAATTTCATCCGCCGCTCCGCGCAGAATGTCGCGCGGTTGATCGCCGATCGCTTCCTGGATGAAGCTCAGCAACACCTCGTACGTTTGGCGCGTTTCCTGCGTCTTCGGTCGGTACACGATGCCCACCATCTCGTCGATTCCCTCCGACAGCAGCGTTGCGCCCTTCATGCTGTTGAAATCGTACTGTGCCTCGTCGCGCTTCTGTCGCTTTGCCTTGCGTTCTTCCGTCTTTTCCGGCTTGCTACGCTGGGCCCGGTCGCCCATTCGGGTACCGTCGAGCTTGCCGACCAGCGAAATCACTTCGCCCGTCGCTTCATCACGGCGCGGTCGCTCGATGAGCCGGATGTCCGCTTGCAGGACGAGATTCGAGTTCTGTTGGGTTTAACGGTGCAGGGAAAGTAGTAACGATTTGCTTTCGTTGACACACCGTATCCGTATTTCACAACTTACCGCTTTGTACTCGTACTGCAGCTGCCTCGCTGCTGCGTCCGCCATGTTGCTGTGGTATTTTCAAATGCGTGTTTCTTTTAAATAATGTGTTCAATTCACTCTATCGTGGTATTTTATCAATATTAAACAATTTTTCAAAGCAACCAGCATCTACAACGTAGAAAAAATCGATTTTAGTTTCTTTGATTCTAAACACGACGCCCGATGCCGCCTCGGAGTCGATTGTTTTGACGTTTGATGAAAATTATGCCCAACGTCAGTATATATTTTCAGGTAAAGTGCATCTCAAGTCAGCTTTGAATATAGATACCTCGAGAAGGGAAAACCAAATCGAAAGGTTGTTAGAAAAGGCTACACCAAATAACGATTGGATACACTGCTACGGAAATCGAATAAAATTTCATCATTATTTCCCAGTTAATACAGTATAAACCATTTGTTTTCTTCATACCTTAGGCATGTAGTGTATTTATTTTTGTTTTATTTTACATGTAAAACCATTCTGTGAACTTCTTCAAGTTCCCCAGTGTTGGATGTGTCACGACTACATGTAGGTTAATTCCATTTACACATGGAGTGCGAAAATTAAAGAGAAAAAGCTGGAAATTAAAATCCTGAATCGGTTGGTATGACCGATTATTTCAAACATTTGATGAAACCAAATTCTAGCAGTCTCGCGATTGCTCATCGACTGATCCTTCGTCATAAGTGGCCATTGCGTCGGCCATCATGCTATCAAGTACGAACTGCGTTTCATGTACCCTTTCCTCCTGTCCATCATTTTCATGTGGTGAATTTTCCGCTCCTTCGTCAATTTCACCCCCTTCTGCTACAGGACAGTCGTCGTCGGCATCGTCATCGTACGACTGTCTACCGTCGTCAGTTGGCTGTTGCTCGGAATCGTAATAGGAATAGGTTATCTCCACCATTGCATTGCCTTCGATTTCTGTTTCCGGTGCATTCGTTTCATCGTCCGATGTATCAGCATCTTCCTGAATGATTGATTCCTCGAGATACGCTTCACCGGTGACCGTCTCAATTCTTGGATCGTCTTCGTAGGTTTCAAAATCTTCCGACTGCACCCGGGGATCGTCCTGGTACATTTCAAAAGTTTGCGACTCCTCCGTTGGTTCATGATGATAGGTTCCGACGTCTTCTGATTCCAAGCCAGGTTCATTTTGGCTTGCTTCAGCATCTTCCGACTCTACCATGGAATTTTGATACGATTCAACGACTAGCGAATCCGCCTTGGATTCATCTTGGTACGATTCAGTCGCTTCCGAGTCTTCCCTAGGGGCGCCTTGGTACGATTCGGCTGCTTCCATTTCCTCCCTGGATTCTTCTTGGTATGTTTCAGTAGCTTCCGATTCCGCCCTGGATTCTTCTTGGTATGATTCAGCCGCTTCCGACTCCACTCTGGTCTCTTCTTGGTGTGATTCAATGGTCTCAGACTCCACTATGGCATCGTCATGACATGTTTGAACGGTTTCCGCATCCGTTTGTACTTCGCCTACGACCTCCTCGGCAGTACTACCGGTGTCATAAACTTCCCCAGAGTCAGCGTTGGCAGTAACCACCGTTTCTGCCTCAAATGCCTTCTCACTATCAGCCTCAGGCGCAATCTGCTCCACAGGAATGTGCCCCTGGTCTTCGGCGATTCCCGGCACAGCCGATTGATGGTGTACCGCCAACATCTCCTGGGTGTACGCTACCCCTCCGGGAGCCATCGCCATCGCGTAGGCATTGGGATCGATTGCCCCGGCCGACACCATCTGATGGTGGTGGTGCATCATGGCAGCCGCACCCGGGGCACCGTGCATCGCACCGTACATCAGATTGTCCAGCGGTTGATTCTGCGACTCGTCCTCCGCGACGTAATGCATCATACCGTGAACGGAGACCGCACCGGCCGCCGCTGCTGCAGCCGCGGCCATGTACGCCGGGTGCATCCCGTACTCGAGTGCGTACTGCTGGTTGTACATTTCGATCGCCTCCGGAACGATCATGTGCGGCTGATCGTGGTCCATCATCATCGGTATGCCACCCATCGACGCTACCATCGCTGCGTGCTGCTGCTGCTGCTCGATGGTGGGAGCAACAGGATCGGGCGGATTGGCCGCAGCGGCAGCCGCAGCGGCTGCGGCAGCAGCTGCAGCTGCCGCCTCCTTTGCAATCACATCAGCGCGCTTAGGTTTGTCACTACCGTCGAAAATGATGTCCAGTGCTTCCTGGAAATCCTTGGGCAGCGGCATTTCTCCACCGGCCGCTACGTAGGCGTCGGGATCTTGCTCATTCGCTGGTTGATCCAGAGGTTCGGTTTCACCAGTGGCCAACTCATCTTCACCCACCACACTTTCTTCGTCCATTGGCGCTTCGCCTGCTTCACCATTCGGTTCCAATTCCTGTTGAGGCTGATCGCCTTGCGGCTCCTCGTACTGATACGATTGACTGGTTTCCTGGGCTAATTCGGGATTCAACGTACCATCCTGGGCCTGATGTGCTAACGATGTTCCCTCGTGCGTGATAGTACTATCACCATCGATCGGAGCTACTGTCTGCTGCTCGGTCGAGATATTTGACTGTTGTTGTTCAGGCTGCGCTTCAGTTCCTTCCGATGCTGCGGCGGCCGCTGCCGCAGCTGCTGCCTCCTCCTTCTTCGCATTATCGGCCTGTTGCTTTTTGAACACCGGCATCCGCCCAATGAACGGAAGCTTTTTCTGCGTCACACCGCCACCACCATTACTGCTAGATGAGCCCTTGCTCGATCCCAGATTGCTCGATTTGTTCGTCTTTTCTTTGCGATCCGATGTTCCCCCGGACGGTTTAGCTTGCGCTTTCTGTACCTTCTTGTCCATCTTTGTGGGTTTCGGTTCGGGCGGGAAGTTTACGACGGCTTTCTCAATCACCCGATGGCTGCCGCGGCTCGATCGCGACCGACTGCGCGAACGTGATCGTGAGCGAGAGTACGAGCGCCGATGGAATCGTCGGCCACCACCACCGTACCCGCCACTGACGCTGCGGCTACGTCGTCCCCTAGAGCGGCTTCTGCGGCGATCGCGTCGCTCACGAAAATCATTGCGTCGACCACGATCGCGATCACGTCCACTGTAACGATCCGGACTGTCCCAGCGATGTCTGCGATCCCGGCGCTCCACGCTACGTCGATCGTAATCGCGATCTCGATCACGATCCCGATCCCGATCCCGATCCCGATCCCGATCGTTATCACGATCGAAACGTTTCCCTTCTTCCGTTCCGGCATTACTAGCATCATATGAAGGTTGAGTCAATGATACAACTGGTTCGGCTGGTATGATTGCTGCTGTGGCTGCTGGGGTGGCTGCTGCTGTGGCTGCTGTTGCTGTGGCTGCAGCTGCGGCACCTTTTCTCTCCTGCGCTGGATGTACGACTGTCCACTTTCCTGAGAATTTTAAATTCATAATAGAAAAAAAAATCTATTCGGCACATGGTTTGTTATCTTTTTACCTAGATGTGGCTGCACCTTCGACGGACCGGCCGCTCCTTTTCCGCTCTCATTGGACGCGGTCGGTTTGGCTGCGGCCGCAGCGACAGCGGCCACCGCTGCCGCAGCGACTACCTCCCGCGCGTTCACCTCCTTAGACTTCAGAATGTTGCGCATCGCCGCGTGGATCGGGTTGGCCGAATCGAAGTGATTCTCGTTCTTTGCGCTAGACCGGCTGTCCTTTTCCGAACCCGAATCCGATTCCGACTCGGACGATTCAGAACTGCTGCTCGACGAGGATGAGCTGGACGAAGCGGCCACCCGCTTGCGCTTCTTGGAACGCTTCTTCTTTTTCTTCTCCCGGCGCTCCTCCTTGCGAGACTTCTTTTTCTTCGCCTTCTTTGACGCTGTCGATTCCTCCTTCGTTGACGGTTTGTTTTCGACGCCGGCAACCATATCCGAAGACAGTGGCTCAACATCATGGCCTGCGACTTTCGGATGAATCTGGAAGGAAGAACTCGCGGCAAACAAGTCGTTCGAATGTGCTTCGAACGATGCTGCAAACCGAAGCTCTTCGGCAGTTGGCGGTGGCGGTGGGGCTGGGATTTCACCGTCTGCCAGCAGGTCCTGGTTGGCGGATGAACCACCCGTTTCCTCGTATGCCCTCTGGCGGTCCGCCATCCAATTCATTTCGAAGTTCGCGTGGCTGTCGATGTATTTCTAGTATTGGATAAAAACGGCAAAATGAAGAGTGAATATTTTTGAAAGTAAATGGCATAAACAAAAACCTTTCCAAAACTCACCCCGTAAGCGTCGGCATGTGTCTGCGATTTCAGATGAAACGAAGCGGCTTTCAAATCGCCCATCCAGCGGTCGCACAACTTGCAGTACCAAGCTGTGGCTGGGACGAAGAACTGCAGACCCCGTATCGGTATCCTTTTCGTCGGTGCGTCCGGGTTCACCATCGTGTCGTCATTGTCCTCATGAGCACGCCATGGTGCCACCTGGAGCTCCTCTTCCTCGGTTAGCCCTTGCACATTGACTACCCGACGACGATGATGGTCCAAGTGAAGATGCAACAAATACTCTCTGGCCGTCTTGGGAAAAACGTTGCAAGCCGTGCACCAGTGCAGCTCCGAGTCGTAGTGGACGTAGTTGTACGGAGATTTTTGCTTCCTTCCATCGGACTGCTCCGGTGCCCTGTTGAAAATTCAAAAAAAGAACACGATGACGGTACAATGTTTGCTTCTCCCAACGGAAAAAAAAGAAAAGCTACCGTTTGTCAGATGTCTTGCGTTTTCCACGGGCATGCATACTCTCCAATACTTCATTTTTCAATCGTTCCGGCGACAGTGATTCCGAATCGCGGCGTGCTGCTGCCGCTCCGCCACCCACGTCGGGGGAACGCGATCTATTCCTCTGCCCACGCCTTCCAGCTTCCACCTCACTCTCCATTCGCTCAACGTCGGAGGGTAGAATGGTGGGGGGCTCCGGTGCGGTGGGCAGCGTCGATGCGGATGTTCCGGGCAGCATCGGGGGTGGTGACGGCGTTCGATCCTTGGCAATAATGCCGTCCAGCATGTCGATCACGTTTTCGATAGTTTTGATTTTGTCCAGTATTTGCGACTGCGGACGTTCGTTCAATCGTTGCGCGACCATGTGCGGTGAAAGAAAGACGAGACGCGCGATACGAAATGGAACGAAAAAGAGAGAGAGATAAAGAAAAGATGCCTCGATTAATGCGAAACTCGATCGGCCAGCAGTTCTGAGCGAATGCAAAATACGTTTTAAAACCTTTCATTGGTCCGACTCTTAACCGAAATGCACTACATGGTTGTGGCTGTCTTGCGCCTGCGCATTACGATGGATGGACGATACACGTGTGGAATTTTCCAATAGTAGTTCGCACTGCTGCCGCCCGGGCGAGGTGTGGAAGGCGCGCGCGAGGGTTCAAGAGAATATAGTTATTTTGAGTGCATTTACATACAATTTGTTTTTTGCATAATCGCTGGGTGTGGTGGATGATGTCAGCAGCCTCATATGCACCATTGCGGAAAACGCAAATAGAATATCATAAAGGGAAGACGTTGTTTGTTTAGAACGAGACTGCTCGGTCCTGCAGGAGAGTAAAATACAAACTCCAAAGTTCAGTGTAAACTTTTTATGACGAGGATGACAGTAACGGAAGGCTCGATGAGTAGGATGGAAATGATGAATAATGTCCCGTTCCGCTTCATTGTGCTGATCTTCAGAATCGCCTCTTCAACATCGCTCCAGGTTGCTGCTCGTCTGGTCGGGGAAGCTGAACTTCCACTTCGTCAGGACACCATCGTGTTGCGAACCTTACAAGCTAGTTTACAATCAATACGATCCGGCACAAGCAGGAGCAAGGCGTATTTTGAAGCAAGGAAGTAGAAATGGACGCTTTGTTATCTTTTATTTTGTTTTCATCACAAAAAAGCACCAACGATTGCTTGCAGTTCAAAAACCTCCTTTGAAAACTTCAAATTACGTCTTGCTTTGACATAGCACTTTTTTACAGGATACATTTTGGACAATTTGTACATTTTAACCGCAGCATCGTGTGCAGTTATGCAGACGTGCGACCTCTCGACCTTTGGCTATCCGCAGCCAAGAAGGGAGTGGCGATGATGACTCTCCAAAAGGGGGTTCAGACGGTACGGGGACACATTATGCAATGCGCAAACGACGGAGCGAATGTGTCGCTTTCCCCTGTCCTTACCGCGGGATGAGAGGGAGAGATTCGTTCCTGTGTGTTGCACGAGCGATCCTGTTGCTTATTGCAATCTCTTTTCACTCCAATCATCTTTCAATCATCAATAAAAGGCTGTGGGAAAAGTGGAGAAATAGAGAAAACTATCTTTTGTGTGCCACGGCACACGGCCGGGAACAATGTCTAGGATTGACGCGGGAGTGTTTTTTTATGTTTCAGATTTTTTTTAAATAAAAAAATCCTTTGTATCCCGATAAGGACTATATGGGCGCAATATTGTTTTTTTTTTGTTAACGTTTGTTTTTCTTAACTTCTAACATGGTCTAAATTGAGCTTTTTAAAGACCATTTGTACTCAAATAAGATTCGCGATTATGTTAAATGTCAGTTTTACATGAGGCACCTACCTGTAGTTTGTCATTTTCTTTGATAAAATTGTTCGTTGTCGGTGACGGGGGCTCGCGGCCAGAAGATAGATCCGATCTTTGCTCTTTCAATGTTTTCAGCTCACGCTTCAAAGCACCAGCGCGTCGTTTGTAATCGTCCCGTTGTTTTTTAAGTGCAGCACGTTGATTGAACTTTTCAAGCGTAATTGCAGCTATTTTTACAGAAAAAAAGAAAGTAAAAAATAGAACAACCGTTAGAATGGCAAATAAAAGAAAGAAAAAAAAGGATTATGTCGTTTTGCGGGAAATGATGCTAAACTAACCTTCACGTTTTCGTTTTTCCTCCTCAGTTTCCTGTATAACTGGCGGAGGAGGAGCTTCAAGCCACTCAGATCCTGCACCACCCATCATCATAGTCTGCGACGGATCCATCATTGTTCCATCGCCATATGGCGCAGCAACCATACCATAACCATAGGCATCGTACCCTCCCATGTAGACTCCGTTATTGGCATAAGCCCCGTAACAGTTCGGATCGTACATTCCACCCTGCATCATGTATGCACCGCCACTTGGATCCCCAACCATCATACCCATCGACATTCCACCTCCTCCTCCTCCGCCCCTGCCACCCATAACCGGCGAACGACTGTGCCGTCCACGGCGTCCATGGCGTCGCATTGGCGGTCCGCGGTCTGGCGACCGACGCCTCGGACGGTACGACGGTGGGCTGCGGGTGCGCCTTCGACTTGTTTGTCCATGGCGACGACGATGATAGCTTGGACTGCGAGAAATACTTCGACGTTTCTCTGCGCGGCTCACGCTACGACTACGGCTGCGAGACTTCCGTTCGCTTTTTCTCTTCGAACCTAATTGATCAAACAGATCAAAGGAGTTATAAACACCATTGTCGGCATCATGCATATAAAAGACAACATATTGCTCTCAAAGGACACAGCGGACGGATACTCACTTTTTTCTGCAGGCGATTTTGAACGTCGGCTTTTGTCATCATCCATCTTTTCCATGGGGACGGATTTCGATGGATGACGGTAGCACACAAAGAAGCTTTTCCGGCAGTCCAATCAAGTTGGATGCTTGCGAGCACTAACACTTTTCGAAAATCTAGAAATCAGACGGCGAAAATGCGTAAATTCACAGAAAAATAAGTGGAAAGTTATTACGGCGTTATCACGCTACCATTCTTTCGGCACAAGCTGGTCTATTTTGACAGTTTGAATGGGGTCATTTTTGACGTACGTCAAACGTCAAAAGATAAATATCTACAGGGTGTCTCATATATTTGAATGATTTGAAAGTACAGTTAAGAAATATGACTTAAAAAGAAAATAAGATTTGAAAAAGGAAATTCAATTAAACGCCGTTTATCCATGAACAGCAAATAAAAAATAGAATAGATATAAATATTATAAAACATTACTAACAAAAAGTATACAATTTAAAACAAACGCTGTTATAAAGTAAATTTAAATCATCTTGAAAAATGAACACGTGTTATATTAAATCATATTTTTCTTTTTGAAAACTTTGAAATTGTTATGGTTCACGTTTTACAATGAAGCTCAATTTTCCTTACAACAGTTACCTTCTTTTAGCATGTACCTTAATTAATATCATCCACGACGTAAACATCACCAAACATGGCTATGTTAAGTTTTTCCGATCAAACAAACTCCCACATGGTTCTGTAATGACGCACTGATTTGGAAGTAAACAGGGAAACTCCCTTTGAACAACATTGGCGTTGGACGCAAAAATAATTTCGATGATTAAGTCATATACCGACGCCGAAGAATGAATAGTGTTTACTAGCTCCTGGTGTGCCCTGCATTTAAAGACGGTAGAAAATATTACATCACAACAACGACGTCACTCGCCCGCTCGTGGCGCTGTTCATTCAGAAAAATAGATTTCCTACAGATGTGAAAATGGCATGGCGCCATTTTCCACAGCTGCCAAAAGCGTCCGTTGAACTGGCCCTGCTACATCTTTTTTTCCAGCATTCATTCGTCGGACGTAAAACTGGTCAATTGATTGGTTGCTTTTTTATTGTAAATATTTATGAGTCCTCGAAATACTTCTTTCCACGGATGCTTGTGAGATCAGCGGGAACGGGTGCGAATTCCTTGCATTCCAGCATTCCATACAGAGTGAGTCACGAAAAAATGTGTGTATCTAGAACAACTGTTAGCATAAACAGAAGCCCTTTGTTACCGGGAACTACCCATGAACCAATGAAATCAGGGACAGTAAACAACCACTGTTCAGGTCAGTGTCAGTTTCCTATGCCAAGATCCTTTCCAACCCCGACGACCTTAGGCACAATTACGATCCGCTATGGAAAATTAGGGGACAGGCAACCTGTTGACATGCTCATTGCATTGCGATCGTCTCTATGTGGATTGCGTTTCTTCGAACAAGGTGAAAACGAGGACGCCGGATATCGTAAAACTCGATGCAGTTTTACTACCATCGTTGGAGGACTTGAATATTTGTCAGCTGCGTAGGGTGGAACTTTTGATGCCAAGAATACTAATTTTGCACTACGCCAACCGGTTGGTACTGAGAAAATTTAAGAACTCAGTTCAAGGTAGGACGTAAAAATGCAATCAAAGATGAACTATTTTAGGAGGTTATTGTTGTTTCCTCGTTTTTCTAGGTCAACCATAAAATGTACCACGAAGATTTAAATTTCTACAGTCACACGATGGACTTGAAGTCCTAATTTATTCATGCCACACTCGAAAAATCGTTGAAAATTCAAATCTCTATTTGTCGTAAGCGTGATTCCAACAATTTCAATAAAAAATAGACTGAGGCTAAAAATAAAGTAATGAATTTGGGCAAAAGTGTCAAATGAATATCGGAAAGTGAAAAGCACGCGATGTTCAACAATACCAAACAGGACATTTTACTTAGGAAATGAGTCACGCCTATATTAATAGAAACACCACTTTCCCCGCTCGGGAATTTGCCAGAAAGAAAATAATTTCCTTCCATCAACCGGCACCTGTTACGACATCTACTGAGTCCGGGAAAACACGACGTCTTGGTGAGGATGGCCGCGCTGTGCCGGACCGTTTCCACGAATGTAATCTTTCAGATTGTTTCCCATGGTAACACATTTCCGTTGCCAATTTGACTTTCTTAATACACGCTCACTTCGGCCGTGCATACAGTTCATATGAGACGCGCTCAAAAAATGCATTACAACCATCGACATGAAAATACGAAATAAAAAATCATGACACTGAACGCCGCTTTGTGAAAAATGAAATCGATTAATCATCAACGTACGGCAACGAAATTCAAAAGAGAAATCTCGCAAAAACACGCGGTACGTGCGTACCGCGGGTATGGCGACATGATTAAGTCAAACAACTGTTTCCGGACGTAGGCCAAATAACTTCAAGCCCGTCCCAAGCCAGGCCCATTTGGTACAGGATCAGGACAGTCTTCGTTTTGGTAATTTTTTTTTCTTCGCCTCAGCGGTTGGGTACGAGCAAGATGCTAACAAGGAAATTGGCCACGGATGAAGTAGCTCTGTCGAAATGAACGTGCGGTAAGCCGATCGTGTCAGACGTGCATCATTCGTGCAACACAACATTCAGCAGTACCCCGCGATGCGAAGTTGCGTCACACAAAGGCTTAAGTTTTGCTTGAGTTTTGCTTAATGGAAGACACTAACTTAAGCCTAGGTGTGACATTAAATGAGTGATCGTGAGCGACTTTGAGTGATAAGAGTACCTTCCCCTCCTTTTTTCCCCACTTCTCCCTTCTTCCTTCCCTCTACCCCGCGAAGTCTAAAATGTCATCTACTAAAAAACAATTTCGCTTTACATTTTGCATTTATAATTGCTTATCCGCAATTGGATTGCATTTATTGCCATACGCTAAAGATGTTGCACAACTGCAACTGCACATCGCAATTGTGATTGTGATGGCAACCTGCACAACTGCAACTGCACATCACAACACATCACAGCACAGGATTCCCGTGGTTAAATAAAGCAGCAGATTCTCCGTCGGATTCCGGCACTTCTTATCTTCTATGAAGTTTAGGGGATGTACAGCATCGTTGAACGACTGGATATCGGTTGAAGACGCGCTGAATCGGGAATAAATATCAATATAAATTTAAGGAGCAATCACAATCATTTGGAAGAGTTTGCATTTTACTTGCCTGCGGGACTGCTGAACGTTGTTTGAACGCGGAATTGTTGTTTATTGTGGTATACCTATTGAAGAGAACTACAAAAGACGAAATATTATCAATTAACTTACGTCTTGTATCAATTTTCACCATTTTCACCAAAACAGGCCCGATTTTGCCCCAAGAAATTTTCGGCACTACACAATCACAAACTAAAATGTAGGCGCTGTCAAAAACAAGGATTTTTCATAGAGCAGGTTAAACCACTTTTCTGACGCATGTTGACAGCCGATTGTCAAGTTGAAGATGATTGTCAAGTCGATTAAAATATTTTAATCAAAACACATAAAAAACCATGTTGTACATTAATTCGTAATAATTTATGTTCCTAATTACTTATTCATAGCATAATATGTACAAATACTGCATAGTGCAGTAGCAAATTATTGAGAAAGATCGAACAAATTATTCAGTTTTTTTCGGATTCTTCCTCAATGTGACAGTTCTTTGCTTTTATTGCATGACCTGCATTAGGCAATTTGCGTGCAATTCCGGAAAAATTTGAACGTGCTGTGGAATTGAATGTTGATGTGAAGTGGTAATATCTTGATCACACGTAAGAAAGTTATTAAAAAATTGGTTTTACTCAGGTTAATGTTGTTTTTCTATGTTAGGACATGGATAATTATGTTAACATGCCTGGACCGAAAGCTATTGTGGAGGAGTTGCGGCTTGTTAAAACGGCAACACTTGCAAATCTCCAACAAACGGCCCGGATTTCAACACTGGCTGCTGGCATGGCCGTAACATTGAACGAGGTTGTAGAGGTGATGAATGCACTTACGGACTCCTCGAATCAAAATCGGCAGGCAATTCCGGAAAAGGAAAGGACAATAGAACGTCCTGCGTTTCATACCACGACCGTTACCTGCAAGGAAGAGCTGGACAATTTAGAGACCAGCCTATCGTTGTCAAGCAATATGGAAGCTGTACAGAACTGGTTGACTTCGCAAGTACAATCATCCGAAAAGGTACAAAAATTGCACGAAGTTTTGTACAAATTGTTGTCTCGCAATTTTCTGGTTCAGTGCAGTTGGACTGGACGTTCGCGGGACGGCACGAATAAAGTGGCATTAATGGGATACGTTCATATTTTAAACACGTTAAAAAGAGTAGGAGGCGCACAAGTCACGGAAAAAGAATTTCATGATTTCATGAAAAAAAAACTTAAAAATGCTAAAAGTGCCAGTTTGACTAAAGGGATTAATAAAAGTGCGATACATATGGCGCACAAACGCAAGAAATAGACACATAAATTAAATTAGACTGTAAATGACTATGTAGGGCATATAACTATTGCAAAAGAAATAAATAAAACGTGGAAATTAAGTGAAATTTTTAGCATCAATACAAGATGCAATACATTTTTATTTAATATAGTTTCAGGACAGCCTAAATATGGTTAAAATAACAGAATGACCAACAAACTAGTTTACAGAGTTCAGTTAAAGAGTTTAATCTTGAAAAGTATGCAGCAAAGGAAATAAAGCTATTTCGTCTGGATTGGGAGATACTCTTACAGGAAGCTCTAACAATGACCGGGATGGTTTAAAAATGGGTACAAGCTTACATCTCACGGACGTACAAGGCACCTCGACCCTTATAGTGGGAACATTAAGTTTAACTTTGAAAATGAAAATTGCACTAGACGAAAGTTGTATGTCCGCTAAAACATTATCGTCATCAGATACTACATGAAAAAGCTCCTCGCATGATTCAATGAGATCTCCAATGATTACGAAAGAAGAAGAAGTTTTTTTCACTGATAAAAATTTTACTATACTGCTATCTTTGGTTAAAATCCATCGATTCTGAAATTGTTTACTTATAGAAAAATCCTCTTTTAAGAAAAAACGGCCGTTGACTCTCAGTTGCGGATAGGTCCAAACTTTGGGGTTACTGGCCTTTATAACTTGACTGCGTTCGATCAGTCTGCCGGCAACCTGCTCCACAATTTTCGTCCCTGACTTGACGCACTGCTTAACGAATCTCAAGTTATTTTCGAACTCGTAAGCGGAAAAAGAATCCAATGGACCGAATTTCAAAACTTCTTCTCCAACATGCTGGAGATTGTGAACGTTACTAATTAAATTTGAACGTCCATAATATTTCGCAAAATGCCTGACGAATTCATGAAGCATTTTACTAGCAAGAGGCAATAAATGTTGATGCGCCTTAGAGGAAAAAATTGTAATTGCACAAAAATAAAACAAAAAATGGTTATGGGATCCAACTTGGCTAAAATAATCCTCTAGAATCACTAAGCTGACGTAGTGAAGGAAGGTCCGATATTCTGTAGCCTTCCAAAGCGGCACTTCGTTAAAATGCCTGATTCTTCGAGGAATTTCGTACGGTAGCCGTATTTTAACCATAAATGCAGATACAGCTTTCTGCTGCCGGGGATACAAACGATCAAAATTTTCAAACATGTTGTTCAAAAACCCTATCAACATTTTTTGTGTCACCCCTTCATCCACTAAATGCAGCCTGTCCGAAACAGGAACACCTTCGACCATATCGAAGCCATCGATGTCCTCCAGGGGAGTACGCCATTCTTTATGGTGGAGTCTGTCCACCCTCTGTCGAAACCCAGCGTCGGTGCGTGGGTCTGCGTTGACCGACTCAAAAATCGTCTTTCTAGAGCCGGGTGCAATCTCAAATGTAGTGCCAACACACGTACATTTCAAGCACCCATGTTTTGCATTAAAATTCATGGTGCCTGGAAATATTGAAATTTACAAAATAAATTATTATTATAATACTAATTTTACATTAACTAAAGTGTCATTAATATACCTTTCAAAGTGGCCCGCATTGGTGCATCAGCGATAAATGCACGGAGGAAAAACGGCACAAAAATTTCCCCAAACTTTAACCCTCTTTTTTGAAGATCGTTTATCTCTACAACCAGTGGTCTCAAGAATTCCTCAATACTACCCGGTTTGATGGATCCTCCAAAAGTTCCCACAACCATTGCCGGATGTTTGGCCAGTTCTACCACTCGTATTTGAATTGGCCAAAGTTGCTTACGGGAACTTCTAAAAAGTGGTAGACCGTCTATTGACACATCGACCGTAAATTGGGTCACTTCGGGTACTACATTTCTGAAATGCATAGAATATATTATATGCATATTTATAATATATATATATATTATATGAATATTTATATCCATCTTACTTAACAAGTACTTACTGAAAATATTTCATTAGTACTTTCTCGATGCCATGATACCATAAATGGCCACCTTAAATTGGTTTAATTTCAGAACCAATCTGGGTGGGCGTTTTTAGCAGCGTCCGTTTAGTTTTAGGAACTTTAGCCTTGAAGTATTTTCTTAGAATGGCAAGAAATCCTTCTGTCAAAAAACGAGACGCACGGCCCAGAATTATAAGATGTACAAGAGCATCTTTCAAACTCAAATCCTGCATAAAACTATAAGCATCATGAGCGCTAGTAACATCCTCCGTCAACTCGAGATGATCAACCCCCTCCTTGTCGATGCAGTTTACACTGCCAGCAGCAGCTTCATCTACAGAACTGCCTGCTGCAAGCAGCGATTCTATAATCGGTGGTGTAATTTCTGAAAAGGAAAATAAAAAGGCAATTGGAATATTGTTTAAAATGTGATGTGTTAGAATTTACTTAAACTGCTTCTATAACTTTGTTTACATGAAGATCTTCGAAAAAGTATAAACTTATAAACTTACCCACTCCTAGATCCGGCCAAACAGCAGTTGAAGCCGTTTCCAGCGTGATGTTCAATGCATCGACGCTTCTATCAGCTTCTTCCAACAACCGGGTTCGTTTTTTGTAGAAATTACCAGTTACTTTTGAACGCTTCGACATGATTTTTTTGTCTAAAATAAACAATAACAAATTATATTTTACACAACAAACATCATATTTAAACACTTGGAACGTACCAGTCTTTCAAAAAACTCGAGGCACAAAGCAGCTACACGAATAATGCACTTTATAAATGTGTGTTTTATTTGAGAACAAATCGGAATTACAACTTGACTTCGCAAAAACCTACAAATTGTGAACGCGGCTCAGCTGTCATAATTATGACTAAGCATTAATGATAAGGTGTCAAAATTTAAGAACATTCAAATATGCGTTCAAATGACAACACTCTGTTTGAGGGAGCGGGTGAAAGATATGGGGATGGGGGAATGAAACCCTCGGTGTGTCGTGCGACTGGTTGCGTTTCTGGAGCCGCGGGGTAAAATACACAGTGGAAGCATGGGGAAACGGGTGGAAACTGAGAGCCGTGAGTGATTTTGTACTGCGGGGTATGCAACTGTTTTAGATTTCAAACAGTTTCGTGGTGTAAGCAGGTGCTTTAACAAAGGCAGAAAAGTTGCAGTTTTGCACGTACCTAACCTGTTGCCGGTAGCTATTGATAAAACTGTATAGATGTAACAACATCACGAGGTATATTACCGAAAAGGAAAGAATTAGGAAAATAAATCGCATTGAGAGGCGAATTCCAATGTACGAGTTGGTGAATATACCTCCATGTTAATGGTCATGTTACGAAAATCCTGCAATATTTAAAGAAAATGTCAGAGTTCCCTCACGTCGTCTCTTCTGCTCCACATGGGAGGAACAAAGCTTCTTCTTAAAATAACGATAAAAAGTAGGGAATTTTCCAACCTTACCAACCAACATCAATGAGCTATGGTCCGCCAATCGTTGACCTACTTTGGAATGATTTCACAACATAAATCAGTGAAAGTTAAATATAGAGACATATGAAGCGAAATGATAGGAGGAAATCATTTTTTCGGATTTGAGTAGGCGGATCGCGACTTGGGGGAAGTGTGGCCATCGTTTCGGGGGTTTGAAGGACTTTTTTTAATTCAATTTTTTAGATTTTTGACATGGACGATGGAAGAAAGTGAACGGAAGAACTTCGGAGTGTGGTTTTTATTTTTTATTTTGAAATTTGCTTGCATTGCCAAGGTATAGCGTAGCCGGCGATCGAGTCGGTCATCCTCGAGAGCTGCCATCTGGCGTTTTATCGGCATTGATTTCATCGACGCCATTAGGATGTTGTGGTTAATGTTTTACGCATTCTGTTGCTCCGTTCGGCTGGCGCCATATTCTGGATTTTGTTTTCCACTTGCGAAGACTACGTTCTGCTGCGACATACATTCCCTGCGGCAGGTGGCGGGGCTGCATCCCCCTGTGCCGCCCTGGTCGTCGGAAGTGGCTAATTATGGTGCCGACCGAGTGGAACAGCTCGTTGACAAATCGGTGGACCGGATCCGTTCGTGCCCCCTCTGCGCGGATGCTCGCACGGATGCACGGGAATTTCCCAGGGCGTGGAAAAGCGGGAAAACAAAGCGGAAAAACAAACAAACATTCCACTAAACGACCCACTTGACGGGTCCGTTTTAAGCTGACCTCGCCCGCCGATGTCGTTTGCGTCCAGTGGGACATGCGCCTAGGATGTCTTGTGGGCCATAACTTGTTGCCTCCCGCTCGCATACGCCGCGTGGTGCTGACAAGAAACGCGCCGAAAACGAGGAGCCAACGAGGGGTGGTCCATCATCGGCCGTCGCAAGGAATGCCAAACGGCTCGATCTGGCCGACTGGCGCCAGCTGAAGTGTCCGTGGTAGATTAATCAACCTCGCCGTCGTCGGATGCCAGGCTGGAAAAATCCTTTCCCGCCGACGTCGGCCTGCGCAGATTAATATGGGTGGATCCACATGGCCCGCCCATAATGGTAAAATTATTATTCGTTACTTCTGGTCGACAAAACCTTCGAATCCAATTTCATTTCCCTCCACCGCTAGGGGAGAGGTGGCGTTTGAGCGAGCGGTAGAACGAGCGGTCTTCGATGTAAGTCGAGCGATTCGCCATTGGCATGCGAAGTAAAGAGGAAATCAATAAAAACTGGTCGGCTATGAAAGGCGAGAATGTACGTGGATCATCTAATTTGTTTCTCCGACCGGCCTTCTGTAACGTTATAGCTGCCATCCGTTTTCTTCTCCATCCCGGGAAATGAGTTTGAGTGTTTGATTTATTTTATTTGTCGATCAAAATAAAAACTGTGAAGAATATGTGCAATAGAAATGGTCAAATAAAGGCATAGAACAACATAAATTATCTTCATTTATTTAACCACATCCCCTCAAATGCAAAAAAGACATCAAGCTCAAAACATCTCTTTGGGTCTGTAGTCAAGGATAAATATAGCGGAACAATCCTCATAGAAGGTCGGATTCAACAACTGGGCTTGCCCGGAAGATTCTCGAGGGAAGAAAATTCTCGCAAAATGGCACCATGTTTCACAGTTTGCTGACAGCCAGGGAATGTGAAGTTGCCGCCGGGGGATGATTTTAATGCAGGGTTTTCTTTCCGTGTTTTTCCTTCTTCTTCGTCAACCACGTATACCTGCCCTTTTAAGGTGAAACGAGCGTGAACGCCATCCGCCACGTCGTCACTGGATCGAGCAGGATTGCGGATTCGTGAGCCGGACCAAATATTTTCCCAAGCTCAAATGACGCGGTTCCAAAAGTGAGAAATAAATACATAAAATAAAAGGGGGAAAAATAGTGAAATAAATCACAACGTCGGACTGCTCCGCTCGATCTGGTGCGACTGATTGACGCAAAACTGGTGAGCGCAAACACGTGCAAAAAAAGCATGCTCGCCCTGCAATACAAAAAAGAAACCTTGCAAACAGTGCGTCGGCCCAGCGATGGTGGATGGCGAAAAAGTAATTACCTTACAATAATAAACACCCGAGAGAAGGGTGTCCCTGCGGGTGGGTGCCTGCCACCGTATTGCGTTCGCATTCCGGGATCGATGGGACCGCGCGCGATGGTTCCAAAAATAGGAAAATCCGTTGACAGAAGATGGCGTCGCTGCCGATGACGGCCAGTTGACGCCGGTCGGAAGACGTCAGTTTATGATGCCAGAGCACAAAGCCGGCTTGCGAGGAAGCAACTGCACCCCTGCAACTTCTGGGTGTCTCCTGTTTGGACCAGAACACACTACCTTCAACGGTCAGCCATGTGAAAAATAGTAAAGAAAATCAATTTTCAAAAACTGCAAGAATCGAAGGGAACTCGGTTGGATATGAATCACCCAATGCATCAACCTAATATGAATCACCTTATGCATCAACCAACCGGGAAACAATCGTTTTATAAGAATAGAAAAAAGATACGCCAAAGGGAATGTTTTCAGTTTAAAAAAACTCTATATTTACGAAGATAGTATGTAAACATACTTTACAAAGTTAGCGTTAGAAATGAGTTGGGAGTCTTGAATACCTCAGCAAGTTAATGAAGGCTTGTAGACTTTGAATAGGAATACTTTGTCAACGAAAACAGTTTGCTATGAACATGTTACAATATTATTTTTTAAAGTTGTTTTCACCTAACAGAAAGCATAATAAGTTAAGTATGATTTAAACAGACAACTGAGGCATAATTCAACAAGACAATGAGTGTTACCATACTCTGTATTTGCTTGAATTTTATTCCTTTAAGAAACCACATATAAAGTCACAGGAAGCATCTATCCAATATTCTACCCGATTATCTATAGATATTTTACCTCCTCACCTCGGAACAGTCTTTGAATCTCTTCACGGATTTCCTAGCCAGTACAGGATCTGCGCAACGCACGTCCATCAGTGATGACTCAGTCTGACCTTCGCCGGTGCCCCCACTTAGAGTACTCAAGCCAGAAACACTGGCCACCAAGATGACCGACTCCGACATGGCGCATCCACTCCCAGGTTGGTCCCATCAGCTAACGAGGCCACCGTCGGGTGATTTGAGGTTACGTAAAGTAAACAGACCTTCTGCCGCTTGTCGTTGTTACTCAGGGTGCCCCATCCGCGTGCTGGGCAAGGTGAAAGAGGCAATGACTCACCCTAAGGGTATTCCGGATGCACCCGGCAAAAGGATGTAAAATGTTCTCCCACACCCTCTGGGAGCCGAAAAGCATCAATAAGACGTCGCCGCTAGCTGACACAATAATAAATTGCCAGGCAGGCACACGTGCATTGCATCTGCGGCGCACCAATGGCTCTCCACGGCCGGTTGAATGAATTTCGTCACCCCCGTCACCTTCTTCGCGTGGTTATGATCTCGAATCCACCGAATTGGCCCGGGTTTGATCGTTCCACCTCTTGTCTGTCTACCGTATGTGCGCGCCTTTATGTATCCTCAAACGGTGTCACTAGAAGTCTACATTGTTTGCCTAGAGGATACATTATTTGAAAAAAGCAGTAAGTGCTTAGGACAAATGTTCTCAAGACTAAAGATAAAACATTGTCATCCGCAGAATGTTCCGCTTCACTGTCGGAGGCTCAGCAATGCATGCTAAAATATGACAAGGAACGTTGGAACGAAAAACCCCGACGTCCTGTTGATCGGTGTTTGTTTCTTTTGTGGTGAAAAGAAAATATTTATTTTCCGCACTTGATACCGCTAAAGACCTTGGCGGGATTCTTCGCGCACAGTGCAAACTCTAATGATCGTGTCCTTCATTAATTTTCTGTTTCATGTTCCCTTCTTGTAAATTTCACCCTGTCCGTGCAATGTGCATGTCCTTTTGAATTAAGTTTTTCTGATTTATTGTTTCACAGTTTTTCATTTTTCATACGAAAGATAAGCATTGGATGAAACATTCCAACGGCATGTAGGTACATGTGGGCAGTGTTCTTATCGAAGAGCAAGAATCTCTCCTGACAAATGACGCATTTGTTTGAAGAAGATTTTCATACCCCCAAGGCCAACAGCAAATGCTGATGCCAAGCGACATTTCCGGTAAAATTCGCGCGTTCATCATTCATCTATAAAACACTCCCACGTTTGGTTTGGTGTATGACCATCGATGGTTAATTTCACACCGATCCCAATGCTCTTCAGCATGATTAGTAGGGCTGAATGCACAAGTAAAAACCATCGTGTCGGCCAACGGAAAACGGTTCAATCGTGCAAACCAAAATCAGTGAATCGGTACAAAACTCGGTGCTGGCTCGGTGTACATCTAGTTCATACATCCTCGACGGGTAAGGTGTTGAATGTGTGTTTTTTGTGTGTTTGTGTCTGTGTACAAAAACCCTTTTCACTCGTCCCACCTTTTACAAGGTTGAATGGGTTTGGTCAAAGAGGAACAGATACGGATCGTCGGGCCGAGATTCATTCATGATCTACTGCAATGTTGGCTGCAAAGTTTGTAGAAACTGTGTACATATGATTTCAATTTTATTTTGCCATTAATTTGCAACTCAGATTGCCTTAACTCTGAGGTCCGGGCTAGCTAAGCGTGTACGCCGGCTTGAACACGACCCACGATGGCGTGGGTTCGAATCCAGACCGGACCTCGAACGAAGGATTGACTATCCACGTACTTTAAAGGGGAACATTTCCATAACCATCATTTGTGTCATATTTAAAATTTTCATATTTAAATTAAATGCATGTCATATTTTTAAATTAAATGCACATCGTTTTAGTATCAGCATGAACAGTGAACAAAAATATACATTTTAACAGAATGATTAAGAATCAATTTGTTCGCAAAACTTATCAATTCATCTTCAACCATACATTGCAAGAAAATGTATACTATTTCGTGATCCAATATCCACTCAGACCCTCCCACCCCCCCCACGCTTACCCCCACTTTGCCAGCCAAGGTATGGACTGATGATTTTGTTTACGTTCTCAACTCACGAAAAATCACGAGCCGAGTTCATGGTTGAATCTGGCTACGGCACGAACCTATTGCCAACGCTCGAGAAACACGGACAGCTGATGGGATGGAAATCGAGAATGAGGCGGTGGGAGTGGACATTCCTTCTCGCCTCGGAGGAGAACGTATTGGAAAGAGGAAGAGGATGGGTGTTTCGTTACCTTTTTTTTGTAGATCTCATTTCGTGCTGTTACCGAGTTCTGGCACGAACCACACAGCAGCGGACTTAAGATGGATGATTTATTTAACTCACCATAAAATTGGAATATTTCCGACCCGGGTCCTCGGCCCGGGTTTCAACCTCACCTCACACCATTCGCTGCTCCCCAAATCGATGTGATCCGCATGCGCCGTTCGAAGCGCGCTTGCATCCGGCTTAACGGGCCAAGAAGGGCGAATGATGTTTGACGACCGAAGGAAAGGGCTCTGTTTTCCTCCCGTTGGCGCAGCAGCTTCCACCCTCGCAGCAGGGCAGAAGGTGAACCGACCGATGCAATGGTTGATCGTGATTGACACGAGCACAGAACCTTGGCAGTGAATTCGTCCGCAGTGAAACGGAACACACAGGCACACCCATCCATCGTGCGATGTCCGAACACAACGGTAAGTTAGCCATCTTGGTACGGACGGGGACATCCCGAGCACCGCACGCGGAAAGGGTTGAAGATGAGCAATCTGGCCGTCGTCGTTGTGGTCGCCATGCAGATGCGGGAAATCTTTATGACCGACAAGCTCTGCTCTTTCCAAACCACTTTTTGCCTCACTTGCATGAGGATCGCATTCGTTTTTTGTTTTGGTTTCGGGAAGGAAAATAACGCTTTTTCGGCGATCCGGCGGTTGTGACGGTCGTGGGACATCTTGGTACTGCATTTTCGATCTCGCGTCCGGTGGAAGTCACACCCACACCCACATACACATGCACACAATAGTCGGCAGCACAACGAGGAGTTAAAGAAGAACAGATGTTGAATGTTCCTGTCTTATGACGGATCGGAAATGGTGGTCGGAATTTTTGTACCATTTAATGTTTTTTCTCTCTTGCAACTCATTTCTGACAGGCAGAACAACAACATCAAAATCCTTCAAGGACAGCATCCGAACGGATGCTCCAATATTGGTACGCTGGGTGGGAAGGCGTGTACCTTCCATCTTTCCACATGCGAAATGGCCATGCGGTGGCCGTTAGGAAAAAGCAGACGGATGAAAATGTAGTCATTATCGCAGTGGCCAGTTTATTTACACGAACTTTAATGAGCATCGTTTCCGTTCGTCCAGCCCGTACGTGTGGACGATGGACGGTTGCTGCCGGATTCTGGTACGGCTCGATTCGCAACGGTTGCCGGTTTGTCCCCAAAATCTGTTGTGTTCATCAAGGCAGATTTACGATCTAGTTTCTTTTTTTTTCTTTTATTTTAAAGTTCCATTTAAGGTTCCATCATTTAAAGTTCCAGTTCGTCAACAGGGAAAAAGAATGCGTAGGACAGATGCATCCATTTTTTTTTAAATATCAATGTGTCTTTTGCGTCTGTTAACGTCCAATTATTCTGAAAATATTTTATCACTATTTCAGTCAAAAAGTATGGAAAAATTATTACAGTTCATACTTGGACCACGTGGCAAAATTATAAAACACCAGGCGTCTCCACGTCCTGTGGAAATAAAGACAAATCTGAAGGATTACGTAATATAAGACAATGAATGTGCTTGTCTTTTACATTCTATGAAATCATTCATTTTAAATAAAAACTTATGGACTGGAACGATGGATAGATGGACATTTTAATAAACTGCATGACAGCAGGAAGCGACGAGAGCCGCTAGAGTTGACATGCTTCTTGGAAAGTATGGTGTTGTCTAACAGCTGACTTAAGGATGACAAATACTCGGCGTCGTTCGTTGGTGCTTTAACCTACCGTTTCCTGGCGAGATCCCACAATGACGGGCAAGCCGTTCCAAAGACAGAATTAAGCACAGGCAGACAGAAAAAAGTGGCACATTATGATTAATCCACGGTATTCCACGGATGTGTGGCATTCCTCAGCTGTGTTTCAATCCTGGAGACAATAAATTTATTATATTACCCAGCATTTTATTTATACACTGTTCGGCACACACTTTTCAGTCTCGATTTTCCCCAGATAAATTTCTTCCCTCGGCCCGCACAAACTTCCATTGCAAGAATTTTGCGTTTTCCCTCTGAAAGAAATCTCTGAAAAACCGTTGGTCAACGAACGGAATGTGGAAACGTTTTAATCGTGTTCGTTGCCATGTTCCTTCCACGGATGGACATGCCGTCCGTTTGGGGCCATTTACTCTGAAAAAAAAACCCCGCCTGTGCAATATCGGGGGTCCCTTTTTTACTATTTTGTCTCTTCTCTTAAAATATTACTGCCTTGGATGGTTCAAGACAGGTTCGTATGCAAATCAGAGAAAATACAGTTGAATAAATTCATGGTGTCTCTAGAAGACGCAGAATGTGCCAAAGAAAAACATTAGCAAATGGAGCGCAGTATTAGCGTCTATATGATTTTTCTTCAAAACTACGACAAACCGTATACACGATTACACTAATCACATGTATTTGTAAGTGTACAATTGTAATTTACAAAGCGAAACTCACTCGTCTAACAGAGACATCAAAGCTGGTGTCGTCTCATTTAAGCAGAATTACGAAACCGGTACGGGCGGATTGGTAGGTTAGTCTAGCTAGACGAATCGTTACGCTACTTTGTGCCTCACCAGATCATCCTTTTTCTGAGAATAAAGCTACCAAACGATTAAAAAAACAAGCCCTCGTTGCTGCATCAAAAAAATAATATGGTTGAAGTTATCTAGAGGCGTCTTGTTAATGTAAAATTGTCTAATCGTGTTTTTTTTTTCTCGCATTTGTTCCCGTGATTATGCGACATGAAAACAATGCCATTATTAGAATAGCTTGGAAAAATTTTATACAGACAGCATTCCAATAGTGTCAGGCAAATTTTTGTAACGCAATAAAGATCCCATGGTGGTCAGGGTGTTTAACGTAAATATTTTTTTTCTTTGCGGTATCGTTGCGGAAATTAGTTTAAAAAAAGGGTTCCTGAAGCCTGTTGTCAAACTGATGAGCCATAAAAAGATGATACAAAAGTGATGCGAATAATCGTAAAACTGATTAATGGACTTTGGTCCGCTGCGGCTCGCTCCCTCGAAAGAATTTACTCCCTCGTCGGACTCCTGCAAGCGAGTCTGGGGTCGGAAAATTGTACGGAAAAAAACAGACCGTGACCTTCGTTTGGCGATGCTGGGCGGACGGCTTGTTAGCGTCTCGGGAGGAAGAGAATTCAACGCTCAATGTCACACGGCGACCAACTATCCGGACGGATGTTGGCAAAATCGTCCGAAAATCCACCAAAGGGCCACTAGTTTTCCACCCGTATGTCTTCCCCCGACCAGGGTGGGGAAAACGTCCTTTTTCTAGCATTCCTCATCGGCTCATCGATCGCGACCGGCGTCCACATCCGCCCCGGATGCTGTGTTTAGTGCGCTGCCGCTCGCCTTTATGTAACTGACATTCCACCAGAACGCTTTTTAGCCGAAGCCATCGAACTTGCGCAAACCCCGCTCCCTTCTGCAGTCTCCCTCAGTAAGAGCCGACGACGCGTGTTATTTTCGAGCGGCTTTTCCACCACCGCTAGCACTCAAAAACGTGCTCGTTGACGCCATTCGTGGCGGTGGTATGTTTGTTTTTTCTTTCTTCGCCTACGGTTGAATTTTCCTCGTGTGGCTCAACGACGCGTCGTGGTAGCAGACGCAGGCGAGAAACGCCACCGCACCACGCAGATTGATGCGCGTGGACGCAAACGCAACGCAGTCGTAGCGCCGGTATTTGCGCATTTCAAACTTATTTCTTTTTCTCGTCCACCCATCTCGCTTGCACCCTTACTATTTCTCTTTCTATTTCACATCGTGTCGCAAAACCGCTGCTAGAAATGTTTACAAACTAGCCGAAAAGGGCAAAACAGAATGAGCAAAGAAGCAAAAAGCAGTTAAATGCCAATGTGTGTGGAAAACAGTGCAGCTATTTGAATGCTAGAGAAATTTCCTTAACTTTAGATAAATGGTTGGGCAGATCGTTTTATCGACAAAACCACAGAGCCAAAATTGAACACTTGCGGAAGGAGGAGTAGACGTAACCATGCTACAAGCATGTGCGGAACGGTGGCCACATTTCGAAGAAGAATTTTTATTGTGTAATAAAACGATATAAAATAGCGATCTACAAGTGGGCGCCTAGTCTTGACATACAAGCTGTATTTTTAGTAACCTAGTTTTCAGATATCGTTGACCTTCAGATTAAATGAACCGGTGCAAGTTCTGCCTACGGTCAAAGAAATCATTTGAAACTTTACTTGAGCTTAACTGCTAATGACATGATTACATCATATTTTTATACGAATAATAAAAATTTTCTCTATGCAAAATTGACGAAATATAGAAGTAAAACGAAGAAAATTAAATAAAAAATGTATGCGCTGTGATGACAATTAATGAATTGAATGCTATTCTCTACAGCGGCATACCTTCTGGAGGGAAAATTTAGGAGCAAAATAAAACAGAAACACGAATGAAAAATAGAGTGCGCGTCCGAAAATGTGGCGGAACGGTGAGAAATGCCGGCGTGTACGCCGAGGACCGCGAGAGAAGTAAAAACAAATGCTTCAGTGAATGAAAACATAATAATGTGTGCGGTGAAGGGATGGACAGCAGAGTGGATAGCAAATGTGGGAGAAAGGTGGGAAAAATTGAAAACTCGCGGATGGGAAATATTTGAACACGAAAAATAGAGAGAGAGAGAGAGAGAGAGAGACAGAGAGAGAGGGAGAAGCAAAAGAAGGACGATGGGGAGATGGTGGTAAAGTGGAAAGAAAAATAGATAGTGGAGCGACAAAGAAGGTAGGAGGAAATACTTTGTAGAGTAGCGAGTGAGTGAGAGTGGGAAATTAAATAGAGACGAGCTTGAGCCGATGGGAATTGAGAAGAAAATGTCAGTTCCTAGCGAACGAGTGAAAGAGCGGGAAATGGAAAAATTAAAGGGAGAAAGAGAGAGCCTACCAGCCCAGCGCGGCCACGACGAGTGGAGCGCGTGCGTTGTTGCGGAAAGAAATGGACAGGTTGAGGAATTTCGCGCTCGCGCGCGCGCGCACACACACGTACACACACACGCACACACACAAGCACATATGGTGTTGAGGCACTCTCCATCATCATCGTGATCATCGCACACCGCGATCATCAGCACATGATACAGCCGCGCTGGTCTGGCCAACATTGTCCGCCGAGACAGAGCCGACGAAGCGCAGAAGTGTCTCTCACACAGTGCAGACAGGCCGCAGCTTTAGGGCGCAGTTGCTTTCCGCGGATCTTACGACGCTGAGTACGGTTAGTTGTCTAGCGATCATTGGAGTGATTGGAGCGACAGCAGTAGCAGTGTATAGAGGCATCCCAGCCCTGCAACGGTAGTAGGACACACAACGTTCATTGTCAACTGGAGCAGCTCGCCGGTCGCGGTCAGTCGAAAGCCTTTTTCCCGAGGCGTCGCAGTGTGCACGGAGTAGACCCAGTAGACGTGACTTGGGAGTCACCAGAGGCAGAGCCCAAGCGAACGTGCATTTTGGATTCGCCCCGCGAGATCAGTCACAGTCGGAGGCCACTGGAAGTCGGTTGTTCACCGTGGATCCGCATCAGCGCAGTACAAGACTTGAATAGTTTCGCGTTCCGGTTGACCGAAACCAACCTCATTCGGTGAAGAGTTGAAAGAGAGATAGAAGAGCTACCTCAAATCGAATCGGCCACACAAAGTTCCACACAAGGGAAGTCAGTCAGGCAACGAACGACCACTTCCGCGAGAAGCCATTTGACAACCAGCTTCAGAGTTCTCCGGTAGGAAGTTTGCGAATTTGGAAGCTTGGAAGCACGCTGCACATCGGCGCACGTGTCAAAGTGGATCCAGCCAGTATCGCGATTCGTCAATATTGAGTACAGCCCGTGAGGTGTGTTAAGTGGTCCCGATAAGGCAACGATAAACCAGTGCCAGCCAGTTGAGCTTATCGAAGTGTCAAGGGTTCCAAAGGGGCTAGAGACGAGAGACAGACCGACAAACATTGCAGTGAGGTAGCGCATGTTATCAGCATAATCCCAGGCCATTGTAAGTGTGTTTCTGCTTCCTGGCGCGTCCATCCGCGAAAGCGTGTTGCACACTTCCGCTCGCTCCAGTCGGCTTCCGCTTTTGCGTGCGTACGTTCGTCAGTCGCGACCCAGCGCGCAAACCGGGTGAAAGGGCTCTTCCCGCGAGTTCACGTTCGGTCACACGGCGAGGTATACAAAGTCGTTCGACTTGGCATCCGGTGGGGAACCTAGCGACGGTAGGTGTAGTGCGGAGGTCGGTAACGGCGGTACTCGAGTTGGTGATATTTCTGGTGCCTCTGACGGAGGAGACAGCGCCGAAACGGTTCGGGAGGTGATCGAAACCATTGGGACAGAGCAGCCCGTAGCCGTACCGCAACCCGACCCGGAAGGTCAGCAGGCCCTGCCACAGCAGCAGCAGCAGCAGCAAGAAAGTCTAGAATTAGACCGGATCCACAAGATGACGGACGTAGCACACGAGCTTGGCGCACTTCGGTTGATAGTGGTAAGTACCTGTTTCCTTCGTCGAAATAACCACATTAGTTTGTCGAGAGTATTCTGGGAAAGCTAAAGCTTCTCAACAATTCATGCCAATTTTGCACTACGGTCCCTCGGATCTCGTCGCCACGCTGGCTGCTGGAGGCGCACAATCACGCCAAACGTTGGAGGAGCAACAACGCTGGCGAGGAGTGCGGGAAAATCGGGGTTAACAATTTGCGGCCAATTAATGAGCCGGTCGGTTTCGAGCTGTTTGGTAAACAATCGGTGAAATCGCCATACGGAGGGGTTTTGCACCACGGGAGTTTTGGGGTGAAATGGATGGTCTTTCCTCCTTTTTACCTTATTAGTCCCCCGCCCTTACAGCCGGTCTCCACCGTGGCCTTAACTCTCTTCGCACGGACAGGAAGTTAAAAATAACAACAACTACACCCAGTCGGCAAGGTTAGCGCCCCAAACCCAAACAACCGAGAAAACGGAGGAGAAAAATCCGGCCCCGCATTTGATTGGTTTACTCGCTGCAATCGAACACAGTGCAGATGATTGCGCGGCGAAACTGGAACGGAGATGTGTGCGGTGCGTCTTGGGAGCAGCAGTAGGTCAGAGCCGTGGTTCTCGATTGGCCGGGCAAACCCGCCGGGAGGAGAGTGGAAAAGGCCGGGAAAGCACCGGCGGCGGAAATGCTGCCAGTGGCCAACCAAGGCGTACAGTACAAAGGCGATGGCAAAAAGAAATGGTACAGCTTCATTAGAGGGAAGTAAAAGAGCCAGCGGTAGATTTATTGGTCAGCAATTAGTAAATCATATTTGCCCAGGTATATTGATCCTCGGCTAGGGGCACTTAGGTTTCAACCTAGTTTACCCTGTCGGGGCTGACCAATATGATGTAATTGTATTGCACTGCATTGGAAACATTTTCCCGATCTTTGGAATGCTCTTGTGGCACAACAACGAAACGGTACTCCTCCTCAATGTGGCAATCTTGCACCAGTATATAATGTGCATTGTGCATGAACCGTTTGCTCATGACCATTCAGGTTACTCACCAAAGCACATACGTACCATCGTAAACCAATGAAAAGTTGGAGGATTGTTCCCATACGACATTCACATGAGAAATTCTTTCAGATTATGTTGAAACCGAAGCCCCCCAGCCAGCGCTTTCACTTCTCCATTACTCCAGCGGTCATTTCTTCACCGATAGCTCTCTTTATGGGGATTACAATCGGCGGTGCAATTGTGTGAATCAAAGCATTATCGCGGCAGCCTTCGGTGGTCGAAAAAAAGTGAAGTAAGACTCCATTTGACTCATCGACATAAGGCGGCCGGACTTGGTCGACGAGCTGGTGGATCTATTACCCGCTTCTTGCGATGCGATTATTACAACAGCGTGTCATAAACGATGAAATAGGTCGTTTGGTAATCGGTGCATTACCTAAACTTGATTTTAAGATGGTTTTTCTTGTCGTCTCAACCGACGAGGAAAGTTTTCCCGTACCGGTTGGGTTATAGATTTAACTGACACCGCTTACGGAAGTTTCCGGGGTTTGACGCTCACCTCAATTAGTAAGTTCTAGGGCACATCACGTCCCGACTGGAAGCCGAAGGTGGGGGGAGAATAGAAAAACGCGTTTTTGTCAGTGGCATATCAGTTACATAAGATTAGCACAGATTGGTCGTGCCGACACCAAGCGGGGAATGGGATATTTTTGACTCACAAATCTTCACCCTACGGACATCTGCGTGCGCTGACGTGCAAAGATTGACGTTCTCCACAAAACCTGACGCTTCGCGCCAGTCCGGGGTAACATTCGTGGGTTCGAACTGTGACAGTGAACCGCCACAGATTGGCACGACGTGAGATATTTTCACGTTCACCACGTTCGGTTTAGTCTTGTCTTCGTTTCGCCCGTGGCTTGTCGCTTTCGCAAATTATTTACAATGTCACCTCGGGCGGCGGTCGCTAGGGTCTTGCCTGAAGAGCGCACCGTCGAAAAGGGATTTATAAATATAAAATGTACACGAGACACACGGCAACACCACCTGAGCACCTCCACACACCCGCCACACACCGCAACGACCTTCGACGGGTCGTCCAACGCAACGGCTGGGAATGTCGGGACAACGTTGACCGTGAACGGCGGAGTGCTCTTATGGTGACGTTGATAGAGTCCAGCCCTCTGCACCGGAGCTACGAAGGTAGGGTGTAAACAGTCCAACCGGGACACGTTAATTCACACTCCCTTACTGACACACCATATGTCGATAGCGTCCTACAACCATGGCTGTTCATGGCGTTGTTTCATGATCCGATCATCAACCGAATCGGGATGGACGAAATCAATCTCATTCATCGCGACGGTCGACGGATGCCGAGCAAATCCGCACGATCGGCAGATCGGGTGTGATTGATTCGGACGGTTTCGGGGATCGGGCAGATAAGTTTTCCCTTGGACACTACCACGCAGTTTTGCTCTTCACGGTACCCCAAACAGACACGGTTCGCCTGCATCGCTTCCTCATTCAAGTGGTTCTTGCGATCTATAGGCAGTTTTTGGTGATTAAACAGACGGATCAACTGATCAATATCTTGCGTGAAATGTCGACCACTGAGAGGAGAAGCTCTATCACGATACGCCTTTCCGAGACGCCGGTAAGTGCTGTGGATCCCTTATCTTTTTTACTCTCAAAACCCATAGGAGTACACGCTACATCCATTCTATTTCCAAATAAGTGCACGATTCACAACCCTTTTGCCTCAGAATACTTCTCCGTTAACAAACAGCTGAACTCGAAGCCCCAATTAGCAGCTTAGCATTCGGGAAACGGGAAATTTAAAAACCGCTAAATTGCGAACGATACGCAAGAAAACGAAATTTCGGAATGCGCTCGAAATAAAACAGTCTTGCAGCCTGCGCCGACTACCTTCCTCTTGGGCCCATCCTCACCATCAGCCCCGTCCCAGGCTCCCAAAAGGGGGGTTTCACGAGATTTTCGAACCGGTTGCTAGGCGACGTTTTCGGCTCGTGGAGAGAGCAACACGGATTACGCCACACTCTGGCAGTATGATACATGACATATACTACCGCCGCCGTTTCCTCGCACTTTGCTCGGCATGGATGCTTAGGAATCGGCTCGCAGGTGGCTGTTGATGGCGTCATCGAATGCTCTTACCACGGGGGATTTGTTTTATTCGATGCTTTCACGACATCGTATAAAGTACGTATGAATGAATGAATGCTACCAGATGTTTGGGGAGGAAAATCATGTTTTGTGTAGAATGGAAGCATCTTCTTGCACCAGTTGATTCTTGTACTACGTTTAAATGATTTAATTTTAAAGGATATGTATTCCCAGCAAGAGAAAAATAATTTTTCAATAATTTTCCTACAATCATCTTTCTTGTATCCTTACTTAAGTGTATCGAGAGAATCCTGGCAACTGTTTAAAAGAAACTTTCAAAAAATTTACAGTAGGGACCTGGGATGGACGAGCGCTTACACCGGCTCTCACACTATCCACGGCGTCGTGGATTCGAATTCAGACCGGACCTCCCTCTGAACGAAGAACTGACTATCCGCGTACCCTTTGGGTGTAGGCTCTACGCCAAGAAGAGGAAGCAATAGAATTTACATACGAGTTTTGTTGGGCAACAAGAATCTTCATTTTCTTCAATATTCTCGAGTTTCAAAAGCTTCCGTCAAAAAAATCCGTCAATCCATTCGAATACCTTTCGATACGACATAGACATTCACGGTCTATCCCGATACTGGGATCCCACTGCTATTCGATCATCGGGAAAACATTTGGCATACGCCCCAGCATTCCATCGGGGTTATGAATAAGTTCGCCAACGGTAAGAACTGCTACTATTTTTACGCGCAGGAAGAGCAGGACACACCATTAATGGAAAAAAGCAATACACACACACACCAAACAAACCCCGCCGCCCGGCACACGAAGACCCGTTCGCGTGTGTTGCTCACGGTTGCTCCGTGGCCGAGCCGAAGCAGAGACAAGAGAGCGGTCCGCGGGAAGGCAACAGGCCGACCCGCCAAGTTTGGCCCTTGGCTGCGAACTTGTACTTGAAACCGTTCGCGGCCCTAGCTGTCGGTTTTTTGCGCCATCCGCCGCGGCACGCCGAACACAAATACCGCAGCAGCTGGGTGTAGACAGATTTATCTGGTGTTCATTAATTACTGCAGGCCGGTGCGGCTCCGACAGGACAGGTGATCGGAAAAACATCTTCGGAAGCACGGGAGGGTGCGCCCTAGAGAGTGTCAACCGCATGGGCTGGACGCGATGTTTAACGGAAACGCTTATTAATTAAACTCGAACAGTGTGACGCGCCAGTGCTTGCCCTACGAGAGCTCTTGCGCGCTGTTCGAACGCAGAGAATGCTGTCAACTTGGCAATGAAAAGTCGACCGCGGCGTGCGAGAACACTGAGTTTTCCACAGCTGTAGTGGTACGCCGATGTCTCATACAAGCCTATTTTTAACACCGCCAACATTTTGGTGATTAGGGAAATGTTGCTTCGCCCGTTGGCGCAGAGCGTGTTGGTCCGGTGCAGAAGTATGCGGCGCATAATTAATTTTCCTGTACGGATACGTTCACGCCATCGGAATGTCAAGGATGATGGCGAGTCCTTGTAACGGGGCGATTATGCTTCGAAAAAGCAATACCCCCATAGGAGGGAAAACAGTGCAAAATGGTGTGCCACTTTGGGACTCTTTGAAAGGGTTCTGCTACGAAACTTACAGCCTCGAAACCGCAGCACAGTTCCAAAGGTGTATAATCTAACACAAGCTTTATAGTTTTTTACGGCACGCAACGGACGAACGCACCGCGCATAATGTCACTGCTTTTCCTGGCGGTGCCTTCTGCTTAGCAAAAACGTTTGGCTGTTCGCGGGAAAACAGCATATTCGAGGAGGAAAACAGCAGTTAACCAATGGCAGATTGGTGTTAAACCGCCGTGCTAGGCCCGTCGAAGCCCAAACCCACAATCAATCGAAAGCAATCAACAACGAACGGTGCCCGTTTGCCTACCCAACGCTTGCGTAAGTGAAACAACGCACGGTCCACAGGAAGGCCTTGCGAGTTTGCGGGAGCCTCAAGACGACAACCGACGTTCCGCGCTCGGTGGAGCGAAAGGAGCTTTTGCATGTCCGGTTCGTGCGTGGCCCGATTCAATCTTGCCTACCAATCGCGACCGGTTTTGATCGACGGATGTGTGCGGCTCGCTGATAACATAATTCGGGTTTTCCGTATATGCCCCAAACTATGCGCACACCTATGGGTACAATGTTGTGTTACTTTTCTTTTCACTTGTTTCGCGCGTTGTTTTACAATTCTCACAGTACACCAGCCAGCCAGCTTGCGGTGGCAACATAACCGTTACTTTGCGGCAGTTTTTTTTTTATATTTTTTTTTATTTTCCAAAAGTAAGCCTTTTGTTGGACTGCGCCGGGCGCCCGCTTTTCGGACACACCGAAGCGAAGTAATAAACATCATTAAAAAACCATCAAACAAACAGGTTGACGTAACGCAATTGTGCACTTTCCTGGCCCTCGGGCGAAGCGCTCGGTAGTTAATGCATAGTGCTTTCATAACTTAGTCCGGCCGATAGCGGCAGCTTTCCCGATTGGTACTGTATCAATATTAATGTTCATTTATCATCGCCAGGAGATGAGGCGAACACAAAGCTACACCAATTTTACGGAAGGAAAAATAAAGATACATTAAAATTGTCCACGTGAAAGCGAACGAAAGAGACTAAATAAAACCACAACCATATTGTGTAGTGTTGTGAACGCGTTTGTGCACCACAACATATCCATAATGCATCAACACTCAATACCATCGAGTAGCAAATCAATAGTTCCAACAAAATTTATTCACCCTTTGTACTATAAAAGTGGAAATTGTTACATTGTGAATGGAACTGAAAACTCAGCTATGTTAAGCTTTCATTTTGGAAAAAAGAAAAAAGTTAGTACCAATTGGAAATTGTTCGTTTGTTTTGTGCTAAACCTTTCAGCTAAAACCGAATCCGAGCGGAAAAATTGAATTAAAGAACTACTGCTTGATTTGTTTAAACGATCTTTCATACCATTTACAATCTTAAAAAGGTGCCTAAGTACTTTCCTGGGTATGAGTGCTTCTCGAAGACCGTACCGGCTTTTCGACGGCTAACATTTGCAGACAAGTCCGTTCGATAAGGCACAAAGCGCAGGTTCTTTTTGCATCTGATTCGAGCTGGAGTTTCACTGCAAATGGCGTGGATAACATCACGTAAAACCTCTGGTTGTGAATGGCAGGAATGTTACAATTGTGCACCAGTCACGCGATAATTTTTTTTGCTTATGTATTAGTCGCTCCGAACCGATAAAACCAATAGAGGCCAAGGCATGGGATGAATGTTGGTAGGTTACTGGTGGATCGGCAGCTGGCACGTTCCGTGCTGAACTTCCGGTGCACGCAGCCGACGTTGCTTTCCGCTTATTTGGAAGTGCCGTTTTTTGGCAAAGATAAAGCCGGGCATCAACCCGAACGACCGCTACCCTAAACACGATGGTTTATCTACCTATCTGCGGGCTCCCAAATTTCTCCAACTCTGCTGGGGCTATGCCGCCGAAAAAAGGCGGCACGAAAGCGAAAGGGAAAATTTGCAAACAGACAGCAGCTGATTAGATTAATTAGAGAAATAAGCGGAGCTGATCGTCGGTGCCACCCTGGGAGGGAAAAATGGCAACCTAGCGCCGTCGGTTGTGGATCGACAAAAGATTTGAGAGTTTTTAGCAACTTGTTGTTTTGTCTTTCTTTCTTCTGCCGCCCGCCAGACGACTTTCTACAGCACCATCTGTTCACGCGTGGTCCACGAAGGGGGCACATTTCACGGGACGTGTGTGGGAAAGCCGAAAGAAAGAAAACGCAAGCAAGACCGTCAAGTGAGGTACTTCAGCGCTTTTCCGCACTGCACGGCACTTCATGCGCTAACCGTGCGGCGCGGCCAGCATTAGCCAATGACTTCGGTGGGTACTTTGTGGGTTGTGGGTTTATTTTTTGTTGTTGTGGCTTTCCTTCGGTTTTGTGCTGGCCGACACCCTTCGCGGGCGGCAGTGCTGTTTGTTGTTACTTTCCAATGGGAGCCAAATTGACCTACAATCGAAAGTGATGATCGAGATGCGGCCTCCGAGGCGCACAGCCCGTAAACTCCCGTTTGAAACCGCCCCTAAAGATGGGAGAAAGAATGCTCCATCGGCCGAGCGCTGGAGTGCTCTGAAGGGCCCTTCACGAATTAACAGCATTACCTTGTGCGCTGGCTCAGCTGCTTCTTCTCGTGGGGGTTGTTTTATTATTCATCCCTTCCATCACTCCATTCAAGTCTTCACACTGGTGTGCCCAAACGCAAGCTGTAGCTGTTGGTAATGAGAGGATAATGCTTCCCAAAAGCGCAATCAAAACGATGCAAAGCCGATTTCTTTTCGACCGTGTGTGATTTTGGATCATTAGCATATTCAAACCTCCGCGATGGGAACTGCTCTCACATTCGCATGGTTTTCAGCACCGACCCTTTTTGGGATGGAACAATCTTTGTTATCTTCACCTGATGGGCATTGTATCGTCTCTGATAGTGCTTTGTTCAAAGCATCAGTGAAAGTACACATTATTTGACGTTCCTTCATTAATCTGAATTACTTTAAATGAAGATTTTGAAAACTTTTACAAATCAGGAGATTCTGATAAATCCGAATGATTATGTTGCTTGGTTTGTGTTCCAAACTGAAAAACAAAACCGAAAGTTCAACCCAAAGACTCCCTCTTCTCCCAGATAGGGACCGTTGCGTTGGGGAAGATTGCATATTTCTCCCATTTTCTTCTCTTCTTCCGTCGTCCATGCTCCACCGGGCGGGAATAAAATGGACGGCCTTGAGAGCGAAAGCAAAGGTGAAAATACATATTTTGAACTAGCTAACGAGAGTTAACCCCGGGTGAAATCATCGGCCTGGCCGGGAAAGAGCTCGAATTTCGCTCGTTAACACCTAGGCCGGAAGCGGGGGTTTTCTGAGGTTGGTGGAAAAGCAGTCAGACTTGGAAAATAAAATCGCTCTGCAGCCAGAGCTTGCGGTAAGCGTGTGCTAATGTAGCTTCAGAGATATTTTATTGCACATGTCGACAGCGCGTCTGTTTAGAGGATTGCATTTCACCTTGACTATATGGTTGACCCTTTCAACCCGATTCGTTGGCATTGCTAGAATTTAACATTTGGTATGTTTCGTCATTTATTAAAACAATTTTGTACGTTTTAATAAATGACGCTTGAAAAAAGAGTATATTGCAAAAGAGTATATTTTTCACGTTTGTACTATCATTTTAAGTTTTCTTTAATGTTTGATGACTCCAGAGCACTAGAACGTTTAAACTTCCTTGAAAAACAACAAAAGTACTGTACACATTTCCGCATAAAAATTTGCTGAAATTTTCTCTCGATCACTAATTTTCACACGGACGTTGAAGACGGAATTGGAACGCCCTTTGCGAAAAACTGGGCCTTCAAACCTTCATCGAACAAAACCGTTCGTGGTGGGGTTCGATAAAGGCTCTGCCCGCCCGCGGCACGGGTCAAGCGAAACTTGCCCACACGCAAGCTGACTTCCGTTGTTTGGAGAAAAAAAAGAAGAAGCGCGGCCACTCAAGTACCAAACGATCGTCTGACCCCGAAAGGCTTCTGATCAATAAAAGCTCTTGCCGCCCGTTACCGATCAGTTTGTTGCGTTCGATCGTTCGAACGGAAAAGTTCTAGCTCCACAAAGTTCTGCTCTCCTCGCGCCTGAAGAAGCTACGCGTTTGATAGAGAATTCGCTATAGCCACGATCAACATAAAGAAATACCAGTGCTTCCCCGAGCCCCAAGTCAACAGAGGCGGAGTGTGTGGTGTGTCGGCTCTTCGCCAGTGGAAGAGAATCCCGTGCCTCGAAATGGGTGGAATCGTTTCGAGGGTATTCCGGGGTGCCCCAGAGCACCCGAACTGTCAAACGTGTCAGCGGAGCTGTTGCGTCTGTCTGGACGCCGGCCTGGAGCTGACACAGCGCCGTCTGCGGCGACTGGAGGAACGTGATGAGTGGCGGCGCAGTCGAGCTGGGAGTCGCGCCAGCCGACGCTTCCTATCCGACGAAGAGGACGAGGAGCTGCTAGAGGAAGAGGAGCAACCACGGACACGTCCTGCCTCGCGCCGCTCTCAGCGTAGACCGGCCGCGCAACGGCCACGACGCCCGGCACAGTCAGAGCCGGAGGAGGAAGAAGAGCCAGAGGAGGAACCGGCCGAGGAGGAGCAAAGACCTCGCGCACGGGCACCGGTTCGTCGGCAGGCACCGGCACGACGAGCTCGGCGCGCTCGGCCCCAACCACGCCAGGAAGAACCAGAAGAAGAGGAGGAACCCGAGGAAGAGCCCGAGCCGGAACCGGCACCCCGACGAACGGGTGGTACGCGAAGGGGCCAGCAACAGCGCGCACGTGCTCAGCGTCGTCCACGACCACAGCCGGCCGAGGAGCCCGAGGAGGAGGAAGAGGAACCCGAGGAGGAGCCGGAGCCAGAGGAGCAGCCACCTGCACGAGGAACGGCACGACGCGGGCGGGGAAGCCGAGGGGCAGCTAACGCGACCAGACGCCCGGCTGCAACTCGTCGCCAACCAAACCCACCAGCTGAGGAGGAGGAAGAGGACGAAGAACCGGAGGAACCAGAGGAGGAGGAGCAGCAGCCTGCTCCACGGCAGCGTCGACAGCGTGGAGGTGCCACTGGTCAGCGAGGTAGAAATCAACGCCAGAGGGCGCAGCAACGCCGTTCCCAGAGACAGCCCGAGGAGGAACTCAGCAGTGGGGCGGAGGATGACCTCGAGGAAGATGAGGAGACGGCCCGGGAAGCTCGTCTGCGTCGTCTGGAGCGTCGACTGCAGCGCGAGGAAGACCACATCCGCGACCGCATCATGCGCGAGGAGGAACTTCGCCGGCGTTCGTGGCGTCGCCGGCAGCACCAGCTATCCCTGGATCGGCGACAACAGCGCGATCCGGTGCCGGATGTGATGCGCGGTCCGAACGTGCGCCGGTTGGTCGCCTGCTACGAGCTGAAACGGAGCGACATCAGCGAAACCGACGCTCAATCATTGCAGAACCTCTTCAATCCGGTCGATGAGCATCCGATGCGCCCGTGTGGCGCCCGTTCGCCAGACCGATGCTGTACAGAACAATCGTTCCGAATGAGACTAACCCTAGCTTTACATACATCTTCCAAAAATATATCCATCACCATATATTCCGAAAATTTCCCACACTCGAAACCTCTTTAATTATTGTTCTCCCTCTCTCTCTCTCTTTCTCTCTGTCTCTCTATCCTGTATCGCGCCCACAGGACTCTCCACTGTCGTCGAAGGTGGCCCTCTTCAACCAGACTGCCCAGAGCCACCGGGAGTCGCAGCTGACCAATCCGTTCTCCGATGCACAGGCGACGCGGGGAATGGCCAGGCTACAGATCAGCAAGGAGGAGTACGGCAAGTAAGTGGAAGGAGTGGACGGAACGGGTGTGACCTACCGGCGGATGTAGGCTAGACCGGACGAGCCTTGACACGCCGCATAATACACCACGCAACGGTGTTTTGCTGCAACAAAAAAACCCCAGTAGAATCTAACCTGGCCAAGGCCGTCAGACCAAACCTAACCTTTCCATAACCTTAGCCTAGGGAAAGCTGCCACGCTCATCAGCATTACCACCCATTGCCTGGGCCAAGACCACACTTCCGAAGAAGTAGTCTACCCTCCACCGCATGAGTACTGATATACCCGCGTTTAGTTTAGCATTTCGCTTTGTAGTTTTTGATCGCCTATTGCTTACGTATCTAGAGCCGTGATATAACCTCGGTAGCAAAAGGAATAGTACAGAACCGCAGACAATGATCGGTCTTCCAACTTAAACACAGTGCACTTGCAATTGGCATTCATTCAAACACGTTGTTACGCTTCGGCTGTTCAGATCCTCCCTCACTAAGGCGAGCGAGCTGCCAGGTCGGGTGGAACGGACCTAGGTAGGGCTCTTTAGTAGTTAAACAATTTTTTAACCACACTTACCATTGTTTGCCTTCGCGTATCAGTATTGAACCAAGTAAAGCCCCCAATGGCCCTACCAAGACGAAGGGTGCTCCAAAGACGCACGCGCCGTGCAGATCGTCAAAAGGGATCTACGTTCAGGACCGTCGAACAGTTGCAGGCCCGCGACCTAAGCAGGACCAGTGCAAGTCAATAAACACAGTCGCACTTCTTTGCCGCTCAAGCATCCACGAGAACTGCCAAACTAGTCAACATAGGCTGCACTTCTTTCTCTTAGTTTCGTTTGCTGTTCCTTGTTTAACTCCTGGAAGCAGATCCTTGCGAAAATTCCCTTCTGCGTGCTTGAATGCCATGTTCTTTCCTAACTTACCGATCGGTGGAGAATTTTGTTTTGATTAACTAACCTGTAGTAGCTAACCTGCAATTAAACTATGAAAATTACGCCAATAAAAACATGTATTTAACAACTAATCTAGTTTATAAGCAACACAAAACAACCGGGCGTCGTTATTTACTATTTGGTTGACTTATCCGAATACCCCAGTTGTATTGATCCGTTTCCGTTGTCTGCATTTTGTGTCTCTCGCCTCCCACAGACCGAAAGCGGGCAGTCTGACCGAGTATCGAGGAAAGAAGGCCAACATTCAGGTGTATCAGGAAATGCTCGAACTGTGCCAGGTGATCGATGTGGACGGCCAGCCGGTGTCGAAGAAGAATCCAGATATGAAAATGATCTACTTCGGGGAGCTGTTTAATGTAGGTATCTTTGGAAGAATGTAGGATCAAAGAATAACCCTTGGAGAGAAATAATTATCCTGCTGTTGTTGCTCTACGTTATTTCTTCGTTGCAACACATTCTTCTAACCCTATATTTTCTGATCTTATGATCCGTTCCGATCGATCGTGTCCTTGCAGATATATACACACATCAACGACAAGCTGGTCGGCCTGCTGTTGCGTGCGCGCAAACACGAGTTTATTCAGTTCGAGGGCGAGTGTCTGTTTCAGCGTCGCGACGATCACGTGCCTGTCTACCTGACGAAACCGATCACCCAGATCCGGGACATCCTCGTAGGCAAGCAGACGGAAATTCGCCGCAGTTTAAGTCCCAACCCGCAGCCCACCAATATGCTCCCCTAGGACGTTTTAGGCGCGAAGGCGCGAAGGCACGATGCAGCAGCAGGCAAGGAAGCGACATTCCCATGTTGGCTAGACGTACCGACGGCTAGTACGTAACCCGGGCGAGCGAAAGAAGATGGCGAACATGTGTTCCCATTGCGTGTGCTTGTGTTTGATGATCGTGAGTGTGTTGTGGGTTCGGTTGTGTGAATGACGGGCAGCGCGTCCGGGAAATCTGCCACGCGGGGTGCGCTCATTTGCCTGGCCAGAAAACATGATCTGTATATTTTTGGTAGCTTGCGCAAGGCGCAAGATCTGATAGCCGTTAGTTGTCGTCATAATCGGTTCCAATTATCTGTTATTTCCGGGTGGCTCGTAGCATCAGTGCTGCATTGTGACCACCCTTTCTGGGGACATCTTTGGATGCCCGGTGCAGGACGGTTACACCGCCACCTCTGCGAAGCCGTTTGAAGATTAACCTTCCGTTTCGTATGACCATTATGTTTTTGAATTATCTTATTCGAGCGCGGTCGTTCGATTGATTCCAGGGATGTATACCAAAAGAAAAAGGGACAGCAGTAAGTGCTGCTTCCACATTGAAGTGGAAAAAGAAGCAAGTGCTGCGAAGCAATGTATGGAACCAAATAGAAGTAGTAAAGTTAAGAAAAATACTGTAATGTAATCCCAAATTTTTAAATTGATTAGTCATCTTTGTCTGCGGCTGTTGTTTCGCATAGATGTACTCATTTCTAAATTGCTCATTTTGTTATTGAGTGTTCACATTCATTTAATCTCTTCTTTGTAAGTTAGCCTTCTATCCTTTATCTCGCCGATGCTTTATTCGAAACGTTGGTTTTCACTAGGAGACTTTCTCGTCCCTACATGTGCTTGGTTCAACTTAGGCGCCGCTTTTAGATTTTGAGTTTCGATAAGTTTTGGGCCCGATTGTCAGTAGTGACAGTATTAAGCTAGTTGTAAGGCCTATCCCCCGGAAGCAAACGAAAATATAACAACACACACGCACAGTATCATAGTGCAATCAATTGTAAACTAGTTTTCCGTAACCTACAAAAGATACGCTGGTAGAAACATTTTCAAGAAAATAAAAATAAAAGAATGATAATTAAACCACAATCAAAGGTTTGCTATATCAAGTGAATTGACGGGAAAATTGAGAAATGGCAAAGAAAATGTGTAAATGGTTTCTTTGAACATGTAATGGCGTCAAGAGATAAGATTGAGAAAAATGACTCCACAACATACAATCCTCATATGAACGATTTAACAGCACAATAGAAAGTGAGAGGAAAATAAAATATAGAGGCAGCCACCCGCCGGATACCAACCGTTTCAATAATGTGAATTTGACTGCCGTGCACCTGAAAACAATGAGAAGCAACGTTATTGATAAAGACGCAACGGATGTAGCATTGTTGTGTAAGCGGCTTCCGGAATGCCTACGAATTGAAAATGAAGTAAAATGATATATGACTATGCCACTAAATGGGATGAATTGAACCTCTTCCGCATTGCCTTAGTGAAGAAAGTGCCTTAACTTAGTGAATCATACTTTACAATTGTTAAGCACGGGGCACGGGTGTGTAAATGTCCACTGTCATTGAACAGATAAAAGAAAAAAAATAGACGGCATAAGAACACCACTTCAATAATAAATTCATTCAGCTGTGTATAAAAGATAACGAGAAACGTGCGGAGTAATCACTGTCAATCTTTTAATGTGTTAAATCAATAAAAGCTGACTTGATTTCTTTCATGTGACCGAACTTGTTCTTCCGCTGACGAATAACAAAATAACTGGCACTTATTTGAAAATTCCTATAGAATAAAATTAAATAAACAATATCAAGCATTAATAAGTATATGATTAAACCTATTAATGCACTGATTTGTGGAATTCTTTGTATGCATGGAAAAATTAATCATAATTGTTACTGAACTTCAAATTGCATGAGAAACCTAAATTTAAAATATACGTGCACCATTTTTGAAACTCCCACAATTGCAGCGTTCAATTCATTTAAAAAAAACATGACTCTATTCAGCACATTCTTAACGAGTTTTTCCAGGGCTGTATCGCACCTCACTTCAAATGTGTTTTTTAGCAATTCTGAAACAAAAAAAATTAAAACAGATAAATGAAAACATAAAGTAAACAAGCCCGTTAAACTTTCTACATCGTTAATAACTTTTTATTTTTAACTGGACATTTTATTTCTCCCACGGTTGTGATCTATTGAGGAAGAATTAAGCCACGTTCCCATTCAGGCAACTAAACCTCCGCAACTCAGGTGTCCCGCTGGTTGCACGCGTGTGAACGAGGGTTGCACGGCTCTAACTGCGCAGGAACGAAAATAGGATCGCTCCTATTTTGTGTGCAACCAACATGGCCACCACTGTCAATCCTGGAGGTGTAAGTATAGCTTTCATTGCTAAGTTGTTTGTTGTCAATAAGATTTTTGTCAACAAAATCACAACACAGCAAATGTTAAATGTTGTTTTTAAAAAAATATTTTTTCATAGCCTTTTTTTTACGCAGGGGTTGAATTGAATATTGAGAAATGGAACGCTGGCCTACCAATCAGACGATGGTAATATTTCTTCCAGCATTTTAGAGAGTTTTGCGTTGAAATGACCGGCGGTAACGGTCATTATGATGACGATTGCACGATTTTTTAACAAATCTGGGCAACTACACGCATCAATGGGAACACACCTTTAGTTCACCAAATTGAACTTTCGTTCCTTCAAAATTCATCATGATTCCACCGTGCATCCCTATCCGAACTGTCAAATGTGGGACGCAGCACAGATTGTCATAATTCTTGATGATACCAAATCGTGCGGTGTTTCGCGTATGATAAAACACTATTTCTGGCGGATAAGGTTCACAAAGCCATTGTTTGTTCAATAAGTTTAGTGTGGACTGGTGCGTATTATTAACGGAACCAAAGTTCGCGGACAAATGGCGGACGAAGGAAACGAAGACAGTTGGTTGTACGGTGGTTCCCATCAGGATGGCATCACGGGCGGCGACTCAACCTCAGCCACCGAGACCGACGGTGCCGCTGGCGGGAAAAATCTCCTATGGGAGGAAGATAATGGACAGTCTTCCCCGACGGCCAAGCCCGAAACGGGAGATTTTAGCGGTCAGCGTCGTGGATCGAACGATGTTAAAGACACGGGTGACGCATCCGCTGAGGGATCTTCTGCTGATGTCGCCGGGAACGGGTTGTCTGGCCACGAGCAGCAGTGCGACGATAATGCGATGGATTCGAGCGATGTACAGGGCCCTGCAGTCGGCCAGGGTGACGATCCAGATCCGGAGAGTCAGGACGATTCACACCTCATGGATGACGATCGCACCGAAAGTGAACACCGCGATGCGGAAAAGTCCGGGAAACGTAAACAAAACGATGCAGGATCGAAAGATGGAGGTAATCGCGTGGAAGCGAAAGATGATCAAGAGGAAGGAGAAATTAAGGAAAAGAGGAAACAGTCGTCCGGAGAGGAAAAGGACGCTGGGGATGATAATGGAAAGGATAAAGGAGGGCTCAGTGACATGGAGAGCGACATCGATAGTGACGAGGACGACGACATTAACGTCGTGATTGGGGACATCAAATCCGGACCTAGCTACAACATTATAAAACAGCGTGGCCCCATAATGCCAAACCAGGCAGCATCGAATGCGGCCGGCGTAACGGACAAAACGAAGCAACCGGCCGGAAAGTTTAGCATCGAAGAGTTCGAAAGCGTTGGCTCGATAAATGGCGTTCCGGCGCACGAGTTCAGTATCGATTCATTGGATGAGAAGCCGTGGCGCAAGCCGGGTGCGGACATTACCGACTACTTTAACTACGGGTTCAACGAGGAAACCTGGCGTTCGTACTGCGAGCGGCAGAAGCGAATGCGCCAGCACGAAAGTGGCGTAGGCATGGCGGGGCTGACGATAAACAATCCACAAGCAGCGCAACCGATCGGCATGAACATGGGTATGCGGGACATGCGGCGATCCGGTGGACCCATGGGCGGCGGACCGATGGGAGGGCCGAGAAAGATGAACGGTCCGATCGAGGTGATCGGTGGTGGACCGGGCGGACCAGGTGGACCGATGGGCGGAGGACCAATGGGTGGCGGTGGTGGAGGCCGAAGGGACGACGGCATGGGTATGTCGCACCAGCCGAAAGAGAACGTCATTCAGGTGATGACGGCCGACCGGCGAGAGTACAGCCGAACCGTTGTTGGCACCAAATTCGAGCCATCGATCGGAGGTCCGCAGGGTTTCGGTGGAGGACCACCAGATTTTTACCACCAGGAAGCAGACTACTCCGACTACTACGACCCGATGCAGGAGGCGCAGTGGGGCAACGATAATGGCAACTGGCAGCCGTCGGGCATCAAAACGCTCACGCCCGGACCGCAGATGATGGGTCACCCGGGGATGGGAGGTATGTCCTCACAGCAGCAGCAGCACATGGATATGATGGGAGGCGGAGGAGGCGAACGGATGGTCATGCCTCCACCCCAACAGATGCAGCCGGGCATGGTTGGAGGCGGGCCCGGAATGGGACCCGGTGGCGGAAGGATACATCAGCCCGGAATGCCACCAGGAGCGCGTGGTGATATGCGGAATCCGAACGATCGCAAACGTGGAGATCCACGTGAACAACGAGATCGTGATAGAGAACGAGAGCAACGCGATCGAAGAGACAGGGAACGCGACCGTGAGCGTGAGCGAGAACGAGACCGCGATCGGGAGCGCGAGCGAGAACGGAAGGATCGGGAGCATAGATCCGACCGAGAAGCTTCTCTTATTGTGCCGAAGGAAGAGGTTGTAGACGTCCCTGTACCTCCAGCTGTTGTAGCAATTCCGGGAGGTGCACCGTCGGGATCGGCAGCATCCGGTTCGCGAGACGACAAAGACAAACGTTCCATAAAACCAGACCGCCATAAAGACCGGTAAGATGCAAACCATTGGGAATGCGTAGCCCATTTAAATAAAAAGTCACTTAAACGTCCTTCGTTCTTCTCTTTTAGCCATCGCGAACGTTCCCGCAGCCGGGAGAGGTCCAAATCGAGACGCTCGGATAGAAGCCGTGAACGAGAGCAGCGCCACAGTCGCGACAAGAAAAAGTCACACCGAAAGGATAAAGAAGATGGCGAATGAACAGCGGAATCGAATAGATTTAGTTCAAATAGCTCAGAAGGTGGCTAGATTCGAAAATAGAGAGAACTATTGATAAAGAAAGTACACATACAGCATCTCGACACTGATATCGGTGCACAGTGGTGGGTATCGATTCGGAAAGCGAAAACTTTATGCTACAGTACGCGTATATGAAAATAATGTATCGTTAAGTGTAGATACAAATATAGTTTCTATTTAAAGAGACCAAACTTGATGGCCTCTTAGTATATTACTTACATTTATTTAGCCAAGGCAAAAGATTTCATTCAACATTTGGGTTTGCGAAAGGCTCCCTCACAGGTGGTATAAACGGTGTTCACGAGTCGATTTGACAACCACAATTCATTGCCAAAAACACGCACACACTCTCTCGTACAAAATGGAAAGGAAAACAAAAACAAAATAGCGTTTCCTGCACTGGTAGTAGTGGTGAAGCTGGTAGAATTAAAATTAAAAAAAAAATAGACACAAAAAACGATTCATGTTTGGTTCGCGGTTGTCGAAGAAACACAAAGAAACGCAGACGCGCGAGAGTACCGCTGGTGTTATCACACAAGCGTCCGTTAGCAGTGCATCCTGAATCCGCCCCCCGCTTATTGGGTCCACTCTTCCGTTAGTTTTTTATACCGTGAAGTTCCCGTGAAAGCGTAAACAACACACTGTGACTGACGGGGAAAATGCCAGCAAGAGTAATCGTGGTGCAAATGGTGACGGAAACATACTAGACCCGTGGAATGGTAGTTTCGGACAATGGTGCAGCAGTGTCCATTATTACCAGCGGGGAGCGGTGGCAACTAGAATCCCCCTGGGTAATCACACTTATAGGCAGTGCGCCATCGATGCGTTGCGATCCGGCCTTGTGGTGTCACCGCAGTCTACGGGGTGGGGAAGCATCTGGTACCGACGGCTCAGAACGCGGTCGACCAACGATCATCGGTACAGTCTGGTTTCGTCTTCGGCAGCAGCAAGGCGGCTTAAGATACATCCAGCAGCACTTGCATGTATGAGCGAAGCGGAAAGCAACCGTAGTAGGCAGCGTCAGAAGTGAAGCATTCGAAGGAACATAATCCTGCACATCCCAGTGACGCTAGTGAATAAAGTGAAGTGACACATCAAGTGACTTTAGATATTCAGTTTGCGCTGCGCGGATTACATAGTTTCCCGATTCATTCATCCCCTTACGAACTGTGCAGAGTTTACTGACGAACGGTTACTGTGCAAAAGTAAAAAACGAACCCGTTGCAGCTTCCCAACCTCGCTTAGCAAACGATGAGCAACGAAATGTCCTGCAAGGGGAGCCCCACGTCTAGTGCGAGCGCCCGCATCAGCCTCGTAACGGACGAGAGCCACTTTAGTTTGGCCAGTCTGAACTCGTCCGTCAGCCAGGACGAGTACTTCCGGTGTCGCGATCACTCCGATCTGGTGCTGAAGCGCATGCAAGGTAACATACACATACTGATACGCGGGCGTTCTGCGGGATCAGGTCAACGGACGATCGATGGAGAGAGGTGTAGCCGACAGGTTCAAGGTCTCCACTTTCCGGGCTGTTCCGTCGTCTTCCTACCACGAACCAGCCGGGAGGTTGTAAATGGTCACCGCGACCTGCAAACTCATTGGCGCAAGCGGGTTTCTTTCCTGTCACCATATTGGGAATATATTTATTTTTTGCTTAAAGGTTTTCTTCAAAGAAGGAACTGCCGCGATCGGTGGATGGCAGTTGAGTCACCGGATTGTTTGGACCGGTGTGCAATTTATGGCTCCAAAAGCAGGACACGACTTTCGGGTCGTTTCTCGTTCGTTTCGTCTCCGCCACATATGTATTGAGCTTTCCAAACATTTCAACCAACAAACAAAGTAAAACATGCGAACCGTGAAGTAAGGCTGTCGTAATTACAAAAAGCTATATAAAATTTAAAGAAGAAATGAACAAATTTATGCGAAACTTATAATAGTTGACCATCAATTTTTATTTATTTTTAAAGATTTAAGTAAAAGTCCTGTCCTGTTCTTATTTAAAAAAATTGATGATATATCCCCACTTTGATTTGCTTCAATTAAATGATATTTCAAATTATGATTAAAATTATAACAAGTTCAAAAACTGATCATCCCACTTGCAAATGTGATGCAGGCAATATCCATTTAACAATTCACACCTTTTTCTTTGCAATGGACCAACGAGAAGAGCTACAAGGGGCACATTAAAAGTGTTGGCGTGCTAATTGGCAATAATATTAGCTTTGTGCTGTTAGTAGCGAGGGAAATTCAAAAACGGGGGCTGCAAACGATTTATGCGAATTTTATAATTGGAATATGCTTATTATTGATTAGTAAGAATTCTTTTAATAAGAACCATATGCTCAATTGCACGTGGTATTTAATTATGGAAGTTGTAATTCGTACAAACTTCTCCCGTTTTAATGGTGTTTCAAATTAAAATAAATCCGCTCTTTGTGTGGACAGTCTTCGACCACAGTTTCCCAATTATCGTCTAATGTCACCAATCCCATTTAAGTGAAGCACACCAACTAATCACGTCGCTTTTGTCCCTTTGTGTCCCCTCCAAACAACGCGCTAATCGCGGGAACCGGGAATCGGAAAAGGTCCCCCCGAGGACCAGACAAAGAGAAGGTTAACCAACCTTCCAGCGGGTCGTCGGTCGGTCGACCTCCGGCATCTTTCAAGTGATGGGGCGAATTTTCCGTGGCAGCGAAGAAAGTGCACGTGCACCAAACCTGCACCAGAGCCGCCGAGCAATGACAAGAACAACACCCGTTTGCCGTTTTCTTCCCCTTAGCGGGGGCCGTTTCTTCTTTCGCGGATGTCATAAACATCTCGTTCAGCAGCTCCCTTGTAGAACGCGACTCAGAATGACGAACGGGAGACAGACTCTTGGAACGAAACCAGCCCACCATTGGTCGTTTTGTAGAACGTACCCCTTGGGCAGGAAAATTGGTGGGCTGTATACCACATGTGTGACCGCAGTTGCGATTGCTTGTGTTTCACCAACATCTTCTAAAAAGAAATGAAGAAACAGAATTTCCCGTTGGTAGGAAAATCTAATTACTAATTATAATACGCTGTCTTTGCTGGCTTGGTTCACACGATCACATGGGAATATGTGCCTGCAGATGCAGATTATCTCCTGGTCCCTCCCTTTTATCCCCTTCCAAACCTTTCTTCTACCCAGTTGGTGTATTAATCCATCGCCCTTATTTGCCAATCTATTTACAGACTACCTCCAGAGTGAGAAGCTTTGTGATGTGGTGCTGATCGCTGGCGTCGATGGCCGACGGTAAGTTCGCGCGTGTATGTGTGTGAAAATCTCCACCAGACAACGGAAGCGTTTTCCCGGAACGAACGAATCATCCGTCTTCATTGGCGAACATGTTGGCCGGCGGTACGATCTTAACCTTTCCCAACCCTTGCGAGACTGACCGGGACTATAAATCCGATTGTTTACAAACAAAGATCGATCGTTCGATGGCCCGTGGAAAGGGCCCAGAAGAGGGAAAAGCCAACGGACGCCAAAGTGCCGCCGGCCCGCCGCGAGCGACGACGATGGATGCGTTTTGTGTTGCCTGCGAAATGGCAAACCGTGGGTTTTCCTGCAACCATGCCGCTGCCTGTGGGGCAATGTGGGGTTTACGAGAAAACGAGCTAAATTAAATCAATTTACCGGATGGCCTGCGCTCTCAAACGCGCTCTCCGTTTTCCTCGCTAGCCTTCCTTCTCACTCGCTGGCTCTATATGTTTCTAGCGAAGAAGGAAGGGCATAAATCATTTCCCCGTGGCGAACCCCAGTTCGTCGCCCGTCCTGGGGGGGCAGTTGTCGTCGATTAGCTTGCACTTGACCCTCTCCTCACCAGGGTGCACCAATTCAGCAACAGGCACACGGACGGATGAAAATAGAGTTAAACGAGTTAACTGCATTCATTCATGCCGTGTCGCTCTTGAAAGGGCGCACTGCAATGTAACGCTGGCTTCATTTTGCGTCCCGCTGCGAAAACGCGATGCGGAAATTATAGCGAATATCTCGTCGTAAACCCAGCTTTGAGGCGTTAAGACATTGAGTTAAACATTTGTAGATCCTTAAATTGGCTTAACAGATTAAAAATGAAACAATTTCACCACCGATTACAAGTGATTTCGAGATGCTTATTCTATTTATAGGTTAGAAATTAAATTTAAATCATTTTCTTCGTCTCCTTTCGCGATGCCCAATCTTTATATCAATGTACATTTATCGTTCGTTCGCCAGGATACCAGCACACCGCCTGGTGCTGTCCGCATCGTCGGCCTACTTCAGCGCCATGTTCACCGGGCAGCTGCGCGAAAGCCAGCAGGAGGAAATCACACTGCAGGAAGTGGGAGGGGACGCACTGAACTCGCTCATCCAGTACTGCTACACGGGCGCAATCGAGATCCGGGAGGACACGGTCGAGACGCTGCTGGCGACCGCCTGCCTACTGCAGCTCGGCACGATCGTTACGGCGTGCTGCAACTTCCTCGCCCGCCAGCTGCACCCGTCCAACTGTCTCGGGTTTTCGCTGTTCGCCGAGCAGCAGGGCTGCACCGCGCTGCTGAAGCTGGCCACCGCATACACCTGCCAGCACTTCCAGCAGGTGTGGAAGAACCAGGAGTTCTTCATGCTCGACGCGGCCCAGCTGGCCAACCTGCTGCGCAGCGACGACCTGAACGTGCCGAACGAGCAGGAGGTGTTCCACGCGCTGATGGCCTGGATCCAGTACGACCCGGAGAACCGCAAGCGCCACATCCCGGAGCTTCTGGCACTGGTCAAGCTGCCACTATTGCAACCATCGGTAAGCAATACGAAATAGACTGAGCGGCCTGGATGAACGATTTGATCGCTAACGGTTGGCTTAACTTTTCAACTTCATTCAGTTCATAGTGGACCACGTGGAGGGTCTCTGCGGAGGAGCAAACGAGTGCCAGCAGCTGGTGATGGAGGCGTTCAAGTGGCACCTCATCCCGGGCCGCCGCTCGCTGATCGCTACGGCGCGCACCCGCCCGCGAAAGTCGACCATGGGCCGCCTGCTGGCCGTCGGTGGCATGGACGGGCATAAGGGTGCGATCAGCATCGAGAGCTACGATCCGCGCCTGGACAAGTGGACGCTGCTGAAGAACATGCCAACGCGCCGGCTGCAGTTCGGGGTGGCCGTGCTGGACGACAAGCTTATCATTGTAGGTGGACGCGACGGTCTGAAGACGCTCAACACGGTCGAAAGCTTCGATCTGAACACGATGTCCTGGAGCACGCTGGTGCCGCCGATGGGTACACCCCGGCACGGGCTCGGTGTGGCGTTCCTCGAGGGTCCACTGTACGCTGTCGGGGGCCACGACGGCTGGAGCTACCTGAACACGGTCGAACGGTGGGATCCGTCGGCACGCACCTGGAGCTACGTGGCGCCTATGTCGGCGATGCGCTCGACGGCCGGTGTGGCCGTGCTCGGTGCCCGGCTGTTCGTGATCGGAGGCCGTGACGGCAGCGTCTGCCATCGGACGGTCGAGTGCTACGATCCGCACACCAACAAGTGGACTCTGCGGGCCCCGATGAACCGTCGCCGTGGAGGCGTTGGCGTGGGCGTGCTGAACGGGTTCCTGTACGCTCTCGGAGGCCACGACTGCCCGGCCAGCAATCCGGCCGTCTGCCGTACGGAAACGGTCGAACGGTACGATCCGCTCACCGACACCTGGACACTGGTAAGTAAGAAAAGGGCGCAAACGGCAATGGCTCGAATGAAAAACTCTAACGCTTCGATTTGTTTTTCCTTTGCGGCTGTAGATCGCTTCACTGAGCGTTGGGAGGGACGCGATCGGGGTCAGTGTGCTCGGCGACTGGTTGATTGCCGTCGGTGGGTACGACGGCAACCAGTACCTGAAGATCGTCGAGCAGTACGACGCGGAGACGAACGAGTGGACGCAAATTTCGCCGGTCAACTACAGCCGCGCCGGGGCGTGTGTCGTCGCCATCCCGAGCAGCGCCACGGGAGTCGTCCCCAGCATCACCAACACCACCGCCACCGCCACTGGAGGCAATCCGGCATCGCCGAGCAATGCCATCGCGTCTACCTCCTCGCCGTCGTCTTCCGGGTCCGCCACGGTGGCGCACAGCAACAGCACCACGGTTTAGTACCACCACCACCAGCAATACCAAAACCATCAAGCATTCCCAGCATCCGCGCTTGGTTCCTCCGTGTGCTGCGCTTCGTTTCGCTTTCTGCAACGTTCGTTCCTTAACATGCCCATTGCCAGCGCCTATTCCTACTACAGACTTACTGCCGGCCTTTGGTTCCCTTTCCCCTCGAGCACGGGAACCGGGCCCACCTAATGCATTCCTCCGAAGAATGAACCATTCCACTGAACAAAGCATTTTCGAAATAATGTCTTTCTGTATGTGTGTGTGTGTGCTGTGTTTTTGCGTGTGCCAGCCATAATACAAGTAGCAGCTCGAATTTAGGACTAGATGAACACAAATGGAAATCCCTGCCGACGAAAACGAATCCAAAATCAGCCTATTGCATGTCTGCCTGCTGCACTAACGAACAATCGGACAGCAACGGAGAGACCATTTAGCGCGTTGCGTGCCTTTCGAAAACCGCCTCCATTTTTTTTTTTCTTCACTCGTTGCATCCTGCCGGAGAGTTGCCTCAAATGCATATACGCTTTCTTAATAATACATTATATTCGGTTGCGTGCGAACGACACGATGCTTATACTGTTCCATTTCTTCCGTTTTCTTTCTTCCGGTATCGGTACGATATTTCTTCTTGTCTTTTCTATTTATTGAATACGCTTTCCCATCGTTCCTATGCGCCGCATCATGTGACGAAATCTATCACCCCTTCGCACCATCATCTTCGGGGCTGACTCAACACGCGCATTCACACCTGGCAGGGATGGCGCGGTAGCACCAGCGCCAGCAATTACTACTACCGCAGACACTTCCGCATTTGTGATTATTATGTGTAAAAAAAAAACTACAACAAAAAACAAAGCAAGGACGCATTCGCCGCTTTTCCGGTACGGTACATCTTTTTTTTTGCTTTTCCTTTTTCTAGACCGGCACGTTCGGGACGCCGCGTGCCACCGAGTAGAGTGCTCAGAGATTTCATATAGGAGTTATAGATTTTGAGGAGAATGATGGACAAACCCGATTATCACCTACGTCTACACGATCGTTAGTGTTGCGGAGAGAATAGAACAGAGGGGATCACTGGAGAGGCATCCAGAAAGGATACAAGGAACGAATTTGAATTGTGGTTCTTGTTTTGTGTTTTAGCGGTCCCTTGTGCTAGCGGTGGATAAACTGTGATTTTTAGTTCGGTTCGAGTTATTTCAACTGTTTTCATGATAGACAGTAGTAGAGGAACCGAAGGTATACAGCGGAACCGTGGAAGGAACAGCCTGTTGTTGGTGGTGGTTCATGTCCAGGAAATAGCCGCCAACCCCGGGGAAGCGGAGCGATAGCACAGAGCTAAAAAAAAAAAAACATGGATGCCAAAGAGAAGACGTGAGTCGTGGTCAATTAGCCAAACCTAATCGAACATCTCCGCCAGCCTGCCTGCCTGCCTACAACATAAGCTGCCCCCATCGTTCAGTAAGGTTGCCTTCCAAGCCCATGGAAAACGGGAAAGCATTCCGACTGGGCCACTTTCAACCAGTTTGGAATTTATTGCAGGACTAAGAACAGGACTATTTTCAGACCGAAAGGGGCAGTTTAAAGAACTTCTTGGGTGATTTTTTCTTCCTTTCAAGCAAAGAAAAAAAGCAAATCAATCAAATGTACGAATTAAAATAATAGAATGTAAGTAAAACGAATGAACAAATGAAATAATAATAATAAACGGTACTTCTATAAAATGTACAGTTTTGTGAGAAAAAAAGAGTGGTTTTACTGGCTTATCTTTGTAACTAACCCTTGTTTTCTTAAATTAGTAAAAAAAGTACCAGATACATGTTTCATTCTAATGTATTTGGTACAATGAACTTTTGATCAAATACCTCGAAAGAAATGTACAAGTGTTCGAACAGACAGGTTTTTAAAATAGTTAATTCTACTCAGTAAACTATTGTGAGCCGCTACTTACCACAATCATCTAATAATTGTACAATACGAGCACAAATACTAAGATTTTCTCATCTTTTCTTCATTTAACCAACAACTTTTCCATACAAAGTTCTGTTAACTGAAAAACTAATATAAATCTTTATATACTATATATATATATTTGTGTATAACGATTTGTTCTGTTTGCTTGCTAAAGTGTGCTGCCCAGGTGTTTGTGTGTGTGTGTTTCATCTCAGTCAACCTTTCCCGCAGAACAGAACCATGCACACTCCTTGGGGCCAGCATTTAGTGCACCGACCGAAGGGCCCTGCGGGAGTCGGGTATGATCGTTGTATCTTTTCCACCGTGTTCTGGCCACTTCCTCCCGACAATCGGTACGGTAATCTTCTCAGGTATCTGCGTGTGAATCTGTGTTTACGATGTGTGTTTTTTTGCTCCCTACGAACCATTTCTCGGGAAATGCTTTAGTTTGTTCCTTCCAGCTCTGTATCCAGTGGATGAAAAAGCGTACGTAAATGAATAATTTAAGAAAAAAGATTGTACCGGGACAGTGCACAAAAACAATAATAAACTAACGGTTCACTGTAAACTTAACAAACAACACTACAAACTACTGCTAAGTGTGTTCCTTTTCCGCTTCAAGGACTCCGCGGGCGGACCTTCCCAGCGAACTTGGGGTTATCGGTTGATAAAAGACAGATACGCAGTTACCAACGCATTCCTAACATTATGAACTGATGATACGCAGGAAAGAAGAATACGATTGAAAACCAAAAATCGCCTCGCTGTAATGCAGCGGGCACACCTCAAACGGCTTTGGATCGAGCGCACTGTTGGCAGCTTGTCCGGAAAATGCATTGCACGGCACGACACAGCCCTGGCGTACAAAGAAATACCCGCATACGGGAACTTGGTTCGCCACGCGGCCCTAGACCCTACCCTTCCGATCAGACAGGCTGACGTCTTCCGGCGTGAATCCACAGACGATCGACACGCACGCGGAGCGAAACTTCCCACAGAGATAGGTAAAATATACGTAAGTCTGCTGTGATCAACGTCCAAAAGGGCCACGGTGACGAATGCCTTCCGGTTTATGTCTCCCTACTCCTCTTACTTTCTATCTCGCTCCCTTAGAATGTGGTGGATGTGAAATGCTACTAACAACGCTTGGTGAGATGCTTCTCGATGGCGGCCGGAATGTTGTCCGTAGTTTTGGAGCTGATGTTGTTACCAAGCAGCTCCGGGCACGCCAGCACGCCGTCCTGAATGTCCTTCGCCTTCCGCAGCAGATCGTAGCAGATGCCTTCGCCGAGCACGGAATCGTTTCTACGAGAAAAGAGTAAGTAAGGCATACATAGAGCTGAAATGAGATGACCTCGTGCAACAAGAAAAGCAAGCGCTTACTTGTACTCGGGATGCTGCACAACCTCCTTCCGTATCCAGCTGGCGGTGGTCATCAGCTCGCCGGACGCACGCTTCTGTATCAGCTTCAGGTACTGCTGGATGGTGCAGTGCGTGTCCGCGTCCACGTCCATCGAGCCGAGGTAGCTGTTGATCAGCGGCACCAGTCCCGGAAACGTGCCCTTTCCGTTGATGATCTGATCGATCGTCATCAGCTCGTACTCCTGGTCCTCCTCCTTCTCGGCCGTGCCATTCTGCTGCTGCGTCGGCAGGGGGGCGGCAGTTTGCGGCGGCACACCTTCACCGGTCGGGATGGCGGTGATGTTCTTCTTGAACCAGAACCGCTCGGTCAGCACGGCGCCCCGCTTCTGCGAGTTCTGCATGTTCTCGTCCACCTTGCTGATCGGGATGAGAAAGTCGAGCTGGTACGAAAGGATGACGCGCGTCAGCAGCACGACAAAGCACACGATTGCGGCGTTCTCGAAGTCCGTCAGTTGGGCCTCGCACGGGCGAAACTCGACGCGCCACCCGATCGGCGAGTTCGGGGGCGGTGGCTTAAAGCGCATCGTCTGCCAGTTGGTCGACTGGATGTTCTCGAAGTGGTCCGTGTCCTCGCGGTCGTTCTGGTGCACCTTTTCGCTAAACAGCGATACCGAGTCGCGGATGAACAGGTGTGCGATGTGCTGCGCGAGCAGATGGTCAATGTCGCCCTCGCGCAGCCGCTTGTAGAGCGTTTCGTCCAGCACCAAAGGCACGTCGTTGTACCTGTCGAGTGAGATGGCAAAGATGGAAATAGGCAAGCCCTCCACTTATTGCAGGATCCATTCCACTACTTACTTGTCTCCCGCCGGTGAAAGGTAGGAGTCGATCGAATCGTAGCGCGACTTGTAAATGCGGAACCGATCGTTCTTCAGCGGCAGTTCACCTCGTTCCTCCTTGGTGCGGCAATCGACTGACGCCGATATCACGTTCCAGCGGCAATCCACGTCCGTCAGGTATCCCCGGTAGGCCGGGCTGGCCGCCGTCAGCGCGAGCATGATCGGGCACATTGGCGTCAGCTGGTCGTAGAGTGTGCGCGCCTCGCTGATGTTGCACGCCTGGAATGTAAGCTGCAGACAGCAGCAGCCCATGCCAAAGCCCATCGCGTCCATGTGCACGTGGTTCGGCAACGACGGGATGCTGCCCTCGACGGGCGTTTTCGTGGCGCTATCCGGGAAGATCGGCAAATTGATCGACACCTTTTCGCCGCGCCGCTGTCGAATGTTGCGCGTCAGCGTCTTGAACCGCGGATGACCCGGGAAGATGGCTTCGTCGGGGAAAAAGTTTGAGCGCGCGGCACACGACTCGTCGTCCGGCGTCGGGACGGCCGGTGGAAAGGTGAATCCGGGACACCCGAGCCGGGGAAAGTTGGTGATCGACATGACGAACTCGTTCGGGGGCAGCAGCGCGGCCACCTCCATGCGCCGATAGCGCATATTCGCCTCGACCACGTTGAAGTGCGCAAGCAGTCCACCGTACGGTTTACCGGGTGTGCCTTCGATCATGTAGGCGCCATACTCGGGCCGCCAGAGGGATTTCACACCTTGAAAGAGAGCAAAGATAGAGATGAGATAAGATTACCTGGAAAACAATTTGATAGTACAACTGGGTACATGATATTGCCTCGTTTCGATGTAAATGTACGGGTCATGTTTACGACGAACAGTTCCTCTACTTTATCTACGAACAATTCCATCCGTATCACGCCACCGCAAACCTACCCGAGGCACGTTTACGAACGTGGTAGCGCAAATCACGTGTCACCATATCAATTCTAGAAATTTGTTTCCTACTTCCAGCTTCCCTAGTTTAATGGGTACGCTCTTCGCACACACGACCAGTTTGGTTCATTGGTTCACCGAAAAGAAACCGATCGATCATCGTTTGCGCCCATTCCCTGTGCTTACCCTGCGGATCGGCTGCCTCCTTCTCGTTTAGCTTGGCCAGAATTTCCTGCGCCCGCAGCGACACCTGCACCGCGCGCCCCTCGTCGTCGAAGCGCACGATAATGTACTCCACCTCGTCGCCCCACTTTAGCACGTCGCCCTGGCGGTCCTTCAGCCGGGCGTACATATTGATGAACTGCTCGATGCCATGCTCGCGGACGTGCTGCGCCAGCGCCTTCGTTTCGTCCCATGCCAGGGGGCTTCCTTCGCTCAGCAAACCCATTTCCTTTCCGGTCTAGTGCACACTAGCCCGAAATACACGCTGACACTGATTGACGCTGTAGATTGTGAGCTTATCCGTTCACGGTTCCAAAATTTGGTACGTCTCGCGATCGCTGAAAGAAAAAGAAAAATTACAAAACAGTAAGTAAAAAGCAGACAAACAAAACATCGATTATCTTCTTCTCAGGAAAGTCTAAGGAGGTTAGAATTGTAAACACAACTGGTAGGCTACGGTTGAGGATCTTTCGAAATTTTCCTCGTACCCCGCCCCAAATGTGACCCCCATGCGTTCGCTCTTATCACCATTCCCAGTATTTGAAAGGAAACATTTCTTCGTGATCGGTTAGAAAGCGAGCACACTCGACATGTCCAGGCATGCAAAAAAAAAAGTCCGTTGAGAAAGGTTCCACTTTACGTTGCACTCTTTGCAATCGTTGTCAAACAGTTTGCAAAGTAAAAAGCTACTCGATTGTTACCAAACAACGTTATCACGGTACGTTGGATCGTTTGATTTTTTTTTTCTCGAAAAGGGATGCAATGTTTACCGGAGTTGGCAATGGCAATGCTCGCGGACAGTTTCTTATCGTTCATAAACCACCCATTTAGCTCATTGCAATACTTTTATGTACCTTCGATTATTTACCATACAGTAACGATCTTCCTCTTTGTTGGTTCGCAGCACACAGACCAGATTCTAGCCAAGTTTCCAGGCATCTAACAGGCCATGTTTCCAGGCATTCCACGAATCTATGGTATCTTTGTTCGCTGCGCTTGGAGGACTGGTCAAAGTTAAGACGTCATTTTAAGTAGGTTGCTAGATTTCTCCATGTTAAATTGTTCGGTTTGCCGGTGCGGTTCGTACCCTCGATGCACTCGATGGTCTGTATTGGTGCACGCGATGCTGTCGACTAGTTGGCGGTGGAGATGAATGGTGTGTACCCAATGAAAGAAACACACAAACCATGCAGCAAGCATACAAGTGTCTAGCGTTTCTAAACGTTTCGGTCAGGGTCGGTCGATTGGACAAGATAAACTGTGCAACCGGCAACCCCCTCCTGGCCGATATACCCACCCGCGAGCGTGGTTCGACTAACACATTCGCATTAGAAAAAAATCTGCCCGCATCACATCATTTTCCGCGTTCTTGAGCAACGATGGAGGCAATGACGGTGCAAATCTCCATAAGGGCGCGAAGCGTCGATGAATACATGAACCTTCGAGAGACAGTATCGAATGGTTGCTAAAAAGAACTGATCTTTTAATGCCACCTAGTAAGGCAAATGATTTGGAGTGATAGAAAAAGACCATAGTAGATAGAGCCTGCGATAAGCAGCGGCATGACGAAGCATAAGTTGAGTTTTTGACATGCCTCAACATGACGGTCCCTTTTTTTAGCACTCAAGTTTAAGCCAAACGTATTACGCAATGCACTTGGAGAGAGGAAAACAAATGTGTTGCACGATCGGATCCTCTCCAGCCGATACAACCGCCACGTTTGCGCGATCGTGCCGCTAACCGGGAGACGTCAGAACAAGGTCAATCTCGTCCAGCAGTAGTTGCCGGCGTGATTTTCACGTGATGACAATGACATTTCCTTTTGCTCATAAAACTATAACTCAGTGCACAAGCGATGCGACGATTTGTGTTCACTTTCCATGGAGTTCTAGTAGGCATAGCAACCGGCTGCTAACTAGACGAACAGCGAGCAGAACAGCGGGATGGTGGTCTAGAAAGACTGGGGCGGTGCTTGGCGGGCGGTACAACGGGCTGGGAATTGCACAACTTGCGCTGGTTTATTTTTGTTTCATTAACCAGTCAGTGTGACGCCCCACGACCGCTGCTGATGGCGCAATTTGTTCACACACCAAAGAAAATTAAAAAGGGAAACTCACTTTTTTTTTTAAATCTTCAACACACCCGATGGACAGACAACGATGGTTGCAAGAAGAGATAATCAAGAAGGTTCTTCCGGTTTGCTTGATTACGGTTGCGCCAGACCAGGAACGAACGCACGAAACCAGATACGCTTACTTTGAACGCACGGACACGATGCTTCCGGCCGGGACGGCGGTTTAATAAATACTAAACCACCTCTTCGTGCAGCCCCGGCTGTTAACCAGCGAATCGCCGACGTCGATGACGGCTGAGCGTGTGTGGTTGCCGCTATCTCCATCAACCCCCCCCCCCCCCCCTTCTCCACCCACTCTCCACTCCCACCATCCCATTCCTAGAACATTCAGCAACGTAATGAGTTTTTCTGTGGTGACTCCAAAAACGAACAAAACGTTTGGTCACATATCGATGCACCTCCCCCGAGGTCGTTAGACGAACCCTTCTGCCGGTCCACCCTTGTGCACCCTTCAACCGCCCAGGGGGTGTTGGACAGACCAATGCGGACAAATGATGACGATTTCGATGGCTGTTTGTGTACTCAGCGCGATTGAACACAATTTTCGTTGATTGATAAACAGGAACGTTCACACGCTTCTGGGGGTATTGAGAAGCATTGCTTAGGGCTCCCATCCGTTTCGCACCACATTGCCGGGTAATCAGTACCGGCTGTTGCAATTGGTAAACTGCTTACACAGAAACAAACCGGGCGCGTTTTAGGGAGGCATTCTTGCAGTAAACAAGATTTCATCTTCGTACTAAACCCAAGTATGAAAAATCACACACTGGCGCTTCAACAACCATCGAGACTTCGGGAAAGTTTGGAAGAAGTTGTGAAATTGATATAACATGAAATCGCGTTTAACTGCATTCATGAAGCTTACGTCACTCGAGTACAAATGTTGCTGAGTTGCTCGGAAAACACAAATCATCCACTTTCTTTCCCGGGTTAACGTTAAACGTTGGATTGATGCTCTGGAGCGGTTTGTTATCCTGATGGTGGATGGGCTTCGACGTCGGGATGGTGCAGATAAGATTCGCAAGTCACTGGTAAGCTACACCGTGGATGATGTCAATGCTAATTTTGGTCACTGCACCGGTGGACACTTTGATGACGACGGCGGTGATAACATCATCGAAACACACTGAACCACGGAAACCACATGGAGCTGATAGTGCGCGAGATGATTCGATGGAAAGACGGCAACAAAAACCATCCACGGACACCGCACCTGACACACACGAACCTAGTGTTGAGTGTTCCGTGAAGCACCTACCCAGATCGATCCGTTCCTAAAAACAGAATGATTCAAAAAAAAGTCTCCAGTGAGGAGCCCCATCAAATTAATCATGTATTAATACCACTGTTATAGGATGAGCTTAAACATCACAATTACTCCTTAGAATAAATATGTGGAGGTAACAGAATCATGGGACGATTAAAATACTTATCAATTAATTTCTTGAACCGACCGAATTTCGTTTTTGAACAAGTGTACTAAAACATGCATACAAGTGTACTAAAATCTGCATGCAAGCTTTGAAGCGATGTTTTTCAAAAAGGGTGCGAAATTTCGATTTTTTTCATTTTTTCAGACCCCATCTAGAACTGTTTAATTTCAAATACGTTTCTGGTTCACAGTTAAGTTAAGAGGTAAAACACCGAATTTGGCGTATTTTAACTTATTCAAAAGCATGCTTAAACCGAATTCAAATTTCCAAGGTTCATCAATCGGTTTTCAAGATTAGATCATATTGCACATTCAATCGTAATACAAGACCAGACTTAATTGATGTAGCTTACTCGGAATCTAAACTATGCAAATTGGTTCATAGCTCGACAGTCTGAACAACGGATCGTGTCACACAAACTAACATTCAGAACGACCAGAGGTAATATCGTACCACAAAACAGGTTATAATGTTTACTGTTCGTAGGATGCCTTTGCTTTGTCCGTCGGCGTATAAGAACACTGAAGATGTGATCGTTTGCTTGCCAGGAGCTCGTAAGGCCTACCCCCACTGCCAGCATTTGTCGTTTTATGTATCTTTTGTTTGGTGTTGAATTAAAAAAAAAACGCGGACATCGCTAGGCGCTATTCTTGGCGAGGGTGTCATCGATGTAGTTCTTAAGAGACTTTAGTATTGATTCGACGCCGAACGATCGTACCATCAAAGTGCAGTATCGATTTGTTTTAAAGATGCAATTAAAACCGTACTTTGCAGCAGCATTCATATTCGTGGTCGTAGTCGTAGGTAATCTGGTACTTGGAGCAACTGCCGGAATTCCCCAGCGGGTGCGTCGAGGTTTGTATGATATCCTGGTGGCCCGAACATTGAATATATTTCACCGGTTCAATTTGTTTTACTTAAAATAAAATATTTATATTAATGATAAACTGTTATTTGACCCCTAAGCTCCAATGTTCTCACACATTCTAGCACTTCAAGCCAATGAACAGCCCCCAACATTTACAGTAGTGCAGCCGGAGGTTTTTTTCGTATCCTACGGTGGAAGCAATTCGCGAATCGACAGTTCGGTTAAAACTGCGCCCCAGACGATTCGTCAGCAACCTATTGCGTACTAAAAAGAACTCCATCTCGCCAGATGAAATTCAACTCAGCGAAATCCATAATGCACTGCAAAAAAATTGTGGCAAATAAAATGTCTTGAAGCATGAATTAGGCATTCATTATTTTACATTGTTATATTTAAAGGGAAATTTGTATGCACTTTGATTCGTCAATATGGTTTTGTTCCTTAAAAAAATTGCACAATAATATTTTCTAAATAAAACCGTTAACGTATCGACCGAAACCCGAGCGTAGGAATACACCCAATTTCAAAACTACGGATGCGGCAACGATACGCCTCTACTTCCGATCTGCACCAAGTTCAGGCCATTAGCAAGCGCTGGAACCGGTTTCTAGCGATTCATCTACCCGGCTTGTACGCACCATCGTAGCCGGGTGACATTCGTCGGCCAGGCAAGTGAAAACAAGTTTCTCCGGGCGACAACCGTTACCGGCGAATGGACAGCAGATCGTCGGCCGCCCGTCAATTGTTGTGCGTTTGGGAGGGTTTTTCCCCACGGGTGCTCCACGAAGATGGATTTCATGACGGACGGATCAAGGGATTTTCCTTGCCTTGATCTTGTGGCGGCAAGGCAGCCGGGGCGAGCGGACCCTGGGTGGATGATAATGGGACGGCCCTATCAGCTGTTACGCGTCAGCCACGGCCGCAGACTAGCAAGGGGCCTATATAAGCATAGATCATACTCTAGAGCGGTTAGTCAAAGTACTCTCGTCTGATCAAGAAGTCACATTTCTCCAACCGTCCGGAGATCTTACGACATCACGTGGAGTTATCACTGCCGTAATCGCTGTTTGTAAACAATTTCTTCCCAGCGCCATTCTAGTGATCATGAAGCGGCAGCTCGTGTGCAGTGTTTTGCTTCTCGCCGTCAGTGCCCTCGTAGCACACGGCTATCCGACCGATGTCGGGGCGCACGGTGGTAGCGGAAGTGTAAGTGGCAGTTCCGCCGGTAGCTTCTCAGGATTTCCGGCACTGCCAGGATTCCCGGCGTTTGGAGCGGGTCCGTTAGCGCAGCCACAGGTTGCCGGCGCTGGTCATAACGTGGGCGGCTGGAGTCCGGATGTATTCGGAAAAGGGTTCCCATTCCCTTCAGCCGGGAGCAGCTCCGGAAGTTCCGCCTTCTCCAGCTCGTTCTCGTCTAGCCACGATGGCAAGATGAGCGGGTCGCAGTCGCACTCGGGAAGTCAGAGCGCTGGACACGGTGGTGCGTCCAGTTCCGGAAGCAGCGCTGGTTCGCAATCAGTGTCCCAGGGCCATCATGGTGGTGGAAGTGCCAGCGGAAGCTCCGCCGGATCGCAATCGGTTTCGCAGGGTCTCCACGGGCACCACGGTGCGGTTGGATCATCGGCCGGTGCACAGGCACAGTCGGCTGGACAGGAACAGCACGGCCACCATGGTGGAGCGGTTGGTAGCTCGGCCGGTGCCCAGTCACAGTCATCGTCCGCTGATCACGGTCACCATGGTGCAGGTATTGCGGGCAGTTCGGCAGGAGCACAATCGCAGTCGGTGCAACAAACCCACGGACACGGTCACGAGACGTCGGGAAGCTCGGCAGGAGCGCAGTCCGCTTCGCACGCCGTTAAGGAGGCCCATGGACACGGTCACGGACCGGTTCCGGTGGGCTCTGGAAGTCATGCCGGGGGACACTCGCAGTCCGCCCAAGCGCCGCACCACGGAAGCCATCATGGAGCGGGAGGACCGCATCAGGAGTTCCATCACCGACAGTCTCAGGACGGCGAAGGGTTCGGCGTGCGCCTGAGCACCGACGAATCGAAGGACGGGGCCGTGAAGAAAACCGCGAGTGAAGCCTGGGTTTGGAAAGATTAGATCCATCCACACCGTATTCATGACCATCCAGGGACTATTTAAAGTTTAACTCATAAGAAAACGAATATAATAAATGATGTTACAAGAAACCTTAAAGACCAGTGTTTGATAGTGTGATCGCTTTGGCACACGGTACGAGGGCATTTGATAGAATATATTACATCATTGGTTTTGTGATTGTTTGTACAAGTTGCTGTACAAAATCTCCTAGGAATGAAAAATACAAACGAATCTCGTTGGTTTGTTTTGACAATTCGTTCCTGCTTATCACCAGCGTGTACCAGCAACCATTCTTACATCCTCGGCTCGTCTTATCAACTCATTCCAAACGAAAAAAGGCTCCAAGAGTCTGTACTGATAATTTCGAGCGAATCAGAACAAGACACACAAACCCAAGGGCGATCCAACATTTTTGGGTGCAATTGGAAGCTTCCTCACAACGGCTCAGTCATACTTCTGGATTGTATAGATTTGTTTGTCTTGTAGATTAGTTCATCAATTTGTCGTTCCTCGGAAAAGGATGCATCTGTTACTGGTGAGTGCCGTGATGGTGGGGTTAGTTGGTATCAATCCCACCGAAGGTTCCCCGGTACCTCAAGTTGGACAGCAGGGTACCAGTGGTTCCGCTGCCGGAGGTTTTCCAGGTTCTGCTGGTGGAACCTTCGGATACCCCGGATTCGGCATGCCTGGTTTCGGTGCTGTATTGCCGGCACAGTTCCCGTTCGCTCAACCTGGGTCAGCAGGCTTTCCTTTCTTCGCGGGATTCCCCGGAATGGGCAACGCCGGGCTTCCGAACCAGAGTGGAAGCTTCTCGTTCGCCGGTTCGCAGTCCGGCAGTGGAGCGGCCGGTAGTGGCTCGGGAAGTTCGGCCGGTGCCAGCTCGCAGTCGGTAGGCCAACAGCACCAGCCAGAGCATGGCGTGATCGGTACGGGCAGTTCTGGTACGTCGCACGCTGAGCAGCAGCCCTCCCAGGGTCATATCAATACGTCTAGCGGTTCCGGTAGCTCAAGTCAGGGTCAATCGAACCACGGGCACGGTCATGGTGCCCAAAGTGCTAGCGGTGCCGGTGCTCAGTCGCAAGGCATGGGAGGACACGGCAGTTCCAGTGGCGCACAATCAGCGGGATCTTCCTTCGGAAATGGCGGTCGCCATACGGAGGCTAATTTTGGCGGAGGAACCGGCGACGGTTTCGGAGTGCGCATCAGCGTCGACGAGTCTGAGGATGGCACAGCGAAGAAAGCCCAAAGTGAAGCTTGGGTATGGAAGTCTTAAACGTTAAGTTTTGACCGTTCTGTAACATTTCGAAAACAGTACACAATAAATCATATTTGGTAACCGTGCATTTAAGTTGAAATAAAACGGCTTGAATGCAAATTCCTATTACGCAAAACATGATTTTTGGTGTTAAGAAAATAATACTTTTTCGCTGGTAAAAACGAAAGGTACTGTTGTGAATTAAGGTTTTTGTTAGCTCACAAACTGTCAAGCTGACCTCATGAAAATTCTATAAAACAATTGCTGACAGGCCATCGGAAGATTGTGATCGATCGGGCATATCCGGCGATATTTGTACACGGCCTCATTGATCCGGGTTGTTTTTGCGTTCCTTATTATTATTTTTTTAACGTTACGTTTCGGGAATTTCGGGTGTCTTCACTTCCCGCGAGGTTTTCATTTGGTAGTTTTATCCGCTATACTCCGTGCGCATCCTAGGACGGTTGGCTGACCATCGCAATCACGACAATACCAACGCGACTGGCAAAAATCCAGCGATGACTTTTAATTCTCATTCAATCGCAACCCAATCACCGCCACAAAACCTGTCCGATCGGGCGCAGGTCGTACGCACCAGAAAAAGGAATACGCCTTGGCCGGGACGCCCCGTCTGCACTAACATTTGGTTGAATCCTGCTTCGTGATCAAGACCCTTTACCCGTTGCTAAACCACCTCCGCGTCTATTCTTGATCGATCGCTCTTGGACCTGCTGGACTCGGGACAGCAAAGTTGCGCAGGTTGGTTCATCTGGGCCACCACGGGGGGGTAACACGGGTCTGCACTTGCTCTGCCTCGGCTCTATTCGCTGGAAATGTGTATGTGGCGGATTGTTTTGAGGGTTTTTTTTTAATTCGTTTTTTATTCAGAAAACAAACCCCTACCCTGCGCCCTCGGATTACCGATAAGGTAGAGCAGTATTTGCGCCGATGATGGCGTACAGGAACGGCGATGGTAAGGCGAGCGCATACGAACGAGCGTGTGTACGTTCGTCGGCATCCGCTATGACGGTCCGTTAAAAGCAGGACGCAAAGAGTGTATTTGACTCACATCAGATGAAATAGGCTGGTGTACGGAAGTTTTCACGTGTTTTCAGTTCCCTGTATATGAAGTATCGTAGATTTTAACAGCGAAACATATCCGAAGTACGCCGTCTGACCCGTAGATAATTGATTAGCAGCGCGTTATTTAGTGGAAAATCGGACCGTTTTGCTGCCAACCATGTTGCTGCAGCTGTGTCTAGCGACGGTGGCTCTTTTCGGAGGAGATGTTGGTAAATATACTGCTCGATCTAGTAACCGATGATGGAAACGGTGGTTTATACGAAATGGTTTACCTCTGCCCTGGCAGCCGCGAACGGATTCAACTACAACCAGTATCCGCAGGCGCAGGTGAACGCCTGGCAACAGGCGTGCCGCGGCTTCCAGGCCCAGGCTCTGGCCACCCAGGCCCAACAGAATCAGTTCTTCACGAGCATGTTCCCGCAGCTGCAGCTGCCTCCACTCCCGTTCATGGATCTGTGCTCGCAGCAAGGATTCGTCGGCGCGGGTGCAGCCGCCGGTGCAGGCTCCTTTAGCCACGGTGGAGGTGGAGTTGGTGGGACGACTTTCAACAATCGCTTCGGGGGTGATGATGGTGGTCACGGTGGATCTGGTGGTGTGCAGGGTGTGAGCATCAGCAGCTCGTCGAACGGGTTTGGCCAGGGCGGCACAACGGTGACGCACTTCGGTAACGGTGGTGCCTCGACGAACTATATTCCGCACAACAAGCCGCACGGTGGCAGCAACGGAGGCGGTTTCTCGACGGCAAACCGATTCGGTGGAAGTTCCGGCCAAGGTGTGAGCGTCTCGTCGACATACGGCACGAATGGGGGCGGCGGTAGTGGATTCGTTTCGGCAAACCGCTTTGGTGGCTCCGGCGGAGGATCCGGAGGCACGACGCACTACGTCTCGACCGGAAATGGCGGTGGCTCTGTCAGTTCGTACGGACCGAACGGGGGTAGTTTTGCCTCGGCCAGCCGATTTGGTGGCTCCGATGGAGGCAATGGCGGTGGCTATGGTGGTGGCGGCTATGGTGGTGGTGGCTACGGAGGCAACTATGGCGGCGGAAACGGTGTCGCTGTCGGAGCCAGCGTTTCCTCCAGTAGCCATGGCAACGGAGGGGGTTCGGTGCAGACGAGCGTTTACAAACAACACTACTAAGATCGATAAACACGGGGAGTTGCCCGAAACAGTGTTTTGAACGCGATTCATTATTCTATCTATCCTCTAGCGTTAAGATCGATAGGATTAGCTCATCTTTAATGCACAAACGTTCAACAGAATGGCTCATCCGATGAAAATTGAAGAAATCAAATAAAATTTTGGTAAATTAATTATTAACCTACTCATGCGTAGAAAATATTCAAGAATAACCTGTCTGTATTAACAGTTTATATGTTTAAACAAAATTGTTTGTGCATGAATTTGCATAGCAAACGAAAAGGTTTTTTTTTCCAATCACGTTTATCAAATTTATGATAGGTTAGCACACAAAACGGACGCACAATTTCCGTCACAAACAATAATTTGCATTTATTTTTTTCAAATCTGAATAGCGACAAAAATGCGTAACACACTTGGTGCATAATTTTGCATGATTTCTTTTGAGGTCCTCAGCCAGCGTTCAGCATTGGAACAGTTTAATGTCAAAGTTCCCCATCCGAAAATCATGCTAAAATGGCCCAAAATCGAGGAAATTATATAAATCCGAGCAGGTAGAACACTCTGCCCTGCCGTCTGCGTTCGCACCGGCCAAGTGGTGAGAGTGCGGAATATCGGCGTATTGCCAACGTACGTCCACCCATGGTTGGCTTAAATGTATCGAAACGCGCCACGGGTGAGGATGGGACGGAGGGGGTAAAAAGCAGTGAAAAAAAATTCGAAATGATAATAACAAAACTTGAGACTCTCGGGATAGGCACAACGCGAATTGTCTGCGGATCGCATCGTGAGAACCGGTTTCCAGCCATCCCATAAAAAGCTTAAAGAAGAAGATGAAATCTGGTGGACTCGCGGGGACCATCTCAGAAAGGCACTTCTTTAAATGTGTGCAAATAACAACGAAAACCAAGACATTACAAAGAAGAAGAAAAAAACGTAAAACAGCTAGCCATCGACCATCGGACGTACGGGCGTGGATAAAAAACTTCCCAAAAAGTACTATATGCTAAGAACCGGTCTGCTGGTTCTTTTTGGCTCGTAGGCTGAATGCGTGTCACTTTACGCCGGCCACGACTGGCCGGATATTGTTAGAGGAAGTTTGTGTTGACGATACGTCGTTACATTTGTCTTCGGCCTCGCTAGTATCTCCCATATGTTTTCATCTATCAGGTGAACGCCTCACGGACGGGCCCTGGAACGTGCGTATTGTTTGACCACCGTCTATGGGTGCCGGGTAAATCCCGAACGGAAGTGGGACCCGGTTCCATTAGACGCCCGAGCGCAATAACCGTGACGGTATTTACGCAAGCGTTTAGCCCCACGAAGGCTGCTATAAATTGGGCCAAGCTGGTTCGGCCTGCAGCGCCCCGGGAATACCCGCGAAAACTGGTTTACCAGTGCTCGGTTTGATGGTCGTGTGCCGCTGCCGCAGACGGTGGTGTGGGTTTTGCAAGAAGCTGCTGAGAATGATCTGATGTTGTAGTTGGATGTTTTGGTGCGGCTCCTCTTCCTATATACCAAACGATTCCTTTTTTGTTGTTTCATCTCATGCGAACAAACTTGGGAAGGAAATTTAATTTAATCTGTATCATTGGAATTATTAAACCTTTCCGAAAATCTCAATCTCTTCCGATGACGTCCAAATTACTTCCGGTTCTATAACAGGTTCCCTAGGCCACTTTCAATTCAATGCCAATGCCAACACGCATCTAACAATATAAATGCGAGACAAACGGAACACGACTGGCCAGCGTCGTTGTTTGCTCAGTCATCCGAACATCTTGCCTTAGTCGCCTTCCATATCACGTGAAAAAGATTATTGGCCAGAGAGTCCAAATAAATGATCTTACACTTGGACTACGAAAAAACCCAATCGAGCTATTATGGAAGAAAACCAACCGCCAACCCCCGATCCCCCAGAGTTTCACAGCCTTGGCTGAGATTATGTTTACATGTTTCAGCTCGCGGCTCAACGCTCCAAGCCTCAAATGTGTAAACATCTATCTACGGCGTGACTAGGAAAGGAACATTATGTTTTTAAACTCGATTCGCCTTCGATGAGATGGGGTTTTTCGCTTTCTCTCTCTTTCTGATGTCGTGCTCTGGCCGGGAAGCTCGTAGGAAGCCTGAAACATCTACTTTTATACAAAGGCGATCCGCGTTCTTCAGAATCAATAAGGATCATTAGCTTTATTCGAAGTTTTTCGAAGTAGGGGATTTATTCGAAGTTTTTCTTTAGATTCCCGGCTGTTGGCCCTCGCAAAGTTCTCCGATGAGCGTTCGCTCTTGTTTCCATTCTTTTAATGTTGAGGAAGGAGTGCCACCAAATTTATATTTATTGTTCATATTGTATCACGTAGCTCCGAAGAACATTTTTGTAGCTACTACCTACTACCTCAAATTTGCTTATGATTGTCGCACAAAAAAACGCATTTTGATACGAGCTGGTTATACAACCACCGACCGAAAAAAGCCATCAATACCGGCTCTTTAGTTTGAAACGCCAAAAAGACGCTTTCTCCCAAAAGGCGGAGGTGCGGAGTCGCACGATAAAAAGCTAGCTTTTACCGGCTTTTTGCCGGAATCGGACAATCCAAAACAATCAAACTTAAAACCCAAAACAATCGCGATCGTGTGCGCAGCTTTTGTACGAGCTCACCTTCCACCGTCCAGGTTCACCTTCATTTCCATCCCGGATTCCGTATAGTGGTTGGCGGTTTGGACGCTTCGGTTGTAAACATATCATCAACCGGTCACAACCAAAATGCTCGCATGGTTCCATATAAGTAAAAACCCAAATATCCGCGCATGTGTTGGATCGAGTCGTCCCCAGAGTAGAGGGAAATGGGAAAGCGTTGATTTTTTACCAAAAAAATAAAAACTAAAAAAAGAAAGTAATTCCCCTATAGCGACGGCGGCACCGCTACACCTATCCGAAAAGCCGGTTTTGAAGAGCAATGTTGAAATAACAATTTAAACAAATTGGAAAAGGCAGAATTTGAAACAACTGCAAAAAAAACGGAAGACAATAAAAAATATCGAAATGGTTAAACAAACTTATTTACAAACGAAACGCTACACAACACATTGTCATCGCACTAAGTGGCCATCGCGCGATCTTCCTCTGGGTTCTTCCCCTCACGTGAGCAAGCAACCAACCCTGTTGCTTCCTGTAACACCCACACCGATGGGTTATCATTACAAAATCCACATCTCCACAACGTTAATGTTCGAAATCTCGCGATCTGCGGTCGTAAGAGGTAAGACTGAGCATCATCTGTGCAGCAGGAGGCAGGTGGACTGAGAGCGGAGTGGAGGTGATTTTTGGACCAAATTTACATTTGCACCGTACGGACACACCGGCTCCCAGCACAACGGGCGAGCCGGCAGCCTTTTGGGAGCGACCGAGAAGGAAAATGTGTCCTCTTGTGGCGTCGCCTAGGAGTGATTGTCGCGACCCTCTGTGACAGTGCGTAGATGTGTGCGTTCGAATGTGATAGCACCTTCTGAGGCCCTCTGTGGAAAACTGGTCTTACGACGGTTTGATCGCTTCTCGCCCAAAAACAGCAAGGTCCCCAGGCGCAGTTGGGTTCATCTCCGGTGGTAGTGGGAGAACCTCAGACGACGACGCTGACACGCATGCGCTTTACATGTGGGGACAGTCGGTATCCATTATATAAAGCACGGTGAGTCCCCCGGCTACGATATCAGTAACTTCGCTCCAGCTTGCCAGTAAGCATCCCCTGTGTTTTTTGCCGTTTTTCGTTGTGTCCGTGCTCGCCGAACGTTCCGAACTCAAGATGAAGGCTATGGTTTGTGCTCTTGTTCTGGCCGCCGTCCTGGCCGTCGCCAACTGTGCTCCGTACCAAAGTGAGTCCCAGTCCACCCTTATCACGTGCTCCATGTGCCAGGCGCGGGGTCGGCCCGTGCCCCGTTAAATCGTCCTCTCTCTCAACCCTCCCGTATTTCCACAGTTGTGTACCTGATTCCGGAAGACGCACCGCTGGTGCGCGTAGCCCGTTCGCCACAGTTCAGCGGTAGCGCGGCCAACGCTGGCGCCCAGTCGTTCAACTCCGGTGGCTTCCCCGGCTTTGGTGGATTCTCCGGCTCGTCCGCCAACGCTGCCTCGCAGTCGTTCTCGGCTGGTGGTGGACATGGAGGATTCGGTGGACTGTCTGGATCGGCTGCCTCGGCCGGTGCCCAGTCGTTCTCTGGTGGTGCCGGTGGATTCCCTGGCTTCGGTGGATTCTCTGGCTCGGCTGCAAATGCCGGCTCCCAGTCGTTCAGCGGTTAATTCGCATTCGGTTCGTGGAAAGGACGGCCCGACCTACGGCCTGCGGACTAGGACCGGATGAAAGGCCATCGTTCCTTGGACAGCTCGGCACGCATCAACATTCGCGTCGCCGAAATTGCGCCGACAGAAGGGAGGAAATACAAACAAGTAACCTTCTTCTTACTTTACTGACGGCCAGGATTACGTTCTAGAAATCGGTAGTCTGTACAAAATACACCCACAAACACATAAGAAACACAAACGTTGAACACAAAAACATTTAATTAAAAACAAGTTGAAATTATTTATGGCACTCATGACACTTTGGCAGGTTTGTCGCAACCATTTCGGATTCGTGCGGAGTGGTTTTACCAACATGACGACAACTGCAACACATTACAAACAAAGAGAACAGCAAGAAGCAAACTCAAGGTGGTCGATTGTGATACGTTTGGATAAATTATAACGTCATCTTACCTTAAAAAAGCCCTGTGTTTTATTACTTATCGTATGATCGAGTGGTCCGTCGTTGTACATCCGTCTGTAATTTAAGTCGAAACAATCGGAACATAAACCTGTCCTCTCGTAGGTCGCACATGACAATTTCGAATTTCGTACGAGCGACGCAGACTGATGAGCAAGGTTTTTTGCAACCCACAGCGACAGTGTGCAAGGTGGACATGACAGTCGGCTCCGTTGGTTTGTTGCTTGTGGCCCATCGAAATCTTCCTCAAACCAAAATGTGCATTGTAATTAGTTTCTCTTTTTGAATGGTGATCAGCTTCAGCTTTTTATCAGGCCGAAATGCGCCTTTTGATAAGATATTATTTCTTTTTTAGAATTCAAACCCACAACTAGTGTTGTTTCAAGTTGTTTTTTGTGGAGAGTTGAAATGAAGGGACATTTATCACGATCAATATGGCAATATTGAAACAATAGGGTAAAATGCATTAACAAACTACTGAGCAGTGCCTAGTTTTGTTACACTTGTCTCAGGCAATTTTTTTTGATTTTGAGAATTATGTACGCCTAGACTATTGCTTTGAAAGTTCCATGCTATCATAATAATACGCTGGGAATATTAGAGTTGCGATTTTATTGTTCTCGTTCCTAAACACATTGATGACTTAGTTGTGATTTTAATTAACTCGCAAGAAATAGAAATTCACATTTGGGATGTTCCCAAATACTATGTTTGAAAAAAAAGAAAACTTCCATGTAAAATACTTGAGACAAAGTTTCGAAGTGCGTCCTTGTCCACCCTGAACCCGTACTCCGATCGATCTTCTAACGCTCAGTTCCGTACTTTATTCCGGAAGACGCCACGGCTGGTATGTTACTAATTCCCCTGCGCAGGTGTGTCGTTTGTGGCTCATAGAATTCTCCTTTTGTATATGTTCTCCTCTTACCAAAAATTCGCCCATGTCTTGGATTGCGTCTTCTCAGGGTAGAGGGAAAGCGGAAAGCGTTGATTGTACTACAAACTCCCGAAAAGCCGGTTTTTAAAGAGCAATCTGGAAATAGCAAATAAAATAAATGGAAAAAGACAGAACTGCCACCAACTGCAAAAAAGGAAGGAAAAAAAAGTAAAACATCGAAATGGTTAAACAAATTTATTTACGACCGAAACGCTGCACAACACATTGTCATCGCACTAAGTGGTCAATGATCTTTCCTGCGATCTTCCTCTGGGCTTCGTCTTGTAACACCCACATCGACGGGTTATCATTACAACATCCACATCCCCACAACGCTTATGTTCGAAATCTCGTGATCTGCGAGCGTAAAAGCTAAGAATGAGCCACTCCTCCGCCGACACATACAGCACCTTGGACGCATTTTTGGACCTAATTAATATTTGCATCGTCGGCGCACACAAGCTCCGAGCGCAACGGCGACCCGGCGACCTTTCTTGTGACAATGTGTACGTTCGGATGTGATAGTACCTTCTGTGGCCCGCGGTGGAAAACTGGTCTTGCAACGGTTGGATTGCTGTTCTTGCCAAAAAACTGCAAGGCCAACAATAGGGTTGGGTTCATCTTCGCGGGATGGCGGAAGCTGGAGATCCTTATACAACGACAATGACGACGACGACACACGCATGCACTTTACCTGTGGGGACAGTCCGTGTCCATTATATAAAGCACGGCGAGTCTCCCGGCTACGATATCAGTAATTTCGCTCCAGCTTGCCAGTCAGCATCCCCTGTGTTTTTTTCAGTTTTTCGTGGTGTCCGTGCTCGCCGAACGTTCCGAACTCAAGATGAAGGCTATGGTTTGTGCTCTTGTTCTGGCCGCCGTCCTGGCCGTCGCCAACTGTGCTCCGTACCAAAGTGAGTCCCAGTCCACCCTTATCACGTGCTCCATGTGCCAGACGCGGGGTCGGCCCGTGCCCCGTTAAATCGTCCTCTCTCTCAACCCTCCCGTATTTCCACAGTTGTGTACCTGGTTCCGGAAGACGCACCGCTGGTGCGCGTAGCCCGTTCGCCACAGTTCAGCGGTAGCGCGGCCAACGCCGGCGCCCAGTCGTTCAACTCCGGTGGCTTCCCCGGCTTTGGTGGATTCTCCGGCTCGTCCGCCAACGCTGCTGCACAGTCGTTCTCCGGCGGTGCCGGCGGATTCCCCGGCTTCGGAGGATTCTCTGGCTCGGCTGCAAACGCAGGCGCCCAGTCGTTCAGCGGTTAATTCTCACTCGGATCGTGGAACGGATGTCCGAGCTGCGGACCCTGGAATACGACCGGATGAAAAGGCATCGTTCTTTGGACAGCTTGGCACGCATCAACATCCGCGTCGCCGAAATTGCGCCGACAGAAGGAATGAAAAAACAAACAAGTTTTCTCATTACGGCCAGGATTATGTTCTAGAAGTCAGTAGTCTGTACAAAATACACCCACAAACACATAAGAAACACAAACGTTGAAAAAGATATTGTACGTGTTTTAAGAAAACAAGCAGTGGAAATTCCCTAAGGCATTCGTGACACTTTGGCAGATTTGTCGCAACCATTTCGGATTCGTTGGTAGTGGTTTTACCAACATGACGACAACTGCAACACATTAAAAGCAAGAAGCAAACTCAAGGTGGTCGATTGTGATACGTTTGGATAAATTATAACGTCATCTTACCTTAAAAAAGCCCTGTGTTTTATTACTTGTCATATGATCGACAGGCTCGTGTGTAATTTAATTTGAAACCATCGGAGCATGTCTTAATCGCAACATTATGTGAGACTGATACGTAAGGTTTGTTACAACCGCCAGCGACAGTGTGGATGGTACATATGAAGCTTTGCTGCGTTGGTTCGTTCCTTGTTGCCCATCTAAATCTTCCTGAAGCCAAGGTGTGCATTGCGAGTTTACCTTACTCATGAGTAATCTAGAGTGGGACTGATAATGAACGATACAATTTAATAAAAATCTCTTGATGGTGGTGGATGTTACCTGTACTATCATCAGGAATTGTGTCATTTATTGCGGACCATTTGTTTAATACAAACCCATAACGTTTATGAGCTGGTCACTAACAGGAGCTATTAATTATGAAATTTATTAACACCCTAGAAGTTGAAATAAATCAAGTACTTGAAAGTGGATGATTGATATGCGACTCTTGGTGATTAAGAGTAATTGACGAAGGTGTTTGAACTCGATCATTTATTCAATTCCCTCTGACCCTTTGCTCGGTTTGCCCAAACGCTCACTCTATCAATGCTGTAGTATTTCCAAAGTTGAAATCCTGATATCTTCGGTGCCTGCCAGGAACGACTGCCAGACACCGCCACAGCAAAGTAAATGTGCACAGGACGCTTCCTCTGACCAAAATACTCCTTTCTAGCGTGAAGCAACTAGAAAGTTTATCACATTTTACCTTCATTTCTTGCCAAATTAACCAATTTGAATTATATTTTCGACTAGTTGTTATTGCCAGAACTAATTCTGCTGACCGTTATGTACACTAACTTATATCCTAATGTACAAATTTATTGTATCCTTATCCTAATGTACAATTTTTTAAATATATTGCCAGAGTAAAAAATTCACGCAAATATGAAGCAATGTTTTAGAAAGGACTGTCCAACTTTTCGTGGTTAACACTGTAACATGCGATCAGCCAACAACAGGAAAACAGTAGAGAATTCTAATCTTTCTCATTCTACAGGTTTGTTAATCAGGCACACTGGAGCTGAAACCGGTTTACTAGCCATGCTTAAAGAGATTGGTGAATTAAAGAACTTCACCTTTTTAAACGTAGCCATATCGCCAAAGTTATCCCAAAGAAACCAAATTCGATATCATTTTTGACTACGGCCAGCCTTTTCGGCCAGTACCTCAAGAAAAAGAAACGCTCTATTCTTCAAATCATCTATGTTTTCTAGTGAGTGACCATTGATGAAAAATGGTTGGAAATGTGTGTATTATGAGAAGTCCGAAACGGTTAGCATACCTGTAGAATGAATCAATCGCTTTATGCATAAGTTTAATTACAATTCTTTCGATAGCGAGGTAAGGCTCGTTGCTAGAACGTATCTCAAAATCCGAGACGTCGCAGTAACAATCCACGTCATTGAAAAGAACCTACTTGGGGAAATAGAGGGAAGAATTTACAAAATTATTCAACATATTTTTAAGCCCCTCACTCAAAAGCCGCTTTTATTGCAGACTTCTCATTTTTCCTGTGCAGAGCCAGGAAAAAAGCTAGTAATGTTATATAACTTCTTGCTTCTTTTAGAAAAGGTTACAATTGCGTACTTAATCTCGAACTTATTCCCGGCTAGTAAGCGTTGTTTGTCCGCCCCAGTTCGCCTGCAAAGGTTCGTCGTTTGGTGCAAATCGAAGTCTTTTTGTGTATATTTATTACGCTTCTGTAAAAATTCTACTGTTTTACCACTTGATCCTTCTTTTCCATTGTGTTCATCACATATGCAAAACGTGAATGTTTCCAATGGCGCGATCAGCGACCGTAAACGTTCAGAATGAGCCTTTTCTCCGCTAAAACATAGAACATTCTGGGGGTATTTTTGGACTAAATTAGCATTTGAAACTTCCGCGCACACCGCGACCCGGCGACCTTTCTTGTGACAGTTCGTAGACGTGTGCGTTTGGATGTGACAGCACCTACGGGGGCGGCAGAAGAAAACTGGTCTTGCAACGGTTTGATGGCTATTTTCGCCCAAAATCGAAGAGGTCCCTGGGAGGTTTAGTTCATTTCCACGGAATGGCGGAAGCTTATCTTAGGAGATGCTTAGGCAACGATGGCGACAAGGACGAGACACGTATACAGTTTACATGCGGGGACAGTTTGAGTTCAATATATAAAGCACATCGAGCCCCCGGCTACGATATCAGTTATTTTATACCAGCTCGCCAGCAAGCATCCCACATTTTTCTTGCCGTTTTCCGTAGTGTCCTACCCGAACATTGCGAACTCAAGATGAAGACAATGGTGTGTGCTCTTGTGCTGGCTGCCGTCCTGGTCGTCGCCAACTGTGCCACGAGCCAAAGTAAGTCCCAGTCCATCCTGACCACGTGCTTCATTTGCATGATCGCTCAGCTTCTTAACCCTCACGTATTTTCACAGTTGTATACCTGGTTCCAGAAGACGCTCCGCTGGTGCGCGTAGCCCGTTCGCCCCAGTTCAGCTCGGCCAGGGCAAGCGCCCGGTCTTATTCGCGGAGCAGTAGTTACGGAGGGTTCTCCAGAGCATCTGCCTCGGCCAGTGCCTCGTCTTCCTCTGGTGGCTACCGCAACAGCCCATACAGGACAGTATTTTATTTTTAATTCGCACCAGGATCTTGAAACGGATTGCCCGACTTAAAAGCCTGCAGACTAGACCCTAATGAAAGGCAGGATCTGTATTCGGACTTATCACCTAGCGAAAAGGCCCCAGGGAGGTTGGGTTCGAGAATTTGAGTGAAGAATGGATGATGGCCATGTTGATAAAAGTGGTAATTATCATGTTCGCAAGTTTCAGCAATCATTGCCCTGGGATAGACAAATAAACCGGTTGAACATCTTCGAAGCGTAGTCATTTGCCATGCTGGTCGAATTTTGTGAGAATTTGAAGATTGAAACTGACGATGTTTTATGCTTGATCTGCGTCAAGGGAAGCGGACGAACCTTTAACCGCAGCGCATTCGTGACATTTTTTCATTTTTTTAAATAAGTTTTTAAAAGTGTTAAGTTCTTACAAAATTTCCTTCAATTTTGGTATTTACCTGCCAGGATTAGTAAATCTCTTCTTGTTATTTGATAAGCGGCAATCAGAGATATCGCGACAAATCTAATCGTGTCATAATCTAATCTAATCATAGATTTATCGTGACGTTTGCATATCAACATACAACATGTTGCAGTTGGTATAGATCATGATGAAACATCCACGAACCGCCACAAGCGAATCCCAAACTACTCCGACCCTGTGGTGCGACCTGCAGACGGAACCGGTTTTGCATTGGCTCGGGAAAATCCATTCGCATGGTTTGTTGCATTTTCAAACTGGCTGCCGGACTGCAGCTGGAAAAACCGCTCCATTTCAAGGGCGGAAAGTTGTTGGTCGAGCTGTTGGGAGTGATGTTGAATTTGGGATATACAAATGTAGTTTATTTTATTGTTCACGATTCTAACACTTGGCCTAGGTAGTTCTTCTTTTACTATTGCGGTTTATATGTGGTAAGGCATAACGCAAAGCTGTACAAGTGTAGGCTAAAGTTGTATTATTTATTTTTTACTTTTTGCTTTTACAAATCATCATCCAAACATCCACAAATTTATGTGTGCTTTACAATAGACCAACTTGTGGCAAAAAACAGTTTTTGAACCTACCAAGCAAACATTTGCATCATTTTATAAACATAACGATATTGAAACTTCCATGAACTATCAGAAAAAACGTACAAGTGCAACTGTTCTTTTTTCAAGCAAATTAAGCATCATATACAATACTTTTCGATGCAGCATTATTATTTTGAGCGATTATTATTAATTTAAAAATTTAACCTTCAGGGTTGGCCAGAGAGTTGGTTTGCCCAACTACTGATGTGAGTAACTGTAGAAGGACAAGAAAGACAAAAAAACGAGCTCTGCTTTAGTCAAATTATACGTGGTTTTCAAATCGCTCGAAAATAATCGTGTCAAATTTCAACGCTTCATGATCTAACGATAAGACTCTCTACCTACGTAGCTTAGAGCCAGCTGACTCGCACTCTCGCCAAACGAGGGCTCAGGGTGAAAGTTGCTTTACTTTCATATTCGCCATCTTCACAACTGCTTTGTCACAGATGAAGGAAACCCCTTTCTTGCTTCTAGCTTCTCTGGTGTATTTGCTTGCGTCTCTACGATCAACTCCTCGAGGCGGTATCAGATGAAAATAAGAACCATCTTGTCCTGTGCCCCGGTCGGCTCGACATAAGCCGTTTGCAACGACCCAGAACGCCACACCAAAGCCCGTGCCTAGAGGAACAGTTGGATTAAGTGCTGAAAATCTTCCAATCCAGTGGTACTCCAGAGCACAACACCATTCGGTACATCAATCATCATCGAGGTGCCGGGTCTCGAAATGGCGTTGCGCTCGGGGTCAGAAGAGTTTCACCTCACCGGAGAGTCAGAAATCAGAATCATCCAACGAAGCGCGACCGCACGCGATGGATAGGGCTTTTGATTTTTGATTCTTTTGCAACTCCGATGCCGCTAGGTTAGGTGCACCCCACTGCGCCTGTCCACCCATCGACCGACCGTCACCGCTGCCTCCCTCTGCTTCTCTTGCCTGCTACACCAGTTCTCCTGTTTATTGCGTATCGCTACGTCCACCACGAAGATCGGCCGCTGAAGCCCATCGATCGGCACCATCCGGTGGAGTCGTGCCGATGGGACGGGTTTCGAGAACTGGATTTCATCGCCGACGGATGGCCCGGGGGCAACGACGGGCCGTTCGTGCCGAAAGAAGTGTGCTCCTCGGTACTACAACCATTACATGGCTGGAATTAGCTGCTGACTCACAGGTCCTCGAGTCACTCCTAACCGCGTTTCGCCCTCCCCGAAGATCTGGAACAGAACGCAACAAATGATCTTGATGATGATGCCTAAGAGATCTCTTGTAGACATCCACCGACACCGTCGCCTCTCGCGATCCCTCCTCCGTGCGGCTCCTCAAGAAGGGGATTTCATTATCCGTGTATGCCCCGTCTCCGACAGTCCAACCTCCCCGCGCATAATGTATCTCTTTCGCCCTTGCATGCCACGGTCGGGATCCCGAGACTCCCTTGCCTCCAGGTGGGGGGGCCCGTGTCTCATTTGCTGTTGATCGGTGAGCCGGAGACGGAGGTTCCGGGTGGGAGGACGATAATATCCCGGTATAAATACGGCTAGGATGCGCCTAGTGGAGTATCATTGCGCAATCGCCATCCCAATCGAACCGACGTCGATCGTGCGTTCTCTTTAGACAGGGTCTTTTTGCCTTCCGAATCGTGTTTGTCGCGTTATCGTTGTTCGCAGTAGCCGAGTAGAATGAAGGCGTTCGTGGTGCTTGCTGCTGCCATCCTGGCCACGGTGTCCGCTGCGCCGTACCAGCGTAAGTTCATGGACCAGTGATTCCCGTTTCAGCCCAACTGACCAGCCTCGGTTCGGTTATGTCGTTACAGTGATCCTGCTCGATGAGGCGGACCTTCCGATTGCCCCAATCCGGGTGGTGCGCAACGCCCCGGGCGGTGGTGGTCTGAGTGGCAGTGCGGCCAACGCTGGTGCGCAGTCGTACGACCAGGGCTTCGGCGGTGGCTTCCCAGGACACGGCGGAGGCTTCGGAGGGTTGTCCGCGTCGGCGGCGAACGCTGGCGCCCAGTCGTTCACGCAAGGCGGCGGCCACGGCGGTGGATTCCCCGGCTTCGGTGGATTGTCCGGATCGGCTGCGAACGCCGGCGCTCAGTCGTTCAACCAGGGCGGCGGCGGCGGTGGCCACGGAGGCTTCGGTGGACTGTCCGGATCGGCCGCTAACGCCGGTACGCAGTCGTTCTCGCAGGGCGGCGGTGGTGGCCACGGAGGATTCGGTGGACTGTCCGGATCGGCAGCCAATGCCGGCGCTCAGTCGTTCAACCAGGGCGGCGGCGGCGGTGGCCACGGCGGTGGACACGGTGGATTCCCTGGCTTCGGTGGATTCTCGGGCTCGGCCGCTAACGCTGCCTCGCAGTCGTTCACCCAGGGCGGTGGTCATGGTGGATACGGCGGTGGTCTGGCCGGATCGGCCGCCAATGCCGGCGCTCAGTCGATCGTGGCCCACTAAGGACCTCCGGCGAGCGAACTTCCGGTTCTGTATTCAACAGAGCAGCCGGAATTACTTCAGAAGCGGGCAAACACAACCGAATGAACGAAAAAAAAAGACTAAAACTCAGTACAAAAAAAAAAACAATGCGGGTGCATACCTGCGGGTGTTTGTTCTCCGAGCACGAAACCGTGGACAAACACTCTGGCATTATTTGTGATATTGAATAGCTTCATCCACCATCCAGAAAACGGCCGACGAAAGTTGGCGCAAAGCATTCGCGCACACACAACATAAATAAACGGTTTACCACAAAAAAAAATCATTCAAAACAAATTTCGTGTTTAATCATTTGCTTCGGCATCAGGAATGATTGATTGTCTTGGTCCGAATCGTCGTGCCCCGGAGGACAGTGCTCGCACATTGGAAAATGTTTCTTTTCTTCCCATCTCACCATCACCAAACGGCAGCGCAATCTCCTCCACCCCACGGCACCATGACCGTAACCGTGACTTTCGAGTGCCCTTCCCTCCGAATGTGGTCTTCGGCCGGGCTGTGACCCGCTTTCGAGCAGAGCGTGCCTTGGTCGGATCGACTTCGCGTAAGATTCTGCCAGTTTGGCGGGACTTTATCAGCTGATGTTAACCCGCGCGAGTTGACCGGAACCAGCCGGTCGAAGCTGGAACACCGGCTAATGTCAAACCACTACGAAACCAACCGATAGGAAAAGGAGCCGAATGGTGGTCGACATTTTCAAAAAACCATCTAATAAGGCGTGTTGCAGAGCTCGAAAAATAAAACCTATGACCTCAAAATGTTACCGTACATCTTCACAGATTAAAATAAGGTTCGATGTCAGAGAAGCTGTACTTTTATGCTTTCATTAGCATTGCTCGAAAGTTGGAGCTTTTCAATTGCCATTGTTTAAAAAACAATCTACACGAAACAGCCATTTTCCTTGGACAACCTTGGACAAAAGCATACACCTGATCGGTATGAATTGAACTGGCAGCATGATTCAATGTTGTGTTTTGCGACACGTTTATGCACTTTACAACTATAAACAATGAATATTTAAGAGCTCTTAAACTTCAAATAAACGTTGGATGATCAGAGAAGATTCTACCACGCAGATTTTTGTTTTGGCTTGTTGGTTAGTAATCGGGTTAAGAAATTGAAAAAAAAACATTAGTTAAACAAATTGAAACTCTGCTAAGGTACACAAAGCCAAGAAATGATTTTTTCTATATTATTTCTAGGGTTTTTCCTACATCTCTGTATGCAATGCTAAAGCAAAAATCCCAGCTAAATAAAAAAAATAAAAAAAGATTAACTGGAAGTACAGATGCGCTGGCCAGTTGATTGGTTTTATTTTTTTTTTCTCAACATGGTAATTCAACATGGTACTGGTATTGCAGTTGATAAGGATTAACAGTGGAGGATCGCCAACAGGGTCTGCTCGGTTTTGCTGTTGGTGGCACCTATAAAATCGAAATGTTGCCTCGTTGACCATATCAGTATCATCGTAGCGCTCTTTTCGAAAACAAATCCAGTTCTAAACGTCTTCAAAATGAAGTTCTTGCTGTTGCTCGCTGCCTGCGTGGCCATGGTTGCCTCGGCTCCGGTGCAGGGTAAGTAAGAAGACACGGAAAGGTCTATCAATGGCGGTGCTCTTGCTGTGTGGCAAGAACTAACAGCAAAATGCATCCCTCCTTCCAACGCAGAGGGTGAAAGTCGTGTCGTGCGCCAGGTGTCCGGTAGTGCGGCCAATGCTGGCGCGCAATCCTTCAACCAAGGCTTCGGTGGATTCCCGGGACACGGTGGACCCGCTGGACACGGTGGATTCGGTGGATTCACGGGATCGGCCGCCTCGGCCGGTAGCCAGTCGTTTACTCAGGGTGGACATGGTGGACACGGAGGATTCACCGGATCGGCTTCCAGTGCTGGGGCACAGTCCTACTCGCAGGGCGCTGGTGGCTTCCCGGGCTTCGGTGGCGCTAGCGGATCGACCGCCGGTGCCGGAAGCCAGTCGTTCGGAGGATAAATCGTTCGCCATCCTCTCGATTTTTGGTCAGCGCTGACCGAGTATTACATATACAGACAACAATCGACGATATACCCTGTTACGCGCCCGGAGTGCGGGTCACCGTTCCACATCGCTTTCCATTTTGTACCAACCTCAAAGAATGCTTGGAAGAAAATAATGTAAAGGCATAAGAAACTCGCCCTTTCGAATTAAAATTTACCTCACGATGACAAGTAAATTACGTGCACGCAAAGTGCCATTTTTGAACATCCCATCCAACAACGATCTTCCAGATTGCGTAATAGTTCCCAACATTGGTGTTCGTTGGTAAGTGCGAATCACCCTAGAGTAAATATTTGAACCTCAAACATGGACAGGAATGTCTCTTCGCCTACAATATTGCAGCTGAAGTTTTGGAAATTATATGTTCAATACGGTATGTGTTGTACCACATGTTCGCAAAAAAAAATGCACCGAAAACAGGCGAAAGTCTCCGTTCTTCTTTTTGCACTGCCAAAAGCGATACGTAGGTCATTAAATTCCAATAAAGGGATGACCTAGCCCCGGGTGCTTACATCATGGCAACAACAAAAAAGTAGATTGCTCAAACGCATCATGCCGTTGATATGTCCAGTTGGTTTGCCTCAAGAGACTCGGTAATCAGAGTGTCGAAATACTCGTGCCATGTGGACATTGGTTTTGAGTATCGCTATTCTGAGTATTAGCATGATGATAAAACATTTTAAAAAACGCCATGGCACAAGTGCACACTAAAACGATCATTTCAAGAACAGCCATTTGGGTCGGACCAAAATATAAAATGCCTCAGGACACAATGCGTTAGATTAGTTGTTCCATAACCTGACTGTCTATGGCCTACCCGGGTAAGTTTTGCAACATAAGTTCTGTAATAACTTTGGATTGAGCGCCGTTATTTACCCAAAATTTTTAGACAATAGTTCTTATTTAATCATATTGTTTTATTTTTATTTTATTTGTCTTTCAAATTTCGAGTCAATACGATAGTTTAATTCAAAGTAAAATATTACATACAGCAGAATATTACACCACGAAGTTGCAAAATCACCCGCAGATCCAACCAGGCGGTCAAATTTGAGAATACATCCAGGCATGTGTGGATGCCGCAACCGAGCGGCTGGACGAATCGCCCGAGTGCCTGAATTAATTGCTTAACCGGTTGCCGGCAACTGGTATGCCTGCAAACCCTGTAATAATCAATCAACATGTCATTCGTGAAAAAAACCGATTCCGAGGGCTGCCAGAACCGATTTTGGTCCAAGTTTACCGATGCCGTTGCGCAGGCGGTATTTTTTGGACCAAAACCGATTCAACTTGGACCAAAACCGGTTCAAACTTGTACAAAAAATCTGAGACTGAAACATGCTGATAACGACTGTAACCGTTTGACAGCTTCGTTTGACCTGCAATGTTTACATACAGAATCAACCGGACGCGCGCGGAAAACGACTGAATCGCGACCGACAATCTCCGACCCCGCGTCCACAATTCGTCCGACACCCCGCGTCACGTGTGTCTTCTTCTTGAACTGCCGGCAATTCTCACCATCGCGGCACTGTGTGCCGCCTCGCAATACATTCGTTCCGGAAATAGACCTTTACCGAACGGCTCATATCACCATCTGGCCTCTTGATTCATCTCGCAGCACGCTGGAGTGAAGCGCGATCGTCACACACACACAGGCGCATCCCTCTCGATCAATCTGTGCCAGCCGCGATGAGTTCGGGTCTTGGCCGCTACGCCGCGGTCGAAACAGCCGACTGATGCAGTTTTTTAGCTGTACCGACCGTTCGTACTAGCGTCTACGATTTCATTCCGTCATGAACTGTCCACCCGGTCGGTTCTCGCGGTAATTGGAGTGTCGGTTGGTACTTTTCCGTTGCCGTTTCAGTGACACGTGTGTTTTTCCGTCGAAAATATATTCAGTGAAAGGTGAAAGACCTTCTGCTTACCATCCAAGCACACCGGATAATTACTTGCAGGCTTTTTCGGGAAAACCCAGAAGCAGCAGCATGGGGACATCCATTCGGGAAACCGTCCTCCGAGTATTGGTGATATTTTGCCTCGTTTGCCTCTGCACAGCAACGGATGATGGTAAGTTTTTCGAACATTTATTCTTTTTTCCGAAAAATCCTTAGACTGCTAAGTACTTGCGGCAAACGGACAGAGATGCGTCGCTGAGGCATCCATGCCTGGGGTCAACTGATAAGCGCGGAAGCAGATACGAGGAGGTTGCGGCCCGTGGAGCGACAAATACAATCTTGCACAAGCGTTAACTCTTGTAACTAACTCTGTCACTTCCGGGCCCACGCGCCCGGCAGCTGCGGTCATGTTGCTTCTAGAAGAAGATAATTGTTTGTTCGACCGGACCAACCGGGAGGGAGAATGCTTTTTCATCCTCAAAAATCTTGCACTTGCTCACGTTGAAGAAAATCAGTTTTTCTTCTTCCACTCCCTAGCATGACCTGGCGGTTCCGTTGCACAAAACCAAACAGAGCAGTCACGTAGACTGTGCCGCGTTCTGCTCGATCGTTTTGTGACCCCTCGCCTTATGTGGGGTGAGATCATATGCACAGCAACGCCTACTACCACGACGCCGGGAATTGGAAGCGTGAAATAACACACGCCTGTCCACATTTCCACCAACATGCAGCCGCCACAGGCCTGGTACGCAGCATATTCCTCGCCAAGCGCACATAGTTTCAAAGAGCTACACGCTTTGAACTGAATAACACACATGTACACATTGCTGGCGTGGTACGGCTAGTCCCTGCCTGCCCCTCCCTGCGATCTCCATTACGAGATGCAGCACAATGTTTATGCTATATAATGTACAAACCGGCAGGCAGAATTCAGCACCAGCTTTCATTAGCTGCGTCTGGTCAATGAATTAAGACACTGTGTCTCGTTGCAAAGGGTTCTGCTTCCTCAATGTGGGCCTCGAATCATTGGTTTCGTGGCAAATTTTGCGATCGCTAGCCCTCGGAAAATGAATTATAAAAATGAAATATTGCCCGTTACATCCTCTAACCATATAAGTATTATTACTGTAAGCATTAAAAAAATACTTGAGCTGCCAATTGTACACATTATTAGTTACACTTCAGTTTTTTTTTAAACATAAAATGTATTGCTGATGAGGAAATAATAGATGGTCGGAATGAGGAAATAATACTTCTTCTGTGTAATTCATTATAATTAAGTTGCTTGCATTATTATTTGTTAATGATCGTTACTAAACCAACGTTTCTGAAGAGTTTTTAAAGCAGCCGTTCCTGAAGGCGTTTTTATTTTCTAGCAATTTAACAGATTTTAGATTTTGGCCTATTTTAAAATAAAACATATCAAAGCGGTTATTGCATGTATGTGATTGGATTTGGAAAAGAGTCTTTTATATCATCTGTTCTTTTTAATTCGTTGCCTTTTTCAGTATCTGTAAAGGAACCACTCGTATTTACGGTGGCCAGCAACGAAACGGAGGGCTACCTACGTTATCTTCGCTCTGCGAAACACTATGGGCTGACCGTAACGACTCTTGGCATGGGCAAACCGTGGCTCGGCGGAAACATGAAGTCGGTGGGTGGTGGCTACAAGATAAACCTGCTTCGGGAAGCACTTAAACCGTACCGCGAAGAGCAGGATCGCTTGGTACTGTTCACCGACAGCTACGACGTGCTGTTCCTTGCCCCGTGGGAACGAATCCTGGAGAAGTTCACCCACTTCGAGGCGTCGATTGTGTTCGGTGCAGAGCCGTACTGCTGGCCAGACGAATCGCTGAAGAGTAGCTATCCGCCACTGGAGGGGCGCGGAATGCGCTTCTTGAACTCGGGCTTGTTCATGGGTTACGCCGATAAGGTGTACAAAATGCTGAAAACGCCCTCGAAGGACGCGGAAGACGATCAGCTGTACTACACCAAGGTGTACCTGGACAAGGAGCTGCGCAAGGAGTTGAACATTAAGCTTGACCACATGGCCACACTGTTCCAGAATTTGAATGGCGTCGAGGAGCAGGTTGTGCTGTCGCTGGAGCCGACGGAGAAGGAAGCTACGCTGGCGAACACCGAATACTCCACCAAGCCCGCGATCGTGCACGGCAATGGACCGAGCAAGCTGGCCCTGAACAGCTACGCCAACTATTTGGCCGGTGCTTTCGTTGATGGAGATTGCAAGACGGCTCAAGAGAACCGCTTGACGTTGCCGGAGGATGCGACGAAGCTCCCACTGGTGACGATGGCTCTGTTTGTGGAGAAGCCCACGCCATTCCTGGAAGAGTGGTTCGATAGGATCGCCAAGCTGAACTATCCCGGCGACCGGTTGGATGTGCTCGTGCACTCGAGTGTGCCGTACCACGCGGCGACGGTGAAGGCATTTCTCGATCGTCAGGAGGGACAGTACCGGTCCCTGAAAGCGGTTCATCCCGAGGACGATTTCACCGAGTCGGCGGCACGCACCCTGGCCACCAAGCACTGTGTGCAGCGCGACTGCGACTACCTGTTCGTCGTCGACTCCGAGGGTCACCTGGACAATTCGGACGTACTGCGAGCGCTACTTGAAGCGAATCGCAACGTGATCGCGCCGGTTCTCACCCGTCCCGAGAAGGTGTGGAGCAACTTCTGGGGTGCCTTGAGCAGCCAGGGCTTTTATGCCCGCTCGAACGACTACATGGACATTGTGGCACGCAAACTGCTCGGCCTGTGGAACGTGCCGTTCATCTCGATCTCGTACCTGGTGAAGCGAGCGGTCCTGCCGGACGTTAGCTACGAGCTGCAGGAGACCGATCCAGATATGGCCGTGTGCTGGCACTTCCGCTCCAAGGGCATCTTCATGCACGTGACCAACGTGGAGCAGTACGGACATCTGGTCGACACCGAGTACTTCGACATGACGCGCACGCACCCGGACTTTTACCAGCTGTTCAACAACCGGCACGACTGGGAGCTGCGCTATCTGGCGGCGGATTACAAGCAGCAGCTGGAGGCTGACTTCGTGCCTCAGCAGCCGTGCCCCGACGTGTACTGGCTAGCGATCGGCTCCGAGCGATTTTGTGATGATCTACGAGAAATCGTAGAGGCATTCGGAGAGTGGTCCGACGGTTCGCATTCGGACAAGCGGCTCCAGGGTGGCTACGAGGCCGTCCCCACGCGCGACATTCACATGAACCAGGTGGGGCTGGAGCAGGTTTGGTTGAAATTTTTGCAGCTCTACATCCGCCCATTGCAGGAGAAGATATTCACCGGTTACTTCCACGACGTAAGTGCACCGATAGATTTTTGTTTTTGTTTTTCATCCATTGATTCTCACCATTGCCTGTCCTTTTTTTATCTGCAGCCACCAAGATCGCTGATGAACTTCGTCGTGCGCTATCGCCCGGATGAACAACCTTCGCTACGACCCCACCACGACTCGTCCACTTACACGATCAACATCGCGCTGAACTCGTACGGAACCGATTACGAGGGCGGCGGCTGTCGCTTCCTGCGCTACAACTGCTCGGTGGTCGAAACCCGCAAAGGCTGGTTGCTGCTGCACCCGGGCCGCCTGACGCACTTCCACGAGGGTCTGGTGACGACGAAAGGAACTCGCTACATTATGATTTCCTTCGTGGACCCGTAAACCTGCGCGGGTAACGCTAGCGACTCCGACAGTGACTCGTACGCACTGCCTCTTGTCTCCCAACTTTCATTCGCATTTCAACATTGCAAGCAAGCCATATACCCTTTTCCAGTATAATCTTTTTCTAGCGGAAGAGAGCAGCAACGACTGTGTTGTATAGCGTTAAGGTAGCGTGTTCAGTTTTGTGTCTGTTTTGGGATTTATCTGTGCCATGAGACTTTTTTTTTCTCTCATCCTTCGTGGAGCCATGATGTCGATCGACCTAAGTTGTAAAATGAATAAATACTAATCATTTTATAATGCTGTCTTCATTCGCGCTTTCGTTTTTTTCTGTTTTAAAAATAAAAAAAGATCCTCGCGCTTATTCGGTAGTTATAAAAACATTCCGAAACACCCTTCTTCTTTTCCTGTGCTTAATAAGTCATCCAGTCTATTTCACCGAACTACAAAAAGTAAATTCTATCAATATTTGATAAAATTTTAATAACACACATTTATCAACGATTTTGTTTAAACTGTTCATCCTTCAGCTAATCGTGCCGGAGCGTTTCATTCAATCAACTTGTATGGATCGTGAAATAAATGTATGTGTAATGTATCGATTGGCCGAAGCATGTCATTATGGTTATAACCTTCGATTTTTCTATGAAGGATAACAGTTCGTCTGTAACGAACTCCCCGAGCCCTTGGGTTGCGCAATGCTCCCGCGGGAACCATCTCAGCCAGGAGCTGAACAAACCTGGAAAACCGCGAATGTGTTCCCCTGCCTTTAGATTTATCGGTACCAAGTGCAATAGACGGAAATAGGTGTGTTGGGTCAACCTTCTTCGTGCAACACAACCATAGCTAACATGTTGACCACGTTTTCACGTTCGATCGAAAAAAAAAATGTGTCAAACATGTGTTGCTGGTGGGCCAAACCCTTGATACTAAGGGGGCAGATATAGCTTTGCCTCACCACGGCCTGTGGCGGAAACCTAGCAAATGCGTTTACTTCTGAAATGAATCGTGCTTTGAGGCAGTGCCAGTAGGACACGGTGGACAACTCAAAACTAATCCTACGCAACACTCGGACACACACTCATATATTATTGGTTCCGACCGATGCACTACGGCCAAGACGGTGCAGGCGGCGCAAGCCGGACGAATGAAATTTAATTAGTGTATAGTCGCGTATACGTGCCCCCGGAGGGACGGCTCACAACAGTTTATTGGCAGTCGGTACTGACCACAGGGCAGTTGGTTCTCGTCGGTACATCACTGCAGCAGCAAAGAGACAACAGCGGCACACCAGAACCTGGAACCTGCGCGTAACGATCGTGCCAATAAACTGGGGGTAACGTTGCAGTTTCCTGTGTGGCTCCGCAAGTGATAAGTGCTGTGTTGTGAGAGGAACTTGCGCAATTGCCCAGTACAGTGCAATACAGTGCCGTGCCAATTGGTGTTGTTTCGCCTAACTCATCATCATGCCACCCAAAGATGATCCGGAGATCGCGGCATTGAAGAAGGAGATCAATGATATGATCGCTAAGTTTCAGGTACGTTTGGTGAAACGTTGTGCACAGAGCTATCGACGAGATTCGATAGAAGATTTCGAAACAAATTAATGAAGTAATTACTCGTTTCCTTCGTATAAACTAATAAACTGCCGATTGCCTTTCAAATTGTTTTTGTTTTTAAAAAATATTTTATAGCGTGTCTGGTTTAAAAAAATGGATTTTTGAAGGCATCAATCATGATCCGATCGTTTTCATCTGCCTACTCTGTTTGCTAGGTTGGAAAAATAATCTGATCTCTGTTTTTTAATTGGAATTGAAGTTTTATTGAATTAGTCCCTTTATTCTATGGCGGAATAATAACTGTATGCATACATGCGCACTCTCGTCACTGGATCATGTTCAATCTAATTAGTAACGGTTCAATACTGGGAAACTTGGTGTAATTGCAACCGTTTTCAATTTCACCGAAACAGGAGGAACAGAAAAAAGTTGCCGATTGCACACTGTTCGAGAAATGTGGAGATTTGGGCGATGCACCGAAGGTACGCATCTCGACGAAAAAGTTCCTTAAGGGCCATATCAACAAGGTGAACTCGGTGCACTTTGCCGGCGACTCGCGGCACTGCGTGACCGGCTCGCTTGACGGCAAGCTGATCATCTGGGACACATGGACCGGCAACAAGGTGCAGGTCATTCCGCTCCGCTCGGCCTGGGTGATGAGCGTGGCGTACGCCGACTCCGGCAACTTCGTGGCCTGCGGCGGCATGGACAACATGTGCACCGTGTACGATCTGAACAATCGTGACGCGCAGGGTAACGCGAAGATCGTCCGCGAGCTGATGGGCTACGAGGGCTTCCTGAGCTCGTGCCGCTTCCTGGACGATACTCACATCCTGACCGGTTCCGGTGACATGAAAATGTAACAAGTACCCACAATGTGAGATGCACAGGGAGGGGCCGTTAGTAATGATCGTAATTGTTCTTGTTAATTAAGATGCATCTGGGATCTGCAGGCTGGTAAGAAGACGTCAGAGTTCGATGCTCACGCCGGTGACGTCGTCTCGATCTCGATGAGCCCGGACAAGAATACCTACGTGACCGGTTCGGTTGATCGCACCTGTAAGCTTTGGGACGTCCGCGAGGACACCCCGAAGCAGACGTTCTTTGGGCATGAGGCGGACGTGAACAGTGTTTGCGTAAGTTTGCTTTATACCTGTTCTTATTTCTATTTCCTGTACATCCCGTTTCCGTTCCTTCACTCTAGTACCATCCGAACGGATTCGGCTTTGCTACTGGATCGGAAGATAAGACGGCGCGCTTGTTCGACTTTCGATCCGACCAACAGATCGGTCACTACGAGCCACCCAACAAAAACAGTGGATTTACATCATGCGGTAAATTTTATGACGGATTTACGAAATTCCAACTTCAAAGGACATCTAAATATGTACAAGTTTTTTCGCAGCTCTGTCGCTGAGTGGCCGATACATCCTCTGCGGATCCGACGACAATAACATTCACATTTGGGATTCCATGAAGGGACAACACAATGGTATATTTCATGCTGTTGAATTTTGAAGTTTAAAAGAAAAAAAGGACCATTTGCTAAGCATGTTTCATCTTCCCACAGGTACACTTAGTGGCCACGAAAATCGTATAACTTCGATAAGCATGGCACCGAACGGAATGGCGCTGGCTTCATGTAGCTGGGATCAACACGTGCGCATTTGGGTGTAGATGATCCATTCAATGCCGATTTGATCCTGTACATTCAGGATGCTTCCTTACAACCGACAAACGTGTTTAAGCCCGAGCGTGAAAATGCTTCCCTATACTCCAGGGAGATACCTGAATCGTGACGATTTCTTACCAATGTTCCCTTTCCAGAAGATTGATTCGCTAGAGATATTCGAACGATCGCCGTGCTCGTATACACTTATCTTAGGAAACGCGTTATGGAAAATACACAGCTTTGTTCTGTTATAAATATTTATATACGTTTACGGTATTATTTATTCTACATTCAGCCGAAATTATTAACTTTATCTGTGCCCACGCATGCTGGTATGGAAAAACCGCATACCGTGTAGATCGCACCTGAACTCTCACACATTGGATATTACTGGTTCAGCAGCCGATCTAATCAAATGCGATCGAGAAATCGGTCTTAAAACTTCGTCGATCGATCGAGTACATGTTGTCGGCGGTACACTCGTACACGCCGGCGTCCATCTGTGTGGCCGGATCGATTTCAATCTTCGACTTCACCTTATCCTTGCCGATGTTCCATTCGTGAACCTGCAAGAGTGATGAAGAAGTTAGTCACACAAGATATCAGAGCAAATCGTTTACAAAATGCGCGCTTGCTTACATGAAGATACAGGTGGCTGAAAATTTCGACACCATCCTTGAACCAAGTTATCTGCGGTCGCGGTGTGCCGCGCGCCACGCAAAGGAAAGCAATCTTGTGTCCAAGCACGTATTCATAATCAAAATGTGAGGCAAGTGTAATTTTTGCTCCCTACAAATGTACGGAGAGAATTGAAAACCTTTGCTTCAAAAAGAAATGAGTCTCTTTACGTACGTTGTTATTGTTGTAGTATTGATCTGACTCTGGATCACGGTATTTGCCAGTTATTGGGAGGCCGATTTGCATCTGGAAAGAGTGATCATTCGTATACATCTCTCAGACGTAACAAATACATGTGTCCTATACGAAATGCTCACCCTGGATTTTGTACGTCCTCTTGCACGACCACGTCTGGCCGCAACGTCGTCGACCGCGATGAAAATCAGGATCAGAACCATCAGGCAAACATACATGGAAGTATTTGCGGAATGACTTTTGCGATGCATCCTGACTCCTGCTGATCAAACACCTTGCACAAAAACTTTAAGAAGAAATAAAGTATACAATAAGCATCTGATTGTATATGTACGATATGGACCGTTCTTCTATAAATACAAAAAGTATCAGTAGTAAGATGAATTCGTTTTCATTGTCAGTTTCAAATAAAACATATCTTATGGAATGTTATTCAAATGAAAAAAATTCTTTCATCTATAAGTAAACTCGAAATTTAATAAAATTCCTTTTTTCTATTTCAATAAATGGCATATGCGATAAAACGATCTCACTTTTGCCCTTTCGAATACATGGCACAGTGCTAGGGTTCGCTCTTCCTCTTAAATAAGAACTTGGTTGTGCTCGATGTTTCTGATTATCACTTTCCGCGCTGTCCGTATGCCCGAGGCGAGTCAATTGATGAAGAGTGACGAGTTGAAACTTTGGTATTTTAGTCAAAACATTGCTTGAGTATTAAAGCGGACAAATAGAGGCAGCAGATGCTCGTTATAGCTTGGTCAGCAGCTTGTACGCCCTAGAGTCGACGTCGAAGAGCGATTTCACCATGAACACCTGGAGGAAACCGACGGCAATCATAACCAGTATCTGGAAGAACGACCATACGTTCACTTTAAAGTAATTCTCCTCGGCCACGTTGCGATCGCGGGCTTCGTGCGAACGGAGCACATCCTGTAGCTGGCGCGCCTTGGTCAGGTGGTTTCGTACGCGCTTGATCGCATCCTCCATATCCTGCACCTTCATCTCGTAAAACTCTTCCGGCGTGAGCCCTTCTAGCAGATCGATATCCGCCCATCCAGCCTCATCCTGTTCGCCTTCCCGCTCGATAATGATCTCAAAGAACACCGTCTTACTGTTGGCGCGACTGAAGCCATTGTCGAAGCAAAACTTGTACTCTCCATCGTACGGCACCGGGAACCGGTGGATGTTGTCCGACTTTTTGTAATCTGCAAAAATCGTCCTTCCGGTTACCTCCGCCAGCTCGAAGCTGATATCCAGGTCGCCATGCCCACCGTCGATCACTTGGTACTCGATGTCGATAGTTTGTCCGGCTTTGGCCACCTCGTAGAAACAGTCCACCTTTCCGGGCCCGACGCTGATGGTCATTTCTTTCTGGAGTGCCGCGACTGGCGATAGGAGTTGTTGGCTCAGCAAAAGGAACACAGTTGGAAACACGATTGATAGTAACGATGCCGGGAGATGATTCCCAAATGGTCCCTGAAATGTATGCTCACGATTAATCACCGATGCAAACAAGCGTTGCAATGTTCACTGACCATGATCGGCATCCGGGTAGTTCCACAACTTCTAACTAAGGTAACACTCAAACGCCAGCTCGAAAATCCAACCAGAATGAATCAGCCACTTTTGGACGTTGCCGATATAACACGGTTAAATTTATCCTGTTTAACACAGCGGAACACTTTTTTCATTCCCTGCAAACTGTCATCGAAAGTTATTCTGTTGAGCAACCCCGTTCTAATACAACACGCCTCCTTTTCTGCCTTCCTATCTCTGGCACCCTAAAACCACAAAATGCAAAACACAGCTGTCAAACCGTTAGAACGTAATCACAACCTCACTTTTTGTCTCAACAGTGGGAGGCGAAGTTTGTATGCAATCACGCGCCGAAATTCGATGACCACCGAGGACACGAACGGTGGTTAAATTAGGCTGATTGTTTGCATTATAATAATCTGCCGATTTCCACTTGAAACACGATTGTTTTTTTTTTCAAATAGCAAACAAACTGGTTTTATCGACGTTAATATTCGGCTTGGAAGGAACTTCCGAAGAACGGTTTTTATTTGGTGTTTGCATTGCAACGTTTGAAATATTTTTTTTTTCGCACTCGTAGTCAAATGAAACACATTGACAATAATACCATAGCAATAAAAAAATGCCGGAGAAATTGTTGTATTTATCATTTACCTCACAAAATTTAAATGCAGTAACTTAGTATAAACACCAGCGATGATTTGACACGATTGCAAAATATACTGCTGCACGTCCTTCGCAAAATGCCGAATGAGCGGATATCCAATGCGGCCAACGTTTGTCTGTACACTACCCGGCAGACGCACGATTTCTGGATCCAAAGGGGTCCCCGAAACGTTACGTTTCAGTTAAAACTTTCCACTCCACTCGGCCATGGTCGATAACAAATTGAATCAGTGTGAGATTATTTTCATTCCATTATCCAATTGACGGTAATCGAATGCGCCACAACCAGTGCTAGGGGTGCCGGCGTCAACCTAAAAATCCTCGGTGAAGCTGTTGAAGAACCGTTGATGGCGCGGTACCCAGACATGGTACGGACCCGGGCACTGGAACGATCTCATCACCACGATCAAGCGAGATCTCATTGAGGTAGGAATCGATTCATTTTTTCAACCTGCGCAAAGGAGCACGTGTGTTGATGAAATAGAATGTCTGCAACTGAAATAGAACGTCTCACCAATTCAACACCCTAAACACGCAAGAATGCTATCTTACGAAGAAGGATTTATTGATTTTCCTCAACCATCTTCAATGATAATTCTTTTACCACTTTATACAATTTCAAATTGCGAAAATTCTCTCAGAATTCGAAGAAAACAAGAATCTCACTCCGCACACTGGAAATTTCAATTGCACAATTTGTTTACAACCGGTAAACCTCGGCACACTATTGCACACCGAATTCTCTGTGGAAGCTGCACGTAAAGCCGACAATCGCCCATTAATTTCAACAGGCTGGAATGCTTCTTAACTGAAGGCCTCCTCGAAGATGATTTGCCGAATTCTATAACAAGAAGAACAATTAGCATACCATTGCATGTACTACATACATTTTCTTACTTACGGAACATTCCGGATTTTAATGCCACCGTGTCAATGCAAGAAATATCCCGATTGATATGCTTTGGGTTCGTCGACGGAATCCAATTGCCAACGAGAAGCATTGAGTAGATATCGGTGAACAAATCGGTTAAAACCCATAGCGCACCGATCACCGTCGGACAGTGGGCTGCATTGTAATACTGGTGCGTGCCGGTCATCTCCGTGAACAGGCCGTTCGAGTAGAGGCGAATCGAGGAACAGCCGAACAGAAACGTGACGCAGTTGATATCGCGCTGCAGTAACGAATCTCCGTTCACAAATTGGAAACCACTGCCGTGACCGTTGTAGCTGGAAGAGGCAAAGAAGGAAACGGCTTGTTTTGTGAGAAATATATACTTGCATTGTTCCATTCCTTCCGCCTCCATGCACCTTACATTACAACATCCGATTGATTCAACATTTCGCTGAACGCATCCTCTGTAGGGGGTTGATCAACGAGCAGCTGGAAGTCAGGATACCATTCCTTATAAAATAGCTGCAAGCGAACACTCATTTTTTCCAGATTATTATCTGCAATAAAGTTCACATCAAGTAGATGGTTATTTGTTGCTCTTCAATGTATAAATCGTTAGCTTACCAGGATTAATGATAGTAAAACAGTTTTTTGCGTTAATGGATAGGTATCCATTTTCAATCCTTTGTCGGTGGATTCGGTACAACTCGCTCAACACCCAGAAGTTTGAAAACCGACACAACTCGCTGGTAGGATGTATCATCTCCCAAGGCAAGCTGTCGAGCAGCTCGTCCACCACGAGCAGTACCGGATAGGAATCGATTCGATCTGACATCTTGGCAAACATTTTTTTCCGAATATCACTAAGGAAGGCGTACAGCGCATCGCACTGGGCGTTATCTAAACTAAGCTGCTCGCAGCAGCATAGTTCGTAAAGATGAATGTCCTGCAGTAAGTCCAACCTACGAGACACAAGCGACACTAACCGCTGCCCGAAGTGCTTTATCCGATGTTTTATGCAAAACTCTTCCACTTGGTTGTAAACCTCTGCTTCAAGCTTTTGGTCTGCCGGTGTGCGAAACTTTCCTACAAACACGTTCGACCAGGGTCCCAGCCAGTCGCGGGTTCGTTCGACCGCCATGCTTATCAGCTGCTCTACAGCCTCGAGCCGATCGGATTGAGATTCGCCCGTTGCTGTCGATTCGTTGTTATCGATTGCGCTTCGTATTTCAGCCGGTATCGCCGAGATATGCTCGAAGAAATTGGGATACTTGCAGGCGGAATCATCAGCAGGGGGATCTAATACAAGCAGAATCGGTTCGGACCGATGCCCTTCCCTAGCGTCACTGTAGCGGAATATGGTCAACCATATGGGCGTAGGTTCTTTTAGCTGCTCTTCGTGCGTTAAGCAGGTAGCCATTGGGGCGAACTCTTTTGATATTTGCAACACAGTCCATTCCTCTGGAAGCGCGCGGCATTGGTTGCATAGATCGGTGTACGCATTTTGAATGGATGGCGGTTCGTCGGTACGTGGGAGAGGTGCACGTTCGCTTATCTCTTTTATAATATCGCCTAAAACCGAAAACAAAACATGATACCACATAGCAACAATCGCAAACAGCCCACAATACCTAGATCACTGCAGTGACGTGATTTTTCGGAATATTTCTGGCGTTTGGATGCACCGAGCGAAAGCGTCTGATAGTAAATTGCCCTCTGATAGTCACCGACGTTAAGTGCGTTTGCCGCTCGCAGTTTACAATCCACTGAAAAGATGCATTTGTTGATTAAACGCTGCTTGTTTTCGTGCTAGTCATCAATTAGTCCTTGATTCTTCGTCTTACAATTGATGAGTCCAGTATTATGTTTGATGGGAGGAACATTCCTCTCGCCTGGTTTCTCCATTTCGAAGAGGGACCGTTTATTGTTGTTTTTTCAATCACACTACGCCGGCTTGAATGCATTTTTCCGGATTTGAAAGACGCGGTTCCAGCATTTGACATGTCTTGTTTATAACATCACGTCAATTACTTACCAGCTTTAGCACTGTGCGGATTGTTGTGGGTTGGGTATGCATTATGTATTTTCCATTAAAAAGGTGAAAAATAAACACAGCAATAATATTTTGTCTGCTTTTTATAAATTACCAATTTTTTCTTTTGCTGCTGCATTTTTGTGGTACGGCAAAGGAATCTTTCTTTGAAGATTCACCTCTTGAAATATTTCATATGTTTGTTTGCTCGATTTCTAGAACGATCTGGACATGAATCTTGCAGTCGGTATTTCAATCTGCGAACACTGTCATTTGAGTCCTCGTGCTGTGCGAAGGTGCGGTGAAGTGTCTGCGATTTGCCGGTGATCCTTTACGATAATTATTGAAGCTGTACGATAATCTGGTGTGACTGCAGATTATTTGCGTGTTTGCCAACTAACAGCATCTCAAGGAATATCGGAACAGCAAAATGGTAAGGATATTCTAAATGGGAAAAGAGCTGTGTGTGATGATGGGTGGTCCAGGAGGAATGTTACGCTGGAGCTTATCGCTGGTTTAGAATGATTTCTATAATTGCCCAAAGTGAAGCAAACTTTACTTAATACTTAATATGCAACGATTCATTTGATTTGTGAAAGCTTCTTTTTCACTTTAAACGAATCGTTTTTAATCTGCTGGAGGTTTCGACCAGCCGCATGTTCGGATCAGGCTTACGTAATCTTATCTCCTGTCATGCTCAGACCTCATCAGACACGGATGCTTATGGAATCTTTCATAACATTTGATTGTAAAATAATCATTACATATACTCTGAATTAGGCCACTAAGCGTCTTCTGCCTCTCCTGGACCGTGTGCTGATTCAGCGTGCGGAAGCCCTTACGAAAACGAAGGGTGGCATCGTCATCCCAGAGAAGGCCCAGTCGAAGGTGCTAGAGGGAACGGTGGTGGCCGTTGGACCCGGTGCCCGCAACACCCAGACCGGGGAACATGTGCCGCTGGCGGTGAAGGTTGGCGAGAAGGTGCTGCTGCCGGAGTACGGCGGCACAAAGGTGGAGCTGGGCGACAACAAAGAGTATCACCTCTTCCGGGAAGCGGACATTCTGGCGAAGGTCGAATAGAATTCGCCCGGAAACACCTTCCCGGTGTGTGTGCTGCAGGATAAACGCATCTCTCACATGGCTTGCGCGCGCGAAAAACACGGAGTGAAGAGGAAAATGTTCCGCGAAAAAAATAGACCCAGTGATTTACCACGGACGACCGTGTAAGCTCGTGTGTACGGCACGATGCGAAGCGGCTTTCAAAGAGGAGGAGCACGGAGAAGAAATTTACCGGTTGTTAAAGTATTGTTCAAGATGTTCGACCGTTTGTTACGACCTAGCAACAGGTGATGGCAATGTTGTGGTCTCTGCATATTTCCTCGTTCGGATCGTGTCATGGACCACCAAAGGCAACGCATATCTTTGCTGCTCCTGTTACACGATCCTGATGGACCATCCGACCCTTTCCCGTTCGTTCGAATGTTTCCTTTGGTCGTCAAGTTCAAATTGCTAGGACGCTTGAAGATCAAACGTTGCAGGCGTGGAGCGGTGAAATGACGAGGAAAACGCTAAGTTGGAGATGAAGCGTGTATGATTTCTACAACCCTTAATAAAAGAGAGGACTATACGAATACCATATCGGTGCTAGCTTTGTTTCATATAGTTTCTCGAAAGAAGACGGAAGAAAACTCTAGTTCAATTGTTTATTTATATCGATCACCAAACTTGGCGCACACTTTCTAATGGATGGTGCAATGTGTTCATGCTTTACAGAATCATTTTGTACATAGGTTTTCCTTTCACACCCAGCCCAGTTACCTTGAACAACGCTCCTGCGGGGGCGGGTTTGTTCCCTTGCAGCGAAGTAGTGACAAACAACTCGTCCAGCAGGGGACCCCCAAATGCTACAGACGTGACTTGCTCGGCTGGAATTTTTATTTCTTGCAACAATGTTTGTGTACTGTAAATATAAAACAGGAAATGATTAGGATCAATTGCAAAGAAACCGATTTTTTTTTTTAATATGTGAAGTTAAAAGACATACATTTTATCCACTTTCATCACTTTCGAGCCACCCCAAGTAGCGACGTAAAGGTTACCTTCGGCATCACTAGTCATACCATCCGGAAGGTACCCCGGGTGACATCCGTTGATGCGTAAGTCAAAAAACACTGCCTCGTTCTGCAAATCACCGTTCGCATCGACATCGAAAGCCTTCACATCCAGCGCTTTGGAGTCAATGTAGTACATACGCAGCGGATTAGTCGGGTCGTCCCAGGTGAGCCCATTCGAGATGCTTATATTCCTTTTCAGCACAATCATCGTGCCATTGTCGTAGCGAAAAAATTGTCCTTCCTGGTGGTTTCTTGTATCGTCCAATGGTGCCAGCTGCATCGTACCGGCGTACAGACGACCAGCCGGATCGACCTTCCCATCGTTGAAGCGAACATGGTTCTGGGACGGTCCTAGGCCAGCAAGCGTACGCACGCGGGTCGCTTGTTCCGAGCGGCCGTCCCAGCGGATCAAGGTCACACGATTGTTTTCCCCGATCACGAAGTGTTCCGGTTGAGACGCGACGAGCACAATGAACGAGATCGACTTTGCGCCATCTACAGCAGTTCGTTCCAAAAGATGATGTTGCTTATAACTTTGCTTGTGGAGCGATCTGAGAAATCTTTAATAATTACCAAGTCCAGCGCTGTACGTGCGGTTTTCTTTGTAATCGTAGCGCAAAACGGCGGGAGTAGAAATGTCCACATAGTAGAGGCTCTGGGTATCGATGTCCCATACTGGACCTTCGCCCAATTTTGCAAGAGGGCTTGGGAGCTGCGTAACCTGATAAACCATGGCCTCGCTTTGCTTTCCGGTTTGCTATGCCAAAAAAAAAAAGAATCAAAATCGTAAAAAATGAAGCCATAATCCCCCTTTTATTTGCCAAATAATCAACTAAAACGCTCAAAGAACTAACTTTTGACCTTCAACTCTTTACATGTTTTACGTGATCTTTCAAAGACACTTGTAAGCTGTGCGAGATTAAATTAAATGCTTATTTTCTGCTTTCCCTACTGGATACTGTTTGACATATTCCATTTTATTCACTTATCGATAAGAGAAGAAAGATAGCTGAACAATGGCGTAGAACTTACCTCGCGAATCTGTCCTTGAGCAATCGCATGGAATGCACCACACCACAGCAACACACAGACTGCAGTCAGTTGCATTGAGCACACAAACGCGGGAAACATTAACTGACGGTTGCTTGATCTTGTGATCGTAGTTCCACTGCGAGTTGAATGCATACTGGCATTTAATTTTAAGATCACTGAACAATCTTTAGCCGCAGTCTGTGGCAAACCAATGTCTTCCGTAAACGAACTTGTCTTGAGCTCGTTTCACCTGCGACTGATCATGGATGAACAATCGTTAACGCAGACATGAGTGTCGTTCAAGGTTTGCGCACGAGCGATCGTCAGCCATTTAATTGGTTTGTCTGTTGATCTTTCCTGTCTTGTTTTTTCTACTTCGATGGCATTATTTTCAGTTAATCCTTGGATGAAATTGAGCTTGCTTTTCAGTTATAAATTTGATTCACTTATTCAAACAATATTTTGGTAAGCAGAATCGCCTTTCTTTTGTAATCTGTGGATAAATTCAAATATTAATATGAAGGACACATTTTCGTTTCGTTTTGATATCGAACGCTGAGCCACTTTCGAAATCTGTAAACGAAATCAATTTCGAAAGAGATGGCAGTTCGAATGCAGCGATTGACGTCTGTCAACTGTGCGAGGTGCGATGAAGACGACATCGGTACGTTCGCTGGATAACAACAATAAGTGATTGATTTGCATTGGCTACGTTTTTATCTGGGAGGTTTCGAATTCGGCATTGAAAGTGACGAATTATCGCCAAGTGTATGGGCGCGTTGGTCGTGGGAATGTCGCGTCTTTGTGTGTTCTTTGTGCGTCCGTCCGGTCGGACGAAACAACGTACTGGAGAATGTAACGATTGATCGTGAAAAATCGCAATTTCCGACGGACTCTATCGGAAGACCCCAATATTATTACGCTGGAAGAACCTGGAGCAGTACTACGGCCTGTTGAACGAACGAGAAACTGTGAGGATTATGTAATTAATTATTGTGAGCACGAGTCGTCTTTCCAGTGCATTCCCCCGCAATCGTTTGTTACCGTTCACGAAAGCAGTAATCTTATCGTTGACTCCCCGTGAGCCCCTCAACGTACCGTATGAATCGAGGGCATCGCCAGTGCTACTCGGTTCAGCACGATGGAACAATTTTCGCACGATCTAACATTGGCCTTGGAGGAAACGTCCCGCACCACCTCCAGCAAGGTACGCTGGGGTGTGCGGCGGCGAACCCGATCCACAGGAAATCTTCGTAAGTTCCAGTTAAAGGGATGCAGCAATGAGAAAGAGGACCACAATGGAATTTTGTTTTGTTTGTTTATCGTTTACAGCCTGTGCTCCCCAACCTACCGAGGATAGCTCTAGCAGCCCGACCGATCCACCGGTCTGCAATGTAGTAATGAACCAGGCAGACTCGCCCTGCCTCAGTGGCAGTAACAATCTCATCCAGAGCGACTCGGATGATCGACATTCCGTGGCGTTTGCCTTCAAGCTGCGTCAAACACCGCTGGGTGGAAACTTTGAGTCGGACTCGCTGAACGAAAATTTCAGTCCTGCCAGGTAAGCGCTGGAGCTAGGATTTATCTTTCTACCTAAGTCCGTTTAAATTTTAATGTGAATCACTTTTCTTACAACAGACCCAACATGCGCCGTAAGCGAAAGTACAAACGTATGGCCGTCGAATACGAAACCACACCTTCCACGCCGCATATTAGTGGAAGCGGAAGTGCCATTTTTCCGGTTGCCGGAACGGTAAAGAAGCGCGTTTTCAAGCACTCGGCATGCCCGGAGAGCTTTAGGTCAGTCAGAAGCTGGAGATGCATGCCGGATCTCTCCGTCCCTAGTTTGCTGCCTTTCTCTGTTCGTTTTATTAAAAAAAAAAACTCTTCCCGCAGGAGTACCATGTTTATCTGTGGCAAACGCAAGCGGGGCCAGCGGGACCGCGGTGGCTTCGACTACGACTTTTGCAAGCAACATTCCAGTAGCGTACCGCGCCAGCGGGAATTCTTCGGCCCGAAGGTGTCCTCCTACAGCGAGTACAAGAGCCGAAACCGTGCGGCTTCCTTCTCCGCCAGCATGATGAAGTGCGAGCGCATCTTGCCGTTGAACAAAACGGTCGTCTCGAAGATCGAGCGAATATCGGCCGATCGCGATCGGGAACGTTTGGCCCTGCTGGAGGCGTCGCGCCCGGGCGGCACGTTGACCCCTTCGATGCCGGTCGCAGTGCCGGGAGCTGGCGAGTTTAATTTTTCGATACCGTTGCAACAGCGTCGGCCGGGAGAAACGCTGGGGGCCGGCCTGCCCACGGTACCGATGGCATTGGGCGGTAGCTCGACGGTGATTGGATCCCTGCTCGGAGGTCAGACGACGGGTGGAGCGCATCTGGAAAACGCCGGTGTGCAGCATCAGTTCGGCCAGGTTGGCGGGAATAGAAGCAACATCGTGAACACAGCAATGAATCAGTCAACAACGACCGTAGCGCCTGGAACAGTTCCCACGTTTGCGGAGGGTCGCATAAATCCGCTTCAGCAGCTCGCGGCAGCAGCTTCGCTAACGACGATCGCTCGCTCCACCACCAATACTGCCTCGGGGGCATCGCTCGGGGCAGTTTCGTTTGCGCACCAATCGCCTCCCGACATCCTTAAGCCCTCCTTGGCCATGCAACCGTTCGGTCGGAGTGTCCTCGACAGTCGCCTCCAGTTCCATCCAGCACTGCGGCCAATGATGGCATTCGCTACCGCGTCCCCGGATCCGATTGTGCCGGTACCGTCGAAGGTGGGCGGTGGTTACCCGAAGGAAAAACATCGCCACCGCAAGTCGAAGTACATTCGCAAGAAGCAAATGCTTATGATGTCCGGTCCGGAAGGGCAGGGCCAGCTGATGGACTGCAGCGGGCAGGTGAACGACTTTCTCAGCTCCAGCTCGCTGAGCTCGAGCGACTCGGAGGCGGTCCTAGCGAACGAAACCGACCACGAGGGGGACGACGAGTTGACGGACTGGCCGGGAAACGAGGCTATGATCACGTTCGCCTCGAAGCACGACTTTCGCAAGGCGTACCACGGCAACCGATCGTCGGCCGGTACGTCCTCGTCCACGGCCGCACGTCCCGTGCTACCACAGATTAGCGGACAGGACGACCAGGATCTGCAGGACGACGATACGCTCATGTCTGCGGACGAGCTGTTACCTACGACCACCACGCTGGCGAGCCCCTCGTTGGCTGCTGCCGTTCCGTTGGGTGTGGACGTGATGACACTGGGTGATCAGGCGCTGCACGAGACTGCAGTGACCGGCGGCGTACACAATTTATTCAGTGTGCTCGATCCGAGCTTGCCGATCGCGATCGGGGCCGAGGTGTCCGGAATTTCGCCGTCACCCTTTCTAGTCAATAATGTCGGTCCCGGGGTGCCACTAGCCAACGAGATCCGGGAGATACGCGCAGGCTGCCGGAGGATCCGCGACGAGCGACCCGGATTTTCCATCATCTCCAGCGTCAACGAGCTTTTGTCGCGGTGAGTTCTATTTAGAAGTAAAATGTGAATCAGACATGCCTGATTCGTGACCGGTATTGGGTGTCCAAGGGCAATTTTAACATTTTGAGGTTTCTATATATTATCCAATTCTACTTGTTTTAATTTAAAAAAAAATCTACATATCACCTTCAGCATCCTCAAAATTAATAATTTCTACGTTTCTATTAGATTTCTTCAGGACGATCAGCAGCGGGAACTCACCCTGCACGATGTCAACGAAGCCGAACACGACAAACTGCAAGACCTGTGCAAACTATACTCCCTAAACGCACAGCAAATCGGCGACAGTGGAGGTGTGGTGGTGCTAAGCAAAACCAGGTAAGTGGGTTCGTTTGGTCACCGCAACAGGCCTTCGCGTACTGCCCCCTCACGTGGACTGTTTCCTCTCACAGCAATACGATGCAATCGGTGCGAATCGATCAGTCGAACCTGCCGAAGCGACTCGGCGACTTCAAACGGCGCTGCTACGGCACCGCCGACGCGCTGCAGTTCCACGATGGCGCGGCAAGCTAAATTTCGGATCTGTTCCCCCTTGAGGGTTGTTTGTTTTCCACTTTTTATTTTCTCTAAGCTTATTTCTTTATACAAACGGTATATTTTAAAGCGACGGTTTTTTGCATTAGCAAATTAGGCTAGAATTACACGTTATTTCAGTTGTTTCTATAGTAAGAGCGATGACCGTCGGACATCCTTTTTATCTTTGTTCAATCACCCTGGTCACAGAATGGGTCATATTGTGCCCGAAACCGAGACACCACGTTGCATATTATCGTACAGGACTCGAAGGACTTGCTTGGGAGGACGTGTTTGCGTGAAAAACACAGACGAAGACGTGGTAGATTTGATAATAAAAGAAACTTTTTTTAGTGCTGTTGCCTTTTTTCTCGTAAAATACCATCCGCCGATAAACCATTTGAGGGTGATATGGTGGAACGTCCAAGGAAGTGCATGGTAGTCTTGTTTGGATAAGAGAACAAAAATTGTACAGCTAACGTCTTGACGGGATAGTTTGTAAGCAACTTCTACACGCCACACACAAACGTAAGGTATCAGGCAGCAGGGGTTGAGATGATATTATCTATTTTATTTTTTCACTATTCTGCTGTTCTTGCTAGTGAAGGACACAACCGCTTCTGCTGTTACGTGTTACGGGCTTTGCAATTGTTAATGCCGCCTGTGCAACGAACCGTGTTCCAATAATCCTGGGGGCGCATGGTAGGGCAGCGATGAGGGAGATCAGGATAAGTGGCCCGAAAAAGCAATGTTTTATGAAGAAGCTAGACAAGGGAATGAATAAATCAGACCGCCCATAAGTAATAAAGTAAGCAGCTGCGAATGTGTTGAATTTTCCTAGAAATTGATGACATCGTCAAGCGGATTAAATATTATCAGTTGTTTGAAAAAGGCAGGTGTTATACACCTCCTGTCCGATATTTCTATTTTTGCTTAGACCTTTAACGTTGCCGGCCACGAGGACCTACGAACCTCGTAAAAAGGGGGGTTTTTTAAAGCAATTAGAATAAAACAGGCACATTTCTAGTCTTGGAGTATTTTTCTCTTAAACAAAATATCATATTCTTAATAGCTGTCTTTATTCACTTTGTTTTCATTTGTACAGTAGAGAGAGTGGCTGAGATAGGCACTAGAGGAAGTAGTCGCTGTAGGAATAGTGCCCAAAGTATCAGAACTTATGTTGAATAATTTAATCTTATCAGCTAGTTGTAAAAGAAAGAATGGTTAAAAGCCGCAGAAAAGCGACCACATTCCGTCCGTCAGTTTATCCTTGTCATTTCTTTGGGATTTCCGTTTTCACTTTCTTAGCTTACTCGACCAGTGATGCAACGAGGTGCCGTTCTGTGCCCTATGGCAATCCTCCCTGTATGTTTTACCTGCATGAAATGTTCATCACTGTGCGTTCGAACCTTAACTATTTTGGCATCGTGAATGTTTTGACACGGGTTATCGGATCAGGTGGTCCTGTCTGCCTCAGTATACAGATGGCGTGGTTTTGTGTATGATATGGCCACAGGTTTCCTTTGATTCAACCGTACGCCTCTCGTCCGTTTGATGTAGTCCTCCTTTTTTTGGTGTTTGTATGATGACTGCATTTTCCCACCGCATCCGTAGAGGAGGGAACTTACTCTTATCCATAATGGAAAGAGAGGCCGACGAGCTAATTCTTCGCTCGTTTGCTACTAACGCAACGCAAAGGCAACCACTGGTCATTCTTTTCAGTTCGGGTTTTCGACTTTCGCGGTCACGCATTTTCCTTAAGTCTAACTATCTTGAATGGCGACTAAATGTTGTGGGTGTGGCGAATCTGTAAGAAACAAGTGGTACGTGTTAATTTATGGTTTAATACATTTGTACATTTGTTGCGCTCTCGAATGGCAGGATCTGATTTATCTAATTGCAAAAGCTTCTAGAATGGTTCATCTTTTTTCATGAAGCGATGGGTGCTGTTTCTGTGTTCAAGCAAATGCAATGCAGTGGAAGGATAGCAGTTAATTTAAAAGTTAAAAAAGCAATAGAATTTAGGATTTATGGTTGCATGATTGTACATTATAATAAAATACTTTCGTGCTAACGAAATAATATGCGAGAATGGGAGTGTGGATGAATTGCCTTTGGAAACACTAAACTTTTTATGTAAAGCATTTTTTTTAAGGTTGGTCGTTTAAAAGGTAAGCGTCGAGTATTCTAAGTTCGTTAAAAGAAATAGTTTAGAATTTGGATCGAATTCATATCCAAATGGCATATGTGCTACACTAGTGATATAAAGGATAGAAAAAAGCGGATGGCAAAGAGAGAAGAAGAACTGCATTAAAGGTCTGCGATGCTGAAATACAGAAATTCTAGCAAAGCAAGGCACTTGAAGAGGTGCAAGGAGCAAGCAAAAACCAGGACTATTAGTCACAGCCGTTGGGGCGAGATTGGCTTATTATGCGTCCGCTGGTCCGATTACCTTGGCGCAGTCGGTTGGATTGGGGAAGGTACGGCGACTCTGGTTCGGCTATTGAGACTTGGGACACCATGGTACGACTGTGGTTGTAGCTGTACCCTGTGTCTTTCCATTTCTCTAAATAAAATGTACAGGAGCATAAACGAAAATGGGATCTAAGTCAGGATATTCGTGATCGCTCGGAGGGAAGCATAATACTTTTGTTAAACCGATATCCCGAATCTATGTTATTTTAAACCTTTTTTTAACGAGGGAATTGAACAGAAGCTCTTCATGCGCGACACGTTCGATGTCAGCAAAAAAAGATCCTATCTTAAGAACGTCGAAGGTGTTTTTCTACACTCGTAAACGCGCGATACATTGGACCCAATCGAAGGCCGATCAATTGCTAGGAAATAGGCTGACTTCACTGGCCGACCCCCGGCATTGCTCGATGCTGTTCTGTCGGCGACTAGATAATTGAGCAATAAAACTGTCTTCTTATTGGAACAAAGTGTACATCGGCGATCTCATGGACGCACATGGCGTCGTAGACAGTTGGCAGCGACAACTAGTAGACAAAAACGTTGGGTACGACTGATGTTGAGTTTGTAGCTTATAGATAATTGAAGATTTTTTTTTTCTTTGCCAATGCAAAGGTTATGTTTTGCACGATGTCCTTCGTGTGATCGAAAGTGTCGTGAATAATTCAAAGAATGTTTATACCAATGGTATGAATACAATACACATTTACATACATTGGAAAAATAATATCTTTTCAGGCAAACTAAACTCTGCATTGAATGGATCAAAAAGCAATCGTTAGTTGTTCAGACAAAACTAAAGGAATTGCTTTAATAACTGCCGGCACTATCCAAGGTCTGGTAGCACGTAGTCTCTGTTGAATTTGCAACGGAAATGAAGTTGATTTAATCTATTGATTTTGATTATTGAAGTTGCATGCAACACTTTCACTTTTCTCTTGTTGAAAATGATTGCTTGAACTAAACGGTTATTATCATTGTTTCATAAGTCAGTGCACTGCGAATTGCATGTTACTGACATAATATTTTCTTGGTTTCGCGGTTTTCCAATATAAGAAAAAAAATCTTTAAAAACGCATATCCTTGGTGTTGAACAATAATGTCTCGGCTTTGATAGCGTTTGATAGCTCTTACCTCCGACGCTGCTGCCACCGTGCGTGAATCCCAGCAGACGACCCGGCCTGCAGAAGAGCAGAATTGTGTACGCCTTCCGGTACTGCTTGTTCATGATCACGTAGATGATCGGATTGATGCACGCGGACAAATACAGCATGATGTAACCGATTATATGCAGTACTGCAACAATGAAAAAAATGTGTGTTAAATGTCAAGGACGAAACACTTCCCCGGGGCGGCACTTAGACCGGCATGGCAGCTACGATCCTCACCAGGCACCGACACGTTTTTATCGACTATCTTCGATATCGTGATCGGCAGGTAGCACATGACGAACGAGAGGAAGATCGCCAGGACCATCTTGGTGATGCGCCACTCGTTGCGCTTCGCCTTCGCGTCCCGTATGTCGCTGGCGGCGGTGGTGGTGGCTCGACCGCTCGCCACCTTCACCGCCGACGAGCTGGCCGTGTAGCTGATGGAGTTGTTGTTGGCCGAGCTGGAGCTGCCAGACGACAGGGGCGCCGCCGGGTCGATTGCTGACCGGAGGTTGTTCGGAATGCTTGACTGCGATTTGGAATGATTTTTCATACGCTTCTCAGACCTACGGGGAGATAAAATAGAAACATTTTCGCTAAATCTAATATCCAGCCATCCCGGCTGCCCTAATCTGGAGGCACTTACGCGTGGACGACCCAAAAGATGCGACTGTAGCATATCACGATGATAATACATGGAATGAGGAAGGCAATGATGAACATCGCCGTTTTGCTGCTACGCCCATGTTCGTCCGGCAGGATAGAGCACGTCCCAAGTTGGTGGTTGTAGCCGAATCTTCCTGGAAAAAAATGAGAAGAAACCGATTTCAAATATCAACCAGCCAAGAATGGGGGTCCCATCTGCCTTACCCCATACTCCAAACAGCGTTGGTAGCTGGAAGCCGTAGGAAAAGATCCAACAGGCGGCAATCATCACGGCGATCCAGGTCGATTTGTACACCTTCGCGTAAACGTTGTAGTGCGCAATCATGATGTAACTGGTTGAACAAGGTGAATCGTGTGGTCAAATATTGGAATCTCATCCAATAGACATATGACTGGTTTCTTTAGAAATACCTACCGATTGATGGTGATCATAGTGATGCAGAGCAGCGACACGCCAACGCTGCCGTACTGGATGAACGTTATTAGCGTGCAGAGCGTCTCGCCGTGCATCCACGTCCCCCGGATGAAACGTAGCGCATTAAATGGCAACACGATCAAACAGAAACTGCAATCTGCGATGCATAAACTGGCGGAAGTGATAGAAGAGAAGAAAGATTTTAATATCACTGCGGACAAATTTGAACCTGTAAAATGTAGAGTTTTGTTCTGAAGCTGATTCCTTGAGTAGGCACTAAGAACTGCCAATGGACTATTTAGAAGCAAAAAAAGAAGATTTGGAACGTGACATCCCCTTACTTCAAGCCTCGAGATAGCATGCGGTCGAGCACAGAAAGCCATGCTTGCTGCAGGTTGTTCATCGCTCATATATGTATTCTTGGGGTTCTATTTTTCGAACCAACATTCCTTAATGGCAACGAACAAGGCGTTCGCCTTCGACACCGTTCTATTGGTGACATTGTCACGTACCACCTACCTTACGATGAAGATCGCCGCCACGTTTCGCATTTTGGGATATTTAAGGAGCGCCACGATGGTCAGCAGGTTGCCGATGATGCCCGTTACCATGATGAGTATTGTGGTTATCGCAGCGAACGTGAGCAGTGGCCGGGAAAACCTGGAAAAATAGAGGGAAGGCAAAAAAGGCAGGTTTCACTGTTAAACAGGAGAAAATGTGGACTATACAGGAAGATATTTTTCTAAAGATCTAAACATTTTTTTTAAAGTACAGAACTACTCTTCTTCAGATACACAACATAACGCATGATTGGACCATAAATACAGGCTGGACTGAGGAAATCGATAGTATGTCGGAGGTCTACGATGCCGATAAGCCACTCAGTTGGAATTCGAAGCCTTATAAAATTACTGAGGATGTCAGTGGTAAGGATCAGATGGCCTAAACCACCCGAAATCCCTCTTTTAGGCCGTAACCCAAAACCGACTCAATAAACGATTGTTTTATTTACTGACTTCTTGACGTCGGTCCCCGGAACGGTTCACAAAGCGTGGTCCAAATGAACATGAACCACAAACATACAAACATAGCATGTGACTCCCAGAGAACCGGGGAGTGACGAGAGTACGTTACAACCTCACGAATAGTCCGGGGATAAACGAACGGGTGTGGGTTGCTGTAGGCCACCGGGTTGCGCACACTTCCATGACCGGAAAGAAAAAAAAAGGGATGCGTCGCGTTCGAGTGACCGAAGGATGGCGGGGAGGCGATGGGCCGGGTTTTATTTATAAACAGAAAACTCCGTCTCGCGGCCGGGGATCAAGACTGGAAGCGATCCGGGCAAGGGGGTACAGAAGGAAACGGAAGGCTGTAGGAACCATGCATGCAGACAATGTGTTTCTGTACGATCGTACATGACGAGACAGTTTGGCTTGCGCTGCGTTTTATGCTGCAGACACATTTAATAAGCGAAGGAAAACTCTAGCATTTTCAATGTTACTGACGTTTCCGCTCTTGGTATGTCTTTTCCAACGTAAAGGAAAATCAGTGAATAGTTGGAACAGAAAATGGAGTTCAAAACGTTGGTTGGGTAAATGAAAATGGGTTTTGGAAGGATGGAACAAAATACCTCATAGCGCACAGTTTTCAGGCTAGTAGCTCCAGACCAGAGAAATGTCAGTGTCAACCTAGACGGAGCCTTCTGAAGGCTTCCTAAAACTGCTCGGGCTGGATCCAATCGCACGGCATATCCGATTACCTCTAGCGGTGTTGCACATCCACGTGTGATCCCTAGATCACGGAGGAGGACGATGAATGTTACAACGTTGCACCGTTTTGTTTACCGAGCGGTTGTAATCGAACACATGCTACCGGCGTATGAGGCGGCGTGCGGAACGTTTACATGGCCACTTGCTTTCCAAATGACGCAGGCTCGCTGAACGGAACTAATCTGTCGCCTTCCTCACCTTTGCGGTGAACAGTGGTGATGCATGGTCGACACGCGAAAGGCAGGTTAGTTAAGCTGCGCTCCGATTGTCGTTTATTTCATTCATAATACTTTGTTGCTGTCTGAGAGTAGATTCTGAGAAGCTGCCACCTGCTCTTCGGAGGCAAAATTTCTATTCGTTTGCTTCAAGAATACTAAATAAATGCATCATGCGAATATCGCCGATGATAACACCGATTAGGTTTGAATTCTTGGGAATGGATCGACTATTCGTCACCGTTAAAAATGTGAAGCACAGAAAGCTTATACATGAATTGGCAATCCTTCATTTTTGTAGGCTCTAAAAGCATAGGCTTCTAGAATAATCTAGAAGATTATTTGAAAACAATGTCTTCCTTACACAACACATGGAACAGTTATCACAACGTTTCACAACAGCAAAGTTGAGTAATCAAGACGAACCTGGTGTCTTATAAAAGAAAAATCTGCCTTTAACAAGAGTCTCTTAAACCGGTAAAATGTACACAGAAATACAAAAGCAGTCGTGTGCTGGCCGCAATGCCACATGAAATTAGACCAAAAAAACCACCTTCGGTACGGCAACGGTACGGTTCCCATGAGTCACCTTTCGTAAGGCCGTATCCGCAAGCGATCACTTTGGCGTGATCGCGGCGAAGGGAATTCTGTATTTGCCATGTTTGGCGCGCGGCGAGACTTTGTCATCGCCGAGTTCCGCGGAAACGTGCACACATTCATTGGTGGGCTTGATGATTAAGCAACGCTAGATTATAATAATCGCAAAAGACGGTGTTTTGTTGTTGGTCTAATATTTTCTCTATACTCTCTTGCCTCGCAGCGTTACTCTGTCACATTTCTGCATTTGCCAATCCCGATCTTGGATTTTGTTTGCATCATACTTTGAAATACAACCTACAACAATGTGGAACTGTAATGTGAGCCCAGGTGAGCGCGAATGCACACATAATTATTCCGGAATTTAAGGCTCAAGTGCGTACTTCTCCGTTTGCAGCTTGTATAAATCATGACCTGTATGTGTATGAACTAGGGTACACTAATTTCCATTTTATACTTTCATACAGCATCCTGTATTGGAGTAGCAATAAGTTAAAGTTATTCAGATGGTTTCAAACGTTTTAGTCGTAAGGGTGCTGCAGTCTGAGAAAGAGAAAATTGTCATCGCGCTAACTCTATTTTTAGGCTACACACTCAAATTGTTAGGACGTGCAGTTCAGTTTAAAGATCATCTTTGACATTAATGTCTGACGTATTAGATCCTTGATAGCCAGCAGCATCATAAACACATGTTTGTATTCCAATTTATTTGATCAATTTCTTCAATTCATCGGACCGTTAGTCTTCGCACAATGGATTTTTATGCTAATGGTCTAGCCTCGTTCCAAATAAATGGATGACATGCATTGTTGGTTATTGGTTGTGCAAATATTAACGGTGAAATAAATATTAAGCAAACTTTGCATCGAATGCATGCATGAACCTAATTGGACGTGGGAGATCGTGGGGTCCAGCGGCGGATACTGGATGCTGAACAGCCGAGGAAGGGGTTACCACCGTTAAACAGGGGTCACAGGGCAACCGGACAAGTGTCGCAATCGCAATCCCGCAGGGGTTCGTCCCTCGCGTATACTCTCGGCAAAGTTAATTCGTCAATTGCAGTGCAACCAATGGCCCCGACCCGAATGAGTGATCCCTCCCCCTGTGGAGGTGCGGGCGTTGGATATGGGGAATTGGCCAGGGTCCTGCCTGTATTAGCCGGGCTGGAAATGTGCCGTTTTTTTATTTTATTTCATCCTAGAAGTGGGGGACTTCCGCGGGAGCAAAGGGGGAATAGACAAGCGCACATTTGTACAACCACGTCACATACTACGACGCCGGGCCGGGCACAGGAAGTTCCATAAAGTTCGCCCGCGGCACTGATGCTCTTCGTTGGTTGGTTTGTGCTGTGTGCACAAAATTTCATTGCTTATTTCCTTTTTTAATTCGGAACTCTCGATCGCACCAAATGATGATGATCGCACGTACAAGCGAAGGGTGTATGCGAGGGGTTTTTTTTCACCAGTTGTTTTTGCTGTGGTCCTTTGCTTCATTTTATTTATTTTGCCCATAAAGAATCGCTGTTCCGCTGTGTTGTTCTGTTTTTTTGTTATCCTCTGGCATCTAGAAGGTTTGCGTCGACGTGATTTCCCTTTTGGTACGCACATCAGACACGAGGGCCATTAGGTGTTGCAATATTTTCTTTCGTGTGTATCGTCATTCAGTTTTTCACTTCACTAGAAACGCGAATTTGTCTAGTCCTAGGCGCAACAGTGAGTAACGGCTGGAAGCAATCAGTTGTATTTCTGAAAGCTAAAGCTTGATTTTGATTAAATACAATGCAGTGGATTCTATGAAACCTTTGCCTTACGGCAAACACAGTGTAACAAGTTCACGATTTCCCCGTGAACCGCAAAGCGATCGACAAAATTAGAAGCTCACTGTCGTGGACGCGGATTTCCGTCCGCCAACGAGCAATAAACTCGTCACTTTTGGCACTTTCCGTCCGTGCGGTTAGCATCAAACAGCCGTCCCTTGCGGTGTCCCCCTGCAAGAATCCCGCTGTCCCACGGCGACTACTTACCGGCTGGTTTCGTCCTCGAAGGTACTGTACACCTGCTCCATACCCCCATCATCCCCGAGGGAGCCGTCTGACGTCGACAGAACGGAAGTTGCGTTGATCCAGCGTCCCTCGTCGACCGCGAGTCCCATGAGCGTTCCGTTGGCTAGTCCGTCCATAGCTCCGCAAGGTAGTTAAGCTACCGTTGGCTGGGTAGAGAGAGATAGAGAGACAGAGAGGAAGGGAACGAAGGAGAAGCATTATAAAGTGCAGCTTCAAACGGGGAAATGCGGAAAACATGTGGTTGTTCTCGTCTAATTTTTTTTGTCTTCGATGCAGGGAAAATGTGGAAAAAGTATAGACCAAATAAACAAATCCCCATAGCTCTCTTTGCATGACTGGATGGATCGGGGTTTGTTTTTCCTTTTTGCTGCTCGGAACGCGCTCACCGGTTTTGGAGTGTATTTCCTGTACACATTTCACAAACCGACAGTTTAGGCGTGATCTTCATTTAGCGAGAGAGAATCATCGGAACATCGAACCAACAAGAGCGATGAACGATTGAATGACTTCAGTTGCGTGGAACATGGGTCAGGTTTCGAAACGCAGTAGATTTGGCAGTTTTCTTTGCTAGGATTAAATGCCTCTTCTTGCATCTCCTCAAAACTGAATGGTGCTATCTACAAGGAATGATTTGATGAGTTAACTCATTTCTATATGCCAAAGGGCTGTCTGTGCACAAGTGCAAGCATAATTTTTTTTCAACTTTCTCTCAATCCGTAGCCCAAGGTTTTTTGCAACTTAAATAATGCCACAGTAAAAAGCCAGTTCTTTTGCGTTCTTCACTAAGGCTAACACTTCAAATCGGCTCCATTGCACGTACCGAGGGCATACTAACAGCCGTGGCTGATAAGAAAGCGAATGGCGTGTGTGACAAACCAGCAACTGCACGTGCATTACAACAGTATGTTGAAGATATGGAACACTTGCAGTGTGATGCAACGGGTTCTGCGGGAGATTGAACCTTTATTTTAATGTCTTTTTTAATTTATTGGACAGCTCAATGAAGCGTTTTTCATTGAATACGAGTGTTGGAGTTGTTGCTTTTTTCGTTGTTGTCCCGAAGGATGTTTTGTCATAGGAAGAAGCATGGAAGAAATCAAACAACGCTACTTTGTTTTCAACTGTAAGCAAGTAGGAGGCCAGGAATTACATGACCCCATGTTGAAAATATGAAAGATCACAGAACGATGTCCTATGACTATGTACCATGATCTATGTATGGCTGTCTTGTGAGACGTCCGGTTAACCAACCTTGTCTCTTATGTCACCAGCCTGGAAAGCCAGATTAGACAGTAGACATTTAAAGATTACTTCAACTGCCGGTTCCCGGTGGCATTTCTTTGTTCTTGGAAGCTGCTTAGGCAGCGCCAAAGCATAACCCAAACAAAGGACAATATTCCCTTCATGCACAACCGATCTCCCGGACAAATACAACACCCTCCACCTTTACCCACGTTTGGAATCGTGGTGCATAATGAAACAAAAGTGAGGACAGTGGATTTCTTTTCTTCCGTTCTCGACGATGCAACTGCGGTGCGGTCATCAAAATGAATGAAAATGAAATTTAACGAAAGGGAACGTTCAAGAGAGAAAAAAAAAGCGTTACGACTACTCTTGCTATTCCTCGCGGTCGATAAGTGATGTCAGCTCGGTCGGGAAGTTCGTACAAGACGCAGTTCATACTACTCCTGCCATTCTCCCGTCCCGCCCCGTAACCGGTTGGGTGTATCGAAAGATCGGTCTCTGACTTCTTCGGCACCCTGGACCTGCAGCCACCGTTTTCCCCTGCGCGCTGCTGGCGAACGATTTCGATCAACGAAATTAAATGCAATTAACACCAATTAAAAAAAGGTCACCAATGACTGCGGCGCGCAATGAGCAGCAACGGTTATCCACTACAAACTTTCATCGTGGAGAGCAAAAATGGTCGGACGGCAGCGGCCAAGGGGATGGGGTAGGTGGGAACACATCATAATCTGCCGTTCATGAATGCCGTCCTATGGCCATCCTTCAAGAAAAGGGACTCTCGCGGACAGGAAGCGGTTCCATGTGGGAAGTAATTCCAATGGTCTGCTCGTCCTGGCCTAAGGTTTGGTTCGTGGTGAAGTTATTTCTTTTCAAATGGGTTTTCTAAGTAAAAAAAAAGACACCAAACTGTCTTTCCCCGATGCATAAAGCTCCCCGTTAGCGTCGTTCTGCGTCATGTGACTCATGCTATCGGACACTGTGCCATTTTCTCAAGGTGCAATTGGCACGTCTTTAAGGCAAACACCAACTGTATGCCTTGAACGAGCTTTACACGGCACTTACACGTAGCAATCGATGAGTCAAACGGTGGAATTCCTTGCCACACGGCTTTGTCAAGTGATCGCGTCATTCCGTCGTCTCCAGCGATTATTGTTCCCCAGTATAGTTGTCGAAACCGACGCAGTTGTCGATGGCGGAAGTGAGCTTTTAAAAACCTAGGTCAACCAAAACAGTAACAACAAAATTGAAATTGAAACAAGTTGCTGATAGATCGTCTTGGAAAAAAAAACACCCCCGGCCACGATGTTCACACGCAATCGCGTACGCAGTAAATCCGCCCGTTGTGGCGTTTTTGAAAAATTGTTTACGCTTTAAGTCGTGGTTTTAGTGGCGTTGACGCGCTATTACCGGTCGGTTCCGATTTCTAACAATCCAGGGCACCGCCGTCCCTCCTCCACTCTCCAATTGCTCTTCGCGGCAATTAATCGCGGTTGTTCCGAAGCAACAAAAAAATAAAATAAATAAAAGCAACATTGATGCAGCCACGAGTTGGTGTTTTCCGATCAATGGCTCGGCGGGGAGATGGCCACATATTTCATTTGTTTTTACGCATCAATTAGCATCGCGGCGCATTTCTCGACGAGGGGTTTACTATCAACTGCCACTCCAATCACTCCAATCCAATCGTTTGTCCTTTGGAGCGAAAAAGGCCAAGGAAATAAGTTGCTGTGTCGTAGGAGGGAAAAAGTCAAGTCAACTAAATCGAGCCAAAAGAAAACCCCTAGATATCTTGGTGAGGTCAGTAAGAAACTGTAATGAGCTTGTGATTGTAGCAATAAGTTTTGATGTGTAAAAGCTGCCCCCCTACAGAAAATACATTGCTTTTCGAATTTATTGAAGCTGTTTTCTTTAAGTGTTCATCTTTTTCATAATAACATTTGCAATTTAGTAAGAAAGGAAAACAAAAACCGACTTACCTGTTTAAAACAATTGTCAGCTGTATATTCAAGAATAGTTCTTGGCTGAGAGTCCTGCCAGGGCATTACCAACACACATCACCAACACTGTCCGCGATAGGGATTGATTTGATTTTTCCCTCTCTGGTGTACGTGTTGCTTGAATTTCTATAATTTTTTAACACAATTGCACTACGCAAACTTTCTCGCCGAATGTGCTGGTAAATATGATCTATAGATTTTCGGTTATGCTGTTTATCGCTTCACGCCAATATTCTGCTATCAGTAAAATATTAGCTCGATGATACCGCGCCTTGAGACGTACTGAAATTAACAGATCTTCGGTTTGCTGGCGAATCGTTTCCCGCGTTACTTCTCCTTGCGCTTTCGGCTGCGATTATGTTTCGCGCGCCCTTTTTTCATGTGTGCGTCGGATTGTTTTTCTTGCTTCTTCTTTCCTTTATGTGCGTTTGTTTCCGGTCCTGTGACCACCACCGGTGCGGTGGTACGCCCTGGCTCAGTTTTCACCGTCTTCGGTGGCCAGCTTTTGCAGCAGCATTTGGCCAACCTTGAGGCAGGTAAAGTACACCACGGTTAGCACGATCAAACGGTAGCTGAAGACACTCATTGCGCAATATGCGAAGGGTTGGGTTGGGAAAAAGCGAACGAAGAAGCAACAATTCGCCACGAGCAATTGTGTGTGTGTGTGTGCGAGTGTGGTTGTATTTTTTATGCAACAAAAAAAGACTAAGGGCTCATGTGGCAAACCGTTGTTAAACCCCGTCCATCTATGAAAGGAGACAGGAGCAAAATCGGACCGCAGCCTTCGAGAATTACACTATCGCTTGTCGTTTGTCGTTTGTCAAATTTTTCAACCGCACACCAACTAAATCTCGAACCGGGGCAAATGAACCTCGCCAGTACAACGATAACAACTTGACCGAGGGAACGGGGAGTGCACGTGGGGCGCAATCGGAGCCCGGGTTTTTTTCCCCCTTTTGCGCTGTGTTCTTTAACTGATCAAATATTTGTCTTGTCAACGCTCGTACACACTGCCCTGTGCACGCAGGCCAGGTTCCGGGCACCGTAAACCGTAACGATCACTGTTTAAATCTCACTCGAGCCTTGGCCGTTCGATTTCTTATCACCAATCGGTCTCCCCAATCGGTCGCCTAGGAGCGCACTTACACACACAGCACCCGAAAGCAGCACAGCGCAGGCCGGCAGACGACTTCTTGTGGAAATATAAACAACGACACGATAGAAAAAAAAAAGTTCATAATAATTGTGAAACCAACTAAAGCCCCGCTACGCCACTTGTTATCGTTGTCGTCACTGTTTTGCTGCTTCCTATCTCTGCTGGAACGCCCGTCACCGGCTCTTAGCGCGCCGTCTATCTCACCTCTAATGCAACTGAATGCGACCGTTCGCGGCGGCCGCTGGAAGCCAACTAATCATCTCGCGCGGTCCATGAATCAGACCGCAGACTGCGTGCTTCGCTTTCGGGGCGGCATTGCGCGTTCGGGTTCGGTTCGCGTCGTGATGTGCTCACGGTCGCCATCGCTGGCAGTAAAGCACACACCGCGCCCAGGATGTGGCCACCTTCATTGCCGCGAATCTCATCCACAGATCCCGCACAGCCTTCGCAGATGACCAAATGTGCACGACGAAACAAATACCCACTAGTCATTTTGACCGTTACCGTACAAGTTTCGGTCCTTGTAAACAAGCTTTAGTGAACCCGAGTGATATAAACGGAGCTTCCCGTGTCTGTACACAGCGATTTACCTGGGTTGTCTGTGTTAGTGAAAGAAATGGTACGTACGTACCTGTCGCGACGCGTCAGTGAAAAAATGACAAGTTCGAGAAGCCGGCTCAGAAACAAAACAGCAAGCGAGTTGAACTAATCTATGTTTTGAATCTTTGTAGAAAAACAGCAATCCAGAACAAACCATTCAACATGACATCGAGATCATCAATTTATCGGAAGGTCCGTCGAAGTCTAGAGGAAGAAGAGCGAGTTTACGATGCAGAATATCGTCAAATGCTGGCATCGGGCTCCGGTTTGACTCCGACACCTGCTGGCCCAATGTTTGGTAAGTGTAATGTTTTTTTGTGTGTTAAAGCAATATAGTGAAATCGCTACCGTGATTATGCTTGCAATGTGTATGGTGAAAACATTAAATTATACTGAATATTCCTATTTCAATCGCAAATCGTTTACTCGCGAATAGTTACTAGTTTGTGTTGGTGTTCTGCTTTGAAATGCTAAAGCAGTCGGAGGTGCAAAACATGTGAACGATTTGTTAATTTTCATTTTGCGAAAAACAATCGCATTGGATGCTATTTAGTCTCAATTATTTGTACTTGTTTTTTATGTTGAAGGTGAACTTTCAACACCATCAGGGGACTGTTTATCATTTGGAAGATTTGTTTGATTCATGATTGATGGAAGATCTAGAACCGTCCGGAAGAAAGAATTACATTTGTGGAGCCTATCGCGTTTGGTTTTTTTCTACTTGAAGTATTGATTGAATGGATCAGCCTGACCCAGAAGCAGCCTTATACAATGAAGCAAACACTGTGCCGGCAGGTGGGCAGCACAAACCCCGGGTTTTATTGCTGGATCCGGCACCGCCTCATATGGGTCGTGCCATGAAAGTTTAAGTCCTGCTATGAAGTTTCTGCTTGATTTCATCACTGAACAGTACATTCCGCTTCTTGTCTTTATCCCTAAATCTATAAGTAAATGGTGCCGACCAAAGATCAGTGCATTCTTCCCGATAGTATAAGCCGTTAAAAGTTGTTGAGCAAATAAACTGGCTAAAGAACATCCTACGGTACTACATAGGGCTTCGAGAAACGCAAATATATGTCTTCAAGAACTTTTGTTCGTAACTCTACTAATTGTACCTTTTTGTATTTTTTATCTTTTCAGATAACTTGAATGATGATGATGATTCTGGAGGTAGCGGTGGCGGTAGTAGGGGTCTAGATGTAAATATTAACAACACTAACATCCAGTGTTCTCAACCCGTTTTTATTAATACTAGAAGAGGTTTAGAAGGTAGCAATACTATCAATGATGCTTTTGATCGTGCCGAAGAAGATGCGGAACACAATGAACATGGTGTTGAAGAGCCAGGTGAAGAGTTTTGGAAAGAAGCTTATAGCTTCTTAGATTCTTTTACAACGTTGCAAGAGGCTTTGAGATATTTGGGGCTTGTAGGTCTTCTTTCCCGCAATTTTCTCAATTTGATGCTGGCAATTTTGAGAAAGTTCGGTCACGACGAACTTCCTAAGGATGGTCGTACGCTATTGGGAATTCCCAAAGTTGCAAGCGAGATCCATAAACTACCTGGTGGAGATTTTTGGTACTCAGGGATTGAAAACGCCCTGAGGAATTGTTTCAAAGAAAACATTCCAGGAGAGGGGATTTTAAGCCTTAAATTTTTTATTGATGGCCTTCCTCTTTTTAAAAGTAGCGCAACGCAGTTGTGGCCAATTCTTTTTAAAGTGAATGAATTGCCCGAATGTCCGGTAATGGTTGCGAGTGTATTTTGCGGCCAAAAAAAACCAGACAACTTGGAACCATTTTTGCGCCCACTCGTGGAGGAGTTGAACATTTTGCAGTCAACAGGAATACACTTTGGCGAAAAAAGAGTGGAGGTACGTGTGAGTGCTTTTATCGCCGATTCCCCAGCCCGGGCTTTTATTAAGTCGGTTATGGGATTTTCTGCAAAACATGGATGCACGAAGTGCACCACTGTTGGAGTGCATATACAGCCGGAGGGTAAAGTAATTTTCGACTCTCCACCTGCACCACCGCGTACAGATGCAAGCTTCCGTTCACGGGATGACAAGGAGCATCATAAAATAAAACGTTCACCTTTAGAAGATATTTCAAATTTAAATATGATTATTAATTTTCCAGTAGCTGATCGATTGCACCTTATTGATTTGGGTGTTAGTCGTAAAATCCTTGTAGGCCTTTTGAACAATAGAATGCAAAGCTTTCATCGGTGGTCCAGTGACCAAAAGAACAACATTTCGCATTTTATGGAAAAAACCAAACTTCCTTCTGAAATACATCGACCATTTCGATCTCTTGCTTCTATTCAGTATTGGAAAGCAACCGAGTTTAGGTCTTTCCTTCACTACATTAGCCCAGTAATTTACAAAGATGTTTTGCATATTGAAGGTTATCATCATTACCTTCTTTACTTTTGTAGTGTCACAATTTTTTCTTCCTCGGCATATCGAGAGTTGATCCCTCTTGCACATAGAATGCTTTCAAAATTTGTAATAGATTTTTCAAGTCATTATGGTCGTACTCACATGACCAGTAACGTTCACAATCTTTTGCACGTTCATGAAGACGTTGAAGTACATGGACAGTTGGAGAATTTTTCAGCATATGATTTTGAGAATTTTTTACAGTTTTTCAAACGGTGCGTTAAGAAAGGTTCAAAATGTTTAGAACAAGTAGCAGGCAGGTCAAAGGCATTAGAATCAATTTATGCATCTATCCATTCAAATAAAAAGAAATATCCATGTTTAACAACTAATGGTGTTGGAGTGCATGTTTCATCCAGTTTTGTTTTGATGCCTAACTTTAGAAATCAATGGTTTTTGACTAAATCTAATGATGTAGTAAAATTTTTGAGAGTAGACATTTCTGAATTAAATTCTTTACAGATCATTGGAATTCAATATGCAAATAAGGAAGATTATTTTAGTATTAACATGGAAGACGGGGTTTCTACTCTCCAATTAAAGTCTACTGATCTGAATATTTACAAACTTAACTCATACATCCCTTCTAACAGAGTAAAACTTAACATTGAATCAATTAAATGTAAATTAGTTGCCATTACCTTACCTCCTCGTCCTCTCGCCTATTTTGATGTTGATGAATTTTCAGAAGATTCGAACCAATCTATACTTTTTATTCCTTTGTTACACACCTTCATTACTAACTAAATATTCAAAATTTCATTTACTCATAAGTTTGCATGTCCTTATAGTTTGCATGTCCTTATAGTTTGCATGTCCTTATAGTTTGCATGTTGTAGTGGAAATGTTAAATTTTGCATTCCAGGGTGTTTTCAATTTTCTGTTGGTGGCGGGTAAATAATAGCTATGATTTTATACTTCTTTATTTTGTGTGTTAAAATTTGGTTGGTGATGGTAAAATAATGATGATGATGTTGTTTATGCTTTGAAAAAACATAAAGACGGTGTACTTGATTGAAATTCACTTTCGTTAGTTGCTTGTTATAAATTCCATTCTTCTCGTTATAAATTCATCGATTTTCTTCTCAATCTGTACACGGGAAAGGGGTGGGGCATCATCATTATTTCATCAACGGAACGGAATCAAACGGAATCAAAGTCTCTTCTTTCGTTATTATTATTTTTCTTTCAGAGGATGTTATGTAGGGGACAAATAAAATTCATGACATGTTTTTAAAAATTATGTTTAGTTCATCACAGAATAATTCACAACACAGGATAATTCATAGCTTATTAACTATAAATATAACAAAAAAATAAGGAACATATGTAAAAGAACTGACTATACTAATCTTACAACTAATCTAAAAAACTATCCTATCCTAAACCTTATGGGAACTAGCTTTATTTACATATTTCTTTTTTATAACGTTATCGCTGTGCAGTAACTTTAGCTGCAGCCACTTTTTCAATTCCTCATCTGAAATGTTTCCTGCTACTTCTTGGATAACGTTTAGAATATTTTTAAACCTAGTGATGGCGACCTTTTGCCCTCTCCCTGTCCACGATAGTTTGGTTAGTATTTCCGGTTCTATTATGGCACATAGTGCATCGCAGGCTCGTTGTTTCGGTGGGCCTTTGCGCACATTTCTATCTACCCACTTTTTGAATCTAATTTGTTCTTCATTCTTTTGCAATCTTTCTTCCAGCAAATCCATCTCCTCCATCGTTTGGACTGTGGTAAATGGAATGGCTAATTCGACTTCTACTGTTTGGTTTGCTACTTCTATTTCTTCTGCTTGCTGGGATGCATGTTCTGCTGTGCCGCCGTGGATTTGCTGGGATGGAATTTGTGCCTCTAGAAATTTCACTAGCAGGTTTGTTATTATGTCTACCTTCGCATGCAGCTCTTCTATCCTTGAATTAGTATTGTCGTGTTGGATATCTTGCCGTGCCAGGCGCCGGCGAATCAAAGCTAATTCTTTGGCAACGTCTGCCAACGGATTGTTCGGTAAGGACATCTGAAATTTGTGTAAATATTATTGTAAGCATTACATTGTAGTATTTTAACACAATTTAGTTAAGAAAAACGAGGAAATCTTACCTTAATAACGGAGCCAAAAAAATGCGCACTTGTGTAAAAATGTGGGAGACAAATTGTGATTGCGTTCTGAATAAACAGAAATTCTTCGAATTTCAATTTTGACATTTTATTGTGCGCCACCAACCGAAAGAAACCATTTATCACTACTACATACATAAATTTCATGGTTCGCACCAACACATGCATCAATCTGGGCCGCACGTCCTCACTCACACACGCTCATAAGCCTGGGCTCAACTTCTCCCAACTTTTCCTATTTTCTCCTAGATTTTGTATGGCAAAATTCGAGGTGACACAAAATTAGGAGTTTGCATGCAAGTTTTTGTCAAGTGGGTATTATTCACAATGTGACGCGCACGAAACGCAGCATTAAAGGATCCCTAGTGTTTCGTTTTTTACTCACACACGCAAACGTATCGGTGATCATCGTTAGGCGTAACACTATAATTAACGCTCAAGCTCACCTTTCCTCCTTTCCACACGATGTAATTTGCCAACTGCAGCATCATCAGTTCTACGAAACGCATGCTTTCTCCTGATCCTCTCCGTTCCAGCTGTCATCTCTGGAAAAAGGAACAGCGACGTCAAATAGGATGGAGTGAGTGACATGAGGAAGGCGCGAATACGATAGGGAAGAAAGATGAAAAATGCAACCGTGAATCTAGGTACCCGAAGCAGTGCAGTTCCTCACTGCCATGCTACCTCGGATTCCTCCTTGGATTGTTGATTGAAGGCAAATGTTCACCGTACAAATAAAAATAATCCAAGAATACTTGCAAAGGATTCCAACTGAAGAGGAAAAGTAAAACGTAAGTTCTGCACACCACCAACCAAGAGGGGCAAAAACGAAACGAAAGGAAAAACATTCGAAACATTTTCTCCCATGTATATTCTCGTTCGCGGAGGGATGACAAATCTGTCATAATTATCATCATTCGCATGTTCTTTTTCATCTCTGTGCCAGGAGCGTGTCGAGCTGCTTCCGAGAGCAATCCGTGCACTATTATGCAGATTGGTTGTCCATGTGGTCTACTTACGCACACAGAAACATACGTAGATCAGCAGAGGATGAATTTCTACTTTACAGTGTGATCCCATTTTTGTCACGCTCTTGCGACTAGTACGCCCGCCATATTTATAATACTTGGCCGCTTTATCATCCAATGGCGAGATTCCTCAAAGTGCCTGAACGGCTGAAAATTTAATCTAGAAAAATTGAGGCAATATTTTATACATTTTTAACCGTAGCCTTTACATACGAAGCCATATAACCGCCTACCCGGGTGAGAAGCGCCTAAATGTAGACTACCACGTGCCACTATGCATTGGCAGATGGGCATGTATGCAACAGTAATAACACGAGCAGTGGCCCCCAAACGATAGGTGCGGATACGTCCGGATTCAAAACGATATGTCCAAATTCAATCCGGTCTGTCCGAAAAATCCCGCCTCGTCTGACCGCTCCAAGGATCGGTTATCTGACAAAATTCAGGACATATCGTTGAATCGTGGAATCGGTTGTTATCGGGTCAGGGGTAGATCGGATAAATGGATTTTTGCGAATTCAGGTGTTTTCTCTCGTGTTGGTTTTTTTGGTTTCATTAACAGAAATCTAGAAAAGCACCGAACTGACTCGGGTCATTACAATACCAAAGGAATTTTGTCTTAGTTTTCCACGAGGTCATCCACACCTGAGTGCACTGTGAGTGAGTCATAGAGCAGCGGCTGCATGGTGCAACGAAAAAAGGCGCCGGTTGAAAATTCAACATAATTATGTGACCATTCCAATATCCTTCCGTCGTTCTCCTTACTTTTCATGCGAGAAACCACGTCGGTCTGGCCATCAAACAAAACAAGGAATTTCCTTTTCGTCCAGCCGTACCGCATCCACAGCTGTCCGGCGCAAGACCCGCCTGCTGCACCACCGTTCGTCCTCGTCCACGTTTCCATCCACTTGCCAATCACCATCTTGTCCATCCTGGCGCGGCACCACCCCCTCCTTTTCATACGACACTCCTCACACCCGCCAGCAGCGCATAGACCACCATCGCTACGCGAAGTGTTTCTTCATCCTACGGCCGGCTAAATTAGTTTACATTACAAAATAAAGTAAACAATGGACCTGCATGCGTGTGTGTGTGTGTGTGTTTGGTGAGCGCGTATGTATGTTTGTTTGTACGTGTGCCCTATTTTAGTAGCACCCATTTACCAGGTCAGCCGTGCCGGACCGAGACGGACACAGTGACCGATACGTTGTTGCGCTGCAGTTGTCGTTGTGCGTGCCGCGTTTCTACTATCGAGAACCGTGACGTGGAGTCGGACGAAATTCTGAGCTGCGGTTCCAGTATCGCCGCTCCTTCGGGCACATCAAACCGCCGGAGCATTTGCCAGTGCCAAACCGAACCGCGAACCGATACGAGCGATCCCACCACAACGGCATTCGCGACGTTCCACGCGGCTACTCGAAAGCGTTGTGTTTCATCTCTCGTTCTGTGAGCCGATATTTCACAGTTTTGTTGAATTTTTTATGTGCTTTTTGTGTGTAGCAGAAAAATTGGGAAAAATAATCAACACTACCGAAAAAAAGGGAAAGGAAAAACATAAACCGCTCTGTAACCAACCGGGCCGGACTGTTGTGCGCGCATAAATTGATTCTATTTTTATATGCACACTGTTTGGCTATTTGTTGCCGTTGTTGCCGTTTTTCTCACACAAACCCCCTGGTACCGCTCTTGCCCTTCGCTTCCCTGCCTTCCCCTTCTTCCAGCAGCCGAAAGCATCAAGTATCCCGGTCGGTCACTTCGGTCCGTGCTCCGACGTAGTGATCGGCCCTCCTTCCGGTTCTCTTACACCATCGTTTAACCCGTTCTGGAGTGCTGTACATTCCACACCCCCTTGTTACTCTTCATTCGAATAAAGGGAGGAGGTGCTTACAAGAGCTCTGATCCACCCTTCAACCAAGACGGACGCAGACCGGGTTACGGACATGGAACGGTCGATGCTGAGAATGTGTGCCGCGGCTCGAGGGGCAACAACATCGAAGTTCGCAAACTCGACACTCTCTACACCACCAACCGTGCTCAGACGGTGCTAGCTCAATGCTGGCGGTCAAGCGTGGTAATCAAGTGATTAGAGTCCAGAGTTGTACAGTGGATACATCAGAGAAGCACCCGCGAACAGTTTACCAGGAACGGTCCGTTGCGTCAACTCGATCACAGATTCGGGAAGTGTTTGGCTACGGTGACATCTCCTGTAAGTGAATCAACTCTAGCGCAACTGTTTTACAGGATTCTTCGAGTAAGCATGGCGTCTACTGGCATCCTTGGCTGGTAGACTTTCGGCTTACAGTTTTCACTCATCCGCAGAATTACTTCATCGAACGGTGTGGTTTGCAAGTGAGCCAGAAGGGGCCTAGATTGTCGGCACAAGCGCGGAACCGCTGAAGATGGATCTGTTCGAAACGGGAGAAAGTAGTGTCGAGCCCTACCCTCATAGTTATCCATACCATCATAACCTCACCAACAATGGTAAACACCATATATGTGTGTGTGTCTGTGTGCAGGTGTGTCTAGTGAAAATGCAACCCCACCATTTTCGTTTGACCAACAGGATCTATCAACGGCATACCGCTCTATACCGGATACCCGCGGCTGCTTCTCGACATTGCAACGGTGACGTGCATTGCGTACATGGTGGTTGGCGTTCCGGGCAACCTGCTGACAATAGTGGCCTTGGTCAAGAGTAAGAAAGTACGTACCGCAGGAGAAGGCCGGGAAGTGGTGAAAGATTGTTTAGAAATCTTTACCGTGTAGAAGCCGTGCCGGTTTGTTATAAACCAGATGCAGTAAAACAGGGCAAAGATATGGAATATCAAATACGGCATACTAAGCTACTGATGATACTAAGTATTAATGCTTATACTACTGTAAATGTAGTACGAATAGGAGAGAAAAACATACGATGGAGAAAGGAGAATGGTCGATGATGTTTATCCTTGTTGAAACTTGCCTGGCTCATATACTCTTCTTCGTCCTCTTCTAGACGCGCAACGCAACGGCCGTTTTCATTATGAATTTATCGTTTTCCGATCTACTATTCTGCTGCTTCAACTTGCCGTTGGCCGCGAGCACCTTCTGGCACCAGGCCTGGCTGTATGGGGATCTCTTCTGCCGGCTGCTGCCGATGATGCGATACGGCCTGTTGGCCGTCTCGTTGTTTACCATTCTAGCCATCACGATCAATCGTTACATTATGATCGGCCATCAGCGGTTGTATCAAAGGTAGCTGTAGAACTTCAAATGGAATATAAAACTTACGATGTTTGCGTGCAGCTCGTAGTTTTTACGAGGACCTGCCGCCTAATACATTTTCACCTGATAGTTTATCCGTTCCTTTATTGTAGGATATACCGTACGCAACATCTGTGCCTTATGGTTGCCTTCACTTGGATCCTGGGATTCGGCTCACTGCTACCGACATGGCATGAGAAATGGGGCAAGTTCGGGCTGGACGTTGGCATCCACTCCTGTTCTATTCTGCCGGACAGTCAACGTGAGAAACGGTTGCTTTGTACCATCGGCAAGCGGATATATCTTACAACTGACATTTTCTTCAACGTTACAGGCCATTCCCCGAAGCAATTCCTGTTTCTGATAGCCTTCGCACTGCCCTGTTTATCCATTATTGTCTGCTACGCGCGGATATTCTACATTGTTCGCAGTACCGCATTGCGCACCAAAGATCAACCCGGCGAAAATCCAGAGGATAGCTTAGAAGATGTGTCAAGTGTCGTCAGCAATCAGAACATGTCGGAAGTTCAAGGATTCGGTCCAATAGGTGGACATGGGTCGCCCATAACACTTACGCCCAAAAAGCAAAGTCGGGCGGAGTCAATTACAACCGATCTTTCTGGTCCTGCACCTTTGTCCTACACCAACTTCAGCCAAAACTCGGATTGGCACTTTATCGATTCGAGTACGGACAATGAGATATTCTACGATGTATCGTTAAGAGAGGAGATGAAACAGAACATTGCGAGTGCTTCGGAGCAACGGGGTATAGCTATCGAGAAGGTGGATTTCAACACATCCAGGGTGATATGAGCTGCATAACGGAGGTGTGCCGGTTACGGTGTGTAATAATCTAACGGCATTGTAAATCTGTTTTCAGCCTTCCCCAGAAGCTGGGGACAATCCGACAGAGCTTACTGTAAAACCTCGGAATCAAAGGTACGCCACTGCCTCAGGGCCGGGCGTCAGGCGGAATGCTAGTAATGCTGCGAATGCTAGGAAACGCAGGAAACATATCAACACTTCCGGGGCCTCGATCATGAGCGCTGGCAAAATGTCCGCCAAGGATCGTAAGCTGCTGCAGATGATTCTTGTGATTTTTCTCGCCTTTCTGGTGTGCTATCTGCCTATAACGATGGTGAAGCTATTCCGTCCCAGCATGCAGGTGCTGAATGTCGTCTCCTATCTGCTGATCTATCTAACGACCTGCATCAATCCAATCATCTACGTGGTGATGTCCAGAGAGTATCGTCAAGCATACTCCGACCTTGTTATGTGTCGGACGTATGAGATTGCGAAGAGTAAATGTAAACAGCAGAAAGCTGCCAATGTTTTGCGGTTTGCATCGAAACGTTAGCGAAAGCTATGTTCTGTGAAAGTGTGGAAACATCTAATGTTATAGCTGTGCTACTGGTCATAAATAATGTTTGTCTTTTCTTGAAGGAAGCTGTCGGATTGATTGCGACAAATGCATGATACTGTAGGTGCTAGAAAGCTATTATCAAATCAAATTTAAATTATTGACCGCATCATTAGATGATTCAAGTTTGTTTTTAAAGGTTCTAGTCACAGTGTCACAGTGGAGCGATTTCATCATAGTTATGACTTCAGTATTTACGGGACAAATCTAGTCAAAAGACCACGTGGTAGTACCAAATGTTTAAATGTCAACGATATGCTGCTCAGGGGTTGATAGCATGCTTTCAGAGAAAATAAACTGCACGATATTTCATGGTTCATGTTGGAATCTATTCCATATCGCACCGCGAAATAGTTTTTGTGGATGATTTTAAAACGAAATGTGCATTGTATTTTCTGTTACATGATTATTCACCTGGTGAGTCCGCTTTTATCGCGCCAAATCAATTTCTCTCACTCAACACGTTGCTTCTCATTGGCGTGAGCTCACGTATAACAGTGGTCAAACTCACACGTTGTTCTCATCAATATAACAGTTGTCTTCAGTCATTTTTAAAAGCACTATTTCCCAGAACCATCGCCAAACAGGGATGATCACACCAACGGACTATTCAATTCAAGATATTTTTATAACTTCGGCAAACAAGTTGAAGTGTTCACGATTCTTTAAATTTATTTTTTTGAAAAATTTAAAATTGAATGTTGACACTTGCCAGTTTGACAGCCCGGTAAAATAGGAAAGCTGTCATTCATCAGCCGGTTGGTGTTGGTATATCTTGGGATTAGCAAGAATGCTACACCAACACTTTGCAACACACCACGAAAGCGTGTGCACGGGAGAGAGTAGGCGATAATGTTAGGGCGAGATACAAAACCAACATTTTGTCGCTCCCTCCCCATACTAGCGTGAACGAAAGAGCGAGGAATAGAACGGCTTGCGGCGCACTCGCTCGCGCCCGCGCTGTTTGCCTGCAACATTCTGAACCGCCATACAGTTCCGCTGGTGGTGGTTTGACGGAGCATTAATCGTACAGGTACAACTCGGGGCAGGAGATGGTAGCCGTGTCTGCGGTCGACTGTTTTCGGTGGAAAGGTAAATAATTCTCCGCTTTGTGTTCGTCGTAGTTGTACTGTGAAGTGGAGCGAGATCATATTCGCGTGCCCGTCTATCCGTCCGTGTCGTGTGCTAATATCTAAACTAGCGCTGTCCGAAACAAAAAGGATTCGCGGTGCGGGTTGCTGTGAACAAATTTACCGTTCCAGGTTTAGTGAAGTTCGTCGCGTTTCAACACCGTGAGTCACTTGAAGAACCGTTCCGTGTGCGCGAGTGTCATCCGGAGCCACAATCTTGGTGTTGCGGGTCTGCGGGCTGGGGTGGTTTCGCGAAGCCAAAGCTGTTTACTGGACCGTCGAGGGGGAACGGGTGGAGAGACAAGAAACCGGGCATCCAGTTGCAGTTAACCGTTGCAGCAGAATTGTAGGCTGCACGGCATTTAAAAAAAAAGAAGAAGATAAAAACGCTGGAAAGAGAAATTTCGCACATCGACCTCTTTATTCGCGCGATCGGCAGAAAGCTTGCCATGGCGGCTCGCGTTCGTTCTAAAACGACACATTTGCGTGGAGTGCTTGACCGGGGCGCGCGTGTGTGTGTTGCATTTATTGTTCGACCGTCTCGCGTTGGAATTGGTTTGTTTTCGTTAACAGTTTTGTATCGGTCCCCGCCAGCGACTTACCCGTTCAATAATTGAACGGTCAAGTTGCGGCGTTGCAAATATTTTGTTTTGAATACGCGAAAGCATCGATAAGGAAAACACAAACACCGCCGAGGCGAATGCCGGGTGCCGAATTTAAAAATAATGTCCCTTTTCCATGCGCCGTTCCGCGGCCGTTCCCTCCGTTTCGCGGCTTGCAGCACGAAATGCGGCTGAATATATGTTGGAGGGGTGGATAATTTTCGCGACCGCAATTCGCAATTCGCAATTCACGGACTCCTCAGTTGACGCCATTTGCTGCTATTCATCACGAGCGTCTGCCGTGCCGGTCCTATCAGTGCGCCTGTCTGCGTTGCGTGCGCGTTGTTTCGACGTGTCGCGTTGTTTTGATAAAAATACGCAAACTTTTGCACCGTGCCATCCGCCGTCGCCGCAAATTTGGCACTTATTTGCGCTTCCTGCAGGTTCGATGCTTTGAAGGTTCGCCTTAGTCCTCGACGACGTGTAACGGTTACGGTGTATGCAAAAAAAGAAAGAAAGATTGGGAGCACGCACCGCTGGCTGCATCGCCACGACGATCTGCCCGGTGCTCAACCAGTCGATCCTGTTACTTTACATTCCATCTCGTTTCTTCCGGTACCGGTTTATCAGTTTGTGCTGCCCTCGCTAGATGTGTGACAGGTTTTACGGTCGCATTTTCCACTTTCTAATGCTTTTTTCTTACACCTCTTCGCGATGGCCCCACCATTCCGTGGGGAAGCAGGTTCCAACGGTGACCGGCCTCGTTTGCTGTGTAGGGAGTTACATGGTGTTTTTACAATTCCGATCATCTGCAAACCCCACGCAAAACTCGACACGACCATCCTTTCTGTAGGACCACTGCGCCTAAATATTTACCTTTCGGTTGCGAGGTAAAAGACCCACCTTGCAGGGCGCCTCGATCGTTCGTCCTACACACCTTAGCCTTCATTTAAGTTCATGTGTTGTCCTGCACAAAAATAATGGGTCAGTTTAAATGTTCATAGAATCACACCGATCCAAGTTCCTACTTGCTTACAATGTCTACAATTGGTTCTAGATTTTAAAACGGAGAAATAACATTTTACATATTCAAAACAATACTCGTATGGAGAGAAAGTTACCTTTCTTTTTTTGGTGAATTTTCATTTGGCTTTCCAAAAACTTACCAACCCATCGCGCGTTGTGCCAGAGCGCGCCAGTTGGAAAACCCAAGTGCAGGATGGGTGGGCGGATGGTCGACTTGCCTTGAAAGAGCCGTTCAGCCAGCGGCCGTTTCGCTGCCAGAATGTTTAGTTGGCCGTTGGTTTTATTTTTGTTGGAATTTTTATTTCCTTTCCTTTCTGCTTGTTGCTCAACATTTTTCTTTCACGTTTGTTTGCTTGCGTACATACATAGGTTGATGATGCGCGGGTCCACACCGTGTCCTATAAATAATCCCATAAAGTATCCACCGTGAGAAGATGTTCTATTTTTGTACGCCAGTAAAGAAAGAAATCAGTGCCTAAAAATAGTGCATTAAAAGTGGTGCGTCTTATGGTGACCCGCGTGCTGTTGGGAGAAGTATTTTTTTTATTTTTCAAGCTATCGTATCGTATCACATGAATTCATAATTTTGTCCGGTGAGCGGTGGGTCGATAATTGGCAAGCTCTCACAAAAACGCTCGTGAATGATATGGCATGCCTTTGATTCCAACAGATGTCCTGGATTACTACTGGCTTGTTTCGGCCGTCACGTTAACAGGCGCGCACGAAGCGTTTCGAATAGGAAGATGGTTTTAAATTGAAAGCCATTCGAAGATACTGCAATAGGAATGGTTGTGCTTGGAGAAATTTAATCCCCTCGATCGATCGCCATGATCGATGACAGGATGCGTAGTGCAGAGTGCCGACCGAAATAAACTGGACCCGTCCGCTCGCCGTATGTCCATGAAAACTGTGGCATGAAATTATGACAAGAACATTGGAGGAGCATCAACACCCAGCACGATAGCGCGACCGATCATTTCGAGATCTATTTTTATCCATCCCAGTCCATGTGTCCATCGGGTGTGTGGCACATACTACACACTCTCGGTAAGCCGGTTTGACCGTTGGCTAATCGCACCGAATCCCACCAGCGCGTTGGCAAATAGTTGGCAGTGCGAAACACCGTGCTGGGGCCATCATGTCCTCGAAAAGGTGTGGCCCAGATAAAATTAAAAAAGCAAAAGAAAAAAAAAACTGGGAGAAAAAATATGTATGAAAAAACATTTCGAAAAAAGTATATTTTTACCCGGATTCAGATATGCTTTTTTTTGTCTTAAAATTTGTAGCCAAAAGAAAGACACTGTTTGTTTTGTTTTTCTATGAATAACCATCGGAGAAGAGTTGCTCGCCGAGACAGAGAGACAGAGAGAGAGTTTCCAACGTTCCCAAGACATTGAGGGCCATTCAATGGATGATTCGGGGGCGTATCGACTCCGTCACGTATCGTTTGTGCGATCCTTGAGCAAATGACCTCAAAAGTGGCCACTGGTTATTCATGCACTTAGTCATTCTTTCGGTGGAATTTAACGGAAACCTTTAAACTTCACATATGGCACAAAAATGTGCTTGAATTGTGTTATTGTTACCCAATTTCCAAATGAACCAATGCTCCTCCTGCACTCGAATGTAAAAAAACAGCTGACTGGATAAAACATCTTTTTCCGACCATCTACCATCTAGTTATAACCCTCCTCCTCTTGCCTCCCGTCGACGGGTGGAATGCCAAGTGGCCCTTAAGCGAACTGTTTGTTTTTCTTATCTAATCCCACGTTTGGAGTCATTTAAAAATGCAACGCAATAAACAACATCACGGTCACGGTGCAATTCGTGTGCCGTTGTGTCGGAGGAATACGATGTTGTTAACGAACACGAATAGCTTGGTCGGCGCCTGCACCGAATCCAGCTTGGTCAGGTTTCCGTTTCCGGAGGGCAATGAATCATTTGCATTTGGTCTCGTATTTAAATTTGAGGCGTCTGTTACCTTCTTTTCCACTTGACGTTTGATTTACGGGCATGCTCTAACACTGGGATAAGGGTGTTTTTGATGCAATCTATACGGAGGTGTTGATCTCGCTGTACGTTTCATGTCACGGAAGGCAATGAATATTCTGTCGTTACCTAGAAAACACGAACGAACTTCTGATCTGGCCTGTCAGCGTACCACGTTTTTTATTTATCCTGTTTGCTCGCTTTCCGTTCTTGTAACATTTGATCTTCAATTGAATTGACCCCTTAACTGGAAGCACATGTGACTGGTTCTGCTAAAGAATAAGCTTTTTTCCCGATTAATTTCCCCTTTTGATGCAATCATTAATCCCAGAACGAACCACCGTACGTCCCCAATTATGGCCCCAACACTACGGTGTGCAAGATGCCCGCAGGCGATCGCGATTCGTATCTGACGGAGGCCCGCGCCGCTATCGTTTGTGAATAAAAATTCCCTCATCTTCTTCGCGCGCCCGCCGCGCATCGCTAATTACCACAATTCATTCAATTATCTCTTGCAGCACGCTGAGAGCCGCTGAGAAACGGCCGAACGTGAGAAACCCATTAGACGGTGTTCGGCTACGATTGACCGCGCGGGCGATCGAAAGGCGCTGACTCCGATGGAGTTTGAGCGAGCGATTGATTGAATTGTGTTTGGAAAAAACACACACACACACACACATACGCACATATGGAAAAGAAAAAAGTAGCACTACCGAAACGCAAATGGGATGAGCAACATCAGATCATAGAACGCTCGAAGAAGATAGGAGAACTGAACGCATGACCAATTGATAAGCATTTCATGCCCCGTCGATTGCGGTGCGCGTATTCTGGATTTCAGCGAACAAACGGTCTTGGCAGCGAAGTGGAACCACGCACGTTTGTGGATTGAATTGGCAAAAATGTGGATCTTGTCTAGCGGTAATAGGTAAGCTGATCATCCGCGGGTATGCGAAGAACCAAAAAAAAAGTCTATGTTAACTGCTGTTTGGAAATACAAACAATAAAACGCATTGCTACGACACGCATGATGAACCGGAAGGTCACGAAACCAACACACAACAAAATTGCACACCGGCCGTTATTAGACACAGCATAGAAGCACGTAAATCCGATGATTTGAGGGCACGTAAATCGGACGGATATGGAAAAAGATTTCCAGGCATATTCAGCCCCGTAAATCGAACGAGAAGGCGTCTTGAAATCAAAAGCGTCAATCACGGTCAAGTTTCGCTGATCCGACCAAACAATCAGAGAAATTGTAAAACACTCCTCGTAGCGATGAGAGTGAAGTAAAGACAAGAACAATTTAGCGGAAGATAAGAAAGTACGGCAGTCGACATGGGCCACCTAGCTAGCGTTTGCCATTTTGGAGCAGAGATTTTCGATATAGACTGTATAATTTTTCGTGGCCGTCTACTGTTTTCAAAGCCAGCGTACTAGCGCTTTTCAAAGCTAGCGGTTGGTCATCCGATGGACGGAAGATCCGAATGATGCATCAACAAGAAGATAAAAAGCGAAGCCGGTTAAACATGTGTCCCCTACCCGAAACGCATGGGCTTGCACTGCGACCGCATCGTACGATTGAGACGAATCTGCGTTCGTTGGCGCGATCCGCTTCGAATGATCGTCTTTTTCTATAAAAATAGCTCACTGACAATCCCGTGCGTGCGTGCGTGCGTGAGTTCGCGCGTAGTCACCGGCGCACATGCACGAGGCGTTTCGGTTGTGGTGCACATGCGGGGTTTGCGCATGCAGGCGGGCGACCGTTTGCTCCATTAAGTTTGTGTTATTTGATCTGCACGTCGTTTTTGAATGCCCCGCTAATTGGTGTGCCGGAACGTTTCAGCAAACGGATGGGCCGTTTCGGTGTCGGCCACCGCGAACCGGAGTTGCCGCCAGGTGACAACCGTGTTTGTTTGAAATTGCCCTACGCACCACTCAGCAGTTTCTTTAGCTTTTCGGGTTGCTTGTTGTTTGCCAGCATGAACAACTTCACATACCCATAGGCCATGGCATACGGAACGAAAATCATGCGTCGGCGATATTTACTTTTTGTTTGTTTGTTGAATGATTAAATAGGCTACGCTTCCGACGGTGTGACGCGATGTGCGCGAGTATTTTACTGCGGTTTTCGTGGTATTTCCATATCGCATCCCAATCGCCCATGATGATATGTGCTTTCCGGTTTTGCTCGCTTCTTTACCTTCTTCGCTCGATCGTTGTTTTGCTATGATCTGCCGGTGTGTCACACCTATGATATGCCCGGAGATATGCTGACAGTTTAATCAATCGATGCGAGGCGGTGATTGGCACTTTTACATCGCGCTGGGAGGTTTTTTGCGCGAATTCAAGTGGTTATGCGTAAGCCCTGGGTGCACACTCTAGTGTAGCTGCACTACATGTTTTGTATGTTCGACCTGCTATTGCTTGTTCTGTTCAACTCACGAACCGCGTTACCCTGTACTGCCGCAAGGCGCTCGCGCGAGTCAGTTCCGTTCGATCGGTCGTGCGCTGCTGTTGCTCCGTGTTCTAACACGTACGGTAGATCGTTGTTTCCGTCCGGTTGCTGTGTACTGTGACTGTCTCCGTGGCTTATCTTTCCGCCGTTTCAGGATGCCGTGTGCCCTTCCCCAATGGAACATTGGGTGCGGCAATGTAGGCATATTCAGCCCGCTGCCAAACCAATCACCTCGCTTCCGTGTATAGAGAAATCACTCTATACATTGCATTGCGACAAAAGTTGGGTTGAAATATGCCTCGTGTAGGACAGAAAAGTTGAGAGACTCAGCATTGGGTCCTTGGGGCAAGTGGTACAGAAGGTGGAAGCGAGTACTCGCGGTCGAGGAGCGCGAGTGCGTATGCGCACCAACACGTAAAATGCCAATGCCAAACCCGAACCGCAGCACAGCGGCCAACCGACCGAACGCGACCGCGGGCCTTAGTTTTGGGTTTGCTACCAACGCGATCGGTCCGACGAACGAAAATCATCTTCATCATCCCCCCTTATCACACCGTAAAGTGTCCGTTCCGAGTACGACGGGGAGCTTGTGTTCCCTAAGGAAACTGACTTGAGTTGACTGGAAAATAGTGTAGTTTCACCGGAAATCCTCTCCCTAGTTACTGATCAGTGATTTTACCGCAATTTCTGAATCGACATTCGGATGAGGCAAACCGATACCCATCGTCATACTGTTTGAAGAAACATTTTTTTTAGCACATTGCATTCAGTGAATTAATTGCCTAGGATCTGGAGGCGCCATTAAAGTCCACATTTCAATTTCCTTGTGTCTATCCGATTATTAAAATTAAGTGAAGATTAAATCCTGTTGGTTAGATTTAAAATGGGTCTTTCTCAGGTGGCTATGGTCAAGTTTACAATGTTCCATAGTGTTTTTATTCTAGAATTGATAGATCGTGATCATTTTTGGTTACTACACTTTGGGAAGTAGTCATTTCTGATAAAGTGGAATAGACTGGGTTGGAATTTGAGTTTTGGAAGTGTCCAAATCTGTTGAAATTTCTGCCTACTTGTTTCATTTGAACGTTATATAATAAGCAGACTGTACCGTGCTGTAAAGTGATCAACAAAGAACATTAATTCATTTAGGTTTATAGCGTACTTTAATCCTTGTGGCATTCAAGTCTATGGCTATCCATCAATGTAAGGAACGTTAGGTCCGCTGGTACTCCAGTTCTTTGATTTCTCTCGGTGGTTGCTGATCATACCTGATGGTTTCCATTGGCATCCTTGAGTGACTGAAAACTGTGTGAATCCGTGCGTATCGAGGAAGGAAATCGGTGTGCAACAACAAGGAGCAACTGCTAACCGTTCGGCGCGGGTGCTCGTAGTGCCGTAACAGCTATCACCGCACCAGGCCGGGTGTACGAGATTACGTATTCATACGTGTCGGGCGAGAGCAGCTCGTCGGGAGCGGATGCTGCGGATGTGTTCTCGTGTCGCGCCAGAGAAAAAGCGCGTAGTCGCGCCTGCGCTCAAAAGCCTCTGATCCTTCTCGTCAACCGTGTGTTGCTTCGCGTTTGCAAGTGTTTCGCCTCGCTCGGTGTTTTTTGGGGGAGAACGGAAAACTCTTTTCCCGCCCCGCAAAGTCCCATCTAACGTCGCACCGGAAGACGCCCGATCGTTTCTGTCAGGATCTCCCTCTTGCCGTTTGCGAACGGTGTCGGGAGGTCTCGGGAGAACCGAAGAGAGACAGGTGGTTGGATGGAAAGTGAAAAGAAAAAGAGAAAGCTAGAGAGCGGAGAGCGAGGAAAAGCGATCGTTGAGAGACAGAGCGAGGTTTGGTGGCGGCGTTGGTCGAGCAGAACGTGCAGTGTTAATAGTGAACGATTTTCCCCCTCATTTTTCGCCCAGGCATAGGCTAAAGGAAAACCCTCGCCGTACGAGTCGAGGATCGAGTTTTCTCTAGACCGATAGAGAGAGAGAGAGAGAGTGGAAGAGAGAGTGTGTGAGAAAGAGAAAAGAAGAAAAAGGTAAAAAGAAGCAGCTCACGTGTGGAATAGGTCCGAGGTGGTATAGTGTTGTCTAGTTCAGTTGGCTAGTGTGCACGATAGCGAGTGCCAGTGCTTGTCAGACGACGGACGTGTGTGCGGCGTGTGCCATATACCGAGCGAAGTGAACCACCCGTAACCCAGCGAACCCCAACGAAATGATGGAGAACGGCGGATACGTCGGCCAGTACGGTGACGACGGGGGGTACATGGAGCAGGAGGAGGAATGGGAGCGGGAGGGACTGCTCGATCCGGCCTGGGAGAAGCAGCAGAAAAAGGTGAGTTTCTTCCCCTGACTGTGAGGATCCCTGTGCAGGAGGGAGAAGCGGGACGAGGGACGGAGCGATCAGTTCAGGGTCAGCTTTCAGGTGTTGATGGCGATCGTCAACATGGCGATGACGTAGACGAAGACATTGCTGGTGGTTAGTAGTTGATGACGCGCAAAGCTAGCTGGCAGCAGAGTGCGCATCCTGCTGATCTACAAGTCATCGTCATCGGTGCCATGACTCGTCGCACGTCCGATCTTCTGGAAACGAAGGAAACTGGTGCGTCATCAATGGAGAAGTTCCGTGTCCCCAGGCTGGATGTGCGGATGTGCGCTTTCTTTCTGACGAACGCGCACCTGCCGCCGAAGATCAGCTCCGATGTGCGGGCGGGCAAGGCAAAGACGATCCGCGGCTATTTCTGCCAACAACACTTTCACGAAAGTGTGATGTAACACTTTAACCCGCGCTCGCTTTAGATTGAGGTCCGTGACATTGTTGCGCCAGTGCTCCGTTCGTGCGGACTCCTTGTCTTTAAGGTTTTGGCTAGAAGGTGGACCATCTCTCTAGCCCTGTACGTCGAATGTACATATTTGCTTCAAGGTTGTGTGCCACAAAAAAGAGGTTTAGCTATCAATTGACACACTGTTCAATGGCTTTTTCGTGAGGTTAGTTTGGGTCCTAATACTGAGTTTGTTGAGGGTTTCTACCAGATATTGAATTTCCATTAGTCACAAAGGAAATTAGTCACTTAAGGATCACAGCTTAACATGTTATTTACATGTACATCGTTTTGTTCTATTGAAAGAAGTTGCAATAGAATGGGTTTCTTCAACATCACAGCAAAGAGCTTCCATTTGGTATTGGAAGGCGGTTTAAGAGGCGGTTCAAGAAGAGATTCGAACCTTTTTGGAACTCAGTTAAGTCAAAGAAGTTTGACGCCCCCCGTATGTGCGAGAAGTAGCCATCCCAAGCTTGATTGACCTGAAGCTGAAAATAGACGTCGCAAGGAGCGACTGTCAACTGATCATAAATCAATAGAACGTGCGTGCAGTTCAGGGAACGGTTTTCGGCGTGCGAGATCGAAATAAAACTGGACAAACTTGCCTAGCGATCGATTGTGTGAACTGACTCGGTCGTTCCCTTCCCTCTGCTGCTGGTCGCACACACTTTACGGTATGTGCTTGTCACTATTTGCTGCTCCACTTCTTTCGGTTTCGGAAGGACCGCGATCTATTTTCGAAAGCGCCGTTAGCGGCTAGCTGCGCTGCGAAACGCGGCTTCCCGCGAACGTCGTGCGTGTGTGTACTGTTGAATATCTTTTTCTGTGTTCTGCAGAGAAGCAAACGAAGAAAAAAAAACAACTTTCTTTCCACCCTCCCTGGCCATCCTCTTGGGGCGTGCATCTCGTTTTCCCACCCGCGATCCTTGTTCGCTTGGTACGTTCCGTGGGGCGTTTTTTGTGTTGTTTTTCTTATCCCCGTCAGCCCCACCCTTCCGCCACCTTTGCATTTTCTTGGCCATGGTTTCGAACGAAAAAATCCACCACCATCGGTAGGATTGCGGGCTGTGGGGAGCTTATATGCTAGTGTTATGGCGTACGCAAGCGCAAGAATGGCGCCATTCGCGGGTCGTAACACTGAAGAAAACTACTGTGCGCCTCCATTTGAACCGGTTTTGTTCATACAGATCTGTGGCGATGTTTTGAAACCACAACCTCGGAGGTAGATTTTTGAACAAATTAGTTTTTTTCAAAACAATTTTTCGTTGAGAGAAAAATAATTGATCGCCATTTTTTGCTCGCATTTACGCGTGGTTTTAACACTATATTCGTGGATAGTTTGCAAAGATCTAGTTTATCTATAAAGAGATTAGGGGAGTAAAGACTAGTTCTTTGTTGCTCGGTGGGAAAAAAGAGCATTCCTGTAACAGGCGCACCCTGCGCGGAATGTAGATGCACTTTTTGGCAAATGCGCTGGTGGCAAATATCGCAAATTGGTCGCGTTCGTATCACCCCATGGCCAGCTTCACCCCCCGTGGTGCAAAGAGTCTACGGGCGATGACGTTGCGGTTGGAAGGGGGATTTTGCGCCCGTCTTGTCTCGCCACGGTTGTACTTGGACGGCGCGAGGGCAATTAATCGGCCCCGTCGAAGAAGGCGGCCAATTGACGAAACGACGAGGCTCGCGGCATCTCGCGGTCGTGTCTCGCGATGTCACCGAAAATGCGAGGGTCTTTTCGCGTGCGAGGGCGCAGTATAATTAGGGGTTAGTCTGTCGGGTCAGGCAGGGAGCAAGGCACCCTTCGGGAGGCCGCTGCACATATGCTGGCGCCTGTCGCCGTTCAACCTCTTTTCAACGTGTACTACTTGCCGTTTTGTTGTATAAACTATCCAAACCGGGCGGGCCTACGATGAGTGCGAGCGGACGACGTTTGGATGCTGGTTGGTAGCGGGGGTTTTTTTTTGTTTTGTTAACTAGCCACACGCATTTATGAAGTAACCGCTCACGAGAATTGGACGGGGCGTTGCGACGCGACGGCTAAAACCTTTTCCTAGACGCACTTGCAGCATCAAACGATGCTGGGAGGGCGAATGGCGGGATGTACCACCCCTGAGAAAATGTGGTTAAGGACAACTAAAATTAGACTATGAAGCAGCACCCACAGAGTCACGAGGAAGCGTGAACGAGAGAGAAAGAGTGAGAAGATAAAAAGAAAAGAAAATGAGGGATCAACACGAAGAGAAAAATACCACGCACGAATTCAAGTTGCAAGTTGTCGAACTGTAGATTATTCCCTCGCATCCTGCTTTTCGGAATCAGCCAACGTTGAGAAAACGTTTTGTTCAGCATGCATATACAATGTTTCGCACGTTTGCACCGGGTCTGTTCGCGCGGTAGTAATTCTTGCGAGATTATGATGCACGATGTGTACCCTAGAATGAAGGCAACAATTAACCTAGCGAAACCTCCTGGTAGCTCAGATGAGACGCTGGTAGAATTTCAGAGAGATGTCTAGCATCGTATTCCCCTAGAGTATGCGCACGGGCATGGATCGGTTGAGCATTATACTTCTATCTTGCTAGGCGTGCTCATCCTGCCAGCGAAGGAGAGGCTGCGCATGCGCCCGTGCGTTCTTCTGCGTGCTATTTGCGTACTCTGCGCCGCTGCACACACCACAGCTCGTGTGCGGCTGCTGATTGCGCCTAAAAATATCCGCCAATATATACGAGTTCGCCACCGGCGTATGCTTTGTACCCCCTTGGGGCCTCATCGCCCCTGGCTCTCTTCTGCTCAACATTCTACAGCATAACAGACACGGGGTAATTCCTCGAATGCTCGAAAGTTGGACCAGTGGTTTTTCTTCAGAGAGGGAGAAGCTGTACACACAGACTACACGCCAATGACCAAAATTTGACATTGAGCCATAAAATACACCACCTGTCCGACCTGGATATGCCCACATCTTTGGCCCGAAATCAGGTGGCCTTAGTCCTATTTTGTTTGTTTTTTCATACTATGCACCTGATCTTTGCTCTGTCGTGTAAATCCTTGCGGTTCACAATTTTTTAGTGGACAAGGGACATGTGCTGCTTAGCATTATTTTACTTTATTAATTACTTTTTTAACTGAATCCTCCATTAGAAAAATACCCTTGGGATCGCTGAACTGTACTATGGTTGTAAATATGATGTGTGCGATCCTTAAGAAAGAGATGTGTGGGCCGATGCGCCATGTACCGCGAACACACGAACAGGTCGGAGTGTATGATTTTCCTCCGTGTTTTTAGCACTTTTTCCAAATGAAACCCGTTTTTGGAGTGTTTGGCTGGTGGATCCAAATAGGAGGATTTGGAGCACGGGCTGGGAGGTTGACCCTGCGCGATCCGGCTGTTGCTGCCGCTGGATAGGATACTGTGAAATTTTAGGTGGGTGTTAACGGATTTGGGGTGTTTTTTGTTGTTGTTGTTGTTGCTGCGAGGAGACGGTCAGAGGGAACAGCACAAACGCTCTCACTCATGAGGAAGACAAAAAAAAAGTCGGAGGGGAGCCATGCAAGAAAAGAAAGAAGCAGCGCAGAAAATGTTCCGTCCATACGGTGCGCGACCGACGGGTGCGTTGTTCAGTGCGGCCAAGCATGCGTTCAGTATTTATAGAACTTGTCTGAAAAACGAACTTGGACCACGGAGAAGAGTGTCGAACGGGCGAGGTGAACAAGAGAAGGGGGCGGGCCTTGGGCGGTGGCAAGCGAAAAATATGCCGTAATTTTTCGGCCATCTCGTACACGGGCCAGATTTTCCCATTGCCATCTCTCATCTCGCCGCCGTCGTTTCCCGTCCTGTGACGGAATCGCAATCAGACCATCATCAGGAACCTGTTGTTGTTTGGATGGTTGCCTTGGCGTGGATCACCTTGGACTGGTGGCCACGGTTCACTGTTGAGCCTTGCCTTCCAACCGTCGCAAGATGAAAGCACTCCAACCTCGGCACGGTGAGGCGGGAAAAACGGTTGCCATCGTATAGCCTACAAATCTTTCCTACAGCGTAGAATGTAGAGAAATGTGACAGGACTCTCGGGATCAGATATGTTAAACGTCTGTCTACATCTGCAGTGGTATGATTCGCTCGTGACCTAGAAGTAAAATAACCGACTCCGCTGATGAGCTGTCGCGTCGGATATAGGTCTTCAGCATAAATAGTTTTTCAACTTGCCAATTTTAATTATCATGCATTTCTTTTTTTCCCACTCTCCCTGCACAGACCTTCACCGCCTGGTGTAACAGCCATTTGCGCAAAGCCGGTACCTCGATCGACAACATCGACGATGATTTTCGTAACGGACTCAAACTCATGCTCCTGCTGGAGGTCATCTCCGGAGAAACGCTGCCAAAGCCCGACCGCGGCAAGATGCGTTTCCATAAGGTAAGCCGCATACGATATGGAGACCCATGACAAAATCTCCTCTACCTGTCCCGCCAGATGGCTAAGCTAGATTCTTTTCTAACACAATTTTTCTTTTTCAACGGGAGCGTAGAACGGCAAAAGCCTACACGACAAGTACTTAATTTGTTCGTTGTCAGATGATTTACCGCGCGAACCATAATGCAACGCCGAGCTGTGATGTAATAAATATCTGTCATCGGTGATAAATGTTTCGTTGCGTAGAGACTTTCGCCCGAAAAAGTGTATTTTAAGTCGCCTTGAGGCCCAAATGTCGCTTAGTCGCTGAGGCCGATTTATCAAACTAACCTGCGTGGATATGAAGTAGATGTGACACCGTTTTCGCTACGTTTATATGATAAATACGTTCGCAAGCCCTTGGATTTAGATGTCTACTTTTTTTCCCCTATGGTATTTTTTAAATGAAAAGAACAAGATAAATATTACCATGTAACTTGATGTACTGTGTAGGCAAACGATTTTAAACTAGCTCTTTTAAATAGCAGTGAAGTGAAGCGACCTCTCGACCGACTATCATTTACGGCCAAGAGTTTATCATCTTAGGCCAGGAAAAGTGTTCCAGTAATTGTTTCGATCGGCCTTCAATACTATTGATGCAGAGCGGTACATTCGCCGGATGCGGTTATCTTACGCTAATGGGCAACAAATTGGTCGATAACACGGCGGTCGGCCACGGTTCGCTTCAGTTGGCTGGCCCTTCGATTGATTGATTGACGAATCACCCATACTGCTTATCATCCATTTCTGTTAAAGCGGCTGAATCAGCCCGGTCAAGGGAAGAAGATATGGCGTTACACATATTTACGATGCCGCCCCATTGTGAGGTGGGTTGGGTCTATGACTATTTCTTCGTTACCTGTCACGTGTTGCGGCGGTGAAGGTACCCCAAGGGTTTTCCCTGAGGGCGGTACATTGCTACCTTGAGGCGCACACCACCGGCAGCACAGCTGAACTAGCAACAACAGTTCTATGGATTGACAGGTCTACAGGGCGGCCAAGGTCTCCGGTCTTGGACGGGGCCGCCCGTCTAAGCGATCTTATATTATTATTTAGTTTAACCCGTAACTCCTAGAACACTGCCTAGTCCGTCCAATGCGACGATCAGTTTCTAGTTTACCTTGAATGCGGATTCACCACGCTACCTTCAAATGTTCACTTCCACCGAGAATGCGGAGTATAAAATGGAACTTTGCAATGGGCGGTTACGATGTGTGCCCACGCGTCGATAGTGCAAGCGGCAACTGTGTGGACAGCTGACGATACAACCTGCACTCACGCCCGCCCGGTTGCGGTGGACACGTGTAGTCGACCAGAAGGTGTTGTTTATTTGGGCCATGGCGTCCCACCTCAGTCCATTTCTCTTGCTGATCGTCGATCACGATGGGAAGAGAGGTGCTTCTCGCGCGCAAGGCAACGACCGACTCCCTTTACCTGTTGATTCTTGCGACACGGTCGTCCTCAGGGGGGTGTACGTTGGTGCGGCGCGGTCAATGTTATAATCAAATAAATCATCCGCACCTTGGAATGCATCCAAAACCTCGCATGACCTCGCCGGCGG